>CM060413.1:192565456-193249790 GCA_030545235.1 Helianthus tuberosus
ATATGCTGCCATCCTTAGTCTTGCTGCATCTCTTGTCTCATCTATGGTGTCCAAATCCTGGCACAAAGTCTCAGGATTCTGCTCAGGATCCTGCAGGATAGATCTCGCAGTAGGTATCACCATCTCCGTTGGGATCACTGCTTCCGCTCCGAATACCAAAGAGAATGGTGTCTGGCCAGTTGCATTCTTTACCGTTGTTCTATCGGCCCACAAAACAAAGGGTAGTTCTTCTGCCCATCTTCCTTTTTTGGCTCCTAATCTCTTCTTCAAGTTGTTAACAATTATCTTGTTTGAAGACTCAGCTTGTCCGTTTGCTTGAGGATGTACCGGGGTGGATGTGATCATCTTGATTCCCCAACTCTTGCAAAAGTCAGTAGTTCTCTTGCTTATAAACTGAGAACCATTGTCACAGATTATTTCGGCTGGTACTCCAAATCTGGTCAGGATATTCCTCTTTATGAAGGATACTACTTCTTGGTCTCTGACTTGAACAAATGCTTCAGCCTCCACCCACTTAGAGAAATAATCAGTCATTGCCAACATAAAAACTTTTCCTCCTGGAGCTTTTGGTAATTTCCCTACTATGTCCATCCCCCATTTCATGAACGGCCAAGGGGATACTATAGGATATAGTGGTTCAGCTGGTTGGTGTAGTATGTTACTGTGCCTTTGACATGCATCACATCTTCGAGCATATTCTGTAGTATCTTTCCTCATCGTTGGCCAATAGTATCATGTTCTCAACACCTTTGAGAACAATGACCTGCCCCCAGTATGGTTACCACAATCCCCATTATGTATATCCTGAAGTACCTCTTTAGTTTCGGGATCATCCAAGCACCTTAGATATGGTCCTGCAAGAGATTTCTTATACAAAATATTATTTATAATGGTGAATCGTGATACCTTCATCCTAAATGCCTTAGGATTTTCGTCTCTAGGGATGTGTCCTTCCTTGAGATATCGTATGATTGGAGCCGTCCAGGATTTAGGATCATCCTCAGGATATTCAGCAACAGGATCCTGGATACTTACTACTTCTTTATCCTGAGGATTCGTTGCAGGATACAAGATATGCAATATTGGTATTTGGGTTCCTTCTGGTATCCTGACCGATGATCCCAGGTTTGCTAGGGCATCTGCTTCAGCATTATCTTCCCTTGGTACCTGTTCAAGTGTAAAAACATCGAAATATCCTGCTAATTTTTTGACAATATCGAGGTATTCGATTAACTTCTCACCTTTAACTGCATAGGATCGATTAAAATGATTAGTAATTAACAAGGAGTCAACATATACTTGCAAATTCTTGATATTCATATTTTTAGCTAGTTCTAATCCTGCAATTAGAGCCTCATATTCTGCTTCGTTATTGGTAGCAGGAAATTCACACCTAATAGCCTGGGGTAATATGTCCCCCTGTGGCGATTTTAGTAGTATTCCCAATCCTACTCCTCTAACATTAGATGCTCCATCAGTGTACAATGTCTAGGATCCTGAGGATTCTCCTAATTGTTGTACTTCTAGGTCTACCTCATCCTAAATGTCACTACTGAAATCAGCCACAAAGTCAGCTAGAGCTTGTGATTTTATGGCATTTCTAGGTTCGTATACTAAGTCATAAGCACTTAACTTTACTGACCACTTGGCCATCCTGCCCGACATCTCGGGCTTCCTAAGCACATTCTTAACAGGATAATTGGTCTTAACATGAATTCTGTGTGTTTCAAAGTAATGTCTAAGCTTTGTTGATGCCATAACTAGTGCTAGTATCAACTTTTCTAAATGAGAATATCTAGTTTCTGCATCTAACAAACTTTTTCTAACATAATAAACAGGATATTGTTGACCTTCATGATCCTTTATAAGGACGGCACTTACAGCATTCCCTGATACCGCGAGGTATAGGGACAGTGGTTCACCATTCTCAGGCTTCATCAATAGAGAGGTGCAGTTGAAAGATATCGCTTCAAATCCTGCAGGGCCGCTTCATGCTTCTCACCCCATTCAAACTTCTTGTTCTTCTTCAGGATATCATAAAACTCTTTGCATTTCTCCGAGGATCTTGAGATAAATCTATTCAATGTTGCAACTCGTCCCGTTAACCGTTGAACATCCTTCATGTTTGAGGGTGATTTGATATCCAAGATAGCTTTAATCTGCTCCGGGCTCGCCTCTATTCCTCTTTTGGTCACCATATATCCTAGAAACTTTCCTGCCCCCACTCCGAAATGGCACTTAGCAGGATTTAGCTTCATGTTATACTGATCCAGGATATCAAATGCTCCCTTAATATCCTGGAGGTGATCCTAAGCCTTTTTAGATTTTACCACCATATCGTCGATGTATACCTCCATTGTGTCCCCCAGCTTATCTTTGAACATCATGTTCACCAATCTCTGGTATGTCGCACCTGCATTTTTCAAACCGAAAGGCATAGCAGTATAACAATAAATACCTGTTGGTGTCATGAAGGCAGTATCCTCTTGGTCCAAAGGCTCCATTTGAATCTGCTGAAATCCCGAGGATGCATCCATGAAGGTTAACATCTCGTGCCCGGCGGTAGCATCTACCATTGCATCAATATGAGGAAGAGGAAATGGGTCTTTGGGACAAGCCTTGTTCAAGTCTATGTAGTCTACACAAACTCTCCATTTCCCATTCTTCTTTTGAACCACGACCACATTTGCTAGCCACTTGGGAAATTTGACTTCTCTGATCATCTTGGACTTCAATAATCTCTCAACTTCTTCTTGGATAATTGCTTTTCGTTCAGGAGCGAACTTCCTTCTCTTTTGCTGTACAGGCTTGAACGACCTGTCAATTCCAAGCTTGTGAGTGATAATGTCTTTGGATATACCTGTCATATCCTCATGCTTCCATGCAAATGTTGACATCCTGCACTTTAAAAAGTTAGTTAATTGATCTTCAATATCCTGAGGGATATTGGTTCCTACGAGCACCGAGGTATCTGGATTATCCTGATCCAGGATAATTTTCTTCATATCCTGCTCCGAAGCCTCCACGATATCCTGGGCCCGCATCTTTAATTGCTATGCTGCACTAGGTTTGGTTGAGGATTTCATCGAGGATGAGTAACATTCTTTCGCCTCCTGTTGATCACTATCAACCTTGACGACCCCCCAAGGGGTAGGAATCTTGATGCATTGATTATAAGTTGATGGAACAGCCTTCATATCATGGATCCATGGCCTGCCCAGTATGATGTTATAGCAGGATAGGGAGTCCATCACACAGAAACGTTGTATCGAGTTGACCCCTTCAACATATACTGGTAACTTTATTTCTCCCACTGTGTTCCTAGCTTCTCCACTGAAACCAACGAGCACGGTGGACTTCGAAGTAATGTCCATCGGAGATACATTCATCCTCTTCAATGTTTCCAGCTGAGTTATATTGACAGAGCTACCGTTGTCCACCAATATCCTGCATACAAAATGGTTAGCAACATATAATGTTATTACGAGAGCATCATGGTGAGGATCCTGCACAGTATCCCGGTCATCACTGTCAAAAGTGATCACTTTATCAGTTGTAAGGGTAGTCATCCTGGCTGGTTTGTCTCCCCTTTCAGTCTTAGCCTCCTTTGCATGCCTCTTGGCCGCAGAATTCGAAGTTCCGCAAATGTCGGATCCTCCTGAAATAAAGTTGATTACCTTGGCATCCGCAGGAGGTGATGCTGCTCGTTCAGGATCCTTCTCAGTATCCTGACCCTTATTCTTCTTTCTTCGTAGGAGATCCTTCAGATATCCTTTGCTCAGAAGATAACTTATCTCTTTTCTTAGAGCAATGCAATCCTCAGTCACATGACCAAAATCTTCGTGGAAGGCACACCATTTGGATTTATCCTTCCAGTCAGCTTTTTGTTGATTATTTCGAGGCCACCTAGCTTTTTCTCCTAAACCCTGCATAGCATACATTAATTCAGGAATGTTAACAGAAAGCAATATTCAGATAATTCAGGATATTCTTCAGGATCCTCATCTTCAATAGCATTCACTTTCTTGTTGTCATTTCTACCATATGGCTTAGAGCGATATGGTTTAAATGAGGATTCTGACTTCCTATTAGTTGATTCGTAGGTAGTGGATGAGTTCATCCTTTCTTGCATCTTCTTATCATCCTCTAGCCTGATATATCTCAAGGCCCTGTTTCGAGCCTCGTCCAAATTCCTGCAAGGATTCATCACAAGATCTTGATAAAATTGGGAATCCTTTTGTAGCCCCATCTTGAATGCTTGGACCGCCGTGGCAACATCAAGGTGCGGGATATCCAAGGATTCCCTGCTAAATTTGTTCACATAATCCCTTAGGGAATCCTGAGGTCCTTGTTTTGGTCAAAAAATCAGACAAGGATAATGTAACCAAACTCTCTGTTCTGGGGTATGATGCTTGAATTGGTTTATAGCAATAAGGATCACTATGAAAAATAAATAACAAGTGACACAAGGTTTATACGGGGAAAAAGCCCTTGATCAAGAGTTGATCTCCGGCACAAAAAACCCCGGGTGATGGAAACTACCGATCACCAACTCAAATTAAACAAGTAATGTGTTACAACTTCGGATGATAGCGAGCTAAATACAAGGATCACTATAGTGTTCTGTGTAAAAAGTGTACGAAATTGCTAAGTGAATGAACGAGAGCTGTTGTGAGCGGTTTTTTGAGTGTGTGTAGCCAAAAATAGCAAAAGTGTTGTCTAATTAGCTCGCTACCCCTTTTAAATCTAATAAAAATCTAAATAACAAACTATCCGCAAATGGTGCAAGTCCTCCACGACTCCACAACGTCCATTTCTGACCAAGCACGTGCGGAATAGACTGAGAATATTCTCCAGGAATGTCGCCAAGACTAAGTCCAAGTTGATATTCCTGCAAAACATTTACGAATTCAAAGTAGACAATCGTTAGTACAGGTATCCTTATAGTGATCCATGATCCTGATCCTGCAACACTTCTAAGGATCACTAACTGACACAGAAGTAAGGATCACTAAACAGGATAATAATTGAGGATCATGGGTCATTTAGAAATCCACCCCTAACAATTGCCCCCAAAATATAAGGAGTTATATTGTAAATAAACGAGTTATATTTTGTTGATCTTATCCGTAGCAAACTAACGGATAACTAGTCGTTGAAGACGGACTAGCCGTTGCAAAGCTGACGTCACTGAAGTGAGAATCCTGCAAATCATCATTATAAATAGGAGTTAGAGATAGGATCAATATGCATTTAAATCCGAAGAAACTCCCTTTAAATTCTCAGTCGAAGATCAATCAGGTATCTCTTCTCTTACTTCTCCTTCTCTTACTCTGTTTTTCTTTCTTTACCATCATCTCGTTAAGAATGATGCTCCGGTCCTCCCCCGCCAAGGATCACCAGAAAGATAGCCCCTTGAAGAGTCAAGGGATCATCAAGGACTCAGTGAATGAAAGGTGTTACTTTACCGATGCTCAAATAGATAAGATCCGTCATTGCTTTCCGGCGAACACCTTTTTCAGACCTTCCGATCCTACGGTTCTGAGCGACTATGTTTCTGAAACATGGGTTGCCTTTCCAGCTACTCCATTCACCATAGGATACACATATCCTTTTCCAGACTTTACCCAATCCTTCTTTTCCCTTACCGGCATCTCTTACATCCAAGCTATGCCGATGATTTGGAGGGTCTTGTATACCCTGGAGAGGATCATAGAGCAGGAAGGGATTGATTTAGGAATGTAAGAACTGACAGAGATGTATGATCTCACGACATTTGGATCCCATCGATATCTGTTTAAGCGAAAACCCGGCGAAGAACATCCCATTTTAAAGCCACCAAGAATGACACAAATTGGAAACGACGCTTCTTCTTTGTCAGGAGGGATACCATTCCAAACGGAAAGCCTTTACCCAGGAAGTGGTCCACCAATGGTAGGACAGAGAATCCTGAGAAGGATCACCAGGTAATCTTACTCTTGTGAAAGGATCACTAACCCCTTTTTGTCTTGTGTTATGCAGCTATCTCTGTTTCGCACCTTATCACAACACCCGCAACCAAGGAAAGGCTTGCTACTTTTCGGAGGCTTGATCTTGAAATAAGGACATTCAAGGTAGACACCCAAGACTCACAAGAAGTATCCTCAGGTTCCATCACCATGTCAAGTAAGTATCCTGCTTTTTGCATAGTTGAATATTAAAATAAATAGTTAAATTGAAATAGGATAAGGATACTTATCTTGCTTTAAATGTGTAGGTGCCGGAAAATCTTCCAAGCCTGCCTCCCAGTTCAACACAGCCGACCTTGATGCTGTTCGATCCAGGAAGAAGAGGACCACTGCCAGTCCTAGCGTCTCCATTCCCAAGGCACCCACTAAAGGAAGGGGTGGCAAGAAGAGGAAAACTTCTGATATAGAGGATCTATAAGGCCTACCACTGATCCGCCACCAGTTCCTTGAATACTTTAATGACGTGAGGATCATCAATTCTGCCTAGGAATCCTACTCATTTGAGGATCATCTGATCTTGAATTGCTTTGTCTTTTTCTTTGCAGAAATTCGCTGAGATTGAAGATTATGTGGGAAGCGTCGAGGAGCTGGATAAGAAGATTGCTGACCTCCAACAAGTTGCAGTGCTTAAGGATCTTAAAATTGCTGATCTTGAAAAAGCCCTTCAAGATGCCAAGACTCAGACAGCTAAAATCTTGATCGACATCGACTACGAGAAGCATGATCTCATAGAAGGTGCAAAGGTCTCCGCTGCCATCACAATGTATCAGACAAAACTAAAGATGGCCCAGGAAGCTCAAGATCCTAACTTCGACAGAAGCAGCTGGGATGTTGAGGGCTGGAAAGCGAGGTTGGCTGATCTTGAGGATGATGAGGAGGCTGAGGAGGTTTTGGCGATCGAGGCTGGAGGTAGTGGGAAGGATCTGGTGAAGGATACCGAAGCTAGAGGGGATGAAGATGCAGCGAAGGTGTAGGCTGCACAATTGGGCGATGATGGACATTCCTAGACGTAGCCGGAGCCCAATTTTTAAATTTGGTAGTAGTTTTTTGTGGTTGTGATGTTTTTAAAACAATGATGGTCTGTAATAACTAAACAATAGCTATTAGGGTTAAGGATCATGAATGATCCTTTGGACAATAGGTAGGATTACAACTGGTGGAGGGATCCTCTGTTTGGGGGATGAAGCCATTGTGATCCTGCCGTCTTTTGATTCCTGCACTTAAAAAACCTATGAACAATGGACACCCTTTACCTACCCCAGCGGACGGGCCACGTATTGCTGGTAGGTGCTCGGGGTAGGTAATTTTGACAACCTTAAAAGGGTTTAACTTTTGTGAATAAAATGACTTTAACTTTTTGGCTATATCCTGTGTTGTTATCCTTATTGTTATTTTATTTTTCAATTTATTGTGATGTCCATGTCGTTTAAACTTATCAAGTAAGGAAAAATTTTAGAAATATCCCTTAAGAGTTAAGGATATGCTCAAGGATCACATAAAAAAAATATTTAAGGATCATAATTTCAGTTGTCAAAGGATAAGTGTCACTTACACATAATGAATAAAATCAAAACAATTAAGGATCATACCTGAGAACCCAAGTTAGGATCCTATCCTTCAACACTTAAAATTAGGATAACCCAAGATACAAACCTTAGTTGAAAGTAAGGGTCGAGAATCTTTGGCCATTTATCTTCACAAACCTGAAATAGGATATTACTTGGGACTGAGCCAATAGAAGATGAATGTTAGTAACTGGGGACAAGCCCAACAATTCTGGGGACAAGCCCAATATACTGGGGACAAGCCCAAAGGATTACTGGGGACAAGCCCAAAGGATAACTGGGGACAAGCCCAAAGGATAACTGGGGACAAGCCCAAAGGATCGTATGTAAACTGGAGTATGGCCCTTACTGGCGACTATCCAAACTTAGTGACATGAAAATGCCAAAACCTTAGCTAACGTGAAAACGTTAGAAACCTTAGGAACGGATGTATGGTACGTCTACCATTATACGTAGGATCCTGAATATAGCCAGTACAACGAAATTGTCAGCCCCTAAAGCGGGTACTGGTCCCATTGCCATGAACTATACCAGGATCATCGTGCGCTACTGGCGAAACTGGGGACAGGCCCAGACTGGGGACTAGCCCAAAAGATAACTGGATACTTCTGTGGATACTCAATGCTTAGTTAAGGATGCCTGAACCTTCAAAACTCATAAATCAAGTAAAAGGAGGATAAAGGACACAGGATCCTTATCCTTATAAGAATAAAAAGAATGACATAGTTTAAGATTAGAATGTTACCAGAAAGAGGATCATCTATCAGCGGGGATCCTTCAAGGATACTTGTCTGGTAAGGATCATGGATCATGATCACATGAAATATTTCTTCAAATGGACAGCATTCCAAGCTCTAGGTAGCAAATCACCCTCCATTGTTAGCAATCGATATGCCCCCTTCCCTGCTTCAGCTTTAATCAAATAGGGTCCTTCCCACTTTGGTGCTAGCTTTCCATCAGCAGGATTGGTGGTGTTTTGAAATGCTTTCCTTAATACCATATCCCCAACTTGAAATTTCCTGAGCCTGACATTTTTGTTGTAAGCTCCAGCCATCCTTTGTTGATAACTGGCCATCCTTATCCTTGCTAAATCCTTGATTTCTTCTATAGTATCCAAGTCTTGAATCAAGTTTTCAGCATTTTCTTCAGGATCACGAACGCTTGTTCTTGCGGTTGGAACCACCATCTCTGTAGGGATCACTAACTCTGCCCCAAATACCAAAGAAAATGGAGTTTGGCCTGTAGCATTCTTGGGAGTTGTTCTATCAGCCCACAGCACATAAGGTAGTTCTTCTGCCCATTTTCCTTTCTTGGATCCAAGCTTCTTCTTCAAATTGTTGATGATGATCTTGTTGGATGATTCTGCCTGACCATTAGCTTGTGGATGGACTGGTGTTGATGTTATCATCTTAATTCCCCAACTATCACAAAAGTTAGTGGTTCTATTCCCAATAAATTGGGATCCATTATCACAAATAATTTCAGAAGGGATGCCAAATCTAGTAATAATATTCCTTTTAATAAAGGATATAACTTCCTTTTCTCTAACTTGAGCAAAGGCTTCAGCCTCTATCCACTTAGAAAAGTAATCAGTCATAGCAAGCATGAATACTTTTCCACCTGGTGCCTTAGGAAGCTTTCCAACTATATCCATTCCCCATCTCATGAATGGCCAAGAAGAGGATATGGGATGCAAGAGCTCTGCCGGTTGGTGAAGGATATTACTATGCCTCTGACAAGGATCACACTTCTTGGCATACTCCATAGCATCCTTCTTCAGAGTGGGCCAGTAGTATCCTGTTCTCAGGATCCTTGAGAATAATGCCCTGCCCCCAGTGTGGTTTCCACAATCTCCTTCATGGAAATCCTTTAGGACTTCTTGAATTTCAGGATCCTCAATGCATCTCAAATATGGTCCTGCAAGAGATCGTTTATACAACATATTATTTAATATTGTAAATTGAGATACCTTAATTTTGAAAGCCCTTGGGTTTTCTCTTGTAGGAATTTCTCCATGTTGTATGTATCTCATGATTGGGAGTATCCATGATCTTGAATGAGATTGGGTATCATCACTAGGGATGATTGCAGAATCTTCTCCTATCTCCATAGTTACATGATCCTTGATAGCAGGGGTCAGGATATGGATAATAGGGATCTCAATATCCTCAGGAATCTTCAAAGATGATCCTAGATTGGCTAATGCATCAGCTTCTGCATTCTCTTCCCTTGGTACCTGTGTCAAACTAAAGGATACAAAAGAGAGTGCCAATTCTTTGACTATCTCCAAATATTTGATTAGCTTTTCACCTTTAACAGCATAGGATCCATTAAAGTGATTAGTGATCAATAAAGAATCTACATGTACCTCAAGATACCTGATATTCATATGCTTTGCAATTTGCAAACCAGCTATCAAGGCTTCATATTCAGCCTCATTGTTGGTAGTTTGAAATTCACAAGCTATGGAGTGGGGTATTATGTCCCCCTGTGGCGATTTTAGTAGTATCCCAAGCCCTGTTCCATTCACATTGGAGGATCCATCAGTAAACAGTATCCAAAGATCCTTGGTTTCTTCAAGCTGTTGGACTTCTAGTTCAGCTTCCTTTTGCAAATCACTACTGAAATCTGCCACAAAGTCAGCTAATGCTTGGGATTTAATGGCTGTCCTAGGCTCATATCTTATATCATATGCACTCAACTTCACTGCCCACTTAGCCATCCTTCCTGACATTTCAGGTTTCCTGAGAACATTCTTAATTGGGAAGTTAGTTTTAACAATAATGGCATGGGTCTCAAAATAATGTCTTAATTTAGTAGATGCCATAATTAATGCAAGGATAAGTTTTTCTAAATGTGAATACCTGGATTCAGCATCAAGTAAGCTCTTACTTACATAATAAACAGGATGTTGTGTACCTTGGTGATCCTTAACAAGGACCGCACTTACTGCTTTTGAGGATACCGCCAAATATAAGGATAACACATCCCCTTTTTCTGGTTTCATTAAGGCTGGGGCTGAGGATAGGTAATCTTTAAGAGCTTTAAGGGCACTTTCATGCTTCTCAGTCCATTCAAATTTCTTGTTTTTCCTCAGGACGTCATAGAACTCCTTGCACTTTTCTGAGGATTTGGATATGAATCTGTTCAAGGCTGCGATCCTGCCGGTCAACCTTTGCACATCCTTAGCATTGGCAGGAGATTTGATATTCACGATGGCCTTAATTTGCTCTGGACTTGCTTCAATGCCCCTCTTTGTTACCATATATCCTAAAAATTTACCTGCCTTTACACCAAAATGACACTTAGAAGGATTTAGTTTCATATTAAATTTATCAAGGATATTGAATGCTTCCTCCAGGTCTTTAAGGTGATCCTCAGCTCTTTTGGACTTAACCACCATGTCATCAATATAGACTTCCATAGTGTATCCAATTTGTTTTTTGAACATTATATTGACAAGCCTTTGGTAAGTAGCACCTGCATTCCTTAATCCAAATGGCATAGCAATATAACAGTATATACCAGTTGGGGTCATGAAGGCTGTTGTTAGGGGAGGATTTTCTAACAATTAGTGATCCTTATTCGTTATCCTAATTAGTGATCCTTACTTCTGTGACAGGTGGTGATCCTCAAAAGAGCTTCAGGATCAGGATCATGGATCACTTTAAGGATCCTCGTACTGACGATTGTTTACTTATGTTTTGTACTATCTCGCAGGTATAACAAGCTTGACCAAGTCTTGGCGACATTCCTGGAGAATATTCCCAAACTATTCTGCACGTGCTTGGCCAAAAATAGACGTTGTGGAGAACGTGGAGGCATGGCACGAAAGTCGGATAGTTAGTTTGGTAGTTAAATTTCTATTTTAAAGGGGTAACGAGCTAGTAGAAAAAACACTTAGTCATTTTCTGAGTTACACACACACTCGTTCAAACGTTCATACCAGCTCTCGTTCAAACACTTAGCAGTTTCATACACCTTTTACACGTTACATTCTAGCGATCCTTGTACCTAGCTCGTTACTATCCGAAGTTGTAAACATTTATTGATTTATTTGAGCTTGGTGATCGGTAGTTTCCATCACCCGGGGTTTTTTGTGCCGGAGATCAACTCTTGATCAAGGGCTTTTTCCCCGTATAAATCCTTGTGTCGTTTGTGCAATTTACATTGAAGTGATCCTCATCGCTGTTACACATTTTAAGCATCATTCCCCGAAACAAAGAGTTTGGTTGCAATATCCTCAACAGATTTTTTGACCAAAACAGTTTGGCGCCCACCGTGGGGCAATTGGTGCTTTGTCCTTAGGAAAATACGCATTTCTGTGCTTATTTCGGTTCACTACAATCAAGCAAATGGCTTCCTCAGCGAAGAATGCTTCAAATTTGATGCCCGCATTCACTTCTTCACAAGGCGTTCCCCCTTTGCCTCCACCACCTTCTGGATCCCAGAAGAATGCTGAGAATGCTGCGAAGAAACCAACTCCCATTTTCTCAAAACCTCCAACTTCTTCTGCTTCTTACACTCCCACTACTAGTGACATGTTTACTTTGATTTTGCAGATGAAGGATCAGATACGGCAACAGGATAAGACCAATGAGAGGATTCTCAAAGAAATCGGAGATCTCAAGAAACAAAAGACAACGGCAGAGGATCATTCCCCACTGGTGCCAAAATCCTTGAATTTTGATACTCCGGTGATTACTTCTCAGCCATCAGTGGTTCCAGACATTCAATATGTGGGTGGACCAAAAGGAGTTCACTACGGAACAACAACAATGACCCAGGCATCAGGTTCATATTTCCAGCCAGCGGGATCCTATCCTCAGCATATGGGATCCCTCACGAATTCAGGAGGATATTCAGGATTGCAGCAGGTTCAAGGATCCTCCTTTGTTCCAGGATCATCCCCCAGGATCATCCCAGGTTCAGGGATCCTCCTTCGTTCCAGGATCATCCCAGGTTCAGGGATCCTCCTTTGTTCCAGGATCATCCCAGGTTCAAGGATCCTCCTTTGTTCCAGGATCATTCCAGGTTCAAGGATCCTCCTTTGTTCCAGGATCATCCCAGGTTCAAGGATCCTCCTTTGTTCCAGGATCATCCCAGGTTCAAGGATCCTCCTTCGTTCCAGGATCGTCTCAGTTTCAGGGATCCTTCCAGATGCCAGGATCCTTGAGGAGTTTGCAAACAGGAAGTTCAGATGTCCATCAGGGAGATTTTATTCCAATGCAGACCAATGCTTCTACTGGTCCCTCAATCGTTCCAGAGCCTCAGCAATATGGATTAACATCCAATCTTCCTAATCTGAATCCTATGGGAGGTAACACTTTTAATAATTCTTACACTACTAACCATGGTCTTATGCAGGATCCAGGTATCAATCATGCCATGGCCAGAGAATTGTAAAAGTTAAAGGATATGATATCAAGTGTTCCAGGAGTGGTCAAACCTATCCCAGAGATTGCCGATGGGAGCCACAAGATATCTCGCTTTGCACCACCAATCTGTGATGCTGAGATACCCAAGAGGTTCCATGTGCCAACAATGAAGCTGTATGATGGTTCGACAGATCCTGAGGAACACATAGCACAATACAGGGAGAGGATGGAGATCAATCCAATTCCAGAAAGGTTAAAGGAAGCATGCCTGTGCAAGGGATTCGGATCCACTCTTACTGGATCAGCTCTCAAATGGCTGCTAAGTCTTCCTCCCTATTCTATTACCTCATTTGCTAACCTAGTTAACTTGTTTAATAATCAGTTTTCTTGTAGTAGAAAATTTGAACGATTAACTAGTGATCTATATAGGATAACCCAGGGTCATAATGAATCATTAAGGGATTACATTACCAAATTCAGTAAAGAATCCTTAGACATTCCCAACTTAGATATAGCCACGGCTGTTGAAGCCTTTAAAATGGGATTGCTTAGGGATTCGTCTTTCTATGATGATCTTGTTATGACACCATGCAGGAACTTAGATGAGGTAAGAACACGAGCACTTAGGTTCATCCGGCTAGAGGATGACAAGAGGATCCAGGAGAGGTTAGCAGGATCCTCAAAGCAGGATAAGCAAGGATCCTCATTCAGGAACAACAAGTTCAAATCCTATAACAGATCTGATAACCAGAACGTGCATTCTGTTGATCAAGAAGAGGATGATGAAGATTATCCTTCAATTTCTGAATATTGTTTTTGTGTTGATAACAACGAACTAATCCTTGCTATGCAGAACCTAGGTGATAAAGCTAGATGGCCAAGAAAAAATGATAGGCCAGCTGCAACTAAGGATAAATCAAAATGGTGTGCATACCATGAAGATTTTGGACATCTCACAGAAGAATGCATCGCACTAAGAAAGGAGATTGGATACTTGTTGAGCAAGGGGCATCTAAAAGAATTGTTGGGAAGGAAAAAGTCAAAGACTCAGGATCCTGAAAGGATCCCTGAGAAGGCTCCTGCCCCTCCAGCAGATGCACAAGTGATAAACTTCATTTCTGGAGGATCAGACATTTTTGGCACATCCTTCTCAGCTGCAAAAAGGCATGCAAAGGAAACTAAAATGGATAATGGAGAAAGACCAGTTCGAACATCAAGTGTCTCCGAAGGAAAAGTCATAACCTTTGATGAAGAGGATCGTGTTGATATCCAGGATCCTCATCACGACGGTTTAGTTATTACTCTTTTCATATCTAACCATTTTGTCCGCAGGATCCTTATAGACGGAGGAAGTTCAGTGAACATTATCCAGCTTGATGTTCTAAAGAGGATGGGTATCCCTGAATCAGAGATCATACCAAGATCCTCTGTGCTCGTGGGATTTAGTGGTGAAACTAAGAATACCCTGGGGGACATTAAACTCCCAATATACATTGAAGGCCTACACTCTTATCAAAAATTTTGTGTTATTGACTGTTTATCTTGTTGTAATGTTATCCTTGGCAGGCCCTGGATACACGATATGAAAGCAGTCCCATCCACTTACCATCAATGTGTGAAGCTCCCTAGTCCTTGGGGAATAGTGAAAATTGATAGTGATCAGCAGGAGGCTAAGAATTGCTACACTTCATCGATGAAACCAGCCTCGAAGTCAAGGGAGCAATAGCAATCAAAGTATCCTCCAAGGAATGTCTTGGAGGCAAGAGAGCATGATGTGGTAGAGATCCTCATGGATCCTGATGATCCTGAATCCAAAATCTATATCGGATCAGGGATCCTGGGAGAAATGAAAGAAGACCTCGTATCCTTCCTCAAAAGGAGAAAGACTACCTTTGCATGGAAACACGAAGATATGACTGGAATATCAAAAGAGGTAATCACCCACAAACTCGGCATTGACAGATCCTTCAAACCAATCCATCAAAGGAGAAGAAAGTTTGCACCGGAAAGGAATGCCATTATCCAAGAAGAGGTAGAGAAATTGCTCCGGGCAGGTATGATTAGAAAGGTCAAGTATCCAAGATGGTTGGCCAATGTGGTTGTTGTTCAAAAGAAAAACGGAAAGTGGAGGGTATGTGTCGATTTTACCGATTTAAATAAGGCATGTCCCAAGGATCCTTTCCCATTACCCCACATTGACTCCATGGTGGATGCAACCGCGGGTCATGAACTGTTAACTTTTATGGATGCTTCATCTGGATTCCAACAAATCCAAATGGAACCATCCGACCAAGAGGATACAGCCTTCATGACTCCAACTGGTATATACTGCTATATTGCTATGCCGTTCGGACTAAGAAATGCAGGTGCAACATATCAAAGGCTGGTGAATATGATGTTCAAGGATCAGATTGGACAAACTATGGAGGTTTACATAGATGATATGGTGGTAAAATCCTTAAAAGCTGAGGATCACCTTAGAGACTTGGAGGAAGCATTCGATATCCTTGACAAATATAACATGAAACTTAATCCTTCAAAATGTCACTTTGGTGTTAAAGCAGGTAAATTCTTAGGATATATGGTGACAAAGAGAGGCATTGAAGCTAGCCCGGAACAAATCAAAGCAATAGTGAACATCAAATCTCCGGCCAATGCTAAGGATGTTCAAAGGCTAACAGGAAGGATAGCAGCTTTGAACATATTTATATCCAAATCCTCAGAGAAGTGCAAAGAGTTCTATGATATCCTAAGGAAGAACAAGAAATTTGAGTGGACCGAGAAGCATGAAAATGCTTTAGGAGCACTCAAAGATTACCTATCCTCAGCCCCGGCTTTGATGAAACCAGAAAAAGGTGATGTGTTATCCTTGTATCTTGCAGTATCCTCAAAAGCAGTAAGTGCGGTCCTTGTTAAGGATCATCAAGGTACACAACATCCTGTCTATTATGTAAGTAAAAGTTTACTTGATGCCGAATCCAGGTACTCACACCTTGAAAAGCTTATTCTTGCATTAATTATGGCATCTACTAAGTTAAGACATTATTTTGAAACTCATGTTATCATTGTTAAAACTAATTTTCCAATTAAGAATGTCCTCAGGAAACCAGAGATGTCAGGAAGGATGGCTAAGTGGGCAGTGAAGCTGAGTGCATATGATATAAGATATGAGCCTAGGACAGCCATCAAATCCCAAGCATTAGCTGACTTTGTGGCTGATTTCAGTAGTGATTTACAAGAAGAAGCTGAGTTAGAAGTCCAGCAGCTAGAAGAAACCAAGGATCCTTGGATACTCTATACTGATGGATCCTCAAATGTCAAAGGCACAGGGCTTGGAATACTACTAAAATCGCCACAGGGGGACATAATACCCCATTCTATAGCTTGTGAGTTCCAAACCACTAACAATGAGGCTGAATATGAAGCCTTAATTGCTGGTTTGCAAATTGCAAAGCATATGGGGATCAGGTATCTTGAGGTACATGTAGATTCGTTGTTAATTACAAACCACTTTAATGGATCCTATGCTGTTAAAGGTGAAAAGTTAACCAAATATTTGGAGATAGTCAAAAGTTTGGCACTCTCTTTTGTTTCCTTTAGCTTGTCACAGGTACCAAGGGAAGAAAATACAGAAGCTGATGCATTGGCTAATTTAGGATCATCCTTGAAGATCCCGGAGGATATCAAGATCCCTATTATCCATATCCTGACCCCGGCTATCGAGGATCACGAGGCTATGGAGATAGGAAATGATTCTACAATTATTCCTTGTGAGGATACTCAACCCTATTCAGGATCAGGATCATGGATCTCACCAATTATGAGATACTTACAACATGGAGAGATTCCTACAGGAGAAAACCCTAGGGCTTTCAAATCTAAGGTATCTCAATTCACAATTTTAAATAACATGTTGTATAGACGATCTCTTGCAGGACCATACTTGAGATGCATTGAGGATCCTGAAATCCAAGAAGTATTAAAGGACTTCCATGAAGGAGATTGTGGAAACCACACTGGGGGCAGGGCATTATTCTCAAGGATTCTGAGGACAGGATACTACTGGCCAACCATGAAGAGAGATGCTGTGGAGTATGCTAAGAGATGTGATCCTTGTCAGAGGCACAGCAATATCCTTCATCAACCAGCTGAATTATTACATCCTATATCCTCCTCTTGGCCATTCATGAGATGGGGGATGGATATAGTTGGTAAGCTCCCTAAGGCACCTGGTGGGAAAGTATTCATGTTAGCTATGACTGATTACTTCTCCAAGTGGATAGAGGCTGAAGCTTTTGCCCAAGTCAGAGAAAAGGAAGTTATATCCTTCATTAAAAGAAATATTATAACTAGATTTGGAATTCCTTCTGAGATTAAATGTGATAATGGTTCCCAATTTATTGGGGGCAGAACCACTAACTTTTGTGACAGCTGGGGGATTAAGATGATAACATCAACACCAGTCCACCCACAAGCTAATGGTCAGGCAGAGTCATCCAACAAGATCATCATCAACAATTTGAAGAAGAAGCTTGGATCCAAGAAAGGGAAATGGGCAGAAGAACTACCTTATGTGCTTTGGGCTGACAGGACAACCCCTAAGAATGCTACTGGTCAAACACCATTCTCTTTGGTGTTTGGGGCAGAATCGGTGATCCCAACAGAAATGGTGGTTCCAACTGCTAGAATAAGTACTCGTGATCCTGAGGAGAATAATGAAAACTTGGCTCAAGACCTGGATACTATTGAAGAAATCAGGGATATGGCTAGGATAAGGATGGCCAGTTATCAGCAAAGAATGGCTGGTGCTTACAACAAAAATGTCAGGATCAGGAGGTTTCAAGTTGGAGATATGGTATTAAGGAAAGCATTTCAGAATACCACCAATCCTGCTGATGGAAAATTGGCTCCAAAATGTGAAGGCCCTTATTGGATTGAAGCTGAAGCAGGAAAGGGGGCATATAGATTGCTAACCATGGAAGGTGATTTGCTACCAAGAGCTTGGAATGCTGTCCACTTGAAGAAATATTTTATGTGAGCAGGATCCTCATGGCACAGATGATCCTCATGATAGGGATATCCTTTAAGGATCCTCAAAGTATTGGTGATCCTTACTTAGGTAATATCCTAAACTTGAACTATCTCATTTCTTTATTTTCTCGTATAAGGATAAGGATCATGTATCCTTTATCCATCTCTCACGTGAGTTTAAGTTTTGAAAGTTCAGGTATCCTTAGCATAACATTGGTTATCTCCCGAAGCAATCCGTTCCTTGGGTTTAACCCCAGTTATTTGGGCTTGACCCCAGTTCCGCCTGTAGCGCACGATGATCCTGGTATAGTTCAAGGCTTTGGGACCAGTACTCATTTTAGGGGCTGATAATTCCATTGTACTGGCTATACCTAGGATCCTACATATAATGGTAGACGTACCATACATCCGTTCATAAGGTTCTAACGTTTTCACGTTAGCTAAGGTTTCTAACGTTTTCACGTTAGCTAAGGTTTTGGCATCTTCATGTCACTAAGTTTGGATAGTCGCCAGTCAGGGCCATACTCCAGTTTACATACGATCCTTGGGCTTGTCCCCAGTTATCCTTGGGCTTGTCCCCAGTTATCCTTGGGCTTGTCCCCAGTTATCCTTGGGCTTGTCCCCAGTTGCTAACTCTTTTCTTATGTTGGCTTAGTCCCAAGTTATGCTCTATTTCATGTTCTTAAAGATAGGCAACTAGGGATCCTTGATCCTTACTTTATTCTAAGGTTTATCGTATAGTTATCCTTATTATGGTTAGGATCCTAACTTGGACCCTCAGGTATGATCCTTAACTATTTTTAATTCTATTCATTATTTATTTGAATAACCCTTATACTTGACAACTGAACTTGTGATTCTTAAACTATATCACTTTTTAGAACTTATCGGTTATGGGATATGTGATCCTTGATCATATCCTAAACTTTTTGGATATCTTTTTTAATTTTTCAAGGCTTGATAAGTATGAACAGAATGAACATTACAACAATGGGAGAGTAAGATATTAACAAGGATAACAACACAAGATAAGCGACAAAACTTAAGATTTTATTTATTAACAAAAGACTAACCCTTAAAAGGTTGTCAAAATTACCTACCCGAGCATCTACCAGCAAAACGTGGCCCGTCCGCTGGGGTAGGTAAAGGGTGTCCATGATAATAAGTTCAAAAGTAGTGCAGGAATAGAAAGGCGGCAGGATCACAATGGCTTCATCCCCCAAACAGAGGATCCCTCCACCAATTGCAATCCTGCCTATTGTCCCAAGGATCATACATGATCCTTAATCCTAAAACCTATTGTTCAAAGTACAAACCATTAAATTGTTCAACATCACAACCACAAAAGCTACTACCAAATTTAAAAAATTGGGCTCCGGCTACGTCTAGAAATGTCCATCATTGCCCAATCAAGCAGCCTAAACTTTTGCTGCATCACCACCTCCGGCTCCACTTGCTTCACCCGCTTCATCCTTGCTTCCAGCCTCAATCGTCAGGATCTCTTCAGCCTCCTCTTCATCACCCAATTCAGCCAGCCTTGCTTTCCATTCTTCAATTTCCCAGCTGCTTTTGTCGAAGGCAGGATCCTGAGCTTCCAAGGCCATTTGCAGCTTGGTTTTGTACATTGCTATGGCGGCAGAGACTTTGGCATCATCCGTGATCTCCTGCCTTTCATAGTCAAAATTGACCAGCACCTTAGCCATCTCCTGTTTGGTATCCTGGAGTTCCTTTCGAAGATCAGCAAGTGCAAGGTCCTTGAGCACGGCGACCTGCTGGAGGTCGGCAATTTTCTTATCCTGATCCTCAACGTGGCCCACATAGTCCTCAATCTCTGCGAATTTCTGCAAAAAGGATAAGGTCAGGATCATGTAATCAGCAGGATATACCAGCAGGATATGTCAACAGGATATATGAGCAAAGACAGTGATCCTCACCTCATTGAAGTACTCGAGGAATTGATGGCGGATTAGAGGCAGACCCTGCAAATCCTCGGCCTCGGAGGGCTTTCTCCTCTTGACTCCCTTTCCTTTGAGGGGTGCCTTGGGGATTGAGGTTGTCGGGCTGGCAGGAACCTTTCTCTTGGAGGACTTGAGAGTGGTGAGATCGGTGACACTGAATCTTGAAGCAGCTTTGGCAGATTTTCCAGCACCTACACAACCAAAACAAGATAAGTATCTTTTCTTAATTTACATTTTTACTATTTATTTAAACAAGGATACTTACTTGACATTGTGACAGAGCCTGAGGATACCTCCTGAGAGTCTTGGGTTGTTGTTTTAAAAGTTCTGGTTTCAGGATCAAGGTTCCAGAAAGCAGCGAGCCTATTCTTGGTTTCAGGTGATGTGATGATATGTGAGACAGAAATAGCTGCATGATACAAGATAAAAAGGGTTAGTGATCCTATCACATAAACAAGACTACCTGGTGATCCTTCTCATGATCCTCCGGCCTACCATGGGTGGACCATGTCTTAGGGAGATCTTTTCCGTTTAGAATGGAATCTCTCCTGACAAAGAAGAAGCGACGTTTCCAATCTTTATCGTTCTTTGTGACTTTGAGAAGAGGATGATCTGCACCGGGTTTTCGCTTGAACAAATAACGGTGGGAACCAAAGGTAGTAAGATCATACAGTTCCGCCAATTCCGACATCCCTAAATCAATGCCTTCCTGCTCGATGATCCTTTCTAGGGTATATAAAACACTCCAAATCATCGGCATGGCCTGGATGTAAGATATGCCGGTCAGGGAAAAGAAGGATTGTGTGAATTCTGGGAAAGGATAGGTGTACCCTATAGTGAATGGAGTAGCTGGAAAGGCAACCCATGTTTCAGAGACATAGTCGCTAAGAACAGTGGGATCAAAGGGTTTGAAAAAAGCACTCGCCGGAAAATAGCGACGGATTTTATCTACTTGTGCATCGTTAAAACAACACCTCTCATTCGCTGAGTCTTTGAGGATCTTTTGACTCTTCAAAGGGCTATCCTTCTTGTGATCCTTGCCCGGTGAGCTTCGGAGCATCATTCTTAGAGCAATGGTGATAAAGAAAAAGAAACAGAGTAAGAAAGGTAGAAAGAGAAGAAAGAGATACCTGATTGATCTTCGACTGAGAATATAAAGGGAGTTTCTTTCGAATTCGAATGCATATTGATCCTATCTATATCTCTATTTATAATTATGATTCTGCAGGATTGTCACTTCTGTGACGTCATGATCTTAACGGCTAGTTCTATTTTAACGGCTATATATCCGCTAGTTAGTTGCGGATAAGATCAAGAAAATATAACTCGCTAATTTTACAAATTACTCCTTATATTTTGGGGGCAATTGTTAGGGGAGGATTTTCTAACAATTAGTGATCCTTATTCGTTATCCTAATTAGTGATCCTTACTTCTGTGACAGGTGGTGATCCTCAGAAGAGCTTCAGGATCAGGATCATGGATCACTTTAAGGATCCTCGTACTGACGATTGTTTACTTATGTTTTGTACTATCTCGCAGGTATAACAAGCTTGACCAAGTCTTGGCGACATTCCTGGAGAATATTCCCAAACTATTCTGCACGTGCTTGGCCAAAAATAGACGTTGTGGAGAACGTGGAGGCATGGCACGAAAGTCGGATAGTTAGTTTGGTAGTTAAATTTCTATTTTAAAGGGGTAACGAGCTAGTAGAAAAAACACTTAGTCATTTTCTGAGTTACACACACACTCGTTCAAACGTTCATACCAGCTCTCGTTCAAACACTTAGCAGTTTCATACACCTTTTACACGTTACATTCTAGCGATCCTTGTACCTAGCTCGTTACTATCCGAAGTTGTAAACATTTATTGATTTATTTGAGCTTGGTGATCGGTAGTTTCCATCACCCGGGGTTTTTTGTGCCGGAGATCAACTCTTGATCAAGGGCTTTTTCCCCGTATAAATCCTTGTGTCGTTTGTGCAATTTACATTGAAGTGATCCTCATCGTTGTTACACATTTTAAGCATCATTCCCCAAAACAAAGAGTTTGGTTGCAATATCCTCAACATATTTTTTGACCAAAACAGCTGTATCCTCTTGATCGGATGGTTCCATCTGAATTGGTTGAAATCCAGATGAAGCATCCATAAAAGTTAACAACTCATGGCCCGCGGTAGCATCCACCATGGAGTCAATGTGGGGTAATGGGAAATGATCCTTGGGACATGCCTTGTTTAAATCTGTAAAATCGACACATACCCTCCACTTTCCATTTTTCTTTTGAACAACAACCACATTGGCTAACCATCTTGGATACTTAACCTCTCTAATCATACCTGCTCGAAGTAGCTTATCTACCTCTTCCTGGATAATAGCATTTCTTTCAGGTGCAAACTTCCTTCTCTTTTGATGAATTGGCTTGAATGACCTGTCAATGCCAAGTTTGTGAGTAATTATATCCTTAGATATACCTGTCATGTCTTCATGTTTCCAGGAAAAGGTGGTCTTCCTTCTTTTAAGAAAGGATACTAGCTCTTGTTCAATATCGCTGAGGATCCCTGACCCTATGAAGATCTTGGATTCAGGATCATCAGGATCCATGAGGATTTCTTTCAAATCCTGTTCTCTTGCCTCCAAGACGTCTCTTGAAGGATACTTTAATTGCTATTGCTCCCTTGGTCTTGAGGCTGGTTTCATTGATGAGGTATAGCAATTCTTGGCCTCCTGTTGATCACTCTCAATTTTCACCACTCCCCATGGACTTGGAAGCTTTACACACTGATGATAGGTGGATGGAACTGCCTTCATATCATGTATCCATGGCCTGCCAAGGATAACGTTACAACACGATAAGCAATCAATAACACAAAACTTTTGATAAGAATGCAATCCTTCAATATAGATTGGGAGTTTGATGTCCCCCAATGTATTCTTTGTTTCTCCACTGAATCCCACAAGTACTGAGGATCTTGGGATAATATCGGACTCTGGGATGTTCATTTTCTTGAGAACATCCAGCTGAATGATGTTCACCGAGCTTCCTCCATCTATAAGGATCCTGCGAACAAAGTGGTTAGAAATAAACAATGTAATTACGAGACCGTCATGGTGAGGATCCTGGATGTCAACACGATCATCCTCATCAAAAGTAATGACTTTATCCTGGGTGACAACGGAGGTCCTGACAGGTCTGTCTCCATTATCCATCTTGGTTTCCTTAGCGTGTCTTTTTGCTGCTGAGAAGGATGTACCACAGATGTCTGATCCACCGGATATGAAATTTATGACTTGTGCATCTGCCGGAGGGGCAGGAGCCCTTTCCGGGATCCTCTCAGTATCCTGGGTTCTTGACTTCTTTCATCCCAAGAGTTCCTTTAAATGCCCCTTGCTCAATAAATAACCAATCTCCTTTCTAAGTGCAATACACTCTTCAGTGAGATGCCCAAAATCCTCATGATATGCACACCACTTGGATTTATCCTTTGTAGCAGCTGGTTTATCACTTTTCCTTGGCCACCTTGCTTTCTCACCTAGATTCTGCATTGCAAGGATTAGTTCATTGTTATCAACAGAGAAACAATATTCAGAAATAGGAGGATAATTCTCATCATCCTCTTCTTGTTCCACTGCGTGCACATTCTGGTTATCAGATCTGTTATAAGACTTGGATTTGTTGTTCCTGAAGTAGGATCCTTGCTTATCCTGTTTGGTGGATCCTGTCAACCTGTCCTGGATCCTTTTGTCATCCTCTAGGCTGATGAACCTAAGGGCCCTAGTCCTTACTTCATCGAGATTCCTGCAAGGTGTCATAACAAGATCATCATAGAACAATGAATCCCTAAGCAATCCCATTTTAAAGGCTTCAACAGCCGTAGCTATATCCAGATTGGGAATGTCTAAGGATTCTTTACTAAACTTAGTGATATAATCTCTAAGTGATTCATTTTGACCTTGTGTTACCCTATATAGATCACTAGTTAATCGTTCAAACTTTCTGCTATAAGAGAATTGACTATTGAACAAGTTAATTATATTAGCAAATGAAGTAATAGAGTAAGGGGGAAGACTTAGCAGCTATTTAAGAGCAGATCCTGTAAGTGTGGACCCAAATCCCTTGCATAGGCATGCTTCTTTCAATCTTTCCGGAATTGGATTGATCTCCATCCTCTCCCTGTATTGAGCTACATGCTCTTCTGGATCCGTTGAACCATCATATAATTTCATTGATGGTATCTGGAATCTTTTAGGTATCTCAGCATCACACAAAGGTGGTGCAAAACGAGATATCCTATGGCTACCATCCGCAATCTCAGGAATGGGTTTAACCACTCCTGGTACACTGGATATCATATCCTTAAGCTTTTGTAGTTCCCTAGCCATGGTCTGATTGATACCTGTATCATGCATAAAGCCATGGTTAGTGTTAAATAAATTATTAAAAGTGTTACCTCCGACAGGATTCGAGTTTGGAATTGCGGATGTGAATCCATCTTGTCGAGACTCTGGCATAATTGAAGGACCAGATGAGGCAATGGTCTGCATTGGTATGAAGTCTCCTTGATGGACGTCTGAGTTCTGAGGTTGCATATTTCTCAAGGATCCTTGATTTTGAAGGGGGTTGGATCCTTGGAATTGTGATGATCCTTGAATCTGAAAGGATCCTAGGACCAGAGAGGATCCTAGGACCTGAGAGGATCCTTGGACCTGGGAGGATCCTTGGACCTGGGAGGATCCTTGGACCTGGGAGGATCCTTATACTGCATGCATTCCCACATATCCTCCTGACGTAAAGTATCCTTGATGCTGAGTAGAGGATCCTAATGGTTGAGAAGAGGATCCCTGAGGCTGGAAGCAAGAGCCAAATGCCTGACTCATTGTTGTTGTCCCATAAAGCCTTCCTGGTAGTTCACCTAAAAATTGGGAATCCTTTTGTAGCCCCATCTTGAATGCTTGGACCGCCGTGGCAACATCAAGGTGCGGGATATCCAAGGATTCCCTGCTAAATTTGTTCACATAATCCCTTAGGGAATCCTGAGGTCCTTGTTTTGGTCAAAAAATCAGACAAGGATAATGTAACCAAACTCTCTCTTCCGGGGTATGATGCTTGAATTGGTTTATAGTAATAAGGATCACTATGAAAAATAAATAACAAGTGACACAAGGTTTATACGGGGAAAAAGCCCTTGATCAAGAGTTGATCTCCGGCACAAAAAACCCCGGGTGATGGAAACTACCGATCACCAACTCAAATTAAACAAGTAATGTGTTACAACTTCGGATGATAGCGAGCTAAATACAAGGATCACTATAGTGTTCTGTGTAAAAAGTGTACGAAATTGCTAAGTGAATGAACGAGAGCTGTTGTGAGCGGTTTTTTGAGTGTGTGTAGCCAAAAATAGCAAAAGTGTTGTCTAATTAGCTCGCTACCCCTTTTAAATCTAGTAAAAATCTAAATAACAAACTATCAGCAAATGGTGCAAGTCCTCCACGACTCCACAACGTCCATTTCTGACCAAGCACGTGCGGAATAGACTGAGAATATTCTCCAGGAATGTCGCCAAGACTAAGTCCAAGTTGATATTCCTGCAAAACATTTACGAATTCAAAGTAGACAATCGTTAGTACAGGTATCCTTATAGTGATCCATGATCCTGATCCTGCAACACTTCTGAGGATCACTAACTGACACAGAAGTAAGGATCACCAAACAGGATAATAATTGAGGATCACGGGTCATTTAGAAATCCACCCCTAACACCTGCCTTGATGAAACCAGAAAAAGGGGATGTACTATCCTTATATCTAGCGGTATCCTCTAAAGCAGTAAGTGCAGTCCTTGTTAAGGATCACGAAGGTACACAACATCTTGTCTATTATGTAAGTAAGAGTTTGCTTGATGCTGAATCCAGGTATTCACATTTAGAAAAACTTATCCTTGCTTTGATTATGGCATCTACTAAACTAAGACATTATTTTGAAACTCATGCCATTATTGTTAAGACTAACTTTCCAATTAAGAATGTTCTCAGGAAACCTAAAATGTCAGGAAGGATGGCTAAATGGGCAGTGAAGCTTAGTGCTTATGATAAAAAGATATGAACCTAGGACTGAAACCCAAGCCTTAGCTGACTTTGTGGTAGATTTTAGTAGTGATTTACAAAGAGAAGCTGAGTTAGAAGTTCAGCAGCTTGAAGAGACTAAGGATCCTTGAATACTCTTCACTGATGGAGCATCTAATGTCAAAGGAACAGGACTTGGAATACTACTAAAATTGCCACAGGGGGACATAATACCCCACTCCATAGCTTGTGGGTTTCAAACTACTAATAATGAGGCTGAATATGAGGCATTGATAGTTGGTTTGCAAATTGCCAAGCATATGAGGATTAGGTATCTTGAGGTACATGTAGATTCATTGTTAATTACTAATCACTTTAATGGATCCTATGTTGTTAAAGGTGAAAAGCTTATCAAATACCTAGAGATAGTCAAAGAATTGGCACTCTCTTTTGTTTCTTTTAGTTTGACACAGGTACCTAGGGAAGAGAATGCAGAAGCTGATGCATTGGCCAATCTTGGATCATCATTGAAAATTCCAGAGGATATCAAGATCCCTATCATCCATATTTTGGCTCCTGCTAT
This sequence comes from Helianthus tuberosus, assembly GCA_030545235.1. NCBI lineage: Eukaryota > Viridiplantae > Streptophyta > Magnoliopsida > Asterales > Asteraceae > Helianthus > Helianthus tuberosus. Next base: position 192,592,040 of record CM060413.1, read on the forward strand.
TGAGGATCACATAACTATGGAGATAGAAGAGGATTCGGCAATGGTTCCTAGTGACGATGCACAGTCTCGTTCAGGATCATGGATCCTTCCAATCATGAGATATATACAACATGGAGAGATTCCTACAGGAGAAAACCCCAGGGCTTTCAAAATCAAGGTATCTCAATTTACAATATTGAATAACATGTTATATAAACGATCTCTTGCAGGTCCATATCTAAGGTGCATAGAGGATCCTGAAATTCAAGAAGTCCTAAAGGATTTTCATGAAGGAGATTGTGGAAACCACACTGGGGGCAGGGCATTGTTCTCAAGGATCCTTAGGACAGGATACTATTGGCCAACAATGAAGAAAGATGCTGTGGATTATGCCAAGAAGTGTGATCCTTGTCAGAGACATAGTAATATCCTTCATCAACCAGCAGAGCTCTTGCATCCTATATCCTCTTCTTGGCCATTCATGAGATGGGGAATGGATATAGTTGGTAAACTTCCCAAAGCACCAGGAGGAAAGGAGTTCATGCTTGCCATGACTGATTACTTCTCTAAGTGGATAGAGGCTGAAGCCTTTGCTCAAGTCAGAGAAAAAAAGTGATATCCTTTATTAAAAGAAACATTATTACTAGATTTGGTATCCCTTCTGAAATTGTTTGTGATAATGGATCCCAATTTATTGGGAGTAGAACTACTAACTTTTGTGACAGCTGGGGGATTAAGATGATAACATCAACACCAGTCCACCCACAAGCTAATGGTCAAGCAGAATCATCCAACAAGATCATCATCAACAACTAAAAGATGAAGCTTGGATCCAAGAAAGGAAAGTGGGTAGAAGAACTACCTTATGTACTATGGGCTGATAGGACAACCCCCAAGAATGCTACTGGCCAAACTCCATTTTCTTTGGTATTTGGAGCAGAATCAGTGATCCCTACAGAGATGGTGGTTCCTACTACTAGAACAAGCATCCGTGATCCTGAAGGAAATGCTGAAAACCTGGTTCAAGATTTGGATACCGTAGAAGAACTCAGGGATTTGGCAACGATAAGAATGGCTAGTTATCAACAAAGGATGGCTGGAGCCTACAATAAGAATGTCAGGATCAGGAAGTTCCAAGTTGGTGATATGGTATTGAGGAAAGCATTTCAGAATACCACAAATCCTTCTGATGGAAAGTTGGTACCAAAGTGGGAAGGCCCCTACCTGATTGAAGCTGAGGCAGGAAAGGGGGCATATCGATTGCTAACAATGGAAGGTGATTTACTACCAAGAGCTTGGAATGCTGTCCACTTGAAAAGATACTTCATGTAATAAGGATCCGTGATCCTTAGCAATGTTCATGACCGATATCCTCGAAGGATCCTTAGAGGATAGATGATCCGCATTCTGGTAATGAACTAATTCCAATCTATTTAATTCTTTAATTATCCTATATATAAGGAGAAGGATCCTGGATCCTTTATCCTCCTTTCACTTAATTCTGAGTTTTGCAGAAGGTTCATGTATCCTTAACAAAGGATTGAGTATCCACAGAAGTATCCAGTTATTTGGGCTTGACCCCAGTTATTTGGGCTTGACCCCAGTTATTTGGGCTAGTCCCCAGTTGTTGGGCCTGTCCCCAGTATCGCCAGCAGCGCACGATGATCCTGGTACAATTCATGGCAATGGGACCAGTACTCGCTTTAGGGGCTGACAATTTCATTGTACTGGCTGTATCCGGGATCCTACGTATAATGGTAGACGTACCATACATCCGTTCCTAAGGTTTCTAACGTTTTCACGTTAGCTAAGGTTTTGGCATTTTCATGTCACTAAGTTTGGATAGTCGCCAGTGAGGGCCATACTCCAGTTTACACAAGATCCTTTGGGCTTGTCCCCAGTTTTTTGGGCTAGTCCCTAGTTTTTTGGGCTTGTCCCCAGTTTTTTTGGGCTTGTCCCCAGTATATTGGGCTTGTTCCCAGAATTGTTAGGCTTGTCCCCAGTTGCTAACTCTTCTCTTATAATTGTCTTAGTCCCAAGTTATGTTTAATTTCAGGTTTTTTAGCTAAAACAGTTAAGGATCCTTGATCCTAACCTTTTATTAAGGTTTGTCTTTTGGTTATCCTTATTGTGAGTATTAAAGGTTTAGGATCCTAACTTGGATTCTCAGGTATGATCCTTAATCACTTTGGTTTTATACTTTATTTGTCTAAGTGACCCTTATTCTTTGACAACAGCTTGCATGATCCTTAAGTCAGATCACTTTTTGAATTCTTCGATTATAGGATATTTGATCCTTGATCATATCCTAAATTTTTTGACATAATTTACCGACCTTTTATTCTTAACTTATGAATTCAAACAAAGTGTATAATATCAACTGAAAGGTAAAGTATTCACAAATGTAGCAACACACGAGATAGTCAAAAGATTAAGATTTTATTTACCAAAAGTTAAACCCTTTAAAGGTTGTCAAAATTGCCAACCCAAGTTTCTACCAGCAAAACGTGGCCCGTCCACTTGGGTTGGCAAAGGGTGTCCATATTTAACAAGGTCTAAGTGCAGGAAATAAAGGCGGAAGGATAACAAGTGGTTTCATCCCCCAAACAGAGGATCCATCCACCACCCATTACCCTACCTATTGTCCAAGGATCCATGATCCTAAACCCTAAAAACTATTGTCTAAGTTATTACAGACCAACCATTGTTCAGAAAAACACCATTAAAACAAAAACAACTACCAAACCATAAAAAATTGGGCTCTGGCCACGTCTAGATAAATCCATCATCGCCCATTTCTGCAGCTCACACCTTCGCTGCATCACCATCACCAGCACCTCCAGTTCCAGCATCACCAGCCTGATCCTTAGCCCCGCTGCCGCTTGCCTCAAGCATCAAGACCTCTGTAGCCTCCTTTTCATCATCCAGCTCAGCCAGCCTAGCCTTCCAGCCCTCCTGGTCCCAATTGGTCCTGTCAAAGCTAGGATACTGAGCTTCCTGGGCCATCTGCAGTTTGGTCTTGTACATAGCAATGGCAGCAGAGACCTTGGCATCCTCCATCACCTCTCTCTTCTCCTGATCAGCAGTTATTTGGGCCATGACCACCTGCTTCTTTGCTATATTGAGCTCTTTCTCGAGGTTGGAGATGGTTTGATCCTTAGCCAGGAAGATCTTCTGGAAGTCCAGCTCCTTCTGATCAGCCTCCGCAACATATGCATCAAAAAGCATCTGGATCTCAGCAAATTTCTGCAAAGAAAGAAGGATTCAGTATAGAATCAGTTGTCCTTAAATGGGTAGGATAGAGTTAAGGATCAAGAATCCTTACATCATTGAAGTATTCTTCAAACTGATGACGGATGAGGGGCAGGCCTTCAAGATTATCAGCTTCGGTGGACTTCCTCTTCTTTCCTCCTTTGCCCTTGGAGGTGATAGGCTTAGGGATTTGAACACTTGGGCTAGCAGCAGATTTCTTCTTTCCGGACCGGCCAGAGACAGCATCAAGATCAGTGACGCTGAATCTGGAGGCTGACTTTGAGGATTTTCCAGCACCTACCAATGCAAAACAACAGATAAGTATTCTTGTTTTATTTCCATTTAAACATTTAATCATATACAAACTTGGATACTTACTTGACATTGTGACTGAGCCGAAGGATACTTCTTGAGAATCCTTTGTGTTTGCTTGGAATGATCTAATTGCAGGATCAAGGCTCAAAAAGCAACGATCCTCTCTTTTGTTGCAGGTGATGGAATGAAATGAGAGACAGAGATAGCTGCAAAATAGAAAAGGATCAGTTATCCTTAACAGGAGTAGGAACAGGGTTATCCTATGATCCTTCTACAAGGATCCTCAATCCTACCATGGGTGGCCCACTTTCTTGGGAGATCCTTCCCATCCGGGATAGAATCCCTCCTAACGAAGAAAAAACGCTTCTTCCAGTTGGTATCGTTCTTTGTAGTCTTGAGGATTGGGTGTGCATCACCGGGTTTATGTTTGAATAAGAAACGGTGTGAACCATGGCTCACAAGGTTATACAGTTCAGCCAGTTCTGACATTCCCAACTTGATGCCTTCTTGCTCAATGATGTTCTCTAGGGTATATAAAACCCTCCATATCATTGGCATGGCCTGGATATAGCACATGCCGGTGAGGGAGAAGAAGGACTGGGTAAAGGCAGGGAAAGGATATGAGTATCCTATCAGGAATGGGGTAACCAGAAAGGCAACCCAAGTCTCAGAAATGAAATCGCTTTTGGCAGTAAGGTCAAAAGGCTTGAAGACGGTATTCGCCAGAAAACAGTGGCGAATCCGGTCAATTTCCGGATCAGTGAAGCTGCAGAGTTCCTTCGAAAGATTTTTGATAATCCCTTGGCTTTTCAAAGGACTATCTTTCTGGTGATCCTTAGCGGGGGATGATCGTAACTTCATTATGATCTAAAGATTTTGAAGAAGAACAAACTAAGAAGATGAAGAGAGAATGAGGAGAGAGATACCTGGTTGATCTTTAAAATGAGGATTTAAAGGGAGTCTCGCTCGAATTTAAATGCACGATCCTTATCTCTAACCTATATATAATGATGATTCTGTAGGATTGTCACTTCAGTGACATAAGATGAGTAACAGCTAGTTCGGCTCAAACGACTATAATTTCGTTGGCTAGTTAGTTGCAGATAAGATTAAAAAATATAACTTGTTAATTTACATTTTACTCCTCATATTTTGGGGGCAATTGTTAGGGATAGATTTTCTATACCTAAGGATCACGGATCCTCAAATACTGCCAGGATCACGGATCCTCAATTCTGTTTGAATTAAGGATCCTCAGAAGGTGTTGCAGGATCAGGATTCAGGATCCTTATTGTTATCCTTGTACTAACGGTTGCCTTCACTATGTTTAAGTTTGTTTTGCAGGAGTATACGCATGGACCAAGTCTTGCCGATATTCTAGGGGAATATGCTCTCAATATTCCGCACGTGTTCAGCTGGAGTAACCGTTATGGAAGTAGTGGGAGGCTAGCACGAATTGCGGATAGTTAGTTGTTTAAGTTATTTCTAATTTTAAAAGGGGATAACAAGCTTGAATTAGAACAATTGGCTAAGTTAGCTAACACTCACACACTCGCAAGCTCTCAACAGTTCATTTGGCGATTTCATACACATTACACTCTAGTGATCCTTGTAACAAGCTTGTTATCATCCCGAGTTGTAACAATCATTTGTTTAATTATAGTTGGTGATCGGTAGTTTCCATCACCCGAGGTTTTTTATGCCGAAGATCAACTCTAGATCAAGGGCTTTTTCCTTGTATAAATCCTTGTGTCACTTGTTCATTTCATTTTCAAGTTATTCATACATTTGTTCATTGTTTCAAGCATCATTCCTCACAACAAAGATTTGGTTGCATTATCCTAGCCTAATTTTTGACCAAAATAGTTTGTATGAGGATTCTGACTTCCTGTTAGATGATTCATAAGTTGAGGATGAATTCATCCTCTCTTGCATCTTTTTATCATCTTCCAGTCGAATGTATCTCAAGGCCCTATTTCGAGCCTCATCCAGGTTCCTGCAAGGATTCATTACAAGATCCTGATAAAATTGGGAATCTTTTTGCAACCCCATTTTGAAAGCCTGCACAGCTGTTGCAACATCAAGATGTGGGATATCCAGAGATTCCCTGGTAAACTTGTTCACATAATCCCTTAAGGATTCTTGAGGCCCTTGAGTTATCCTGTAGAGATCACTGGTTAGTTTCTCAAAACTTCGACTACAAGAAAATTGACTGTTAAATAAATTAACTAAGTAAGCAAATGATGTAATTGAATGAGGTGGAACGTTAAGGAGCCATTTTAAGGCTGATCCTGTCAGAGTAGAGCCAAAACCCTTGTAGAGGCATGCTTCCTTGAGATCCGGAGGGATAGGGTTAATTTCCATCCTTTCCCTATACTAAGCAATATGCTCTTCAGGATCCGTGGTTCCGTCATAGAGCTTCATGTTGGGGGTTTGAAATCTTTTCGTGATTTCAGCATCACAAATAGGATATGCAAAGCGGGATATCATGTGGCTATCCTAGGACACTTCTGGAATTGGCTGGACCACCCCATGTATACTGGATATCATATCCTTCAACTTCTGAAGCTCCCTAGAGAATGCTGATGTCATACCTGCATCCTACAAAGATCCAAGACCATTAGTAGCAACTGTATTAGTATTATTAGACACGTTACCAGTCTGAGGATTCTGGCCATATCCTGGAGCATATCCTGAACTTCTCATAGTTGACACCCTAACCGAAGAGGGCATCTCAGGAGTATGACTCTGGAAATGGCTAGGCGCAATATTGACCCTGTGGTCCTCAGTATATACTGCCGAACTGAAGTTCAAAGCTCTGGGCTACAAGGGAGTGCCGGTATCCTCAGCAGGCCTGCTTGAGCTGGATTTCAAGAGTTGTATTTCTCTTATCAGCATTTAGTTGGTCTCCTACTGTTGCTTTATCTGATCATGTATACTACCAAACAAGTTTAGAATTTCCTCGTTAGAAGCCATAATAGGAGTTCTCCCTGAGGCAGCAGATCCTTGAACATTCTGAGTGGGGATAATATCCCGAGCCACATGAGTTTCAGTCCTTCTTGGAAGATCCTGAGGCTGTGAAGTGGCTTGCGTCCTTGGAGGTGGTGGAAGCACCGAACCAACTGTTGTAGAGGTTGTAGCAGACATGGTAGAAGAGCTCATGTTTTATTTTGTGGCCATTGAAAATAGTGTGGCAAAAAGTTTTGAAAACAAAAAACCAAGTAATGATTTTAAGAAAGCTTTTAGTAGAAATAGCACCACTTGCCCCATAGTGGGCGCCAAATTGTTTTAGTCAAAAATTACCTAAGTAATTTTGTGATCAAATTAGTTAAGTGAGGTAGTGTGCTAGAAGTATTCGTGAAAAATATGCTGATCAAGTTGTTAACAAAAAACAGTTTTCAGGATATAGCTCAGGATATCGAGCTATATCTACAATCAAACAATGAGCAAAAAAGGTAAAGGGTGACACGGGATGTACGAGGAAAGCCCTTAATCAATCTAGATCGCCGGCACAAAACCTCGGGAGCTGACAATCGCAGCTGCCTTGTTCTTCTTATTACTTCAAATATCAGGATACAATGCAGGATATGATACGGATCAACTAAGTGTTACAATGAGATTCGAGTACAAGTGTAAGTGTTTGTGAGTGATTGCAGCTAGTAGAGAGCAAGGGTGTGTAAAAATTGTGTCTGTTCTATCTGATCCGATCATTCCAATATATAGCAAAAGGAAATAACAAACTATCTTAAGAATGGGGGATGCCTCGAATATTCCCTTTGGAACGTTGGAGACCCCTTCTTTGCGGCTTCAATGTTCTCTTCTCAACCATCAAGTCCGAGTCTTTGGGAGAAGCAGTATTCTCAACCGTTATAAGCATTCCTCGCTAATCTGCACGTGAACAATTAGTCATTACCAGGATACTGCATCAGGGTGTTACCAATATCCTGATCCGGTATCCTGATCACAATTTAAAGTAATAGAGTCAGAATATAATCCAGGATATATGAGCAGAAAACCACCCATAACAAGAACTTATTCATGAGACCTTGTTTTTGTTCATGAGAACTTATTCATGAGTACTTATTTTTGGTCTCAGTACTTGTTTTATTATCATTCATCAGTACTTATCACTAAGGGTCTCTAATAGTATCAGAACTTGTGTTTTTTATTAGTACTTGTGATATTTGTTAAAGTTTCATCACTAAGTGTTCACAGTCTTTGAAACAAAGTCATAGTAAAGATGGTAAACAATTTGAACACCGTTGTTCAAAGTATTCGACACAACAACGAAGTCTGAAGTAGTGATAAACCTCCCGTATTGTTGAACGAGTTAGATTATCCGGAATGGAAGATACGATTTGAACGATACATCAAAGCGAAAGATTTAAAACTGTGGTTATGTATGACGTCAGGAATTGGAGGACAACCTGCTCGAACTTTGACAATTACAGGTTATCTTGCTTTAACTGATGACGAAAGAAAGTATCACGAATGCGAAGAAAAGGCAATGTCCTTGATTACGATGTCATTACCACAATCGATCTTACACACTTTCGGTAACAAAAACTCATCAAAGGAATTGTCGGACAGTTTGAGCGACAGATACGAAGGAAATGACTTATTCAAGAAACGGAGACTTGAACGACTGAAAACTCAATTCGTAGTCTTTAAAGCTATGAAAGGTGAATCGTTGGATGATCTTGTAAACAGATTTTACCATTTGCTAAGTGAATTAGATCAAAGTCAACCGAGATTGTATACGGAGTTCGAAAAGGTGGAAAAATTTATGAATTGTTTACCAAAACAATGGAATGTGTATTCTACATTAATCAAAGAGAGTGCTCAATATGAAGAATTGACTCTTGATCAAGCAGTCTAGAAGATGAAAAGTTACACATGGAACTTAGATGACCAAGACTCTGATTTTGAGAAGCTACAAGATCCAGCTTTGTACCATGCAAAGCAAACTGAAAAAGGAAGTAATTCAGGTGTTGCTTTCGTTTCAGAAACTTCTCAAGGAGATCCTGTAAACCATAATGCCTTTGTCGTTGGTAGCAATAGTGGAATTACCAGTGATGGAATCCCTATATCTTCTGGAACGTCACCGTCAAGTGCTTAGCCAAGCGAACCAAGCATGAATGTTCCTAAAATCGACTCGCATAGTCTTAAGCTCAGAAAAGAAAATATGGCACTTTTTACATCATTCATGATGGCATTCGAGAATTTTGCACTTGGTAAATTAGTTGATCCATCGACTCTCAATGAAGATCTTGATCAAATCGATCAAGATGAATTAGAAGAGCTTGTTTAGCAATTAAGTGTGGCATTACTGGTAAAAAGAGTGAAGAAATTTCTTCAGCGAACGGGAAAGAGTTTCATTGGTGGTAACACAAAGACACGAATGGGAATTGACATGACCAAAGTAAAATGCTACAATTGTGGTATCTATGGTCATTATGCAAGAGAGTGTCGAAAACCGAAGAGTAGAGAAGGAGTAACGGTCAAGGAAGCTCAGCAAGATCCAACAACAACAGTCCAGCCCCATCCAATACAACTTCTACCACTTCAACAACAACCTCATCTGATAACCTTACTCCTAATGCTAATAACGCTATGATTGTTCAACCCCTTCAAACTATTAATGAGCCACACGATTGGGGGATTGTAATGGAAGAAACAGCTACTGCTATTGTTTCACAAGCGTTCATTGCTGAGATCGTTGAAGAAGGGTTTGGAGATTTGTTTGAAGAGGTGAATGTGGAAGAGTTGATTGTGGTGGCGGAAGCTCTAAGTGAGAATTTGAAAATGGGGAAAATCATTGAAGATGAAGAAAACGAAAGAAAAGAGAATGAGGAAGAAGAAAAAAAGAAGAAAAGAAAGTTGAAAAGAAAGATGAAAATGATCGTTTTGAATTCAAGATTGTAGCTGAAGAAATGCAATGCTTTGCTGATAAAGAAATGACAAAGATGAAAGCAGGAAAAGCAGAAAGCTCGGATCAAGCTTTCATGGCTAACGTCGAGGCACAATCAAAATCTGATGATAAAAGATGTCCTAGATGCGTAGACTTTGTTGCTAAGTGTGACAGATACGCACTCCATAACAGTAATTTGATTACTTATCTGGAGAAATCTATAGAGTTAATTGTCGCGCTTTCGAGGGCCGACAAAGAACATAGAAGTCAGGTGCTTGCCTTGAAAAAGGACATCTCTGAATTTGAGAGACGACTTGCTCAAGCGACGATTAAGAATCAAGATTTAAAAGCTGAACTTGAAACTTGTCAAAACACTGTTTTGGAAAAGAACCAATTAATTTTAGACAAAGATAACTTGATTCTTGATCTGCAGTGAAAACTTGAGAAATTTGAAAGTTCATCAGATGTGATGAATTTTTGCATAAACAATCTTCGTCTCAAAGATTCAGAAGATGAGATGTTTGGTGTTGGTTACAAGAAGGTTCCACCTCCTATTAACCACAACTATACATCGACACCTTCGATTGATCCTGAAATTGCAGATTTCGTTCCAACTGCTCCATTGACTGTTGATCCTTTGAGTGAGCAAGAATCTGAATCCGAGTCTGAATCCGAATTAGAATCGGAATCAGAACAAAAGAGTACGAGTGATGTTAAAACAAATGAAATTGATTTAAGAAAAATTGAAAATTTGATAAACTCAAAGATTACGGAAGCTTTAAATCAAGTTCAAAATGTTCAAAAGCCGAAGCCTAAAAACAAAGGTAAAAAGAATGTTAAAAACATTTCAAAAACCAACTTTGTGAAAGGCGAAAGCTTTAATAAAGAAGGTGAAACGATTGAAAAAGGCTCAAATTCTGAATTTGTGAAACAAAAGGCAAAAGGCTCAAACGAATCATCCTCGTCCTCAAACAGTCAATGTGAGGATGATCAAAAGGAAAAGAATGAAAAGATTGATAAACGACGATGTTATAAATGTCGTTTAAAAGGACACTTAGCTGCAAATTGTCCAAATGACAATGCAAAGAGTCGTGTTGATCCTGATCTTGATAAACCTTTTGTCACCAAACCACAAAATCAACCTAAAAAGAATGAAAAGAAAAGTGGTAAAACTCAAAAAGGAGAAAAACCTAAGGTTGTAAAGCAAGAAAGCAAACCTGTTTCTAAACCAAAGGTTAAAAATCAAAAACAAAAGGATCAGGATACCGATTCATCAGATGATGATAGCCGTCGTGGTTCAGATCGTGGATCGGAAAGTTCTTCAGCAAAATGTGAAAGTCGTCAGAAAACCCCGGCTCGACGACCAAATCATGTAACTTTCCGACCACAAGAACAAGATCAACATCCTGGAGGTTCTTACAACCACAATGTTAGGCCTCATGCGCAAAATCGTTACGTTGATAACCGAAATGTGTCACCGGCTAGATTTCATGGTCAAAGACAACATTTAGGATACCAACAATGACATGTGTTTCATGATAACGAGCAACCACGGTTTGATAGAAGTTTTAGACCTCAACATAGTCAAAACTTCAGATATCAAAACTCTGGTAATCGTTTTGGTGGAAATTCTGGGTACCATAACAGTTCTCAAACTTCGCACAATCCTCGATTTACAGGTGGACATTCTAACAGTTACCGAGGTGGAAATTTTAGAAACAACAATAAAGATGGTTATTTCAAGGAATTTTCTTTTGTTGATGAATTTGGACGACCCAAGACCGTCACGGCTTGGGTCCCCCACTCTAACTAATTTCCTGTTTGTGAATGCAGGAACAGCTGAAGAGAGCTATCTATATTTAGTATATCGATAGTGGTTGCTCCAGGCATATGACAGGGAACAAAGAATTGTTGTCAAATTTGAAACCTATTCATGGTGGTTATGTTAACTTTGCGGGTGAAAAGGGTGGATATATAACGGGTGAAGGTTCTGTGTCAAACGGCAAGATCACCTTGCACAAGGTTAACTTTGTTGAAGAGCTGAAGCACAACTTGCTGTCAGTTTCTCAGATTTGTGATAACAAGTATTCAATGCATTTCACAGATAAGGCTTGCTTCATTCTAAAGCCGGGATTTGTAGTTCCTGAAGATTGGGTTGTGATGAGAGCTCCAAGAGTGAACAACACCTATGTGATGGACATGCATCCGGTTGTGAACTCCTCTGGTCCGGCAACGTGTTTGTTATCAAAGGCAACAGAAGATCAATCTTTCCAATGGCATCGAAGGATGGGCCACGTGCATCTACGCAAAATGAATCACTTGATTAAGAACAACTTGGTGTTGGGTATTCCTTTACGTAGTTTCAATACGCATAGTAAATGTGAATTCCGTGAGAAAGGAAAAATCAAATGTAAACCTCATAAGCCTAAATACATAAACTCTATCCAACAACCACTAGAGCTGCTTCGCATGGATTTGTTTGGTCCGATCCATGTAACTAGCATTGGTGGCATGTCTTATTGTTTGGTTGTCACAAATGATTTTTCAAGGTATGCGTGGGTATTTTTCTTAAAATCAAAAGATTAGACTTTCGACACTTTGAAAGATTTGTTTAAACAATTAGAGAAAAATTACTCTTTACCCATCAAAAGAATAAGAAGTGATAACGGAACTGAATTTAAAAATCGATATATGGATGAGTTATATCGTGACATGGGTATTATTCATCAGTTTAGCGCTCCTTATGTTCCTCAACAGAACGGAGTCGCTGAAAGGAAGAATAGGACCCTTATAGAGGCTGCAAGAACCCTTCTCTCAGAATCTAAATAGCCCATATTCTTTTGGGCCGAAGCTGTAAACACCGCATGCTATGTGCTGAATCGTGTGCTTACCGTGAAACGGGTAGATAAAACCTGTTATGAACTTCTTGAGAAAAAGAAACCAAATTTGAAAGGTTTCCAGCCTTTTGGGATTAAGTGTATGATCCGACGGACATCGGATACTCCAAATTTTGGGGAGAATGGAGAAATTGGTTTCTTCCTAGGTTACGTACTAGGCTCTCCGAACAAACGAGTATACAATGTAAAGAAACAGATGGTGGAAGTAGTCTTTGATAAAACTCCTTTGAGTTACGATCCTCCACCATCTGAGTTCGGTCCTAAAACTGGCTATGATTATGACAAATTGTTTGATTCTTTTGCTTTACCTGATCTAACAGATGATGAGACTGAACTAGTGTACTCACACTTGATCGACAAAGATGAAGTGGATACAGGTTGGCGTACCAGCATTCCAACAAATGTCTCTTCAAATGGTGATTCAGGAGTAAACGTTGCCAACACGCCAAATGTTAATGATGCCGGAGCTACTCAACCCTCCAATGATGCAGATTCAAGCGATTCCGATGATGACGTTGTAGCTACTTCTTAAGCTGAACCTGCTCAAAACACAATTGGTGATCTTTTTGTTGATTTTTCAACTTATCCAAATGTTGGCACGTCTATGGGAAATGTTCAAGCATCTGGGAATGCAATTGCTGAGGGGGAGATCCAGTCAAATATGGGAACAAATCTGCAAGTTCCAGTTGTTCCTGTCACTCGGACAAATAGGAATCATCCTATTGATAATGTTATCAGAGATCCGCGTGAAGGAATAATGACTCGAAGCAGAAGTCTTAATGATATGCAGTGTTTATTCACAGAAATCAAAGAGAAAGAGATCTACAGCTTAAGCCTACACGAGTGCTTTATTTCGCAGATAGAGCCAAAAAACTACCACATGGCGCTGGAAGACAGCTCGTGGTGTGAAGCGATGCAGGAGGAGTTGGCTCAGTTTGACAAGCTAAAGGTTTGGAACTTGGTAGATCTTCCGAAGGGCCAGCACGCAATCAACATGAAATGGGTTTTTAAATGTAAAAAGGACGATAAAGGTGTCGTCGTCAGGAAAAAAGCTCATTTGGTGGTGCAAGGGTTCAATCAGGAAGAAGGGATCGATTACACAGAAGTTTATGTGCCAATGGCACGACTTGAAGCAATTTGTTTGTTCCTAGCCTTTGCTGCTCACATGCGTATTAAAGTCTATCAGTTGGACGTCAAAAGTGCATTTCTTTATGGGAAGTTGCAAGAAAATGTGTATGTTTCCCAGCCGCCAGGTTTTCAAGCTCCAGAGTTGTCGAACAAAGTTTACTTGCTGGACAAAGCTTTATACGGTCTTCATCAGGCACCTCGTAATTGGTATGAGACGTTGTCAAAGCATTTTTTGGCAAACAGATTCATTTGTGGTGCAATAGATTCCACTCTCTTCATCTTAAAGAAAGGGGGAGATTTCTGACGGGTGGTCCATAGGACAACCCTTAATGATGTTAAAAGATGAAATTATCCCTCACTTGATCTTGTAATTATCTTGAATTAGATAACTACGAATGCTTATGTTTCAGGTACAGTTCGGGAGCTAAAAAGGGATAAAACGCAGCTTTGGACGGTTTGGAGGTGAACGGGTCGTGCGTGGAAGGAACGAAGAAACAAAACACATGAATCAGGTCTTCACCGTAATTTACGGTGGTACCGTAATTTACGGTGGCCCTGAAACATGTCCAAATCTCACCGTAACTCAGGAGAGAGTCACCGTAACGAGTTGATGTCCACCTTAATTTACGGTGGTACCGTAATGTCACACCCCGGTTTCCACGTGTCACCGGTGGGCCCGGTGGGGGAGTATCGTGACGTGGTTGGCAACATAATAGTCAAACAACACAATATATAAATATGCACAGCGGAAGCAAATGAAAAAAATATAAATCAACTTTTATAATATTGTAATATCGTGTATCACAACAGTCGATTGTTTATCCACAGACGGATCGAAAATAAATAATAGTTCAACAGACGGTAGGCATCTTAAGCTTGCGAGACTTCTATCGATGCTAAGGAGAAATCCCAGCCAATTACGCTTAGTACCTGCATTTAATCTTTTTGGGAAAATACGTCAGTTTACACTGGTAAATACATTCAACTGACTCATTTTGGAAAATGATTGAAAATTGGTTTGGATGCACATGGCATAAACATTTTTATAACTTGGGAGAATTATTTAAATATATAATCTTGTGAACGAATTACATGTTCCTTATTCGTTCAGTAGCCCGGATCATGTCCGGGTTAAAGATCAATAGACACACCACATTATTCTTTTATACACTGACGGGTGTATGCCTACACCCCGCGCTTAAGTCGTGGCCATTTCGTAAAATGATGCCAAGGATATCCGGGACATGGTCATTAACCCCCCAAAGGCGTTTAAGTAAACAAGACTGTTTAAACGAGCCGATCAAATTATTCAATTAACCACCCAACGATGGAAGATTTGATGCTCGATCAAGCGGTATTCTATATACCGTAACCCAAGCCCGTATAGGGAAAATAAGTTAAAAGTATTTACCTGAGCAATGTAATAATCACAATAAGCAAAATGCACATAGCTTTTACTGGTAACCTATTCTGGAACCAAGGTTTATAATAACCTATTAGAATCCTAACGGGTCTTTAATTAAGCTTAAGCTTAGACCGGTTAGTTTCAAAGATACGGTTCGTACGCATGATTAAGCGAAGACCGGATAGAATGTGATTTAGACCCGACAAGTTCAGATACTTTCTTAATATGGGTATTTCATACACATTCTGTATTTTGAGATAAAACCGTTAAGGTTTGACCCGTTTAGGCTAGTTTATGTAAACTAGTTACATAAACCGAACCGAACGCGTAATAAGCGTAACGGGTATTCATATGAGCCATTTACAGGTTTCCTAAGTTAATATGCTTCATATATGTTGTGACATCAGTAATATGTCTTTTATTATGCCCGAAACGAATTTAAACACAAACTATGCCTCGTAGGGGTAGTTTGGTCATTTAAAAGGTTATAAATGAGTTTAAGTATTCACCTGAGTTACAGGTCTGATGTAATCAGCAAAAATACTTATTTTACCAAGTTATAACAGTAGGGTAAAGTATATATGTGAAATTTATCAATTATAACCAAACTATGCACCGTAGGGGCATTTTGGTAATTTCACATAAGCCGTAAAGCTCAAAACTGAAGTCTGAGTTAAACAACTTTTGCTTACTGTTAAAAATATTATAATTTGCCTCAAATATCAGTAGGTATCAACCCTTGTGTGTTTAAAATAATTCTAGTACATACTATGCGTTAAAAACGCTTAAAACGGCGATTAGAAGCCATTTCCGGGTTTGATACATAAAGCTGATATTTTTACTATTCCAGAAGGCTTAAAATAATTTATTTATCATATGTGATCAGTAGCAAAAGGTTTGGAGTCATTTAGATATGCAAAACTCATTTTATAGCCCGTAGGGGCAAAACCGACAATTACCGAATTAAGCCTACGACTATAAGTTATGCTCAGCCTAAAATTAATTAAAAATCTTCATAAATCCAAAAATAATATATTACATCAGTGGGTAAAGATTTTGATATTAAAAAGTAGGCTTAACTAGTCTATACGCTAATTACGCCGTTTAATTAACATAAAGCTTTCATTTTACGCTAACGAGCATAACTCTTTATCTACACCTCAAACTGATGTCAAATTTTGCATACAAGTTTATATATCAGTAATTAAAGTTTCTACTCTTTTACATTTTCAAAAATCACGTTTTAAGGTGAAAAGGGCATAATGGTCAACATATGAGCAATTAACGGAATCATGCATATTAATTGGATAACTAATGATCCGAGGTGTATAATCACATAGGGTTATACTAGCATGTAACCTGGTCCAAATAAAGCTCTAAGGCATTTCTAAAACATACCAAAACGGGTCAGAACTGAAAGTCAAAGCAAAAGTCAAACTATGCGACTTTCGGTTCCGAACCGGGTCTAAACAGGAAATTGTCGGGTTGAACATGTTTAGACATGTTCTTACATTCATTACCAAGTTATATTGATGATCAAACAGGCTATATGTGTTCTACATTGCTAATCATGCATAAATTAGAATTTAAGTATCCTGTTGACTTTTTATTAACAAGTTTGACCCGACATTTGACCTAGTTAGAGTGGGAACCAGGGGGAACCCTTTTAAGGGTTTATTACCCACATAATTACCAACTTATAACTACTTTTAATTCGAGATTTGACTGAGCCATTATTAATTAATCTCGAAGTCAAACCGTAATTACGACGGTTTGACTTTTAGCTAAATAACTAAGCTAAACTCAACTAAAGCAGGTTAAGCAAACTTACAAGTGTTTAATGATTGATTAGGAAGGCCTGGAAGGTGCTCTTGTGCTCCACAATTGATCAGAAGTTGTTTGAGGGATGAATGATCAAGTGTTGCACTTATGAGCTTTATATAGTGATCAAGGCTCCACAAAGTGTTGACAAATAAGTCTACAACAGACCACAACCTTCCCACAAGTGTCCTAGATGTTTAGGGGTTGTTTAGGGGTCAAGAAAGATGTGGAAAATCGTTTAAAGGTCGAAAATGCGTTTAAACAGGCAACAGCCGGTTTTCTGTTGCTGGGCACTGCCTTACGGACCGTAAGGTCCCCAGTGTTGCGGTCCGTAAGCCTGTCATCAGGGCAAAAATTTGTTGTTCTTTGGTGTTTTGAAAGGGCAACTTGTGGGTTTCGAATTAGGGACATGTTTTAACAGTATGGGGCCTCTAAAATGTGCCTTGAATAGTTACATACCCTACCATTATGATATGTTTCTTTGAATTCTTTTGAAAGTGCCGAAATTGAAGGTTTACCGTAGAAATTTCCATAGGAACCTATCATGCACTTCGAATTCAATTATTGTCAACAAATTTCTGGATTTAAGATATGTTAGATGTGTGTAAAATATAATTGGGTCTTGGGATTTATAAATGAGGTCGTTCAGAGGTGAAAATTAACATGACGACACTTTTAAATCCTGCCAAAACATCTTTATTAAATCTGGGTTTACAACGCTTTTTGTCTTACATGACACGTGTCGTTATATCATTGAACACGAATTTTCGAGGTGTTACATCCTCACCCCCTTAAAAGAAATCTCGACCTCGAGATTTACTGAAACAAATAAGGGTATTTTTCTTTCATCGTGGATTCAACCTCCCACGTGTATTCGGGACCTCTACGGGCATCCCATTTGACCTTTACAATAGGTACATGCTTCCTACGAAGCTTTTTAACCTGTCGATCCTCGATCGACACAGGTTTTTCAACAAACTTTAAGCTCTCTTCTATATGCACATCTGTATGCGGTATTACCAGTGATTCGTCAGCGAAACACTTTTTCAGATTGCAGATGTGGAACACATTGTGTATTCCACTAAGCTCTTCAGGTAAGTTTAACTTATAGGCAACTGACCCGACACGTTCGATAACCTCGAAAGGTCCTATGTATCTCAGGCTTAGCTTGCCTTTCTTACCAAATCGCATCACCCCCTTCCAGGGCGATACTTTAAGCAACACCTTATCACCTACTTCGAAGTGAAAAGATTTACGCTTTGGATCTGCGTAGCTCTTCTGCCTATCCCGGGCAGCTTTGAGACGGTCACGAATCTGGACAATCTTGTCCGTCGTTTCAAAGACTATCTCTGGTCCTGATAATTGGACATCTCCAACTTCCGCCCAACAAACAGGCGTTCTACACTTTCTACCGTATAATGCCTCAAAAGGCGCAGCCTTAATGCTGGTATGGTAGCTATTGTTGTAGGAGAATTCGATTAATGGTAGGTTCTTATCCCAACTACCACCTAAATCAATCGCACATGCGCGTAGCATGTCTTCCAACATTTGAATAGTACGCTCACTCTGGCCGTCCGTCTGCGGATGGTAAGCCGTACAAAAATTCAAACGTGTGCCCAAAGATTGTTGGAAACTTTTCCAAAAATGTGACGTGTATCTAGTATCTCTGTCAGAGATAATAGACACAGGTATGCCATGTAAAGCTACAATCTTATCGACGTATAATTGGGCTAACATGTCGGAGCTATAAGTCTCCTTAATGGGCAGGAAATGTGCTGACTTAGTCAGTCTGTCAACAATCACCCATATGGTATCATTTCCTTTCCTCGTTTTAGGTAACTTGGTGATAAAATCCATAGTTACCATTTCCCATTTCCAAGTGGGAAGTTCAGGCTGTTGTAGCAAACCTGACGGTTTCTGATGCTCGGCTTTGACTTGCGCACATGTCAAGCATTTAGCTACATAGGTGGCTACAGACTTCTTCAAGCCTATCCACCAATAATTTGCCCTTAGATCCTGGTACATCTTATCAGCTCTAGGATGAACGGAATATTTGGAACTATGGGCTTCCTGGAGGATAACATCCCGCAGTCCTCCATAAATTGGAACCCATATTCGTCCATTTAATCTTAGGATTCCGTCCTTGCTAAGAGATAACTGCTCCTCAGTTACTCCTAGTTTCTCGTTAGGATAGTTAGCTTCCAACACAGCTTCCTCTGTGCAGCTAACAACCTTTCGTTCAAACTGTTCTTTATTTCAATGCTCTTGGCATTGATTCGGATGGGTTTCACCCTTTCCTTTCTACTCAAGGCATCGGCGACTACATTCGCCTTGCCGGGATGGTATCTGATTTCACAATCATAATCATTCAACGTCTCCATCCATCGGCGCTGCCTCATGTTTAAATCCTTCTGATTAAACAGGTGCTGGAGGCTCTTGTGATCAGAATAGATCACACACTTGATTCCATATAAATAATGCCTCCAGAGCTTCAGTGCAAATACAACGTCACCCAACTCCAAGTCGTGGGTGGTGTAATTCTTTTCATGCACCTTTAATTGTCTTGAAGCATAGGCAATAACCTTACCTTTCTGCATAAGCACACACCCCATGCCAGTGTGTGATGCATCGCAGTAAACTAGGAATTCTTCAGTACCTTCAGGCAACGTCAGTACAGGAGCGTTGCTTAACTTTTGCGTCGGAACATCAAAGGACTCTTGCTGCTTAGGACCCCAAACGAACTTTACTTTCTTCCTAGTCAAGGAAGTTAGGGGTGCAGCAATCCTTGAAAATTTTTCAATGAAACGCCTGTAATATCCTGCCAATCCCAGGAAGCTATGAATCTCTGTAGGCGTCTTCAGCTCTTGCCAGTTCATAACTGCTTCAACCTTAGCGGGATCCACCTGGATACCACGCTCACTGACCACATGTCCAAGAAATTGGACTTCTCGTAGCCAAAATTCACACTTAGAGAATTTGGCATAGAGTTTCTCGTGATGTAAAAGTTTGAGAATACAGCGAAGGTGTTTCTCATGGTCAGCTTGGTTCTTCGAATAAATAAGAATGTCGTCAATGAAGACGATGACGAATTTATCTAAGTACGGCTTGCAAACGCGATTCATGAGATCCATGAACGCGGCCGGTGCATTAGTGAGCCCAAAAGGCATCACTAGGAACTCGTAATGGCCATAACGAGTCCTAAATGCAGTTTTATGCACGTCTTCATCTCTAACCTTCAGTTGGTGGTAGCCTGACCTCAAGTCAATCTTCAAGAAATAACTTGCCCCTTGTAACTGATCGAACAAATCGTCGATCCTGGGCAAAGGATATATATTCTTTATTGTGACCTTGTTAAGTTCACGGTAATCGATGCACAGACGCATCGATCTGTCCTTCTTCTTGACAAACAGGACTGGCGCTCCCGAAGGAGACGAACTAGGTTTAATGAAACCCTTGGCTAGTAATTCATCTAGCTGTATTCTCAATTCTTTCATCTCCGTGGGCGCCAACCTATAAGGTGCTCTAGCAACTGGTGCTGCTCCGGGGATGATGTCAATTCTGAACTCCACTTGTCTATCTGGTGGTAAACCAGGTAGTTCTTCAGGAAAAACTTCGGGGTATTCAGAAATGACGGGAATGTCTTCTATCTTCGGTTTAGGCTCATCAATAATCACTTGTGCCATGTAGATGACACAACCCTTCTTTAAACACTTAGAAGCCTTAAGCATAGTCACCTGCTTAGGCAGTCCATACTGGGTATCTCCCCGAATGGTAAGTGATTCACCAGACGGAGTCTTTATCACTACCTGCTTCTTATTGCAGACAATTTGGGCCTGGTTATGAGATAACCAGTCCATACCCAAAACTATGTCAAAACCGGCCAACTTAAAAGGAAGTAGAGACAGGGGAAAAGAGTGGTTCTTAATGGATATAACACATCCATCTAACACAGTTGAGACGGTTTCTATGGTGGCATCTGCTAACTCAACCTCATATTTTACGCTTAAGGTTTTAACAGGCAATTTCAACAATTCACAAAACTTGTTATCTACAAAAGACTTATCAGCGCCTGAATCAAAAAGTACTCTGGCATAGACGTCATTTATAAGGAATGTACCTGTTATGACATTATCGTCTTGCACAGCTTCCTTCGCGTCCATTCTGAAGACTCTCGCATTGGTCTTCTTGGCCTCTTCAGGCTTCTTGGCATATTTGGGGCAGTTGGTTTTAATGTGCCCCTTTTCATTGCAACGGTAGCGCGTTACGTCTTTCAGCTTCTTGCAATCCAAGGTCTTGTGATCCGTGGACTTGAATATTCCACAAGCAAAAGTTTTTGAATGAGTCTGCGAGTGCGACTCAAGTCTGCACTTTCCATAGTGCTGTTTCTTGCAAATTTTGCATTTGGGCTTCTCACCAGACTGATGCCCATCTTTCCTTGACTCAGACCCCTTCTTGTTGTCACCGTCTCCACGGTGTTTCTTGTTCGACCTCCGTGAGTTATCATCTTCACGTTTTCTCTTCTCAGCATCTTTGTTCCTCAGCGATCTTTGTCTGACCGCATCCAAAGTGAGAGACAAAGATATGTCAGCTACAGATCTAAAAGTAGCTGGCCGAGAGGCCTTTACGCTTGCCTTTATCTCGGGGGCTAAACCACCGATAAAACGAGCTATTCTTTTTGGTTCCGGGGTCACCAGATAAGGAACCAACCGGGACATGGTGTTGAAGCTCGTTAGGTAAGCTTGACAGTCAAGATTTGTCATCACCAATGATAGAAAATCAGACTCTATCTTCTCCACCTCATGCTGAGGGCAGTAATTTTTCCTGATTAGGGCAGTAAATTGCTCCCAAGACATGTTGTACAATGGGATTTTCCCGGTGGCTTGAATCAGAGATCTCCACCAGGCTAAAGCTTCACCCTTAAAAGATTGCGACACAAATTTGACTACATCCCTCTCAGCGCATCCGCTGATATCCACAACCGTGTCCATCTCGTCTAACCACGTCATGCAGTCAATGGCTCCCTTTTCCCCAGTAAAATCCATGGGCTTGCACGAGACAAAGTATTTATAGGAGCAACCCTTAGTACGGGGTTCTTGATTAAGTGTAACCTGTTGAGATGGAGCACTGTGGTGGTTTGAGGAGAGTCTATCATCATCTTTCTTGAGTTCTTCCTTCTTGGAAGGTGGCTTCGAATGCGGTTTAGATATGGTCCTACTTCGAGTCCCACTATACTCTCCGTACTGCCGCTCCAAAGCTTTTGTAACTGCGTCGTCTACCAACGCTTTAAGTTCAGCACCCGTTAAATTAACTCGGGCGTTATCAAAATTCTCCACTGGATGGCTATTAATTTCGTCTGAGTTAGCCATTTTAATTGAACTGTTACAGAAAACAAGGACAATAGTTTATTTGGGAGTTTATTATGGAATTGCCCCTTAGGGTAATTCATTAACCATGGTAAACAGAGACCATATTTGGTTAATTTATTAATCGTATTCAATTGGGATTTCAATTATAATTTTATCCTAATTATAAACAATAACAATATATATTAGCACATAAGACCTAGTCACAAGGACATTTTAAATTATAAGCCATGATTTCAGAGAATCAAGGCATGAAGGTTTGAACATAGTTCGTTACCTTTTTCTGACAGGGAGTCATAGCTACCACTGTCTTTTGGCTCATATAGAAATGAGCAGGGCCCGTAGGCACCATATTACCACGTATGGTCAAAATATGATCATCTTAATTGATGATTTAAACCCATGATTCAAAGATCATTAAGTTGGGTTTGGAATCTTTAGAAAGATCCTTATACAAAATAACGTGTGTGATTTTTAACAAATCACTTCTGTCAGGAGTGTTAACATGTTTTCAGATGTTAACTGGGATTTGAATCTTTTTAACAGGTCTTACCATCATGGTCAAGTCTTTATAATGACACTCAGACTAGGTTTCACTCTTAAGATTCATATTCAATAATTAAGTAGGCAGATTATTTTTAAAGGAATGAATTTTAATATATTTATTTCATATCTAACATTTATGCATATAATAGCAAGATGAAATTTATAAACATAACATTCCATTACTTATCAAAAGATTACATGTCGCCCTAAACGGGACTTTTCAATAAACAAACTTACCCACGCAGGTGTTTAAACAAGTACTTACCCACGCAGTGGCTTAATAACACACATACCCACGCAGGGACTTACACAAATAAAATACCCTCGCAGGTGTTAACAGAAAGATAGACCCACGCAGGGGTCAAAATAAACAAGCATACCCACGCAGGGGTTTACACAGCAAGACTGGCCCACGCAGGGGCTCAACAACAAATGGAAGGATTCAGTGGTCCTTCTTGCTCTTCCCTTTAATTAGGCTCGTTAATCCTTGGAAGAAAGTTTGTCGCTCCCTTCGTTCCCAGTGAAATTCTCGCTCTACATGGTCCAACCTTTGCAGAATTTCTTCACGCTCCGGTGGGGAGAACCTTGGTGGTTGCGATTGTTGCCTGATAATAGGTCTTGGAGGTATCTGGTACCCATGTGTTGGGTACCCTACTCCCCATGGATCTCCATAGGGTCCTTAGGTGTTATAGTTAGCCGCTACCATGTATGGGTCGGCTTCTGCGTAGTTGTAGTTGGTGTGCACTGGCTGTTCGAATGGGTGTTGATGCATTTTTAGTGTCTGAAACTAGTCTTGTACTTAATGATGTAATTTTGTACGGTCTTTAACGTTTATCGAGTATGTATTTGATGTCTACCAAGTCGGATATCCTCCTATCTGCTTGTGTCTGACTTTATTGTCTCCGTTTAATATGTAATGCTATTCGAACAATGCATGTTGCATACAAAGGGTAGAATGGTCATTATAAGTTGTTTATATGTTGCTGTTGTTGCTGTCTGTTTGCAGAAACAATCACAACAGTTGAAGTCCTCGACGAAACAGGTCTGTTTCGTCGAACACATCATGAAGAAACAGACCAACATTCATTAAGTCTGTTTCGCCGACAGTCATCACGAATCACACTTGATTCGTCGTCTGTTGGGCTGCTTCAAGCCCAATGTGTGGCCCATATGCTGTTTCGCCGTATCACTTTGTGTTTCGCCGAGACTTGGGCCCAGGGACTATATAAACACATCTGGTTTCACTTAGAAACCAGATGAGAGCTTACACTTAAAGAAACTCTGTCAAAATTCTGTTAAACTGTGTTTGTATCAGTTTGTAATCGGTTCTCATCCCGTTTAATCAATCGAGTGTGTATCATTGATTATACCGTGTCGTTGATGTTTTACATGTTTGATTTGGCATAGTTACGTGGATTCCGCACACGTAACCGTGTTTGCTATAAACAAGTGATTTGGTTCGTTATCGATCCTCAGATTACGGGACCTACAATTGGTATCAGAGCATTTGGCTCTAATCCTTGTTTAAAATCAAACATTGTTCGGTTTTTATCAAGTATTTGTGTGTGTTTTCTGAAAATTTGTTCTTGAAAAATTATATTTCTGGAAAAATATTCATAAAATCTGTTGTTTGATTGTTATTTGCTAAGAGTTTTATCAAAAACCTTGTCAGATTGTTTGTTCATGCTTTAAACCGGGTTTTTAGTGAAAGTCTTGTGCATTTTCGTGTTTCGGAAAATCATCGGTGACCAGGAAAACTCTTTGTTCTTGAGTGTGTTCTTCATATCTTCAAAGAGTTCTTATAATACTTGTGGATTTGATCTTTGTATTGTTTAAATCAAAGAGTTTTTACAATATAAAACATTAACTTGACTTTAGTGTACAATTGTGTTCATTAGTTTCTGAAAAAGCATGTTGTGTTGAAAAACAGGTTTATCAACTTACCTTGTGTCAGTAAGATATTTTAAAAATCTAAACCAGCTGTCTAATACTCAGTTTCGACGAAACAAGTAGTCGACGAATCACAAGTGTTTCGTCAAAAATATCTTCGACGAAACAAGTCTTTTTCGTCAAAATATCTTCAACGAAACAAGTCTGTTTCGTCATCATTCATTTAGACGAAACAAATCTGTTTCGTGGAATCTGTTTCGTCGAGAACAGATCTGTTTTACACAGAGGCGTTGCAAAACCATTCTAACCTTGTGTTTTCAAGTGTGTGTGCAGGTACTATCATACATATACCAAATATGAGTAACAAAGGTCTGTGGGATTGGAGTTCGGACTCAAGACCAAGTGAAAATCAGCCTTCGCTTGCCGATTTAATGAACCAATTGCCTCAAAAACAACAAGCAATAAATGCAGGACAATGGGCAATGGTTTCTAATCAAAATCAAAACATTCAAAATCTATTGCTCAGTGAGAGTGAGACGGGTAGCAACAATCGCCCGCCAAAGCTAAATCACATGAACGACTATCCATCATGGAAGGGTCATTTTCATACATACATTCAAGGGCAAAACGTTGAACTTTGGACGTGTTTCACTACTGAATGTAGCCCGGAATTAGAATTAGAAGCAGCAGCATCAACTGCCGCTGGTATTTCTAATATGCTTGAAGAAGACAAGAAAGCCTATGAATTAGAGAAGAAGGCGTTTGCTTTTCTAACACAAGCTCTTCATAAAGACCTCTATCATCAATTTTCTTATAGTAAGAGCACAAAAGCTTTATGGGATGCATTGGAAACAAGAGGAGAAGGAAATGCAGCTTCTAGAAAAATACGCCATGATCTTTTGAAGAAAGAATTTGAATCATTTCAATCTTTGGAAAATGAAACCCTAAATGATATGACTTCTCGTTTCTATCATTTGATCAGTGAAATGAGTTCTTATAAGGTTGCTACATCTCATGTGGAAATGATTGCACGTTTAGCTGATGCTTTACCTCCTGTGTGGAGTCCATTCATTGAACTTCTAAAACATACGGGTGCTCTGGATGGGGAAAATGTCACTATCTATGGATTCGTTCAGAAGTTGGAGCACAAGAGTGAAGAGGAAAATCGGAAAGCTAAAAGGATTGGAGCTCCTCAAAACACAGAAATGTATTTGCCTGGTTTTGCTCCTTCAGCTAGTTCTAGTTCTGTTCAGCAACCTAAGCTTCAAACGGCGTTTGTTTCCAACACAAACTCATCAACTCAACCAGAGTTTGATTTAGGTGCTTACCTTTCACAATCGCTATCCAAATCTCAATCTTAACCTCCACCTCAAGTTACTACTACTCAACCAGAGTTTGATTTAGGTGCTTATCTTTCACAATCGATGTCCAAATCTAAAGCACAACCACCACAACAAGTACAATATACCAACAATCCTCCACCTCAAAACACGAATACTATCAAAGTTGATACTTCGAACCTCTCAAAAGTTAGCATTGAAGTTGCAAAGGAGCATTCGGAACTCATTAATACAATGGTCAGTGCATACTGCGGTTTGGTCGCAGGTCAAATTGGGAACATCAGTATGACCAACGAAGATTATCAACAAATCGATCGTGATGAAATGGAGTTGATGGATATAAAGTGGGCGTTTGCAAGTGCAGTTAGAAGGGCAAGGGATTTCATGAGTAGAACAGGAAGAAGTTCTTTGGATAGTAAGAAGGAAACGAAGTATGGGTTTGATAAAGAAGCGGTTACATGTTTTAATTGTGGCGAAAAGGGTCACTTCAAACGTGAGTGAACCCGACCAGCCAAGCAAGGCAATCAGAATCCGTTCAGAAATCAGACAAGTACTTCAAATGCAAATCAAGGCACTCAAGAAAATCGTGGAAAAGGGATAGTAGCTGTGAATAATACTACCAACCAGGACCAGTCTGGACCATCTAACAACACTCGTGCATTGACTGTTCAAACAGATGAAGGGTGTAATTGGTCTTTACAATTAGGGGGAGGTGATAATGAAGGAGGAGGAACAGCGTGCTATGCAAAGATCATCAATCACATCAAGCACGTTCATAAAGAAGAATTTTCTGAAAGTGATGACAGTTCGGGTTATACCGGGAGTTCAGATGAAGAAAGTTCTATTTCGGGAGATGTGAAAGAAGAAGCGACTTCAATTGATGACTTGTTGAATGAAGCAGAGGAGTTGAAGTCTCAGAAATCTATTCTTATCAAGAAAGCTGGGATAGCATCTAAGGAAATGGAGAAGTTCTTCTCTGAAGACGGATCTTTTTCTTTTCAAACTGCCTTTATGGCAAATGTTTCAGCCTCTTCGAGTCAGGTAACATCTGAAACTCCTAGAATATGTAATGATTGTGCTTATATGAAACAGGAATTTGATAGAGTGAAACTTGAATGTGACAAAATTCATAGTCACAATCAATGTTTGGTTGTTGATATGTCAAAGTGCAAAGAAGCAAATATGGCTTTAACAAGAAACGAAAAGGACTTTAAATATTTAATTGAAAATTTAAAGAAAAGTGTTTCTGAAACTACTAAAGTTGTTTATCACAAACAAGTTAGTATTAACAAGTACATAAATATCGTTGAGGAAACCAAAAAGGAATTAGCCATTGCAAAATGCGAGCACGATGCGATCAAGCAAAAATTGGAGAGTTATTCTAACTCCCGATTTGTGCTCGATCACATAATTGACGTTCAACAACTGAAGAAAAACAAGAGTGGTGTTGGGTATAAGAAATGTCCGCCCAGTTTGAGACACAATTATGCTGCACCACCTGATGAAGAGGATATGCCTCGTTTTGAACCCAGTGTGCCTCTTAATTATGAGGAATTTACTACTAGATTAGGGTTCAAACCAAACAATTCCTCGGGAACCTCATCTGTTGAAACAGAAAATTCAACACCAGTGAGTCAAAGTCCTCCAACTGTTGAGGATTATGATTCATCTGATGATGAAACAGATGCTAATGACCAGGATGAATCACTTGACAAGAAAAAGGGAAAAGAAATTCCAATTGAGAATCATATTCTTTGTGATCCTCCTATTCCTGTTGTGCAACAAGTTGCCAAAAATGTGATTAATTCTGTCATGAATGACAAGAAACCTGTGTCTACTGTTAAGAGTAACAAGATGTTGTATACTTTGGTTGGTGATTCTAAAATCTACTCAGATAATGATTTTCCAATTAAAAATGTCAATCCATCATTGATTGATAACGTTTTTGAAAATAACACAAGTAAGTTTTTGGGAAAGTCGATTCCGGGAGTTACTGTAACTCAATGTGATCCAATTCCTAAGGCTGAAATCACAAAGCAATTTGGAAATCAAAAATCCCCAACAAAGAAACAACCTTTTGCTCCTAAGGGTAAACAACCATTTCAACGTGCTCAAAGCCCAAATGTTTCTAAATCAAAATTTGAAACAAATGGAGCTTGTTTTCAAAAGAAAAACAATGATGTCAGATTTGTGGCATCTGAGGGTACTGATAAAATTGAGATTTTTGCTAACAAATCAAACACTGATTTTGTACAACAAGTCAAGATTTTAAAGCGTAACAGTCAAAACAATTACACTCAACATTCAAACGGGTGTGATGAAAAGGCAAGTACCTCAGGTTCTACAGGTTCGACATCTGATCGTCGATCCGGTTCTCCTAAGTTTGTTGAGAGGAGAACGTGTTTTAAATGTGGGGAGTTTGGGCACATCATCAAAGATTGTGCAAACACTCCTAAAGAGAAATTTGTTGAGAAAGCACCACCTGAAACGATTCACCCTCAATGTCGTACTGTTTTGTCAAAACATGATAAAAGAACTATTAAAGAACAGGAAACGAAACAACGACATCAAAATGTGAAGAAAATAGAAAAGGCTTTAAAATCTGAGGTCAAATCTGTTCCAAGGGAACCAAGTTCATCTTTAAAACCAGAAGTTTCAAAATCGGTTTATAAAACTCAATCTGGTAAACAAAAACAAACTTGGAAACCTAAGAAGGGTGAAAGTTCAGGGAGAGTTGTTAGCTTGGAAAATCATCAACAGATTGAGATCACTATTCGTGACTCTCAGGGACGACCCAAGACCACTTTGGCTTGGGTCCCCATCCTTAACTAATCATTGGATGATATGTGCAGGGTGTTCCAGGAGGAACTATCAGTAGTCATTGGATTGTTGATAGTGGGGCATCCAGGCACATGACGGGCGATTTACGACTTCTGTACGATGTGAGAAATATTAGAGGAGGCTATGTCGCGTTCGCAGGAGACAAAGGCGGATATATCACCGGAGAAGGAATGATCTCAAATGGTGTGGTATGCTTTGAAAAGATTAATTATGTTCGTCAACTTGATCATAATCTTCTCAGTGTGTCGCAAATCTGCGATAAAAAGTTCACCGTGCATTTTGATGATGCCGGTTGTTATGTGCTTAAACCTGGATTCAAGATTCCTGATGAATGGATTCTCTTATCGGCTCCAAGAATTAATGAACTTTATATTCTTGACATGAGCCAAGCCATTACGACATCTGCGCAAGTACAATGTTTTGTCTCAAAAGCCACAGAGAAGGAGTCTATTTCTTGGCACAGAAGAATGGGGCACATTCACTTGAGGAAAATGAACCATTTGGTGAAAAACAATCTTGCGAATGGTGTGCCTGTGAGAAGTTTTCATCTACAAGATATCTGTGTTTCGTGCCAGAAAGGGAAACAAACAAAGAAGTCTCACCCTCTGAAGAAAATCAACTCTGTTAGCATGCCTCTCGAACGTCTTCATATGGACCTCTTTGGACCTATGAAGCACAAGACAACATTCGGAGATGCTTACTGTCTGGTTGTTACTGATGATTATTCTAGATTTTCTTGGGTAGCTTTCATGGCACACAAGAGTGATACTCCTGGAATTCTCAAGGATCTTCTCACAATGTTGGAGAATTTATACACTTTGAAAGTGAAGAGGATCCGAAGCGACAATGGAACTGAATTCAAGAACCGTGTGATGGATGAGTTCTGTACTTCTAAAGGCATTCTTCATGAATACAGTTCTCGCTATACTCCACAACAAAACGGTGTCGCTGAGAGGAAGAATCGCACGATTATTGAGACTGCAAGAACGATGTTGGTAGAGTCGGAGCTTCCTGTTCAATTCTGGGCAGAAGCTGTGTCGACTGCTTGCTACACTTTGAACAGAGTTCTTACAGTTAAGAGGAATGGCAAAACTTGTTTCGAACTTCTACAGAAAAGGAAACCGGATCTTTCTTTCCTTGAACCCTTTGGCGGTCCATGTACCATGATTGACCTAGATGGAAAGTTTGGCGCAAAGGCTATCGAAGGTTTCTTCCTTGGATATGAAACTCCAAATTTTCGTGTATGGAATCTGACCACCAAAAAGATTGAGCTTTGGAATGAAGTAAGGGTTCAAAGGTACACAAATC
The DNA here is from genome assembly GCA_030545235.1 of Helianthus tuberosus. NCBI lineage: Eukaryota > Viridiplantae > Streptophyta > Magnoliopsida > Asterales > Asteraceae > Helianthus > Helianthus tuberosus. Next base: position 192,622,036 of record CM060413.1, read on the forward strand.
CTGTTAGATCTCCGGGTGATCCTTGGATGTTCGATTACGATGGGATATTCAACTCCTTTAATCTGCCTACCTTTGATGAAGAATCTGCAGCTGTTCAAATGTTATTTGATAGTGACAACGCTGCCAGCTCGTCTTTGGTAAGACCAATTATTGTTAACCCACAAGGTTCTAATTCAGTTAACAATACTGTTCAAAATGAGGTATTTGAAGATGCTAGTGAGTCATCGGAAGATGATGAACATCTTGATGCGACTGAAGGCACTTCTGCCCCGGTTGTTCATGTTCATGGCACTTCTTTAGAAACACCTCAAGTGCAGAATGATGATACTGCTGAAGGAAATGCATCCACTTCCACTCATATTCCTGGTGCGGAGTTGGTTGCTGATCTTAATCTTAACAATTTGGGTATTAATGCTAGTGTTCCTGAAAATCCTGAATTGAGGATTCACAATACCCATCCACAGCAGAACATTATAGGAGATGTCCAAAGCGGTGTGCAGACGCGTAATCAGCTAAGAAATAACCGGAGTGCTAGTTTATATTCAGCCATTAGAGAATCCGGTCTTCAAAACGATTGGTCCTTTGCTTGTTACGTTTCACAAGAAGAGCCAAAGTCTTGGAAGGAAGCTTTAAAAGATAATTGTTGGGTTGAAGCCATGCAGGACGAACTGCAACAATTTCAAAAGCTTGGTGTTTGGAAGCTTGTTGAAAAGCCGGATAATTACAAGAAAATTGGCACACGATGGGTTTACAAATGCAAGAAGGACGACCGTGGAATTGTTATTCGCAACAAGGCGAGACTGGTTGTTCAGGGTTTTCGCCAGATAGAAGGCATTGACTACAATGAAGTTTATGCACCCGTTGCACGTCTGGAAGCTATACGGATCTTCTTAGCTTATGCTTCTTTCAAAGGATTCAAAGTTTACCAGATGGACGTCAAAAGTGCTTTTCTTCATGGTATAGTTCAAGAAGAGGTGCACGTCGAACAACCTCCAGGTTTTGAAGATCCTATTCACCCCGATCGGGTTTGGTTGCTCAACAAAGCTCTTTATGGTTTACATCAAGCACCTAGGGCTTGGTACGCAACTTTATCCAACTATCTTCTGGAGAATGGATTTCGACGAGGTCTTATTGATTGCACACTCTTTATCAAGGAATTAGATGGAGATCTTCTGCTGGTGCAGGTATATGTTGATGATATAATATTTGGTTCCACTAATGATTCTTTGTGCAGACAATTCGAACGTGTTATGCAAGAAAAATTCGAAATGAGCGCAATGGGGGAGATGACTTTCTTCTTGGGTCTACAAGTTCAACAAACAGATTCTGGGATATTCATCCATCAGACTAAATATGTTGGTGACATTTTGAGCCGATTCCAAATGTCAGATGCAACGCCCATTGGTACTCCACTTCCGCAGAATCACGGGATTACTCCGGATTTGAAGGGTGAAAGCATCAACTCCTCATACTATCGTGCCATGATCGGATCTCTCATGTATCTCACCGCTTCGAGGCCTGACATAATGTATCCAACATGCCTGCTTGCAAGATATCAAGCAAACCCGAAGGCCTCTCATCTGTCAGCTATCAAAAGGATTTTTCGCTATTTGAAGGGATGCCCAGACCTTGGTCTTTGGTACCCTAGGGATGATAGCTTTGAATTAATTGCATACAGTGATTCTGATTTTGGTGGTTGCAAAATCGATGGCAAATCGACAACAGCAGGATGTCAGTTCTTAGGAAATCGCCTGGTCACGTGGCAGTGCAAGAAGCAAACGTGTGTTGCTACATCAACATGTGAAGCAGAATACATTGCTGCCTCGAGTTGTTGCTCCCAAGTTCTTTGGATTCAACAACAAATGCGCGACTACGGTTTTGAATTCCTATCTACTCATATTTTTGTTGATAATAATGCTGCCTTACAGATCACTAGAAATCCTGTGCAGCATTCCAAGACTAAACACATTGACATTAAATATCACTTCATACGTGATTGTTTTGACAAGAAATTAATCGATGTCGTTCATGTCCCCACCGATCACCAACGTGCCGACCTGTTTACAAAAGCATTTGATAAATCACGCTTTGATTATCTACTTTTGGTCAATGGCATTAAGGTGATTCCCGAGTAAACTTCTTTGGCTGATCGTTTTTGTACATATTTTCTTTAAAAACTTCAAAATTCAAAAAGATTTCCGTTTTCGTAACTCTTTTAGCATTTTAGGGGGAGTAATACAAGAAAATACAAATACAAGAAAATACAAAAACATTGCAAAATTTCAAAATCCAAAAAGATGTCTTTATTTTTTCTGTCTTTACGTTTGAAAAATTCAAAAATTCAAAAACGATAGAAAAACCAAAAATGAGTTTCTTGGATAAAGGAAAATGATGATATTCACTGGTGTGGTCGGTCAATGTGCTCAAAATGAAAAACAAAAAGAAAATGATAAGTATCTCTACTAACGATGTATCGGTAGGCTCACAATCAGACTAAAATGTGCAGGTGATACAAACCTAACAGACTTCAAGTCAGGTGGGAACCATTCATTGGCATATGGTCTTAGTACCAAAATTTCGTTTGAGAGATTGCCGAGATCTGAAATATTCGGTCTTTATGCTGCTTATCATCTGGGTATCATGGTTGTATCAAACCGTAAAATAACGGAGACGAAGTCTAAGATCTTCCATGATACTATACATACGTGTACCTATTGCATTTGACCTCAATAAGTGATCAACAATCACATGTCCAAACAAAATAAGTGATATTTTATCACAGATTCTTTGCGGGAGTCAAGTTCGTCTCTCTGCTGTACGGAAGTACTGACCTGTTCACGGACTTGCTCCTGTGCCCTCATGCATCTGAAAATCAAGTTCCTCATCAATAAGTGATTCTATCACATAGGGCTTGTTTTCAAATCAAAATAAGTGAGTTTCTCACATTTTTATACGGTCAAACAGATGATAATCGGTATACTCACCGGTAAGATGAATTCTCGTGCATACCTTGATACGGGAATGTGTCGTGAGTGGATTTACATCGACTTGTAAGTATAATCCTTACCGTTAATCGTATCTCTTAATTATGATTACGTCTAATCAGTTTGAGCTTATGTGGACCACAATACCGATAATCGAGGTAGTATACTTATCCAGAGCATTAAACAGAAATCAAAATCATGTTGACTAAGACCGTAAGCTGGTATGATTCCTTATCCTTGAGATTCGCAAAAAGATTGCATTTGTACAGTTGCTTACTGTTTTTCACAGTTTATTGCTTTTTCGTTTAGTTTACCGCGCTTTAAATTCGTTTTTAGTGTTATTTGTAAAGTTCGTTTTTTATTAAGCCGAAGTTGTTGCTTGGTGTTTTCTACCGAAAGCCTAAAACCTACTTCATAACATGTTCTTGCATTTGGAAACTAAAACAAAATGGAAAAGTGTTCATTTTAAATCATAATTTGTTCAGTCTGCAAAAATCTTTCATGCCTCTGTGTTTTGAAAAATTAATGACGACGAAACAGAATGTGTACGGCGAATCAAAACTGAGACGACGAAACAGATCAGTTTCGTCGAAGTTACGACGAATCGCATGAGCCCAAATCTGTTTCGTCATGGGCTAATTTCAGGCCCAAGTGTAAGCCCAACTTCGTTCTGTTTCGTCGAGCCCAATCCTGTTTCGTCGAAGTATCTGATTCGTCGAAATGAGGCGGTGTATAAATGGGTCCCTGTTGTTCACTTTTTCAAAATAACAACAGTTTCTCCTTCTTCTTCTCACACAATACCCATCATCATCTTTTATCATCCAAGTTCACCAACCCTTATTTTTATCAAAAACCGTACAAAAATCAAAGGTAGTAAAATGTTCCGGTTCACATTCCGAATCTTTTAAACCGTTTGAAATTGTTCGAAACCCTCGGAAACCGATCTTACTTGCTGTTTTATTGATCTGAACTTATGTTTGTTGTGATTTTCTACAATAACTGATAGTTTTAGGTTATTTTACAGTGATTGATGTTTGTTTTTGGGTGTGGGTTTCATATAACAAAAAAAAAGGGGTTTTTGATTGATAAAGTTCTTGACTGTTTTTAAATGGGTTTTTGGATCGGAAATCATATATGGGTTATCATAAGTTGGTTTGGGTATAAATAATGATGTTGAATGTGTTTGTGTTTGAAAACTGATCTTTGTTTAAACCTAAAACGGCGAAACAGAAAAACCCCCAAATCGACGAATCGATTAAACCCTAATTCCGGCGAATCAAACATACGACGAATCAGAAACGGCGAAACAGACGACGAATCAGAACGGCGAAATAGACATGGCGAATCAAACCAACAACGAATCAGATCTGTTTCGTCGCACATCTTCTGTTTCGTCGAAGTGTTTCTGTTTCGTCGTCCATGCCTTAGCAGTTTTCTGTTTCTGCTGTTTGTTCACAGAATGATTAAAATTTTATGTTTGATGATCATTTGATGCTATAACCTGTATATATACATGTATAATACACATGTTATATCAAAAATGACTTATTGTGGACATTTTCATGTACAGATGGCACCGAAGGCACCAAAAGAAGGAAAACGCAAGAAGGCGATAAAGAAGGAAAACAAAACTGAAGAGGAGATTATGTCAGAGAAGCGTCATAATCAAGTTGCATATCTGGATCCTGATGACAAGCTCACGGAATTGAAAGATATCACGAAGTGGATCAGGGAGTCACGTATTAATTATGTTGTTACATTCTCGACGCCCGTTTACAAATCACTTATCAAGGCTTTCTGGGATTCTGCAAGCGTCGTACAAGTGGATGGAAAAGATGTTATAAGGGGTCGAGTGAATAATTTGGATGTTGTTGTCTCTCCGGATATATTGAACGAAGTTTTACAATTACAAGATCAACAGGATGCTCCATATTCAATCCCAATCATGTGTTCACGAGGCTGTTTGCTACGGATGAAGTGTACTGGAGACATTTTCGTCAAACAAATCAACAAAGGTGATCTTCCATTACGCTACAAGTTTTTATTGCATATTCTTATTCAGTGTCTCAGCAATAGACGGTCTGGATATGATATGGCTGGAGATGATCTCGTTGGTTTCATGGTTGCTTTGGTGTTAAACAAACCGTTTAGCATCTCAAAGTATATTTTCAGCAACATGAAAGAAAATATGACAAGGACTGGAAGTAGAATAACCGGGAACAAGTTTTGGATGTATCCGCGGTTTCTGCAAATGATTATGAATGTTCAACATCCGGACCTTCCTAAAGCTGACAATGATCTTCTGAAGATAGAGGCGATGAATTTCAACTCTTTAAGGTTAATCAAGAATCTTGCCGCCAAAAGATACAAAGAAAGCGTTCCTCCAAGGAAGCTTTTTGGCGCACTTGTGAATCCTGATTATGTTGCTCCAGCAAATGATAAATGGCGTCATGATGACAGCCAATCTGACAACGAAGAGCCTGGGTTGGAAAGAAAAAGGATAGAGAAATTTGGTCCTGACCCGGTTGATTCAGATGAGTTCGGGAGTGATAGTGATGACAGTAGTGAAGAAGGCGATGATGGTGGTGATACTGGTGCTGTTGGTGCATCGAGCAAGGGTGCAGCTGGTGGTACATCAGCTAGTAGTTCTTCAGCAAGTGGCGATGATGAATCTGATTCTAGCTCTAGTGATCATATAGTCGAGCCTGGATATGAAGTGTATATCGATATACGTGGAGTGAAAAGATATAGAAAGATTAGAACTGAAGATGATCCAGCATACGTTCCAGAGGATCCTGAAGGTGAAAGAAGAACAAAAAGGAGAGCTGAGAAAGCTGTTGAAACTCAAAAGAAGAAATCAATTAGATATTTGAGTACTTATACTAGAAAACCTGTGCCTCAAGAGCCTTCATCTGTACCTCAGGAGCCTGTACAAGAAGCTCCTGTAGTTACATCAGCTACAGAAACTCCAATAGTTACATCAGCTGCTGAAACTCCATCTGTTATCCCTCAGGCAGTTCCTGAAAGAACTATGGCTTCTGCAATCAGAGCAACCACTTCGCAGATCAGTTCTGAACGTCATAGGGTATTTTCCGGATATTCTCAAGACGAAAAGAACAGATACCTATTCACTCAACTGGAAGCAGCTGCTGATAGGATTCAAAGGCAATCTCATTTCATTAATCTCACGAAGAATGATCAGCTTAAACAAGTGGTGGAAATTAACAACTTGAAGTCCACCGTTGGTCAACAGCAAACGGTGATTGAGAGACAACAAGCTGAGATTGTTTTGCTTAAAGCCGAGAATGCTCGTTTGAAGGCTGCTGATGAAGAGAGAGAGAAGAATAACTCTATACTTCAAACACGACTTGCTGCTCTGTGGGATTATCATTGTAAACAACAAGAAGTACTGAAGAAAAAGGATGATGATACGGAAGACCAAGGGAATCCTGACACTTCTGGTACATCACAACAGCAGCAAGCCACACCTTCTTCTGAAGTCGTTGCAGTTCAACCTCCAATAGTCGAATCATCTCAGGGAACTTCTACTGGAAAAGTTCAACAGATCGCAGGTACTTCTCCTGTCGTAAGCAGTGCTGATATTGCTTTACAGGCTATTCATCCAGTCACGGGAGAGTTACTTGAAGAAGGAGAACTAATAGAAGATCTTACTCATGAGCAATTGCTTGCTCTTAATGCTATGAGAGAAATTGATGATTCTGAGATAGATAAAATGTCGACTGAGACTGATACAACTAATGTTGAAGATATTGATGAGATCGTGTTTGAAGGCGAAGCAACAAAATCAACGTATGTTCGAAAAGATGGTACTGAATTCGCTTCGTTTGATGAAGATTGGATGAAGGAGAATATTGATGACATAGACGAGCACTTAAAGAATCGTAATTCGTCTGAAAAAGACACAGATGCATTCTCTGAATGGCGAAAACAGTTTCTATCTAAAGTCTCCAAGCCTGTGCCCGAAAAAGCTCAAGTTGACTACTTGCAATTTGAAAAGGCAAAGCCAAGTGGAAGAATTCTATGCTGGATGTTTGTTAAGGATATTCACTGTGTTGCCATCAAACGTGAATACGGAATCCTGTATTTCAACTCACTGCTGAGCATTCTTTCTTTGCCATTTTATGATGTTGCTGCGTTGACGAGGCTTGAGCTTATTAATCGTTCAAACTACGATGGCGCTACTTTATTTGAGCGACTGATTAAAGTAAACAAGAAGTCGGGCTGGAAGGATGAATCATACAAGCCACAATTCCCCATCTATCAACCGATCAAGTTTACTCTTGATCCTGACACCAACACTTGCAGATACAAGCTTGTGTACCAGCCTCCGAGGGTCGTAGATAAAATCCCATTGATGCCTATGCAATAGGATTTTCTTGAAGATATGGCATTATGGTGCTACGACTCGGACACGCATGAAGCCGTGATTGTGTTTAGAGATAATCGTGCAAATTACCGGATGTTGGATCCGATGTGAATCGTCAACATGTCCGAGGCTGACATTAACAGATTATATCGTCACGACATTTTTTATGAAGATCAGGATGCACGTCAAGCTTTGAAGTTTCAGCGTGTAGCGTGTTTTTGCTACTACCGGGGAATACATTCGGGCAGTTCATGGTCCGAACAACACTGAGATGGAAGATTAAAAGACCGAAGACGAGTAACAGACAAGGGGGAGTTTGTTGATGCATTTTTAGTGTCTGTAACTAGTCTTGTACTTAATGATGTAATTTTGTACGGTCTTTAACGTTTATCGAGTATGTATTTGATGTCTACCAAGTCGGATATCCTCCTATCTGCTTGTGTCTGACTTTATTGTCTCCGTTTAATATGTAATGCTATTCGAACAATGCATGTTGCATACAAAGGGTAGAATGGTCATTATAAGTTGTTTATATGTTGCTGTTGTTGCTGTCTGTTTGCAGAAACAATCACAACAGTTGAAGTCCTCGACGAAACAGGTCTGTTTCGTCGAACACATCATGACGAAACAGACCAACATTCATTAAGTCTGTTTCGCCGACAGTCATGACGAATCACACTTGATTCGTCGTCTGTTGGGCTGCTTCAAGCCCAATGTGTGGCCCATATGCTGTTTCGCCGTATCACTTTGTGTTTCGCCGAGACTTGGGCCCAGGGACTATATAAACACATCCGGTTTCACTTAGAAACCAGATGAGAGCTTACACTTAAAGAAACTCTGTCAAAATTCTGTTAAACTGTGTTTGTATCAGTTTGTAATCGGTTCTCATCCCGTTTAATCAATCGAGTGTGTATCATTGATTATACCGTGTCGTTATTGTTTTACATGTTTGATTTGGCATAGTTACGTGGATTCCGCACACGTAACCGTGTTTGCTATAAACAAGTGATTTGGTTCGTTATCAATCCTCAGATTACGGGACCTACAATGGGTTATACGCCATGGAACCCGTGTATGCCGGAATTGGGTTATCAAAACCCATAGGCGGTGGTTGCGGTGCAACTGGGTGCAAAGGTCCACCCATTTGTGGGTCCTCCTGAAGTGGCGGGTAATGGCTGCCACTTGATTGTCGTGGAGAACTAAAATGAAAGTCTCCCGCCCGCGCAGACATACGCGCTCCGGTTCTCCTACGCCTTGGTGGTTGCGGAGGTGCCGGTTGAACTGGTGGCGGTGGAGGTGGTGGCGTGACTGCCACAAATCTTGAATCCTCAGAGGGATCCTGTTGTTGCTGCTGCTGCTGAGGAGGTGAATGGCGAGGAGGTGTATAATACCATTCGTGCCTGGTAAACATAGCTTGAAAGCTGTCTGGACCAACATAGGGTGATCCGTGGAAAGAAGATCCGTCATAGATCTCTATCGGGTGGTTTGGTGTACCGCTGGCAGGCTCGACGGGGTCCGTATCCTCGTCCATATCGTCCGCGTGATCTCCCGAGAAATGATCATCTGGCCCCAGTGGGTTAAAACCCGCTGGTTTTGGTATGTAATTGGCCGAGTTAAACCGGCCCCTGAAAACAGGTGTAGGGTCTCCAAAAGAATGATGCGATAAGGATCGCTGTAACGGTATGTAGGACGGTTGAGGGTTGTTGGGCTCATACTCCGGTTGTGGCCCATAAGGGTTATGTACAGGAGGTGTCGAACTGTGTGAAACCGACCGTCTAGCCGGCTCAAAGAGGTTCCTCCGGTTCTGCCGAGGATCGTCACTCTCCGTGGTAGATGGGGCTCGCATATGCGAAGGTCCAGCTTCATTATCATTGGGGGCGGTGACTGGCCCCTTGCCTCGTCCTCTTCTTCTAAAGAATCTTGGCGGCATTTTTAAATCCTGTCAATACAACATAAGATAACAAAACAAAAATATATGCAAAATAAAGTAAAGGACAAAACAAAACAAAACAAAACAAAGTGGAATTTGTCCTATGTTATATGTCTAGACTCGAAAGTTTAGAAATGTGCAATTGTGTCATTGAGATCAAACACAAAAGGCTAGTGTTTAATTCACTCAACGTTGGCTCTGATACCAACCTGTCACACCCCGGTTTCCACGTGTCACCGGTGGGGGAGTATCGTGACGTGATTGGCAACATAATAGTCAAACAACACAATATATAAATATGCACAGCGGAAGCAAATGAAAAAAATATAAATCAACTTTTATAATATTGTAATATTGTGTATCACAACAGTCGATTGTTTATCCACAGACGGATCGAAAATAAATAATAGTTCAACAGACGGTAGGCATCTTAAGCTTGCGAGACTTCTATCGATGCTAAGGAGAAATCCCAGCCAATTACGCTTAGTACCAGCATTTAATCTTTTTGGGAAAATACGTCAGTTTACACTGGTAAATACATTCAACTGACTCATTTTGGAAAATGATTGAAAATTGGTTTGGATGCACATGGCATAAACATTTTTATAACTTGGGAGAATTATTTAAATATATAATCTTGTGAACGAATTACATGTTCCTTATGCGTTCAGTAGCCCGGATCATGTCCGGGTTAAAGATCAATAGACACACCACATTATTCTTTTATACACTGACGGGTGTATGCCTACACCCCGCGCTTAAGTCGTGGCCATTTCGTAAAATGATGCCAAGGATATCCGGGACATGGTCATTAACCCCCCAAAGGCTTTTAAGTAAACAAGACTGTTTAAACGAGCCGGTCAAATTATTCAATTAACCACCCAACGATGGAAGATTTGATGCTCGATCAAGCGGTATTCTATATACCATAACCCAAGCCCGTATAGGGAAAATAAGTTAAAAGTATTTACCTGAGCAATGTAATAATCACAATAAGCAAAATGCATGTAGCTTTTACTGGTCTCCTATTCTGGAACAAAGGTTTATAATAACCTATTAGAATCCTAACGGGTCTTTAATTAAGCTTAAGCTTAGACCGGTTAGTTTCAAAGATACGGTTCGTACGCACGATTAAGCGAAGACCGGATAGAATGTGATTTAGACCCGACAAGTTCAGATACTTGTTTAATATGGGTATTTCATACACATTCTGGATTTTGAGTTAAAACCGTTAAGGTTTGACCCGTTTAGGCTAGTTTATGTAAACTAGTTACATAAACCGAAACGAACGCGTAATAAGCGTAACGGGTATTCATATGAGCCATTTACAGGTTTCCTAAGTTAATATGCTTCATATATGTTGTGACATCAGTAAGATGTCTTTTATTATGCCCGAAACGAATTTAAACACAAACTATGCCTCGTAGGGGTAGTTTGGTCATTTAAAAGGTTATAAAAGAGTTTAAGTATTCACCTGAGTTACAGGTCTGATGTAATCAGAAAAAATACTTATTTTACCAAGTTATAACAGTAGGGTAAAGTATATATGTGAAATTTATCAATTATAACCAAATTATGCACCGTAGGGGCATTTTGGTAATTTCACATAAGCCGTAAAGCTCAAAACTGAAGTCTGAGTTAAACAACTTTTGCTTACTGTTAAAAATATTATAATTTGCCTCAAATATCAGTAGGTATCAACCCTTGTGTGTTTAAAATAATTCTAGTACATACTATGCGTTAAAAACGCTTAAAACGGCGATTAGAAGCCATTTCCGGGTTTGATACATAAAGCTGATATTTTTACTATTCCAGAAGGCTTAAAATAATTTATTTATCATATGTGATCAGTAGCAAAAGGTTTGGAGTCATTTAGATATGTAAAACTCATTTTATAGCCCGTAAGGGCAAAACCGACAATTACCGAATTAAGCCTACGACTATAAGTTATGCTCAGCCTAAAATTAATTAAAAGTCTTCAAAAATCAAAAAATAATATATTACATCAGTGGGTAAAGATTTTGATATTAAAAATTAGGCTTAACTAGTCTATACGCTAATTACGCCGTTTAATTAACAAAAAGCTTTCATTTTACGCTAACGAGCATAACTCTTTATCTACACCTCAAACTGATGTCAAATTTTGCATACAAGTTTATATATCAGTAATTAAAGTTTCTACTCTTTTACATTTTCAAAAATCACGTTTTAAGGTGAAAAGGGCATAATGGTCAACATATGAGCAATTAACGGAATCATGCATATTAATTGGATAACTAATGATCCGAGGTGTATAATCACAGAGGGTTATACTAGCATGTAACCTGGTCCAAATAAAGCTCTAAGTCATTTCTAAAACATACCAAAACGGGTCAGAACTGAAAGTCAAAGCAAAAGTCAAACTATGCGACTTTCGGTTCCGAACCGGGTCTAAACAGGAAATTGTCAGGTTGAACATGTTTAGACATGTTCTTACATTCATTACCAAGTTATATTGATGATCAAACAGGTTATATGTGTTCTACATTGCTAATCATGCATAAATTAGAATTTAAGTATCCTGTTGACTTTTTATTAACAAGTTTGACCCGACATTTGACCTAGTTAGAGTGGGAATCAGGGGGAACCCTTTTAAGGGTTTATTACCCACATAATTACCAACTTATAACTACTTTTAATTCGAGATTTGACTGAGCCATTATTAATTAATCTCGAAGTCAAACCGTAATTACGACGGTTTGACTTTTAGCTAAATAACTAAGCTAAACTCAACTAAAGTAGGTTAAGCAAACTTACAAGTGTTTAATGATTGATTAGGAAGGCCTGGAAGGTGCTCTTGTGCTCCACAATTGATCAGAAGTTGTTTGAGGGATGAATGATCAAGTGTTGCACTTATGAGCTTTATATAGTGATCAAGGCTCCACAAAGTGTTGACAAATAAGTCTACAACAGACCACAACCTTCCCACAAGTGTCCTAGATGTTTAGGGGTTGTTTAGGGGTCAAGAAAGATGTGGAAAATCGTTTAAAGGTCGAAAAATGCGTTTAAACAGGCAACAGCCGGTTTTCTGTTGCTGGGCACTGCCTTACGGACCGTAAGGTCCCCAGTGTTGCGGTCCGTAAGCCTGTCATCAGGGCAAAAATTTGTTGTTCTTTGGTGTTTTGAAAGGGAAACTTGTGGGTTTCGAATTAGGGACTTGTTTTAACAGTATGGGGCCTCTAAAATGTGCCTTGAATAGTTACATACCCTACCATTATGATATGTTTCTTTGAATTCTTTTGAAAGTGCCGAAATTGAAGGTTTACCGTAGAAATTTCCATAGGAACCTATCATGCACTTTGAATTCAATTATTGTCAACAAATGTCTGGATTTAAGATATGTTAGATGTGTGTAAAATATAATTGGGTCTTGGGATTTATAAATGAGGTCGTTCAGAGGTGAAAATTAACATGACGACACTTTTAAATCCTGCCAAAACATCTTTATTATATCCGGGTTTACAACGCTTTTTTTCTTACATGACACATGTCGTTATATCATTGAACACGAATTTTCGAGGTGTTACACGTAAATTACGGTGGAGGCTGTGGACAAATGCGTAACTGCTCTATTAAACCGTTTTTATGGGTGTCTTTTCACATATCTCATCATTGGATGTTTTTCTCTAAACATTGGGGCGATTTTGGTTGGTTCTACCTTGTTCCAAACAATTCTAAACATTTAGTTCTTGTTTTTGATTCGTATGAACTTGAATTTGGATGTTATGATGATCAACCGAACAATGTCCGTCTAAACTTGTGGTGATCATCTTAGGTGAAGATTTCTCTAAACTTTTGTGTGTTTGTTCCGTTATTTCTAGAATGATAACTTGTGTTTGCTTGATTATCATGGTGTATGGATAAATGTTTGTAGCTTGTTAATTGATATAGCAATTTCTAGTCTTAATCGTACATTCTTGGTGCCATTGGCAATTGAGATATCACGGGAAGGGTTAGGGTTGGATATTGATTGATTGATCATCGGGAAACAACCTCGCATTCATATAATCCGAGTACTTTGTTCCCTTTTATCACAACAATTGTTTATGCACGAGTTATGTCTATGTAACTCTTTCTAGTTGGAATTTCACACAATTGTTAAAAGAAACTGAATCCTAAGATGGTCATTGTTCTCATAATCTGAAGTAAAAAAAAATCAAATCTTGATTAGTAGTAATTGATAATTTAGTTTTCTAAAACAACAATCCAAATCATTGATCTTTAATTTTTGCAAATTAGGTTAATTTTAGTTAAAGTGCAAGGCTATAAAATCAACACATTTTCCACATACTCCCTGAGTTCGATACCCATTTACCACTATCTATAGTTGTTATTTGGATTAAATTTGCGTGTACTACGACAGCACGTCAAATTTTGGCGCCGTTGCTGGGGAGTTGTGCGTAACGTGTGTCAGTTTGTTAGTTTTGCTTTGTTATTTTCGGGTTTACACTGGTGTGTTTAGTGTACAGGTTCTACAGGTGCATGCATACTAGAGGCTCTCACAAGTCATCACCATTGTCATTTGACCCGGAGATTGAAAGAACATTAAGGCAAAACCGTGTTTTAGTAAGAGAAAACGGAATTATTGGTTCACCTACTTCACCCATCACACCACGAAACATCATGCAAGAATCTCAAATACCACCCACAACGGGTCAAACGACCTCATCATTCATACCTACTTCCACACAACCATCACCAAATACCACTATACCTAACACCACTACAATTCCTACTCCACCTCATGATACTACACCATCCAACACCACACAAACTATTACTACTCAAGTCGAACCCAGTCTTACCTTTAACCCATCTGCCACCATTCCACCATTATCACACTTCTTTCCCCCAACTACGGGTCAATCATCCTATACAACCAAATTCAACCATTGTCCATGCTACTTCAACATTTAGACCATCGAACCAATCGGGGTTCCATTACTCCACTCTTCCCTTTGAGCAATCCTCAGGTATTTAAGGGGATGGATACGATGATGGCTATGAAGAGGAGTTTAGAGGGTATGAAGAGGAAGGTTATTACTATGGGGGTGATGGAGGCTACTTGGGACCTCAAGGAGGAACGGGTCAACAAAGTCAACCGCTTCAACAATTTCAAGATACGAGTAGATTACCGGTTGGGGTGCAACACATTAGACCGCAAGGGCCACAATTACAATGCCCTACACCGCTACAACAAGTGCACCCTCAAAATACACAACCACAATTTCAACGACCGATTCCGCAACCACAAATGCCAAAATACCAATTTCAACCACCCTTTGCACCTCAAGGGCCTATGCAAATGGGTCAACCAAGAGCACCATTGGGTGCACCTCAAAGACATCATCGGGAGGTTGTACGGGGAATTGAAGATCACTTCCGGCCCATTATCACTAACAATCCTTCGCCGGTAGTGATTCCTCATCATGCGGATGGAAGAACTTTTGAAGAAAGAACAACCGCCCTCCAAAGTCTACCAAAGTTCAAGGGGTTAGCAACGGAAGAACCCTGTTTTCATTTGGAGACATACGACTCCATTTGCAACACTATTGGAGGTCAAGGGTTTTCCTCGGAGGATGTTAAGTTGGTCCTTTTCCAATTTTCCCTAGAAGATAAAGCAAAGAGATGGTTTCACACTTTACCTTCCGCATCGATCTTTACATGGGCCGATATGCAACAAATATTCTTGGATGAATATTACACCTCTCAAAAGACTAATGATGCAAGGAGAGGTTTGAGAAGCTTCCAACAACAATCGGGATGAGATGCCATTACAACCAATCTTGGTTGTGGAAATATTCGATGTTTGGGGTATTGACTTTATGGGTCCCTTCCCAAATTCCAATGGGTTCTTATATATTTTGGTGGCAGTTGATTACGTCTTGAAGTGGATTGAGGCTATTGCAACAAGAACAAATGACCACTCGGTTGTTTGTAAATTCGTTCAATCTAACATCTTCTCCCGTTTTGGCATTCCAAGTGTTATCATAAGTGACGGTGGTTCGCACTTCAAGAACTTTAATTTCGGGAAATTGTTGAAGAGGTATAGCGTGAATCATCGGATTGCCACACCTTACCATCCGCAAACGAGTGGACAAGTCGAAGTGTCCAACCGTCAAATCAAAGAAATTCTCATGAAGACGGTAAGAACGGATAGGAAGGATTGGTCGAGCAAGTTGGATGATGCGTTGTGGGCATACCGAACGACCTACAAAAATCCGATTGGCTCAACACCTTACCGGATGGTGTATGGAAAGGGTTGTCACTTGCCAATAGAGTTAGCACATTGGGCACATTGGGCAATCAAGACGGTGAATGCGGATTACGATGAAGCGGGGAAGATGAGGAAGTTGCAATTGAGCGAAATTGAAGAAATTAGAGATGAGGCGTATGAGTGTGCATCGGCTTACAAAGATAAGCTCAAGAAGGTACACGATGCAAAGTTGAGGAAGAAAACCTTTGAAGTGGGTCAAAAGGTTTGGTTGTACAATTCAAGACTCAAGATGTTTGCGGGTAAGCTTAAAAGCAAATGGATGGGCCCGTATGTCGTTCGGCGGGTCGGGAGGTTTCGTGATATTGATATCCAAGATGAGCAAACCAACAAACAACAAACGGTGAATGGCCATCGGTTAAAGCCATACTTGGAAGGGAACGACATCAACAACTTGGAGCTTGATAAAGCGGGCTACATTTTACGCCCGGTCGATGAGGAACAACCATGAGAGGCCCAGGTTTGGTAGTGTAAATAGTTAGTATTTTATTTTGTTTGTTGTGTATAGTTTGCACAATTACCGTACTCGCTTGAAGCTTGTGTTTGAAACAAGTGTGGGGACATTCGGGTCACGAATTGCTCTAACATTGTGTTGAGGATAACACGGGACTTTCGAGGGGGTAGGGTAATTCTTACATGTTTTTGAAAACTTTTAAAAACACAAAAAAATCGAAAAAACTGAAAAAAAATATAAAAAATATACCTAAAATTCAAGTTTTTGGCGAAGGAAAAACGCCCAGGTACCACCGTAATTTACGGTGGAGGTCAAGGGAATTTGGGCTTTACGGTGAAAACCTCCTGTTTTACGGTAGAAAAATGTTGCCAGGGTACACTGTAAATTACGATGTCCACCGTAATTTACGGTGGACCTGGCGAGTGTAAGGGTCGATCTGGTTTCAGCAGTTATAAAAAAAATAAATAAAAAATGATCGGTCACGTGAACACACCCCATCCACTCCTTTTCTTTCATTCTTCCCTCACCACTAACATCATCTATCACTTTCATCTAAGACCCACAAGATCTTCAAACTTCTTCAACCTTCAATCCTTCCTAACTCTCTCAATTCTTAACCAAATCAAGTGAAATCTAGGTCTATCTTGGCTAATTTTTCACATACTTTCTGATTTTGAGAAGAGATTTGCGAAAAACAAAGCTTTCGAGTCCGAATCACAAACCCTATGTCTGAAAAATTTTGGGGGTTTTTGAAGTTATTGTTTCATTTGTGTGCTAGCATCTTCAAATCAAGGTATGGAAGTATATTTGTTAAATTTTGATGATGCATTGTGAAGATTAAGGTTGTTATCGGATATTTGTTCATACCCACTTGCTTGTTCATAGTTTTTGTGATGAAACTTGTTATTTGATCATTGAAAGGGTTGTAAATGTAGGATTGATGGCAAAGTAGTGAACTTTTAGGAACCTCTATGTTGTAGAGGCATAATGCCCAATTTTTGAGAAAATAATTTATAAAAGTTTTGGTTCACTAGCATCTACAACCATAGTAACAAGCAAGTGTGGGGATATTTTGTAGAGATGGGTTTAATTTTTGTGTTTGGTTGTGTTGTTTGCTTTGTTGTGTGTGTAGAACAATGGTACGAACAAAGGAAAGAGCCGGAGCAAGTTCGTCTTCTTCGTCTAAAGATAAGGGCAAGCAACAGGAACAACAACCAAGAAAAAGGCAATATTTGGGTAGAGTTGATGAAAGTGAAAGCGAGGAAGAAATGGAGTTGGACCCGGCTGAAAAGCCAAAATGGGAGTCGGGTCCATTGGATGACCAACCGGAGCATTGGCAACCGACACTCTTTCACAACAGTATGAACCGATTGAAAAACAAGGCAGCTGCATTCATCTGTGAAAGGGAGGTGAGAGAAGTTGAATTTGGCCCGTTTGGTGTGTTTGCCAAATTCCGCACTCTAGGATGGGAATCGGCACTTAGTTGTTATGATAAGGATAGCAAGAATTTGTTCATTACCGAAATTCAAGAATGGATGGCAACCCTTAAGTGCAACACATACGACAAGCCATCACAAATGAAGTTGATAGGTGAAGTGAATAGGATTAAGGTAGAGATGTCGTTCGACACACTAAAGAAATTGGGGAAATATGACAGTCTACCGGCTCGCGATTACATGATACCTAGTCTTGATGACCTTTTGCTTAAACCGGAGAAGCATGTTCGTTGGAATGATATGTTAGCGGCATTGTTTTTGCCCGGCACTTACAGTGGCGTTTTATACCGGAGGAATTTGAAGATAGAAGCAAAGTTGTTGCTAGCGATCTGCATTTTAAATGTCATTCCGCGAAGGGGGGACAAGGAGCAAGTGAGGTACCCGGAAGTACCTGTCCTCTATTCATTACTCAATGGGTCTCCGCGTTTTCCAATCCGATATTTGATCATGAACCACCTCTGGATTTGCCGAAACAAGTTGGGAAGAGATATTATCCCGTATTGCCGAATTATCATGGGATTGATGAAGCAGCAAAAGGCAATCATGTCAGAGGATAGAGGGGCAACAAAAAGGCATCAGCCTTTTACTTTAGACAAGTTGGGGATTGGTTGGACTTACACGCAATCGGAACGTTATCATAAGCTCAAGTCGGAGGGGCAGAGATGGAGAGCATTGAAGGTGGGTGCAAGAGATCTTCTACCGGGTGAATTGGATGAGCCGAAAAGTGATGCGGAAGTTTCGAGTAGTGATGATGATTATGCGGACGAGCCGCATGGTGGTGAGAACGTGAATGTAGGCCAAGGGGGCCTAGGTAGAGGTTATGGTAGTGTCTTTTACGATTACACGAAGCGTTCCTATGAGCCAAATTGGGCTTATGATGGCACGATGCAAGAGGTTATCGAGAACCAACGTCCTCCGGCACCCATTTTTGAGTCATGGTCGGGTTCGGAGCGGGCGTTATTTGATCAACACACGATGATGAGTGCAAGCATGGAGCGGTCTTTGAAGCATAACTTCGATCGTTAAGAGGCGTGGAATCGCACACATACGTATTCCCATGAATTGGAAATGAATAATCGATACCATGATGATCAAGCAAGAAGATTGCATGCAGATTGGCACGCCGGGCGGCCGGTGGTTGTGGATCCACAACATGTGGATTATGCGTCTCTACCACCTTACGATGGTAGTATATCGTATCCGACCCCGCCGCTCCATCATTCACAATGGATCGACCCCCGCCAACAAGAAGGAGCTCCGCAACAAGGTGGGAGTAGTAGCGGTACATTTGCATTTGGAGAATGGAATGACATGATGTCTTCCATTTTTGGGCCTCCGCAGCCATGCTATTACTAGTCAAGTCGTGTTTCTTCCTTGTATATTTTGTGAATAGTTATTTAGTTTGATATGTTTATGGTTGGGTGGTTGGGTGGAGTTTAGTTTGTGATGTGATATTTGGGTTAGAAGAGTTGGTGGTGTGATGTTTTAAAAGAATAAAAATATAAAAAATATAAAATGAAAAATACCAAAAAAAAATTTGTGGTTTGAGTGTTGAGCTTTTGGGTGATGTGAAAGATGTTTAGTGATCAAATCCTCCTAAAACCATACATTGGGGTCAATGTATCCCAAGTGTGGGGATGGGGGGAAATTTTTGAAGATTTTGAAAAAAAAATTAAATCAAGCAAAACAATGTGAGAATTTGAACACCCTAGATTAACCTCAAATAATGCACCGGAAACCTTTATTACCCTTTATTCTTGGTGAGAGTTGAAGCCACACATGTAAATAAATAATACTTGTCTTTGATGAGAGTGGCTACGGGTGGGGGTGCATTAGAACTTGTGCCTTGATACGGTTTGAGTCCTTAGTTGGATATGAATGCGAAAAGGATAAGGGCATTTAGGTAGCCGCATCTTTAGTGTGTGTGAGTGAGTGTGGGATTTGGGGGGTTGGACCTCATAAATTATATATATGAGCATGGTTGCGAGAGGGGCGGGGGTTTGGACATTTAGTTGCCCAATTTTGTGCCTAAAAGCTTATCATTTGTTACCCTTAGCTAGTTACCTAAAAATTTACCCAACTTGACCCGGTTTTATAGTGTTAGTGCTTGTTTAGTAGTATGTAATTTTATTTGATGTTATTTTGAATGTTTAGTTATCTAGCAATGAATAAATAAAAATCAGAAAAAGAAAAGAAAAAAAAAGAGAAAAAGCAATGAAAATTAAAAAAGAAGTGATGTTTAGTTATCTTGTATATAGTAGTTAAGTTTGCTAGTTGTTTATTTGTTTCTTTGTGTAATAAAAGACCGGGTTAAGTTTTCGCTACTTCATATATATTCCATTTCCTTCCCATACACCTAGCCACGTTACAACCTTGAAAGTCCCTTTGATTTGCGTTCATGTTTGGCACTTATTAGGAGAAGGATTGATTTAGGTACAAGCCTATAGTTGTGCAACCGCCCGTTAGCCTTTGTGTGTCTAGCTTACAATTGCTAGTGCTTACTTGTTACCGAGAGGAGAGACATAGCGAGGGGTGCGTTATTTTGGGTGTTAAAAAGGGGTTAGTAAAAGGACTACATGTTTATGCTTGGTTTACATTGATCGCTTGTTTTGAAAATGGTTTGATGAGTTACTTGGGATAAGCAACGGTTAAGTGTGGGGATGTGACGGGTGGTCCATAGGACAAGCCTTAATGATGTTAAAAGATGAAATTATCCCTCACTTGATCATGTAATTATCTTGAATTAGATAACTACGAATGCTTATGTTTCAGGTATAGTTCGGGAGCTAAAAAGGGATAAAACGCAGCTTTAGACGGTTTGGAGGTGAACGGGTCGTGCGTGGAAGGAACGAAGAAACAAAACACATGAATCAGGGCTTCACCGTAATTTACGGTGGTACCGTAATTTACGGTGGCCCAGAAACATGTCCAAATCTCACCGTAACTCAGGAGAGAGTCACCGTAACGAGTTGATGTCCACCGTAATTTACGGTGGTACCGTAAATTACGGTGGAGGCTGCGGACAAATGCGTAACTGCCCTATTAAACCGTTTTTATGGGTGTCTTTTCACATATCTCATCATTGGACGTTTTTCTCTGAACATTGGGGCGATTTTGGCTGGTTCTACCTTGTTCCAAACAATTCTAAACATTTAGTTCTTGTTTTTGATTCGTATGAACTTGAATTTGGATGTTATGATGATCAACCGAACAATGTCCGGCTAAACTTGTGGTGATCATCTTAGGTGAAGGTTTCTCTAAACTTTTGTGTGTTGTTCTGTTATTTCTAGAATGATAACTTGTGTTTGCTTGATTATCATGGTGTATGCATAATCGTTTGTAGCTTGTTAATTGATACAACAATTTCTAGTCTTAATCGTACATTCTTGGTGCCGTTGGCAATTGAGATATCACGGGAAGGGTTAGGGTTGGATATTGATTCATTGATCATCGGGAAACAACCTCGCATTCATATAATCCGAGTACTTTGTTCCCTTTTTTCACAACAATTGTTTATGCACGAGTTATGTCTATGTAACTCTTACTAGTTGGAATTTCACACAATTGTTAAAAGAAACTGAATCCTAAGATGGTCATTGTTCTCATAATCTGAAGTAAAAAAAAATCCAATCTTGATTAGTAGTAATTGATAATTTAGTTTTCTAAAACAACAATCCAAATCATTGATCTTTAATTTCTGCAAATTAGGTTAATTTTAGTTAAAGTGCAAGGCTATAAAATCAACACATTTTCCACATACTCCCTGAGTTCGATACCCATTTACCACTATCTATAGTTGTTATTTGGATTAAATTTGCGTGTACTATGACAGCACGTCAATTTCCTGATTGTGCAAATATATGTCGATGACATTATTTTTGGTTCTTCAAATGAAGAGCTTTGTCGGGAATTCGAACAAGTGATGAAATCGAAGTTTGAGATGAGTAAAATGGGTGAGCTGAAGTTTTTCCTCGGGTTGCAAGTGGATCAAGAAGTGAATGCCACGTATATTCATCAGACGAAGTACGTCCACGAGATCCTCAAGCGATTCAACATGGAAGACAGTCAGCCTTACGAAACTCCGTTGCCTACCAATCACAAGCTGTCAGATGAAAAGAACAAAGATCCTGAAGTGGATCTTCGGTTTATCGTGCAATGATTGGTTCTTTGATGTAGCTTACTCCATGTCGACCCGACATAATGTTTGCGGTGTGTTTATGTGCTAGGTACCAAGCAAATCCAAGAGAATCGCATTTGAAAGCCGTCAAACGGATTTTTTCGCTATCTTAAAGGCAAACCAAGACTTAGATTGTGGTATCCAGTTGAGGGAGGCTTGGATTTTATAGCATATGTGGATGCGGATTTTGGCGGGTGCCCGATCAACAGGAAGTCAACCTCTGGTGGTGCTCAACTTCTTGGAAGCTGTCTGATATCCTGGCATTGCAAAAAGCAACAATCAGTGTCGTTGTCCACATGTGAAGCATAATACATCTCCGCTTTGAGCTGCTGTGCTCAAGTCTTGTGGATCCAACAACATTGCTGGATTATGGTTTGAATTATACACAAACTCCCATCACAGTAGATAATAATTCAGCTATTTCAATAACAAGTAACCCAGTACACCATTCACGCACTAAACATATAGATGTTAGGCATCATTTTATATGTGATTGTGCTGAAAAAGGTTTAATTGATGTAGTTAGAGTTGACACCTTAGACAACTATGTAGACCTATTTACAAAGACATTCGATCAGACGAAGTTCAAGAACTTAGTTCGAATGATCGGGATGATAAACCCTGAGTAGGATGGTTGCATAAGCCCTCATGGAAACTTTGTTTTTCCATTCCTTTGTACAGGTTACTGTTTTTCGTAAAACACAAAAATTCAAAAAGATTTTACTTAGTTGTAGGATATTTTTATAAAAATCCAAAAAACATTAGAAAATGAAAAATTTGAAGACACGTTGATTGTGAGAAGAAATGATAGTACATCGGCAGTCATATCTTTTACGGGGTATCTTATAAAATTAAACCTAAACTGTTGACAGCTTCATTATATGTTGTAACGATAGGTTTTACGTGTTAATAAGAACCTGTTTTTGGTATATAAAGATAACGAACTGCGTAACTTGTGTGTAACATCTCTCGGATATATGGTCTTGGTACCGTAATTTCATTTGAGAGATTACCAAAATTCTGAGATACAAGGTCTTTATATCTGATTGTTATCTGGGGTATTATACTTGGTCTTCTGATATTGCGTGAGCAATGGCCCAGACCTCGTATAATGCTTTGCTAAGCGCTTCGTTTGTGCGCAAACCCTCCAGGTGGATTTCTTTTCTGCCTAACAATCATCACCGGATGATGTGTTCAAAGCTTGTCACCACCGGGTGAACAACTGAAAAAATTTGATACCACCGGGTACATAAAAAAATGAAAAATGCCAAAGTGCAGCAAAAGATACCAAAACGTTGGTACACCACCTAAAGTCGAGCCTTCATCTCTCTGTCGGTGCGGTGGCACTAACATGAGCTCTCAAGGTTTCGTAATTTTAGCCGGATACAGATAATAGTTGGATATATTCACTTGTAAGATGTAATTTTTGGTAGTCTTGATACGGGAGTATATTCTAAGGTGGGGAACACAATTATATCAGTTAATAAGACACTTAATTGCATATCTCGAAAACAGTATTCGAACACGTGCTAAAGCTTAAGTGGACAAGTATATCGTTAAACATCTTGAACTGTCATTATCATTCTATGTGCTTTAAATTGTTAAATGGATACTAACTGTGATTGATTTTGACAAATAAGCCGATATGATCTTCTTGTCTGCGTTTTCACAAAAAGATAATGCTTGTAAATATCTTGGTTTCATTTTCGTTTCAAATATTGAAAAAATTACAAAAAAGATTTTCGGTGTGTTTTAATATAAAGTTCGGAAAATACAAAAAGATTTTGTTTCTCGTTTCCATGTGTGGACTTTATATTTTTAACGATACTCAAAAGGGGGTTTACAATTTTGATAATGGATTAAAAAAAATAATCCGGTGAGGTAATTTAAAATAAGTCTTTTAA
This sequence comes from Helianthus tuberosus, assembly GCA_030545235.1. Lineage (NCBI taxonomy): Eukaryota > Viridiplantae > Streptophyta > Magnoliopsida > Asterales > Asteraceae > Helianthus > Helianthus tuberosus. The sequence continues at coordinate 192,645,681 of CM060413.1, forward strand.
GAAAAACTTTTGGTCTTGCTAAGTTGGTCTAAGTGTGTGTTGTCCATGTGGGAAACCGTGTTCCAAATTGGTAGAAATTTTTTTAAGTATGTGTTACTTAAAAATTTCTTTGAGCTTAAATATGTTAACATTATTGGTTTTGAAATTCATTTAGGCTTTAATGGTTTCTAATGAAGTTCTGAGTTTGGCAAGCTATTTTAGATTATCTGAAAGAAGACAGGAAACTTGCTTTTCGGTGTGCTTGAGTTGTTCGATGCTTTGTGTAGAACAAGACTGGAGCAGGAAGCGGTTTCTCGAAGATTTGATGAAGATCTACAGAACCCGCATATAACAACCCTCCTAAACAATTTCTGACATCCTAAAAATATTTAGAGTGTCCCTATATGTCCTAAAATACACTTATATATATATATATATATACATGTTTCAAGATAACTAAACATAGGTAGGCAAATAGATATGACAACAAATATAACATAAAATTTAAAGTCATGTACTTCTTTACCTCCACAGATGTAGCAGTTCTCCCGGAACCTTTAACGTGACCCTAGACGCTCCTAAATACACCCAGTATACGAAAACGGGCCCCGAATACCTTTATTTTTATTAAATTAATTAAAAAACAAATTTTATTAGTATGTCGCGGGCCGCGTAAGACCCCTCCTTGGTCTACGCGTGGCGCGAGCAAAGGGACATGAGGCGCAGCCCGGTGCTGCCACGTGTCATGCAATGTGTCGAAGCTAAGACCTGAGTAAGATCAGCTAGGGCCTACCCTAGCCACCCTCGCAGGCCGCGCAGCCCTTGGCTACAGCCTTCGGGGGGCGCGACGAAGTCCAGGAACAACCCTATAAATGGAGGGCTTAGGCCTTCAGTCCAACTCGCTCAATTTTCTTTCTTTCTCTCGAATTTCTGTAGTGTAAACATAATTTTCGGGCTTAATACCCCCCTAAATAACGAAGTTCTGCCTCGTTGTAAGTATCATAACCCCGGTTACGTATTAGATACGCTGCCCGATTGATCCAGGGTTCTGTAACGGCTGTCGAGGTTCTGCCCGACGTAGTCGTTGGAATGTCGTCTCGGGGAGAGTATTGCTAATGTAAATATTGGGTTATTATACTAACGCGTGTGCATTTGTGTAATTTATAAAAAATCACTAGGAAATCCTTAAAGAAAACCCTAAGATAGCAGTGTGAGTAATCTCCTTTTTGTAAACTGTTTTTACAAAACCTTAAATATTTTACAATGTGATTAAGCAGTGATTGAGTCTTTGTAGTCTTCAATTACTGCTAGTATGTTGGGGTTTTGTATACAAAATGTGGAACACGTTACCATTTGACAAAGAGTTAGCCAATGGGTAATATGACCCACCAGTTAGGATTGACAATACTGAATGAGTAATTGTGTAGATGTAAACATTGTAATCGCTCTCAATACTGTTAAAAGATAAAACTCTTCTTGATTAAACTGGGATTCACTCACCAGTATTTCCCACTGAAAAAATGTTTTTAAATGCATTTCAGGTAACAAAATGTGAAAGCCAAATAGAAGCCAGCTGTACAGCACTGAAGGCTTGGAAAATTGGCTATAAAAAGTTACCTAAATAAAGAAGATGTTTTGTTTCAATAAAATAGGGTTCATCCCTATAAATCAGTTTGTAATGAAAAATTGAGTTTTATCCCAATATACTTATTTATATAAAATGTGGTTTTTACTCTGATGAAATAATTCCTAACTACGGTCCTGATGTAATTTCCGCTTCCAAATTGATAAACACCGATACCACCGAAACTGATTCTCGCGGTCACCCGTTCCCGAGACAGATAAGGGGCAGGGGTTGCGACAGAAGGTGGTATCAGAGCTAAGCCACTGATTCAGCCACAGAAGTGTTCTGCTGACACCAAAGTATTATTCAAAATGTTAGGAAATTTTCTACGGAACTACGTGCATATTTGTATTTTATTGTTGTGTGATATTTGACTATTTGTTAGTTTACAGTATGAGCGACCAAGGACCTTCCGATACCTACCGTCAGTTGTCCAGCTCACCTAGGAGCGAAGGCACCTCTTCACAGCCTGCCTTCTCAAGGTATTCAGCTGACAATGAAGAAGGGATATTCGTGTTTAAGGCTCAGTCTGAAGAGCCATTCCCACCTAAAAAGAGAGGATGGTTCAGTAGAGGAGCGCATGAACGTAGGAAAAAAAATTAAAAAGTTACAACAACAGCGTGCTGTAGTAGCCGCCAAGAGAGAAACAGATGCCCACACACAAGATATGCTTAATAGGAGTCTAGCAAACTTCGATATCCTAGCAACTACAGCTGTCGACCCTGACCTGGAGCAACTGATAGCACCCCAACCATTACCACTATTCCCCACACAGCCAATGGAAATCAAGAACAACCCAGAAAACCAATTCCCAATGCCTGATTTCAACCCAGAAGAGATACCTAGGGTACCAGCACCCAATCCCTTAGACCCAGATTATGACCCGTGGTTGGATGACAATAGGGATTATGTGCAACGTTACCCAATACCAGAAGATGAACCCATGCCAAATCTAGCAGCCTACCCAGGTTTAGACCCTCTACATCCCTACTATGATAGTGATCAATACATCAGGGAAATTTTAGAGAATCCATACCCTTACCAGGAACCCATGCCCCAGTTTCCAAACCCAGTCCCAACACCTGCACCCCCAATGAGTGTAGAAAATGTGCAAGAACTCCGAACCTTCAGAGAGGAGATTTTAGAAAGTAGCAAGAGGATGTGACAGGTTGGGGAACGACTCATCTGGAACTATGACGAGCGTAATATGGAGTTCTGGATGAACCCATATCAGTAATGGTGGTAGTAGTAATAATAATAATATATAATATGTGTGTATGTTTGAAAAAAAATCTAGACAATAGTTATGGATGCATAATAGTATTGTAATTTTAAATTCCAGTATCGGTTTGTATTAGATGCATACTATAAGAAAGAGTAAGTCGCAATGTTCGACGCTTTTGATCAATATGCATGTTATGTGATTGATTGTATTAAGACATTATCTTGTGATATTAATATGTGGTAAATGTTTAAAATTCAGATGGCCGACCAAGTGAATCAAGAGAACCCGGATAATAACCCAGAAAACCCAAATAACGATAACCCGAACAATGATAACAATGGAAACCAAGTGGATAACAGTGCCATCCAACACATAGTGGCACAAGGGATAATAGATGCAATGCCATATATTATCAAGACAGTTAGGGAAGCGGATACTAAAAGTAACCATAGCAGTAAACGACCCACTGAACCTGAAAACAGCGTAAACAATGGACCCATACTTCAAGTGCCCATTCCCAAAAGAAGAAGAACCATGTCTTATGGTTGTTCTTATATAGAATTCTGGTCTTGTAAACCAATGGAATTCTCGGGCAATGAAGGGGCCGTTGCAGCCTTACGCTGGATAGAAAAGACTGAGACAGTCTTGAAAATAAGCAAGTGCGTGGAAGAGGATAAGATAATGTTTGCTTCCAATCTATTTAAGAACTCAGCCTTAGAATGGTGGAACACTATCCTCCAATCTAGGGGAAGTGACAGGATTTACAATATGGAATGGGAAGAATTTAAGAACATGGTGGAAAGAAAATTATGCCCTCCTAATGAAAAAGAACAGATAGCAAATAAATTCTTAAACCTTAAGATGACTGGAGTGAATAGTAATGGATACACTACGTTATTCTTTGAATATGCTAGAATAGTGCCAACCCTTGCATCACTAGAACCAGTATTAATCTCCCGTTACATCTGGGGATTAATCAGTGAGATTAGGCATGTAGTCAAGGCGGCTAGACCTCAAACTATAGAAGAAGCTATAGAACTAGCAAATACCTTGACAGATGAGTTAGTGCGTATACAAGAAGAGGATCAAAGGAAGAACCTAACTCAAAGGCTTACCCAAGAATTTCGTTCTGGAAATTCAAACCATGGGAAAATTTAGGTTCTACTTCTGCACCTTATTGCAAGTATTGCAAAAGGAAGCATTCTGGAAGATGCTCCATATATTGCAAGTTCTGCAAAATATCTGGACACAAGGAAGAGGACTACAGGAAGAAACCTAACAACATGATATGTTACAACTGTGGAGAACAAGGCCACATCAAGCCAAATTGTTCGAAACTAGCTCCAGCCATAAACAACAAGAATACTAAAAATGCTAGAGCATTTGTTCTGACTGCAGATGAAGCCAAAATGATCCCGGATGTGATAGCCGGTACGTTTTTAGTTAATGATGTTTTTGCTAAAGTATTATTTGACTCTGGTGCGAACCAAAGTTTTATTAATACTTCATTTTGCAAACTTCTAAATCAACCATTAACTAAACTCCCACAAGAATGTCTAGTAGAAACAGCGAATGGGGAAACCGTTAGGATTTCTGAAATCTTGCAGGGAGCAAGAGTAGAATTTTTAAATCAAAAGTTTATTGCAAATCTTTATCCAATGAATCTAGCAGGATTTGATGTTGTATTAGGAATGGATTGGTTAATAGCCAATAAAGCCAGTATTTTATGTGATCAAAAGTCGATCCATGTAAATTCACCAAGGGGTGAAAAGATCACAATTAAAGTAGATAAGCCATCTAGATCCACAAAATTCATCTTTGTAATGAAAACAGCAAGTTATATAAGAAAAGGATCATTAGTGTATTTGATTTCCATAATCACTAACACTAAAGGAAAAGAACTGAAAGATATTCCAGTAGTATCTCAGTTTCCAGATGTATTTCCAGAAGAATTACCAGGACTACCGCCAGATAGAGAAGTTGAATTCAGAATTCATCTACTACCAGGAACAGCACCAATTGCTAAAGCACCTTACCGTTTGGCACCTGCAGAAATGCAAGAATTGAAGAAACAGTTAGACGAATTGTTGGAGAAGGGATTCATACAGCCAAGTTCATCGCCATGGGGAGCGCCGATCTTATTCGTTAAAAAGAAAGACGGACCAATGCGTATGTGCATTGACTACCGCGAATTGAATAAAGTCATGATTAAAAACCGGTATCCATTACCGAGAATCGATGATCTGTTCGATCAATTGCAAGGAGCTCGATTTTTCTCTAAAATCGATTTACGCTCAAGATATCATCAATTAAAGGTTCAGGAAGAGGACATTCCTAAGACCGCTTTTAGAGCAAGGTATGGCCATTATGAATTTACTGTCATGCCATTTGGTTTAAGCAATGCCCCAGCTGCATTTATGGACATGATGAACCGAATATGTAAGCCATATTTGGATAAATTCATAAGTGTCTTTATAGATGATATTCTCATTTACTCTAAGAGTAAAGAGGAACACGCAGCGCATCTACATGCACTTCTAAGTTTACTAAGTAAAGAAAAGCTTTATGCTAAGTTTTCAAAGTGTGAGTTTTGGTTAGAACAGGTACACTTTCTTGGACATTTAGTCAATCATGAAACAATTCATGTAGATCCCACCAAGGTTAAGGCAATTACTAAATGGAAAACCCCTGAGTCACCAACCGAGGTTAGAAGTTTCTTAGGATTGGTCGGTTACTATAGAAGATTTATTCAAGATTTTTCTAGAATAGCCATTCCCTTAACTAAGCTAACCTGTAGATCTGTTAAGTTTGAATGGGGACCAAAACAGGAAGAAGCCTTTAGAATTCTTAAGCAAAAACTAACCAATGCACCCATACTAGCGTTACCAGAAGGAACTGAAGACTTTGTAATCTATTGTGACGCTTCTAAGTTAGGTTATGGATGTGTGTTAATGCAACGTCAAAAGGTTATAGCTTACGCATCTAGACAACTTAAGAATCATGAAGAAAACTATTCCACCCATGATCTAGAATTAGGAGCAATAATTTTTTCTTTGAAAATTTGGAGACATTACCTTTACGCTTGTAAGTTTACCATTTTTACAGATCATAAGAGTCTAAGGTATGTTTTCGGGCAAAAGGAGTTGAATATGAGGCAAAGACGCTGGATGGAGACACTTAGTGATTATGATTGCATTATCCAGTATCATGCAGGAAAAGCAAATGTAGTAGCTGATGCTTTAAGTCGAAAGTATCATGAAAACCCAAAAAGAGTGCGTTCTCTTAAATTAAATCTACAGGTAGACTTAAACGAATAGATTGTAAAGCACAAGAATCAGTAATCAAGGATGATACTGAAAAATTGAAAGGAATGATTAAGGAATTAGAACAAGGAACAGATGAAATTTGGAGATTCCATAAGAAAAGAATTTGGATACCTAAATTAGGAAACCTACACCATCGTATATTAGAAGAAGCCCATAAGTCTAAGTATACGATGCATCCCGGAAATGATAAGATGTATCAGGATTTAAGAAAGAATTTCTGGTGGATAGGAATGAAAAAGGATATAGCAGCTTATGTATCTAAGTGTTTAACCTGTTCATAAGTCAAAGCTGAACACTAGAAACCCTCAGGTTTATTGTAGCAGTTAGAAATGCCAGTATGGAAATGGGAATTGATAACAATGGATTTTGTTACCAAATTACCCAAAACAAGGAAAGGTAATGATACAATCTGGGTGATTGTAGACAGGCTAACTAAGTCAGCTCATTTCCTACCAATGAAGGAAACTTTCAGTATAGAACAATTAGCCAAACTATATGTAAATGAAATAGTTTCATTACATGGAATTCCTTTATCAATTGTTTCTGATAGGGATAGCCGTTTTACCTCTCATTTTTGGACAAGTTTCCAAAAAGCAATGGGAACCAAGTTGAATCTAAGCACAGCCTATCATTCTCAAACAGAAGGACAAAGCGAAAGGACAATTCAGACGATAGAGGATATGCTTAGAGCTTGTGTAATTGATTTCGGAGGTAATTGGGACGATCACTTACCATTAATAGAATTTTCTTACAATAATAACAGTTATCACACAAGTATCAATGTTGCACCATTCGAAGCACTTTATGGACGAAAGTGCCGAACCCTAGTCTGTTGGGCAGAAATTGGGGAAAAGCAATTATCTGGACCAGAGATAGTACAAGAAACGACCGACAAAATCATTCAAGTCAAGGAACGACTGAAAGCAGCACGTGACCGACAAAAGAGTTATGCTGATAACAGAAGAAAGCCGTTAGAATTTCAGGTAGGAAATAAAGTATTATTGAAAGTCTCTCCTTGGAAAGGAGTGGTAAGATTCATCAAAAGGGGAAAGCTAAGCCCCAGGTATGTTGGACCTTTTGAGATTATGAAAAGAATAGGACCTGTAGCTTATCAGCTACAACTGCTAGAGGAAATTGCGGGAATACATGATATATTTCATGTATCTAATCTCAAGAAATGCTTAGCTGATGAATCACTGATGGTACCTTTTAAGGATATAGAGGTAAATGAGCAGTTAAAGTTTGTAGAGAGGCCTCTACAGATTGAAGACAGGAAAGTTACGAACCTCAAGCACAAGAGATTAGTTCTGGTCAAAGTAAAATGGTACTCCAAAAGAGGACCAGAGTACACATGGGAGCTTGAATCAAAAATGAAAAAGAAATATCCACACCTGTTCCAGTAGATCTCGAGGACGAGCTCTAAAACAAGGTGGGGAGGATATAACAACCCTCCTAAACAATTTCCGACATCCTAAAAATATTTAGAGTGTCCCTATACGTCCTAAAATACACTATATATATATATACATGTTTGAAGATAACTAAACATAGGTAGGCAAATAGATATGACAACAAATCTAACATAAAATTTAAAGTAATGTACTTCTTTACCTCCACAGATGTAGCAGTTCTCCCGGAACCTTTAACGTGACCCTAGACGCTCCTAAATACACCCCGAATACGAAAACGGGCCCCGAATACCTTTATTTTTATTAAAATTAATTAAAAAACAAATTTTATTAGTCTGCCGCGGGCCGCGTAAGACCCCTCCTTGGTCTACGCGGGGCGCGAGCAAAGGGACATGAGGCGCAGCCCGGTGCTGCCACGTGTCATGCAATGTGTCAAAGCTAGGACCTGAGTCGGATCAGCTAGGGCCTACCCTAGCCACCCTCGCGGGCTGCGTAGCCCTTGGCTACAGCCTTCGCGGGGCGCGAAGAAGTCCAGGAACAGCCCTATAAATGGAGGGCTTCGGCCTTCAGTCCAACTCGCTCAATTTTCTTTCTTTCTCTCGAATTTCTGAAGAGTAAACATAATTTTCGGGCATAATACCCCCCTAAATAACGAAGTTCAGCCTCGTTGTAAGTATCATAACCCCGGTTACGTATTAGATACGCTGCCCGATTGATCCAGGGTTTCGTAACGGCTGTCGAGGTTCTACCCGACGTAGTCGTTGGAATGCCGTCTCGGGGAGAGTATTGCTAATGTAAATATTGGGTTATTATACTAACGTGTGTGCATTTGTGTAATTTATAGATAATCACCAGGAAATCCTTAAAGAAAACCCTAAGACAGCAATGTGAGTAATCTCCTTTTTGTAAACTATTTTTACAAAACCTTAAATATTTTACAATGTGATTAAGCAGTGATTGAGTCTTTGTAGTCTTCAATTACTGCCGGTATATTGGGGTTTTGTATACAAAATGTGGAACACGTTACCATTGGACAGAGAGTTAGTCAATGGGTAATATGACCCACCAGTCAGGATTGACAATACTGAATGAGTAATTATGTAGATGTAAACATTGTAATCGCTCTCAATACTGTTAAAAGATAAAACTCTTCTTGATTAAACTGGGATTCACTCACCAGTATTTCCCACTGACAAAATGTTTTTAAACGCGTTTCAGGTAACAAAATGTGAAAGCCAATTAGAAGACAGCTAGACAGCACTAAAGGCTTGGAAAAGTGGCTATACAAAGTTACCTAAATAAAGAAGATGTTTTATTTCAATAAAATAAGGTTCATCCCTATAAATCAGTTTGTAATGATAATTTGAGTTTTATCCCAATAAACTTATTTATATAAAATGTGGTGTTTTACTCTGATAAAATAATTCCTAACTACGGTCCTGATGTAATTTTCGCTGCCAAATTGATAAACACCGATACCACCGAAACTGATTCTCGCGGCCGCCCGTTCCCGGGACAGATAGGGGGCGGGGGTTGCGACACCGCATATATCAAGGGGGAGTCTGTAAATGCACTTCAGGATGATAAATGCGGGAAACGGCTTCTCGAAGACTCGTTGAAGATTTGCAGATCCCACATATATCAAGGGGGAGTCTGTAAGTGCACCAAAGTTTGATAAATGCTGGATACTGCTGAAGTTTCAACTTTGAAGGACTAATCTTGCAATTATGTGAAAGTGTCTCAAGTTTGGACAAGGGTTTTTATATGGTGAGAACTTGTGGTGAGAGCTTGTGGATTTCTCTCTCATCAGAACTTGTGGTTTATATGGTGAGAACTTATGGTGAGAACTTGTGGTTTATATGGTGAGAACTTGTGGTGAGAACTTGTGGTGAGAACTTGGGGTTTTATATGGTGAGAACTTAGTGTGCGAACTTGTATTTCCTTTTAGTGGTGAGTACTTATTTGTTAAGTACTGAGAGTTTCATTGTATTGTTGTGCGAACTTAGGTGTGTATACATTTTTAGTGTCTTGTACGCAACAGGCAACTAAGACATTCAATGAAACAGTGATATTTTTGGAGAAAACTTCTTGTGCAAACAAACCCTAGCTTTGTGTTCTTTATTCAATCTGTGTGATTGTTGATTGTGCATACTTTATGTATTCACGATTCTCTCATCTTCTACACCTTCTGTACGAGCTCTACGTTGCGGTACGAGGCACGCGATGGTTTCCGCACATCGCGTGTGTGTTCGATCGGTCCGGTTCGTGTGTTCGTTGAAGGAAGACGACCTTACAAAACTAGTTTTATATAACTGGGTTTTCAAAGGTTTCGAATTCTTAAACAAACAAACAACCTCCCAATGAGATAACTTTAATTCTTAGTTAAATTCTTTTACCCTGACCAAAAATTCCTTACTACGACCTTATTTACCTATACTAGTATTAGTATTTAAATAAAATAAATATTTTTTATTAGCCCACGGTAGCTTGATCATATAGCTTCCCGAGTATAGCTTGATATGTAAACCTCCGACTCAATTGTTTTGTGAGCTCCAATATATGCCCGGGTAGTGATCAAGCTCGTTTAATCTCTGCTCGTTTTGAGTTTTTAGTGAGATATATAGTCTGGAATAGATAAGAATCGATCAGCTCGTTTACGCCCCTGCTAGAAACAAAGTTGTTGGGTTCCTTCTATAAATTAAGCTTTCCCAAAAGCCAATTGAAATTTTTTTTTTTTTAAATTGGGCATTGATTAAGTGTAGTAAGCATCCCTTCGATAACCTTCTATACCTAACTTTTTTTTCTTTTCACTATGCTTCTCACCAATTCTCGAGTAGGATATTACACGAATCACACTTTATGTATGTAGAAAATTATGATTTTCATTGTTTTAACTTATTTTACATGGATCTTAATACCTAGACATGTCGTTTTATCCATTTTAAAGGGAAAATAAATAAATAATCATCACATACAAATTACAAACTGAGTAAGGTTTGGTGGTGATTATAATTTGTGTGTTTTGAGGTTAAAAGTGATTATTTCTTTCGCCACGACAAAGTATTCACTTTAATTGAACTTTTCATTAAATTAAGAAGATGGATTGTCATCAGATTTTAATAATTCTTATTTTTTAATAGTAAATTTCATTAGATAAGCCCACTAGCAAAACACTAGAGGCAAAGAAAATAAATACAACTAAAAGAAGAAAGAAACCCAATCATTACAAGATAACGTTCTAAACATATATCTATTTTTAAATCAATTGAAAGAAAGTGACCACAATCTTTTGGATTCTCATTTGGCCATAAAAAAATATCCTTTCGTTTCTTGTTTTCCATATGCTGCTGTAGTAAAATTATAAATTGACCAATCTTTTTCTTTTCACTATGCTTCTCACCAATTCTCGAGTAGGATATTACACGAACCACACTTTATGTATATAGAAAATTACGATTTTCTTTGTTTTAACTTATTTTACATGAATCTTAATACCTAGACAAGTCGTTTTATCCATTCTAAAGGGAAAATAAATAAATAATGATCACATAAAAATTACAATTTGACTAAGGTTTGATGGTGATTATAATTTGTGTGTTTTGAGGTTAAAAGTGATTATTTCTTTCGCCACGACAAAGTATTCAGTTTAATTGAATTTTTCATCAAATTCAACAAGAAGATGGATAGCTGTCAGAATTTAATAATTCTTATTTTTAATGGTAAATTTCGTTAGACAAGGGCTTGTTTGACTAAGCTTATTTAACTCAAAAAGCACGTCTTGTTAAAAGTACTTATTGACTTATAACTTTTTTTTAAACAAGTTTCTTTAAAAAGTATTTGGATTAGCTTATGGGGTGAGAAAAGTCAACAAGTCAATAAGTTGTTTTTCAAAAAGTGTTTAGCTTATCTTATTAATGTAAAATGACTAAAAGAGACATTTTTTATAAGTCATTAAGTTGTTTTTTAAAAAGTGACATTCTTTTATAACTAGGTAGTTAAGTATATAAAAAATAATGAACGTCAGTTATTAGAGAAATTTCAAATCAAGTGATAAAGAAAATATGTATTTAAAAAATAATAGAGAATTATAAAAAATAAAAAAATGATAAAATAAATATGGATTTAAAAAAGTAAATTAACAACAAAAATATATTAAAACTTGAAAGTAAATATAATAATAAAATATTATAATATTAAATAATAAAATATTAACATGCTATATATTATTATAAAAATAAAATCACTATTTATTGTCTTTTGCGAAAAATTAACAAATATAACTTACTAAAGAAATATCAAACTGTTTTATAAAGGAAATATGATTTAAGAAAAGAATACAAAACAATTAATAAATAAAATGATAAATAAAAAAGAAAATATGGTTTTAAAAAAGAAAAATAAAAATATGCTAAAACTTAAAGGTGTATATAATAATAAAATACGGTCGTATTAAGCACGCGCTTCGCAACGAGTAACAATTTTTCCGCATTCTTCTGCGTTATGCGACTATATTTCGATAGGTATCCTTTCGGTTCGTGATGTGTAGGAAATTCGAGTGGTATTGTTATAGTTTGTTATGATACCTTCGGGGAAAAAATATTAAAGTTAAAGGAAAAAAAGGAAAAAATAAAGCCGAAACATAATCAATAAGAAATCAAACTATGCGTGTTCGATTTGTTGGGGAAAAGAGTAACCACAAAAGAGTTAAAACTAAAGTTTAATTTAACTATATACTTCATAAAGTTTAAAAATTTGAAAAGAGTTGGTTGTTACACAAACAATTAAGACCTATATAACACTATTTTATGTTTTATGTAAAACAACGGCCTAATAGCAACATCTAATATGTAAAGGATAATATAGAGAATATAGAGAGAATGAGAAGTATAGAAAATGAGAGAAAAATTATTCATTGATTTTACATATATCATATATATATATATATATAGATCAATATAACAACAACCCTAAAGCCCATTAACATTAGGTCAGACTTGGCATATGGGCCTGAGTGTCTGCATTCATAACACTCCCCTCAGACATTTAGAAATACACATACACTGTTAACATTATACTACTAGATAATGTTTACATGATTCTTCAGGACCGATGTTAACTGATACTGCAGGACCAGTTATGTTGCCTCATTAAAACCTTACTAAGAAAAACCCAGTGGGACAAAACTTAGTCAAGGAAAAAGAGTACATCCTTATCGTGTGGTATCAGCTTGGTAAATTATATCCAAGTCTGGGTATTATTAAGCGGAAGTGTTCGTTATGATTTTTTATCCCTTTATTGTAGAGAGTTGGCGCAAGGATTTATGCATTTCCTTTTAGCGCGCAAGTGTTGTCTGCTTTCCTTTTCTTCTATACTTTTTGTAGGACCAGTACGCGGCCGTGCAAGGTCTAAAGAGGGCTAAAAGACAGGGTTGTGGTATGGTCCCAAGTACTTGATATGAGGTTTTTGGGACCTCACCCCTTCAAGTCCCCCCAGTCTAGTGTTGCTCTTATGCAAATAAGTGGAGCACTGGACTATATGAGAGAAATGCTTGTAGGTTTTTTAAGCACGAAAGTGGGGAATCATCTATGAGAAGATACACTTTGCTTATTATGCTGACGTTTGGAAATGTTTGACTTTGGGTGAGAGGTACAGTAAGGACTATGTGACAGGCTGTCACTGTCAGGTGCATATTACTGACCGTGCTTTACACGCACGCGTGAACTCGCGTTTGTCTTGCTTCCCACTGGCCCCTGTCGCTTGGGTAACTGTGCTATCCCAAAAAAAGTGGTATTGCAGTTACCGAAGCTATTTATGGCGGTGGGTATATAAGTGTTTTGGATTTCCCATTTCCAGTAATCATTACTTTGTTGAAAATCCTTTTCCCCTTTGTCTTCTTTATCCGTTCTTTAGAAAGAATTGCAATTTCTCCTTCCTATGTCAACCGGCGATCATCACGAAGACTCAACAGAAGAAATGTCTGTCGAACTTCCACCATTAAAGTGGTCTAGGGTAACCTTTGATGGTTTGATTCGGAATCTCAGGTTCCCGGAAAACTGGGGTGCCCTTTACCCTAAAGAAGGTCAAATGGCGGCGGATGCTCCGGCAGGATATGTGACCTTGTTTTGGGATTTCTTTAGTGCAGGAAACTTTCGTTTGCCTGTAACGAAATTTTTCCTTGAAATTCTTGAGTATTACAAGTTCCACATTTCCCAGATGCACCCAATTGGAATGGTTAGGGTTTGGCATTTTGAATTCGTGTGTCGTACGATACATATTGAACCGACGGTTCCTCGATTTCGAGTTTTTATCAAATGCACTGTACTCAAGGGTTCTATTCGTTTATTCAAAGGGCATCGGTGAAGAAGATTTTGCTTCATCCTCTAAAATCATTCCACGACTGGAAACATAAATTCTTTTTCATTAAAGCAGGGGTTTTTCCAATGAAGATGATTTTTAGGGGAAAAGAGGACGTCCCCACTGAAACCATTTATACCCCTGTTGACGAAAATTGGTACCAGGATCTGAAAGACGTTCCGTCTATTGCTTTACCGGAGAAAGCCCTTGTTGGTGCCGGTATGAGTATGAACTGGAGGATGGAACGAGAAGACAAGCAGGTGTATATGGAAGATGGCAAGAGTAAGATTTTTGCCCTGTTTCTTTACTTCTGTCTCTTCCTTTTTTTTTTTTTTTTGAATTTGTCTCTGCTTTCCTCCTTTTGCAGTTGTTTCGTTGTATGTTGTTGCTTTTGAGAGGGAAGGTGGGAAAATGGCTACCCTTCTAAAGAAACCTGATGAAGAATTGTGGTATCACCGCATTGTGAAGAACTTTGTTCTTTCGCGGGACGCTGATCTGTCTGCACCACCTGCTGCTGGTGCTGATAAGCTTTCACCATATTTTTTTGTTTGCTTCTTTTGCGCGTTTGAATAAGTTTTATTCTGCGCTTTGTTAGTAGGTGACTTGTCTAACTTGGGCATAGGCCCTGAGAAGAAAAGACGCGCGGCAACCACTACTGCTGCGCCAAAGAAGAATGATGCTGAGAAAGCTCAAACTTCTAAGGTCAAAAGTGTTGGGGGAGAGAAGAAAGGTATGCGCCGTTCCTCTGACTCCTGGTGTGATTATGTGGTGGTTTCTGATTCATTGGAGGGTCTTGCGCCTGCAGTTATTATTAGAAGACCGAAGCCAGAACCAAAAGAGACTGCTGATATCCCTGCGTCCAACCCTGATGATCCCATTGACTTGGAATCAAGCCCTGAGCACTTAGTGAGGAATAAGGCAGGAAAAAGAAAGCAGTCTGGCTCTGAGGCTGAAGGTCAGCCTGCGAAGAAGACTCAGAGGAAGAAAATTACCAAGAGAGGCAATCTAGACGCCTTTATTTCAGAGCCTGATCCTGGTAAGTGTACTCTTTTGCTCTCTTTTTCATATGCTCATTGAATATTTCGTGACTCATAGACTTTGTTTTTCAGAAAAACCAACTTCTCCTATTCCCACAGAATCATTGCCTGTGGTTAAGGAAGAACTCCCACCCTCTCCCCCACGCGCTCCTGTTGCTGAGAAGTTAAAGAACTCTGAGTTTCCAGAGGGTGGGACTGAGAAGGCTGCTGGGGTTGAGGATCTTGGGGCTGATAAGCCTGTTGAAGTTGTTGTGAATGCAGAAAAAGGTATTAGCCCCGAGATTGCGGATGATGCTGGTAACTCACAAGCCCCTTAACTTGCTGTTCATGATTCAGAGAACGAGAGAGCTGCTGAAGAAATCCCTGTTACAACTTCTCCTTCTAAAGCTTCTGGTTTTATGCCTGAAAACATCGAGAAAGTTTCTGCTGAAGACCAAGGCTCATTCTCTGATGCTGGCAAGAGTTCTCCAATCCGCCCAGATGAGACTCTGGGGGATTATTATTATAGAACTTATTCAGAAAAGGATGCTTCCGACATTCATGTCCCTGTTTGGAATCTGAAAAAGGGTGACACCTTTTCGGATTGGCGCGTGTGCCGGGACTGGTTGCAGGGGATATTTTCGCCTGGGGAGATTAAGTTCCAAGAAAGTCGTCTCCATGAGCAAACTTACCATGCCTACCTTGAAGAGGCTGCTTCTTATACATCCACTACACATCGCATAGTGCGTGAGTGGCATAGTATGCACAAGGAGTGGGCTGACTTCAAGGTGTCTAAAAAGAAAGTTGCGGATGACGAGAACCGTGTTGCCCAGCTGAAGGCTAAGTTGGAAGCTGATCAGGCCAAATTTGAGGCTGATCGAAAAACAAAGGAATGGTCCGTTACGAGTTGGAAAAGGAAAGCGGAGGCTGAAGCTGCCCTTCTTGCCGAGGAGCGCAAGAATTTTAAAAGAATTTGTGAGAAAGATAATAATGAGAAAATAGGTCTCCGTAATGTTATCAATAATCTCAAGGCTGAAGTTGAGAAATTGAAGAAACAGGATGCGGAGATTGAAAGATTGAAAAAAGTAAAAGCTGATGTTGAAGCTGTGCGGGATGAGGCGCGCTCACACAGGGAGCGAAGCGAACAACGAGAGGTACAAGCATGCGCCACTCTTGCTCTTAGAGATAAAGAGATAGAAGAACTTAATGCTTTGCTTTCTGACCATGAACAACTCAAGAAAGATCTGGAGCTTGCGCTTACTGAGAAAACTGAAGCCTCCCGCCGCTTAACTGAAATTGAAGAAAAACTAGAAAATTCTGAAACGGCGCGGGCCACAGCAGAGAGTGAGCTTGAACCTTTAAAAAGTGATATGTTATGGTTGAAAGAGCGTGGGATTGCCTGTGTAAGTTGTCTTTGCTTGTTGTCCTTGTGGAAATGTTTTGTGCTTTTTTCTTATTTACCTTTTTTTTTGTTTTTGTAGGTTGCTGAATCAGTGTTGAATTCTGAAGAGCTAGATAAAACTGTTGTGCGTTTAGTTGTTGCCGCGCGAAGTGACGGGTATGCTCAGGGATATGCGGAATGTTCACACCATGTGACTAACGCCTTGAAAGTTGATTGGGATACTAGTAAATCTGCTACTCATGGTGTTAACACTGGTACCGCCCTTGCAGCTTTAAAAATAGAATTCAACAATTTGCAGCTTCCTGTCATGGATCTGATAAATGTTGCATTGCAATACGAAGATCACGTGGCGCAACTAAAGGAAATCTTCCCAGATGAAGACAAAGATCTAGCGTTGGTTTCCTTTTGTAATTGTATTGAACAATGTTTTGTAGTCCTTTGGGATGTGTATCCCCTTTTCTGTTAATGCGCTGCCGCGCAAGTAACGTACACTGAAACACTGCCGTGTTTGATAGTTTTCTAAGGCGTATTGGTGCGCCAGGAATAGTATGATGTGTGTTTTAGTTTACAATATTTTGCATGGGTACAATTACTTTGATCAGGTAAGGCGAATGAAGGTGGTATAAAGCTCATGTGTGAACGTGTGGTCTTGTGTGATGTAATCACTTGACCGTTCATGAGACTTGTATTATATTTACCATAATGTTTTTGTGCTTACCAAAAGAAATTGCATGCACTTTGTAAGAAAAAACACAAGAATAATAGAAACTTTGTTGTTTATTTCGGGATAAGGCGCAGAGGCCGTTACAAAGTCTATTAAGATAAATACATGGGACTTAACTTACACTCTATTTCCTGCTTAAACTTGATAAAACGTAGAGTCTATTCCATTCTGCTAGGAGATCATAGAGTTACTTCTTAATTTTTTGCTTTCTTGCTCGGGCCTTCTTCGCCCCGGGTGATTTGTTTAATGTCCTTGCGCACGTTTTGTAGTAGGTGAGTGAGTTCACCACTTTTAAGCGCCTTTTCTATCTCGGTGTCCAAGGAGATGCAATTATTAGTGGTATGACCACTGTCCTTGTGATAATCACAATACTGAGCTGGGTCCTGTCCACGTTTGTTTTTCATGGGTGGTGGAGGTTTAAACTGATAATCCTCCATGCTTAAAACTTCCGCAGGAGTTTTGGTTAAGGGAGTCCATTGTCTCTCCCTGTTCTCTTGTTTGGCTTCTCTCTGCGCGGGAAGCTTATTGATTGTGGCTCGAGCATCCTCGGATGAATAGTTCCCTGAGCAAGAATCGCGCCAACCTTTCTTTAATTTCTTCCCGCCACTTAAGCCTAAATCTGAGGGTCGGTTGTGCGGTGGTGGCGGCCTGTTGGTGGTGAGATTCTTTTCTGTTTGGGCGTAGACCTTAGCCGCCGCCATCACTTTTTCCCAGCTCTTCAGGAGTCCTTCCGTCCCAGACAGGACTTTTATCATATCGTCGCACCTGACTGCATATTTAAATTGGGTGCGGATCAGCTGCTCGTGAACGTCTCCGATTTCGAGTACTTCCTTGTTATAATGAGTAATGAAGTCTTCCAGACTTTCATCATCGTGGCGCCAGGTATTCATTACATCCGTCGTGTCGCGGATGTATCGCCTTTGCTGGCTGAAATGAACTAGAAACTTCTCGCGCAAGTCTTTCCATGACGTGATTTTCCCCACAGGAAAGTTGTCAAACCAGAGCGTTGCAGAGCCGGTAAGGGTTTGAACGAAGAGGTTGCACCACATTGGTAAGGTCCAGCCTCCCACCAGTCCTGCACTTGTGAAAACTCGCAAATGATCATCAGGGTCTGTCATTCCGTTGAACTTGCCCACGTTAGACGGTAGCTTTGCTTTCTCTAGCGGAGCCAGAGCGATTTCGCTAATAAATTTTGAATTCTCCGCCGCCTCAGCAGGACGATAAATCAGATCATAATTGTGCTCAGCCTCGGGATTGTCAACCGCGCGGGGTCTACACTTGTTGTAATTCGGTTGTAACCGACTAAACACGCTGGCACTTTCTCCTTCACGGTAAATTGGATCATATTCACTAGTTTGGGTGTGCCGCTGAGGACCCAACCTGGTGTGAACTGATGGTCTTCTGTGAGAGTGTGACTCATCTCGATGCTCTCTTCGACGATTTTCTGATTGAGTATACTCATATCTCGATGGAGATCTAGAGTAAACCTCCGTGTCTTCGATCTGGACTTGGGATGGGCCATCACGTTGAGAAGCATGAGCACGGGATCCTGGCCTTCATGATTGAGTTTGGGGAGTAGTTTGTGCACACAGCTGTGTGTATACTGCATTTAGTGCCCCCCTAGACCTGGAGTACCATATGAACACTAGGTACATCCAAGTACTTGTACTCGGATTTCACAATTTAAATTCTTTCAACTTTTGATGATCAGTCAAATCTTCAAGAACGGTTACATTTTTTTAATTGTAAGAAAAATAAATAAACACTCTATTTTTTATTTTTGGTTTTATAGAAAAACAAGACACTATTTTTGTATTTTTGAATTTTTGATTTTTTTTTTAAATTTTTCAATTTTTTAAGAACTAAAAACAAATAAAAACTCAAAATATAAACAACTACCATAATATACAATTACAATTGCAATGGGATCAAAATTCGTTCTTAGGCAGACTAAGGAACACTTTTCAGTACGAGCCTAATCAAACTGGTCTATGCGATTGCCAATATGTTTGTCCACTTAAACTTTGACGCTCAACTTTCAATTTTTCAACTTCGTGATATGCTTTAGGTAATATTATACTATTATACCCGTGTGTCCCATTCCAAGGCATACCCCCGCGATCAAGGTAAGCACAACGATTCATCGTAGCAGGTGAGTATACTGATGTCATCCTTTAAGATATCCTGACTGTGTCTAGGTCTGCATATAATCTGTTTTATCATGTTTTGATTTCTTAACAATGAATACCCAAATAAATACTAATCAAATCCTGGAAATATAAACAGCACACTAATCAAATCCTGGAAATATAAACAGCACACTCTATCATGCAAGTATCTTCCCTACCACATATTTCACAAGTCCAATCCAGATTTCTGAAATCTTAACTGGGAATAGATTGAGAAGAGAACAAAATAGATCTTTTGCAAAGATGGTATAATATACAAATCAAATGAGTTTTTCTCAATTTGATATAGGTTTCTTGGGTTTCTTTTGGGCACTTGAGGGCCTCTTTCGGGTGTATTAGATCTATAGCGCGACAACGTACAGCTAGGTCAGCATGTATCTGGATGCAGTAGAAGCTGTCGTTGCCTAGCACCTCCAGGTCAGCATATATCTGGATGCAGCAGAGGAGGTACACGACTTTTCAGAGAAGATTTCAGAATCAGATCAAAATTGTGTGTATCGGGACAACATACAGACATTCAAATAGAAATGAGCTAATTCCAAGTGACTTTCTTTCCTGGGGTCATGTACAATATTAGTTCTGGACAGAAGGACAGCCAAGATATCCCCGGATGATTCAACAATATAAAGACCCGAAACCTCAGATGTTGGCTATCTATCAACGCAAGATTTAAGACCATAAAATCATACGCCGTTGGTATGTTACCCACATGGTACATAGTTCGTTATGTTTATATCACTTAGTATCTTTTATCATTTTGAGCGTCAAGCCTATCGACATATCGCAGTAGATCCTAGTCTTTTCAGCTATGGCACCTTACATGTGTTAGTCAAAACCCTTTAACACGAACAATTATTTCACTTCCCATATCATGCAATCTTTCTTTTTGGCTTTTTCATTTTCTAACGTTTTTGTATTTTTCTCATTTTCTCCCCCTAAAACAATGCATATATATACAACAAACTCTTTTTGTGTTTTTCTTTTTCTGAGTTTTCTCCCCCTTAAACTCTATATCTATCTATATGTTCCTCTCCCCCCCTAAATTTGTGCATAAATCTTGTATTTTTGCACAATTTTACCATTTACTAGAGAAAGGACACTTTATATACAAAGTAACGAACTAAAAAAAAATTTATTTTTGCTTAACCGTTGAAAAATTATTTTTGCTTAACCGTTCTGTCATCAGATTGAAGACTAGTCAATATTCAAATCAAAGTACTGAATTTAAACGGTACCTTTTGCTGATCTTATCTTACTTCTCTAATCTCCTCCAAAGGAAACATATCATCTGTAAAAAAAATTGTACATTTTGCAACAGTGAAATGCTACCCGTTTTTTTTTTCTGGAACAACCGCTATCAACATTCCAGAGATTGTCAACAGCTCCTCCTTAGTTGTTCTTGAAAGGTAAGGAGATTAGTAAGACATGGGTACCCAGGCCATCGTGGTCCTGGGACTTCCTGAAGCATCAAAATAAGACACTTCCTTTAAACATAAGTCCCCTTTCATTTCAAGGATTGGAGACGTTGCTACTTTGGATTTGGGTTTCCAAATCTGTTTCGGTTTAACAAACGTGTTTGTTTCCTTCGGTTGAGCAACTTTAGCTGTTTCAAGTTTGTTGGTTTTAGAAACACGGTTTTGTTCCTGAACAGCCCTTCGTTTGTTTTTAGCAACATTCCAATCCCCATCAGAAGGTTTAACCTTGGGATTCACATTCTTCATTGCCTTAGGTGATGATACCTTCATAAGCTTGGAATGATTGTTATCCTTTGATGTAACCCTCTGATTTTGCATATAGTAGGGTACGTAGGGACGCCTTGTGCAGTTTCTAGCAATATGACCCGCAATGCCACAGTTGTAGCACGTTTGTCTTTTCATCGGAAAGACGTTTTGAGCAGCTTGATTCGCTCTAGCAGGTCCTGAAGGACAAACCGGTCCTTTTTGCGTTGGATGCGCCTGCACATTTCTCTTAAACGAAGACGAATTGGGGTGCTTGTATTTGTTGTTTGCAGATGTCTTGTTGCTCTGAGCACCATTTTTCGTCTTTTCTCCCTTATTGGAGCTTTCAATCACCTTGTCACGAGCCTTATGAGATCGTGATTGTCCTTGATAAGCAGACTTCGTATACCCCCGACTTTGATCTGCTCGTTTTGGCTCATTCCGCTTGTTGTGAACCGGCTGACAAACATCAGCACACGAGTGAGTGTTGGCATTTCGTTGCACTTTTGGACGATGAACACAATTTCTAGCAATGTGTCCAGGAATTCCACAGTTGAAACATGTTTGTCGTTTCAAAGTATGGAGATTCTGATAGCTAGCAGCATTAGCTAATCTGGTGGGTCTAGATGATCGAGCTTGCGTTGCCTGAGTTCCATGTGCCTTTTCTGAGTTCTTCTGTACCTGTTGATCAGAACTAGCACAAGCATGAGATTCAGACAGAAGATGTTTTTCGTCTTTTATAATTTTATCAGGATCATTCTGAAAAGACGATTCAGTTTCTGTTTTAATTTCCTTTTCAGAAACATTTTCTTGTGACATTTCATTTAATGTGACCACCTCTTCTTTTTCAAAATCCGGTTCAGTTTTAATTTCAGAAGATGTAGAAGTTTCATCAACACATCTTTCATCAATGCACGTATCATGTGAATCTACTTGTGGTTTACTTTCAGCTACAGTTTCCAATGGGGTCCCACTAGATTCAACATTAGGGATGCCCACTGAGACAGATTCAGAAGAAGAATCATGATACTCTTGATTTTCTTGAGAAGGAGTTTCAGTGGTTTCACCGAATGTGTCCTGAGGGACCTCACCTGTAACACTGTCAATAACTAAAATATTAGAAACATCACAATCACAATCATTAACTGAAGAAAATTTATCACCAGACTTATTGTTCAAAGTTTCACCACAAACATTATCAGTCTTGCCCAAAACATCAGGCTCACTAGACGAAACATAAGCAGAAAATGACGCAAACAAAGACCGACCAAAAGCAATATCAGATTCAGTTTGTTCAAAATAATTTTCAGAAACATTTGAATGAACAACTGGTTCACTCCCAAGAGCATCTCCACACTTTACTTCAGATACTCTATCTGCACATGAAGATGAAGCATTAGGATCAATCAAGCCTTTAGAAACAAAATTTATTGGAGCAGACTTCTGTTTCTCAACTAGTTTGCCATTAAATGATGACTTATTGTTTTTGGGACCATAAGTCATTTGACTTTCATTTATCATCTCCTCCTCAGTTATAGGTAAATAAGTATAATTGTCATTATAAGGAGGATGAGCCTTATTAAAACCCAAACCACACCCTTTCTTTTCCTTGTATGCGAGCTGTTGATCACACAAATTTTTTACTAATTTACTGGAAGAATCAAATTTCTTTATGTTTAGCTCATTTATTTGATATCTATCTCTGATATCTTCCAGTTCCTTAGTCAAAATACATACTTTCTCCTGAGCTTCTAGAAAATGGGCTGTTTTTACACTTACATCATCTTTGAGTTTGATGATGTCTTTTCGCTGAGCTTCAATCTTTTCTTTATAAAGTTTTTCATTTTTCGATAATGTGAAATTTTTATTTTTTATATCTTGATAATCTTGAATTAGCTTAGCATTGTGTATATGATAAGCCTCAACCCTTTCTCTACATTCAAGAGTGCAAAAGACAGAAAGTATCTCTTCTCTGGTAATTTCTTGAGCCACTGGTTTGTGAAACACGAATGCCATAATTTCAGTGGGTGGTTGATACTTTTGTTCTTCTCCTCAAAAAACAAACCAAACGAGAACCTGTGCACTCGATAATTTAAATACTTTGCAGTCGAATGGACCTGCTTTTTGAACCGCACCTCAAAAATCTGTCAAAACCGTTATCACAAACAAACCTTTTTTTTTAATTAGAATATGATAATTTATTATAAAAGAAAACTTATTATATTTATTATTATTATTATTATTATTATTATTAACAAAGCAATGATTACGTAATGATTTTAATTATTATGAATATTATTATTATTATTAAAATCTAAACGAGAACATATCATGTCTGTCTATCTGTCTTCTTCGTTTGAACCATAAACCTAATTTCAAATATGAAATTCTTGCTGCCGCTCAATGTGCCAACAACAGATGGTGAAAGGAGGTTGACTGGAGATGTAGCACCGATCGAAGAAGATGACCGGAGATGAGGTGAACAGAGGTGGTTGCCGGAGATAATGCACGGTGTTCGTTCAAGGGTGGAGGAGGTTATGAGTGACGGTGGTAATGTGACAATGGTGGTCGGAGTTGATGGTGATGAACAATGAACCAGAGGTGAACGAAGATGATGAAGACGAAGGTGGTGGTTGTCTTGTCCGTTGCAGGTGGGTAATGGCGAAGGTGGTTCGCGGAGATGGCACGGTGATGACGGTATACCGGAGATGGAATTGCAGGTTCCGGTGATTTGTGGTCGTGATGATGAAGAAGATGATGGTTACGACTAAAAAACGAAAAGAGATGACTCGAGACCGTGGAGGACGATGACTCGAGACCAGGAAGATGAACTCGAAACCGATGATTGCGACTCGAGACTGAAAGTTGATAACTCGAGACCAATTGTAGAGCAGTGAGTCGAGACCTTTGATGATTAGTCGAGACCGATGGTTGCGAGTCGAGACTGTGGAGGAGGCTGCGACTCGGAATGGTGGAGACCTTATCTTGAAAAGAGATGGGACTCGAAACCGATGTGATAGATCTCTGAATTATCTCGAAAACTCTTTTTGTATTTGCTCGAAATCTGCAACCTGAGATATTTTTGTTTTTCAAAAGCAATTTCAACAAAGTTTCCGAAGTATTTGGGATTTTTCAAAATTTGTATTTGGACTTTTTGAAAATAAAGATCTTTCAAATCTTTTAAAAACTTAACAAACTAAATAATATTTTCGAAAAGTTTTAAAAAATTTGACAATAACACTTAAACACCTTTCAAAAGATCAAACCACCAAAATATAGCAATTTTTAAAGAAATCCGATGAATACTACGAAGAACGCGAAGAACACCGAACCAAAAATATTGAAAAACTTGAATCTTTGATATCACACCGAGCCTAGAAACAGGTTCTTAAGGCTCTGATACCACTTGTAAGTCCCGTTGAGCCGGATCTTTCAATGATATCAAACAACCTATTGATTGTGCGGAATCCAATCAATAGGTGATTCAAGAAAAACCGAAAAATATGAAATATGAAGAACACAATACCGAAAATCACTTTTAAACTTGCACACGATTCTATTACTTGAACAAGCAAAATCGTCTGGTACAAGTTCCTACACCAACAAATCGCCTCTCTCTCTCTCTCTCTCTGTAACTCTAGAAGTTATGTCAATGAGACTCTAAAAAATTCAACCCTAAAACAAGTTAGAAACTTGTTTATATACATAGACAAGCCCACTTCCCTACATGGGCTCCCCTTGGGCCTGCTTGGCCCACATGGCCTAAAGCTTGGCCCAAGTGACCTATGAAGGTCCAAAACCTAATATTAACTAACCCGGTAAAGCCTAGTTCGTAACCATAACCCGTTGTGTTAATTTGATGCGTCAGTCTCACACTTTAGGGCCTAACAACATAACTTAGAAATAAGTTTTGGATGGTTTGGTGTGTTGAAATCAAGTTTGTTCGATCGCAGGGACTATTTGTGTCAAACTGTGAAACTATACCGATTTGTATAGTAACGAACATTCCAGAACTTGATCATAAGTTAAACATACCCTAAATATCCTTTACATAGCTTAGAAATAGGCTTTGAGGGGTTCGGTATGCTAAAATAGACTTTATTGATCAATAGGGACTAAAAGCGTCAAAAAGTGCATAAGTTTGCATTTTCGCGCATATCTTACGTTCTGAATACATCCAGACATCCAAAAATTTATGTAATCATTAAAATATTTTATTTTAGTGATTGGCTTGATAAAATTTCATTCGTCGCTTAATTTGGATCGTTTTTGCGTCCGTTACGACTTCCGTCGTAATTAAACGAATAACGCAACCGTACGACCAAACGAACCGACATCCGAGATATTTTTATGTTTCGAGTTCCCTATACTTTAACTTCATTTTAGAGCCTTGAAATGGGGTTAACGGGGCTTAAACGCATTGAAAAAGGCCTTAAACATGTGAAGGGACCAAAACTATCATTTTTGAAACTTTGCTGAATATGGCACATGCTGGCGCTGCGCCACCAGCTTCTGCCTACCCCGTGGCACGGCGCGAGCGCCTGATCTGGACAGAAACTTGATTTTGTGCATTTTTCAGCAATGGGGTCGAACTTAGGGGTCTATTTTGTAACATTTTCAGTACCGTTTGCTGGTTTTGGGGCACCCCTAGTATCCCAAAACCATGGGCCATATGTGTACGGTCCAGATTGATGCTCGTTTATCGAGGAACGATCTTAACGATTCTTGATTCTCTATAAATAGCAACACCCACTTCACTTCATTCTCATCTGATCCAGGATGCTCTAAGTTGAAGCCTTTGCTTCATACCTGAGCTACTTGGATCAAGATTTGCTTGCGGGGACCTTTTGTAAGTATTCCTTCGTTCTTTTTCTTTCTTTTTTAGCTTAAAAGGCAAACTGCATTTGACTTTCTGAATTGACCAGTTTATGGTCAATGCGAAGTTCGTTTGAACTTCATAACGTGAGCGTAATCACGATGGTTATAGTCCCTAGTGACTATACCTACTGATTACCACGTTATCTAGGCTCAATGACGAGTCGTAGTTTCGGCCAAAATGCGCATTCTCGCGTATTTTGTTACCAAACTACTTTTGGGTATCAAAACCGTTTGTTTTGATACCAAACCTGTTTTCTAAATCCGTTAAACATGTTTTAACATGTTTAACTCGTCACTTTTTAGTTTAGTGCTTGTATAGAGTCGTAAGTCAAGCGGACTAAACACCCGCTTAGACTTTCGAACTCGACCCGTTTGGTCGATCATTAGGATCCGAACAAACATGTTTAGTGACCATAGTTGCATAGGGAATAACCTTCCGAGGTTATACCTTATGGTCACTTAGGTTTAATTAGTTGTATGATAGGTAGTTTATATGCCTTAGGTAAATGACCAAAATGCCCTTTTAATGCATAATTGGTAATTAAGCATATGTAACATAAAATTTTGTCACATAACTGATTATGCAACATATTTAAATATTTTTAGGCATATAATACTTGTCATAGGACTAGTTAGACGTCTTGAACGCGCTTTTGCGCGAACGACGCGTTAAAGTAGCATAAGCTACCTTAATGGGTCGCAATGGGTCGAAAGCACTTAGGTTAGGTTCCGATTTAGAATGTAGGCTTTGTTAAACCATATCACATAAGTTCCAACACTCATTTGGTTTGCAAGACCTCATTATGTCCGATCTTCCGATTGAGGTGTCAATTGTTTGACTAGTGATTCGATTACTAGGTGCTGCTTGATTTCTCTGGTTTACTTGAGTTTGTTGAAGTTCTATTGATTGAGGATACTTTGCACTTCATGCGAGTACATAGTTCCCCTATTTTACTGTTTTCAATTGTTTTGGGGTGATTCATATGTATCAAAACGATTTTCGATATTATAACGATGATTTCAAAAACGATTAAGATGGTTTATACTAAACTAATAACGATTTCAATAATGTGAACGAACTTGTTGGTTGTAGTTACATAACGAATTACATTCATTAGCATTGATCAAGCCGACTAGTATTAGGTTATGGTACCATAGGATCTGACAAACCCCGTTATCATACTGCACCCATGGTTATGTGTGGGTTAGGTGGGTAATGACTGAATCTGATTGTTAACTTACCCTTTGGTGGTTTGTTAATGCGAGAAGCGAGATAGTCGAGTCACGAAGGTTTGAATGTTATTAGCGAGACGACCAAAAATAGTTTTTACAATTAAAATGAGGATGATTTAAACGTGTTAAATGATTTGGAAACGATTTAAACGAGTTAAACGATTTGGAACCGATTGAAATGAGTTAACGATTTGGAAACGATTTGAACAAGATTAAACGAATTGGATAAACGATTGGTTTTTGGTTAAGTGTTTAGATAATGGGACGGGTGTAATATGGTGAAAACATGGTAGATACGCCGCTGGTACTGCTTATATATAAGTATTTTCAACATATTACATACCGTGGCGTTATTTAGTTCACTTGGGTAAACGATTTTGAAACGATGTTTTCGAAAGGATATAAACCATACGAGTTTTATTAACGAGTTAATACGAGATGTTTTACAATTTGGTTTACTAAAACAAATGTTTTTGGGTTAAGAATCATGGCTACGAGGTTTAATAAATTATAACCCGCTTGATTTGAGTTGGTTAATTTCGTTGCAATATTATACTCTTTTCAAAGCAAGGTTTTTAATAAGGTATTGCAACATCTAAACTAGCCATGAATCCGACACTCTTATAAAACATATGTGCTCGCCAGCATTTCTTTGCTGACTTTGTTTTTACATATGTTTCAGGTGATGTTGCTTGATGTTGATTGCTAGGATGCATGAGTCACATAGGATCTCGACGAGGCCTTAGTGACATAAGAACAATATTAGACGATATGTAACTTGTTTGTTTTGTGATAAGACAATGTAAATTACTTAATGAAATCAATAAAACGAAACTCTTTTTGTATCCATGGTTGTGAAACGATGATTCTGCCACGACACTCCCCGACGTTTCCGCCACGGTTTGTTGTTTTAACGTGGTCGGGGTGTGACAGAAGAGTTGGTATCAGAGCCAATGGTTATAGGGAATTAGGTTATTAGTAATGCTTTGACCTAGACTATAACTTTTAGGACCCTAACGCAAGGAAATTTGCCTTTAGATTTTTAAAACAAAACCGTCACCTACCCTTAGGTGATAACCACAACGAGAACACAAATTTCGAATCCGCTTCGAAGATTAATCATCTGATCTAGGATGATTGATTACTAGGTTTTGAACCCTCTGTTATAAGGTTTTGAACCCTTCCAGTTTGACTCGTATTTGGCTTAGTGCCTTCTGAGTTTTCAAAATCTCGTCAAAGTTTGGGTCTAAATAATGTGAGCACGTGCAAACTGGAAGAGTGAATGCCTGTACCCTGAGTTTTTTGTCTAAGGCTAGAGTGTTCGTACAAATCCACATAATCGGACCAGTCACTCTTACCTGGGAACTCTTGGGGTGAGTGTTCACTTATAGGCGAGCATGTCTTCGCGATACATTATTTTGATTCATTTACTTTGATTAGTCACTGCGTGTCATTTGTTTGTTCGAGGTAACGAACAAATGATCGCCTTCCTTGTGTTTTGTCGATGTTTTCAATACCTCTTTTGTTTTTTCTAATTGTCCACCTCACTCGTTTCTCATATTTCCTTTTAAGACAATGCCTCCTCGACGTGATGCACAATCTTTTACTGCTGAAGAAGTCGCAGCCCTTGTCTCTCAACAAATGGCTGCTGTGCTTCCAGGCGTTGTGACCCAAATCCACGAGTTATACAACAACAATAATAATAACAATGCACAGTGTAACTTCAAGAATTTCAATTCTGCTAAGCCGCTAAAGTTTTCTGGGTCGCAAGGAGTAACTGCGGTCCTGCAGTGGTTCGAGAGTATCGAGAGCACATTCAGACATGTGCAATGTTCGAATGGGCGTAAGGTTCAATTTGCATCAAGTGTGTTTGAGAAGCGTGCTCTTACGTGGTGGAACGGAGTGATGCGTGATAGGGGTGCCGAAGTGGCATTAGCACAAACATGGGAAGAGCTTCGAGCTCTCATGATGAAAGAGTTTTGTCCCCGTCACGAGGTTCGAGCATTAGAACGAGAGTTTGACAATCTAAAGCAAGATGGGGGAGAACACCGTGCGTATACGGATCGTTTTGAGGAACTCAGTCTTTTGTGTCCTACTATGGTTACCCGTTGGAGAAAGCAATCAAGAGGTATATCGATGGTTTACCCGATTCCATACTGGATATTGTGACTGGCATTAATCCAACTACTGTTCGTCACGCGATCGAGTTGTCTGCTACCCTGACTGAGTCTCAAGTCAGGAAGGGTAAACTTACCCGCAAGGGTGATAAGAAGAAGTCGACCGATTCTGTCAAGGAAAAGGGTAAGGGTAAGAAAGGTGAGTCATCGAAGAAGTCGAGAAAGCGAAAGGGTGCTCAGAATTTTGCAGTTACAGCTCAAAACCCACAGAACCCACCGGCTCAACCGCCTGTAAAGAAAGTGTATGCTGGTACCAAACCTCATTGTGCTCGCTGCAACGGTCATCATGTTGCACAGCAAGCTTGTAAGCAATGCACAACGTGTGGTAAGCTTGGGCATCTGGCTAACATCTGTCGTTTGGGTCAGAATCTGATTGTTCAGAATCAAGCTCCAGTTCAGGGGAATGCTGCTAGATTCCCACCGGGTTCATGTTTCAATTGTGGAGAGTTTGGTCACTTCCGCAACAACTGTCCGAGGTTGGTGAATGCAAATGAAAATGCGAATCCGAACGCAAATGCCAACGCGAATGTAAATCCCGCTTGTGGATGAGGGTACAACCTGAATGCCAACGAAGCGAGGGCTGACAATGAGGTTGTCAATGGTACCTTTCTTGTTAACAATCGACCTGCATCTATTCTTTTTGATTCTGGTGCCGATAGAAGTTTTGTTTCGTTATCTTTTGAGCCTTTACTTGCGATACCTAGAACTAAACTGAGGAAACCCTTATCTGTCGAAGTTGCTACTGGTAAACCTCTTGTTCTCGATTCTGTTATTCGTGATTGTCACTTGAACCTTGATGACCATCTTTTTCCTATTGACCTCACACCGATGCAACTTAGGAGCTTCGATATTTTCGTGGGGATGGATTGGTTAACCAAACATCATGCAGAGGTGGTTTGTTTCGATAAGATTGTTCGTATTCCTCTTCCGTCTGGCGATGTTCTGGAAGTTCGTGGCGAGAAACCTTCAGGTGGATTGAAGTTTATGTTGTGTACAAAAGCCCAAAGTTATTTGAGAAAAGGATATGTTGCTTTTCTGGCACATGTCACCGAGGAGAAAAGCAAGAGCAAGAATACTCAGGATATTCCAATTGTTCGGGATTATCCAGAGGTGTTTCCTGATGAACTGCCTGGTTTGCCCCCAGTTCGTCAAGTCGAGTTTCATATTGACCTTGTACCCAATGCCAACCCGATTGCGAAAGCACCTTATCGTCTTGCACCGTCTGAGATGCAGGAGTTATCAAAACAGCTTCAAGAGTTATCTGATAAAGGATTCATCCGTCCGAGCTTTTCGCCTTGGGGAGCTCTCGTCCTATTTGTGAAAAAGAAAGATGGATCTTTTCGAATGTGTATCGATTATCATGAGCTTAATAAGCTTACCATCAAGAATCGATATCCCCTACCTTGAATTGATGATCTCTTTGACCAGCTGCAAGGTGCTTCATGCTTTTCCAAGATTGATCTGCGTTCTGGGTATCATCAACTTTCCGCACGAGATATGGGCATTACGAGTTCACTGTCATGCCTTTTGGTTTGACGAATGCCCCAGCTATCTTTATGGACTTAATGAATAGGGTCTGTAAACCTTATTTAGACAAGTTCATCACTGTGTTCATCGACGATATTCTCATTTATTCAAAGTCTCGAGCCGAGCACGAGCAACACCTTCGTTTGACTCTAGAACTCCTGAAGAAGGAACAACTTTTTGCTAAATTCTCCAAGTGTGAATTTTGGCTTAAAGAAGTTCAATATTTGGGATATGTAGTCAACGAGCAGGGTATTCATGTGGATCCTTGCAAAATAGCAGCTATTAAGGATTGGAATACACCGACGACACCTACAAAGATTCGATCTTTTCTTGGTCTTGAAGTTCTATTGATTGAGGATACTTTGCACTTCATGTGGGTACATAGTTCCCCTATTTTACTGTTTTCAATTGTTTTGGGGTGATTCATATGTATCAAAACGATTTTCGATATTATAACGATGATTTCAAAAACGATTAAGATGGTTTATACTAAACTAATAATGATTTCAATAATGTGAACGAACTTGTTGGTTGTAGTTAGATAACGAATTACATTCATTAGCATTGATCAAGCCGACCAGTATTAGGTTATGGTACCATAGGATCTGACAAATCCCGTTATCATACTGCACCCATGGTTATGTGTGGGTTAGGTGGGTAATGACTGAATCTGATTGTTAACTTACCCTTTGGTGGTTTGTTAATGCGAGAAGCGAGATAGTCAAGTCACGAAGGTTTGAATGTTATTAGCGAGACGACCAAAAATAGTTTTCACAATTAAAACGAGGATGATTTAAACGACTTAAATGAGTTAAACAATTTGGAAACGATTTAAACGAGTTAACGATTTGGAAACGATTTGAACAAGATTAAACGAATTGGATAAATGATTGGTTTTTGGTTAAGTGTTTAGATAATGGGACGGGTGTAATATGGTGAAAACATGGTAGATACGCCGCTGGTACTTCTTATGTATAAGTGTTTTCAACATATTACATACCGTTGCGTTATTTAGTTCACTTGGGTAAACAATTTTGAAACGATGTCACATAACGATGTTTTCGAAAGGATATAAACCATACGAGTTTTATTAACGAGTTAATACGAGATGTTTTACAATTTGGTTTACTAAAACAAATGTTTTTGGGTTAAGAATCATGGCTACGAGGTTTTATAAATTATAACCCGCTTGATTTGAGTTGGTTAATTTCGTTGCAATATTATACTCTTTTCAAAAAAGGTTTTTAATAAGGTATTGCAACATGTAAACTAGCCATGAATCCGACACTCTTATAAAACCTATGTGCTCGCCAGCATTTCTTTGCTGACTTTGTTTTTACATATGTTTCAGGTGATGTTGCTTGATGTTGATTGCTAGGATGCATGAGTCACATAGGATCTGGACGAGGCCTTAGTGACATAATAACAATATTAGATGATATGTAACTTGTTTATTTTGTGATAAGACAATGTAAATTACTTAATGAAATCAATAAAATGAAACTCTTTTTGTATCCATGGTTGTGAAACGATGATTCTGCCACGACACTCCCCGAGGTTTCCACCACGGTTTGTTGTTTTAACGTGGTCGGGGTGTAACAGATGCCATGAATCTTAACTCAAAACATTTGTTTATGTAGACCCAGATCGTAAATTGTTTTGTAATAAAACTCGAATGGTTTATATTGTTAGAAAAATCTTAAAATGTAACTTCGTTTTGATAACATTTGCCCAAGTGATCTAGATAACGCAACGATATATAATGTGTTAAAAGCACTTATATATAGGAAGTACCAGCGGCGTACCACCATGCTTTTATCACACTACACCCTCCCCGTTACCTAATCACTTCCCTAACCCAATGGTTCAAACAGTTCAAATAGTTCACATAGATCAAATAGTTCCAAATGGTTCAAACAGTTCAAATAGTTCACATATATCAAATAGTTCCAAATGGTTCAAATAGTTCAAATAGATCAAATATAAACCATAGCATTTGTTTAGAAAACTCAAAATCGTTTAGCACATATGAATCACCCCAAAACATTTGAAAACGGTAAAAGAGGGGAACTATGTACTCACTTGAGAATGCTTAGAAGTCTTGAATAACAACCAAGCAATGCTAGAGGGATCACGGAATCAATCGGCACCTAATATAGGTAACTACGTTAATAACCCGGACCTAAATCGGAAGATCGGATAAAATGAGGTCTTGTAAACCAAATGAGCGTTGGAACTCATATAATATAGTTTAACAAAGCCTACATTCTACAGTGGAATCTATCCTAAGTGCTTACA
This sequence comes from Helianthus tuberosus, assembly GCA_030545235.1. Taxonomy (NCBI): domain Eukaryota; kingdom Viridiplantae; phylum Streptophyta; class Magnoliopsida; order Asterales; family Asteraceae; genus Helianthus; species Helianthus tuberosus. The sequence continues at coordinate 192,678,760 of CM060413.1, forward strand.
ACCCATTATGACTCGTTAAGGTAGCCTACGACCCATTATGACTCGTCGTTCGTGTAAAACGCGTTCGGACCGCCTAACTAGTCCTATGACAAGTATTATATGCCTCAACAAGTCTAATAATATTGCCTAATCAGTTTAGATGTCAAAATTTAAGTTACATATGCTTAGAATGAATTTATGTGCAAAAAGGGCATTTTGGTCATTTTCCTAAGGCATATAAACTACCTATCGTACAACTAACTAAACGAAGTGACCATAAGGTATAACCTCGAAAGGTTATTCCATATACAACTAGGGTCACTAAACATGCTTGGTCGGATCCTAACGATCGACCAAACGGGTCGGGTTCGAAAGTCTAAGCGGTTGTTTAGACCGCTTATCTTACGACCCTATATAAGCACTAAACTAAAAGTGACGAGTTAAACATGTTTAACTAGGTTAGAAAACAAGTTTGATATCAAAACAAAGGGTTTTGATACCCATGAATAGTTTGGTTGGAAAATACACATAAACGCGTATTTTGACCGAAACTATGACTCGTCACTATTCTTAAATGACGTGGTAATCAGTAGGTATAGTCACAAGGGACTATGACCAACGTGATTACGCTCACGTTGAGAAGTTCAAACGAACTTTGTGTTGACCATTGACTGGTCAAAGCAGAAAGTCAAACACTGTTTGACTTTTAAGCTTAAAAACGCATAAAAGCATGAAAGAAACTTACAAAGGGTCCAAGCTAGGAGGTCTTGATTCAAATTGCTCAGGTATGAAGTGTTAAACCTCAACTTAGAGCAGAAATTGAATCAAGTGTGAAGAATGAGTGAAACTTAGGTGGGTATTTATAGAATTCCAAGAACCGTTATGATCGTTTCTCGTAATTCGTGCTTGAATCTGAACCTTACACTTGGGCACAAGGTTTATAATACAATGGGAACATTAAAACCATCAAATGGTATTGAAATTCATGGATTAAAACCATCAAAACAGGCTGGAAAGCCAGATTCAATGTTTCTGTACTGGGCAGCTGTCCCACCCCACGTAGAAACCACACCAGGCTTACGCGCCCCGCCAGAGCAAGTTTGGCAGATTGTCAAATTTGGTCCCTGCAAGTGTGAAACTTGGTTTTTGATGCATTTTTGACACGTTTAAGCCCCGTTAACCCCATTTCAAGGCTCTAAAATGAAGTTAAAGTATAGGGAACATGAAATTTGCTCAAAAACATCTCGGATATCGGTTTGTTTGGTCGTACGGTTGCATTATTCAGTTAATTACGACGGAAGTCGTAACGGACGCAAAAACGGTCCAAATTGCGCGACGAATGGTATTTTTATATTCCAGTCACTAAAATAAAATATTTTAATGATTACAAAAATGTTTGGATGTCCGGATATATTCGAAACGTAAGATATGCGCGAAAATGCAAACTTATGCACTTTTTGACGCTTTTAGTCCCTATTGATCAAAAAGTTTATTTTTGCGCACCAAACACCTCAAAGCTTATTTCTAAGCTATGTAAAGGATATTTTGGGCATATTTAACTTATGATCAAGTTCCGGAATGTTCGTTACTATACAAATCGGCATACTTTCACAGTTTGTCAAAAATAGTCCCTCCGATCGAATAGACTTGACTTTGCCATACCAAAGCCTTCAAAACTTATTTCTAAGTTATATAAAGGTTATTTAAGGTATGTTAAGCATATATTGATGTTATGGAGTGTTTTTTGCGTTAAACTGATTACGTTTACGCATCAGTTCGCGTATAACTTTCTAGAAAGCGATTTAGAGCTCGAAATCGAACGAGGATTGATATGTGCATATGATACACATATTTATACAAATCCCAAGTATAAAACAAAATATTTCATTGGTTTTGTATTTTTTTGATGGTCAAAGGGGCACAGATGTCACAGTCTCCCCTACTTTTGGAAATTTCGTCCCAAAATTTATTCGTAGGAGTCTATCTGTGACGTTGTGTTAAATAATTGTCTAGCATGGAATCTAGGGTGTCATCTATTTGCATAGGGTAACCCATCAAAGATATGCAAGGCATAATCTTGTCATTTCCCAGTGGATATACTTTGAAGCGAAAAATGAATGGATGATTCATTTTCTCTAATGGGTTCTTCGTTAGACGTGGAAATGCAAGATGAATAGGTTATTCGTTTCCAATGGATATTTCTTCAGAAGCGAAACAATTCATTTTTCCTCAACAGGTACTTCGTCAGAAGTGGAAATGAAGGAATAACCGAATGGATATTCATTTCCCACGATGGATATTCTTCAGAAGCGAAAATGAATGGATGATTCATTTTCCTCAACGGGTTCTTCGTCAGAAATGGAAATGAAGGAATAACCGAAAGGATATTCATTTCCCTCGATTGATATTCTTCAGAAGCGAAAATGAATGGATGATTCATTTTCCTCAACGGGTTCTTCTTCAGAAATGGAAATGAAGGAATAACCGAAAGGATATTCATTTCCCTCGATGGATATTCTTCAGAAGCGAAAAGGAATGGATGATTCATTTTCCTCAACGGGTTCTTCATCAGAAATGAAAGTGAAGGAATAACCGAAAGGATATTCATTTCCCTCGATGGATATTCTTCAGAAGTGAAAATGAATGGATGATTCATTTTCCTCAACGGGTTCTTCGTCAGAAATGGAAATGAAGAAATAATTGAAAGGATATTCATTTCCCTCGATGGATATTCTTCAGAAGAGAAAATGAATGGATGATTCATTTTCCTCAACGGGTTTTTCGTCAGAAATGGAAATGAAGGAATAATCGAAAGGATATTCATTTCCCTCGATGAATATTCTTCAGAAGCGAAAATGAATAGATGATTCATTTTCCTCAACGGGTTCTTCGTCAGAAATGGAAATGAAAGAATAATTGAAAGGATATACATTTCCCTCGATGGATATTCTTCAGAAGCGAAAATGAATGGATGATTCATTTTCCTCAACGGGTTCTTCGTCAGAAATGGAAATGAAGGAATAATTGAAAGGATATTCATTTCTCTAGATGGATATTCTTCAGAAGTGAAAATGAATGGATGATTCATTTTCCTCAACGGGTTCTTCGTCAGAAATGGAAATGAATAGAGTTAACTCTAGATACATGACAAAACTTGCTGTGATTTCTGTGCACTAAATTCCATAATTATGTATGCATCCATAATTACGTAATTCCTTGCACAGTTCTCACAGTTTGTTTTATAATGTGAAGGGGATAGAATTTGCTGAACATGCTCGAGATAACTTTGATTAGGTCAACACATAAGCACAAAATTGTTCACTTAGTTATTAATTTATTATCAGTTTGTTATTAATTGTTATTAACTTGTTGTTGATTTGTACATGGGTATTCAAGGTACACCAGGAACCCAGTCGATGGACTTCAACGTCCTCAAGAATCTATCTGTAAAGATAGGATGATCTTATAAGAATTTGATTTCGTTTACAAGGAATCGTAACATTCGAATTAAGGTACACCAGGAATCCAATTAAGGCCTTTGATTCTGCGCTTTGAACATCCATGAGGATCTAATTATGAAGAAGAACCTCTAAGGATTTGGAATTCGTATAGCGCGAAGAGTTTAGGAACTTGGTACTAAGTATGCTAAGACCACATACGAAGTATAGTGTTTATGAGATCAAGGTGCTAGATATGCTTAGACAACATATGAAGCGTACGGATCCTCGAAATCATTGTGCTAAGCATGCTAAGTCGGCGTGTGAAGCAGGGTGTTCGTGCTACGTATGTTAAGGCAACATACGAGCAAAGTTGTTTTTGAAAGCTATGCTAGGATTTGTTAAAAAATATGATTTTGGAAAACCTTTTTGTAATACTTTTGAAATTACGTACTAAGTATATTAGGTAAACATTTTTTATGAAATGTTTTAAAACCACGTGAGATGATTTTGAAAATATGTATGAGATTTTTGAAAACATGCACAATCTTTTGAAATCATATGCTGTGTAAAATATCGTGAAGTCGGGAAGATATGATATGTAAGACCAATCAAGGGCTTACGGAAGTGCCCTTAGGTACCCTATTAAGGATTTATAGCGGTACTTTGGGTATTCATCCAGAGTTGTAACTTGCGCCTTGTACTTCGTTTCCTTGGAAGAAACGGGTACTTAGGATTTTCGTGGAGATCGCAAGAGATCATAAAATGGAAGAATTTTGAGAGTAGATTGTTTTACAAGGAACGCGGTTCTTGATCGTCGGCATCGTAGGGGATATGTCGTACATACATGTAACCACATTTGTACATCGTAATGTAAATAAATGATTTATTTATAAACAAAAACAACTGTTTCATAGACCTTGATAACAAAAGAAAATAATACATAAAGTTCGATTATTTCTAAACAGCGTCGTCTTCCAGTCGGTCAAATGCTCATCCCTGTGCTGGATTCGCATTAGGAAGTTTTGGGCAATTGTTTCAGAAATGGACCATCTCGCCACAGTTGTAGCAAGAACCTGGTGGGAAACGAGCTTGAGCAGGATTGTTGTCAGCTTGATTTGGTGCAGCTGCAGCTCGGCAAACCCTAGCTGTATGACCTATAAGCCCACAATTTAGGCATCTGTGGCATTTCACACTAGCATGATGATGAAGGTTACATTGGTTGCACAAGGGTGCAGTTCCGTTGTATGGCTTCCTAGCAGGGGGTTGAGTTGGTTGGTTGGGGATAGCTTGATCATTGTGAGCAACCACGACGAAGTTCTGAGAAGCCTTACACTTCTTTGACTTCTTAGAGGACTCAGTCTGCTTATCCTTTGGTTTCGATTCATCAATCGGTTTCTTGTCGCCTTTTCGGAAAAGTTTACCTTTCCTGATCTAAGATTCAGTCAAGGTTGCGGATAGCTCAATGGCCTGTCTAACCGTAGTAGGGTTGCTACCAGTAACAATGTCTTGTACTGAGTCAGGGAGGCCATCAATATACTTTTCAATTGCCTTATCCAAAGGCGTAACCATGGTTGGGCATAACAGACTTAATTCCTCATAACGGTCCGTGTAGGCTCGATGCTCACCACTATCTTGCTTAAGATCGTCGAATTCCCTTTCCAATGCCCTGATCTCATGACGAGGAAAGAATTCCTTCATCATTAGGGCTCGAAGCTCTTCCCAGGTTTGGGCCAGTGCTACATCGGCACCCCTATCTCTCATCACACCATTCCACCATGTTAAAGCTCGTTTCTCAAAGGCACTAGATGTGAATTCAACCTTTCACTCATTTGGACACTGAACATGTCTGAAGGTGCTTTCTAGACTCTCGAACCATTGCAGAAGTGCAGTTGCTCCTTGAGACCCAGAAAATTTTGATGGCTTAACTGAGTTGAATGTTTTGAAGTTACATGGAGCATTAGTGTTGTTATTGTAGGCTTGGTTAACTTGGGAAATGATGCTTGGGAGTGCAGCAGCTATTTGTTGCGTAATGATAGCTGCCAGTTCGGCATTAGGTATCTGATTGTCACGTCGAGGAGGCATTCTAAAAGAGAAAACATGAGAGAAGACGAGTGAAATGACATTGGGTAAGAATAGAATGTTACAATTACTGGCCAAAAAGCATGGATGATGGTCATTTATTCGTACCACGAAGCAAACAAATGACGCACAAAAGCTGAACAAAGTAGATAGGTCCTCATAATGTATCGCGAAGACATGCTTTAGCCTATAAGTGGACACTCACCCCAAGAGTTCCCAAGTAAGAGTGACTGGTCCGATTATGTGGATTTGTACGAACACTCTAACCTTAGACAGAAAACTCAGGATACAAGCACCCACCCTTCCAGATTGCACGTGTTCACATTAATAAGACCCAAACTTTAACGAGATTTTGAAAACTTTGAAGGTTCAAAACCTTATAAAAAATCTTCTAAGAAGAGATGATTAGTTTTCAAGTCGGATTTGGAATTCGTGTTCTTGTTGTGGTTGTCACCTAAAGATAGGCAACGGTATTGTTTTATGACTAAATGCAAATAAACTCGCGTTAGGGTCCTAGGAGGGATATAGTCTAGGTCAAAGCATTACTAATAACCTAATTCCCTATAACCATGAGCTCTGATACCAACTTTTCTGTCACACCCCGACCGCGTTAAAACAACAAACAGTGGCGGAAACGTCGGGGAGTGTCGTAACAGAATCATTGTTTCACAACACATGGATTTAAGTTTCGTTTTATTGAATTAAGTTTATTACATTGTATTGAAATTAGAAACAAAACATGAACAAATTGACTTTCATTGTTATTAAGTCACTAAGGCCTCGTCCATTCCTATGTGAGCATGCATCAATATCATCATCAAACATCATCAACTATGGTACCTGAAACATATGTAAAAATACGTCAGCATAAAAATGCCGGCGAGTACATAGGTTTTGTGTGAGTGTCAGATTTATGGCTCGTTTACATTTTGAAATAACTCGAACCACTTCGTTAATTGATATTATAAAACTTAGTTTTGTAAAATGTTTGTATTGTAAATTGAAATAACCAAGTCAAAACAGATTAGTTATAGTTTATAAAACCTCGATGTCATTAATCTTAACTCAAAACATTTGTTTATGTGGACCCAGATCGTAAATTGTTTTTGTAATAAAACTCGAATGGTTTATATTGTTAGAAAAATCTTGTAATGTAAGTTCGTTTTGATAACATTTGCCCAAGCGATCTAGATAACGCAACGATATATAATGTGTTAAAAGCACTTATATATAGGAAGTACCAGCGGCGTATCCACCATGCTTTTATCACATTACACCCGCCCCGTTACCTAATCACTTCCCTAACCCAATGGTTCAAACAGTTCAAAGAGTTCACATAGATCAAATAGTTCCAAATGGTTCAAACAGTTCAAATAGTTCACATAGATCAAATAGTTCCAAATGGTTCAAACAGTTCAAATAGTTCACATAGATCAAATATAAACCATAGCATTTGTTTAGAAAACTCGAAATCGTTTAGCACATATGAATCACCCCAAAACATTTGAAAACGGTAAAAGAGGGGAACTATGTACTCACTTGAGAATGCTTAGAAGTCTTGAATAACAACCAAGCAATGCTAGAGGGATCACGGAATCAAACGGCACCTAATATAGGTAACAAAGCCTAGAATGGGGTGTTATTTAGGCTTTGACCAGTCAATGGTCAACACGAAGTTCGTTTGAACTTCGCAACGTGAGCGTAATCACGATGGTCATAGTCCCTTGTGACTATACCTACTGATTACCACGTTATTTAGGAATAGTGACGAGTCATAGTTTCGGTCAAAATACGCGTTTATGCGTATTTTGCAACCAAACTATTCTTGGGTATCAAAACCCTTTGTTTTGACTTCAAACTTGTTTTCTAACCTAGTTAAACATGTTTTAACATGTTTAACTCGTCACTTTTAGTTTAGTGCTTATATAGGGTCGTAAGATAAGCGGTCTAAACAACCGCTTAGACTTTCGAACCCGACCCGTTTGGTCGATCGTTTGGATCCGACCAAGCATGTTTAGTGACCCTAGTTGTATATGGAATAACCTTTCGAGGTTATACCTTATGGTCACTTCGTTTAGTTAGTTGTATGATAACTAGTTTGTATGCCTTAGGAAAATGACCAAAATGCCCTTTTTACACATAAATTCATTCTAAGCATATGTAACTTAAATTTTGACATATAAACTGATTAGGAAATATTATTAGACTTGTTGAGGCATATAATACTTTTCATAGGACTAGTTAGGCGGTCCGAACGCGTTTTACGCGAACGACGCGTTAACGTAGCGTAAGCTACCTTAACGAGTCATAATGGGTCGTAAGCACTTAGGATAGATTCCGTTGTAGAATGTAGGCTTCGTTAAACCATATTATATGAGTTCTAACACTCATTTGGTTTACAAGACCTCATTCTATCCGATCTTCCGATTTAGGTCCGGGTTATTAACGTAATCCCTCTAGCATTGCTTGGTTGTTATTCAAGACTTCTAAGCATTCTCAAGTGAGTACATAGTTTGGTTTTGATACCCAAGAATAGATTGGTTGCAAAATACGCATAAACGCGTATTTTGACCGAAACTATGACTCGTCACTATTCCTAAATAACGTGGTAATCAGTAGGTATAGTCACAAGGGACTATGACCATCGTGACTACGCTCACGTTACGAAGTTCAAACGAACTTCGTGTTGACCACTGACTGGTCAAAGCAGAAAGTCAAACACTGTTTGACTTTTACGCTTAAAAACGCATAAAAGCATGAAAGAAACTGTAACACCCCAAAAAAAAACGGGCTTGGTAATCAAACCACGTTAACACTAAAAGACGGCTAAAGAACCGTTAGTGGTAAAAGTTAAGCCTGAAAATATTAGAATTTATATAACTAAATCTAATATTAATAAAAAAAAAAGAGAAAAAGAATGTGTTTGGGAAATAAAATTTGTAGAAGGCCCGAGTTAACGGGACTTAAGCTAAACTTGGTCATAGATTCCCAAAACCCACTAATTCAATTAGGAATGTTTAACCTAGTTAATAAGTGGGGAATATTGTTGGAAATAAGTAGGTTGTGCCCTACTTAATTAACTAATCAAATTAGAGGGGCCAATGTTGTTAAATTTGAAACTTATATTATTAATTTTAATTAAAAACAAAACCAAATACCTCATTTGTGAGGTCTGGTCGAACAAAAAACACAGGGGCGACATAAGCTCCCCACCAAAACCTAGAGCATGTCAAAATTGATTAGATTGAGGGTTCAAATCAGCTCCAAATCGATTTTCAAGCACGAATTAGTGATCACCTTGTTGAGGGGGTCATAAGGTATGCAAAATTCTTGTATTTTGATTCATCTCAAGTTCTAGGTTAATTGTGAAAAACTGAGATTGAGCTTGATTGTATCATGCATGAATGAAATTAGAAGGGATATGGTGTCTAGAGATGAACCCTAGGTGAAATCTTGTTAAAAGATTTCATGTTAATTATAGAGTTCATAATCACCATTGTAGGTGATTAATGAACTTGAAGAAAACTTGATAAACCCTAGAATTGATGATCTTGTTCTAGCATAATCTGAATTTAAGAGTAAATTTCAGAAATATGGATGTTAAGACTTGTGTAAAATTTTTAATTGAAGTTAATTTAGATGATAATTACAAGTCATAAACTTGGTTTTGATGATATAAAAATATGACCCGCTAGGTGTTTGATGAAACGCCTAAGTGAGGATTAAAATGCTAAAAGTTGGGTAAAAACGCAGATTTGATTATTATAAATAATTATGCGTTAAAGCTTATAAAAAATGGATTTTAGATGATTTAATGAAATTGATGTCGTATTGGTGTTTATAAACACCATACTAACTTGTATAAATGAACTACTTGAACAAAAAGGGGAAATTGTTAAGAGTTCATACTTGATTTGAAGTGGGTCTTGGCATAAGAATTAAACTCATAATTTATTATTTAGTTCAATAAGAAAGTAGTCAAAGATTCATAAGGTGTGAAAGTCATGATTTAGAATGACTAATCTAACAACCATGTGAATGATGAATGAAAGTAGGCGCTTAACAAGCAAGGTGAAGCTTGGGATGGAAGCGGGTCGATCGAAGCAAGTGAGAAAAGAAAAGCGTAATGCGGATGCAAGGTAAGTGAAACTTACACCTTTTGTAGAATATTTAGTTATTCTAAAGGTTTTAATTTCGATAAAAAATAATATTGAGAAAAATGGATTTCCGACGCAATTGATACGAGTCGGGAAATACGCAAAATTTGGTAAAAACCATGATGAAGGATAAACATAGGTAAATGGTAATATGGCCGTAAATGACAAGTATATAATGAATCTGGAAATGTTACCGTGTGGGGTAACTCATAATAAGGATAGAAATAAAATGGTAATTTAGTCATGTGCCGACAAATATAAGTAAAGGTTACAAGACACCCTACGGTGTAAGCCGAATTGGGTTAAATAACGAGATGGTGTATATATGTATAAATATACCATTCTAATTTCAAATGCAAAATGTTTGGTCGTTTAGACCAAACGGGTCAAAGGGTGACTTGTAGTACCATTTGACAAATGACGACTAATAAGTATGTGTCAAGTCTTATGCTTACAGGATAATAATGGTTTATGGATTAGATTGCTATGAATTAGCATATTATAGAGACAAGGTATTGAAACGGGTCAATAAGTTGACCCGAGCCAGGTACGTAAAAATATAGTTGTGGATAATATACTTTGTGGTCAAATAAGTAGCGAAAGCCCTTCGTGGTAAATAAGGGGCTAATGTTGACTAAAATGCCCTTGAAGGGTAAATTGGGAAAAACGACCCATAAAGGTTGTTTAGAAACTTATATTATGATTTTGTAACTCTTAGATGCGTATAAAAACTTGAACGCATAAATTTTCAAGTGTTGAATGCCTCAAATGCGTCTTGCCGTAAAATGACATATCCGGGAGATAAAACTAGGAATAGTTAGTCTATTTCATTAAATCTACCACAATCATGTTTGTGGTGGAAGACTTTTCGTTATGAACGGGTGGAATTATGAGGCATAGGAGAAATGGGTGTAAATTATGTTTAAAAGGATATAAATACCCATAACGGGTCAAAATAAGACTATAAGTAAAGACGGGTCAATAACGCGTAGGAACCCATGATTGAAACCTAATATGATATGAAAATGTTGGAAATATTGGGTTCGTAAGGAATGGAGGTCAAACAAATAAGTTGGTTTGGTAAAAAGATGAACGGGTCAATATTTGGTAAAAAGGGTAGTAAGCCGAAGACTTAAAAGTCTGAAATAATGTTAATCCGGATGTTGGATTTTAACTCCATGTGATGGAGAATTAAATTACGATCACGTAGGAGGAAACGTGAGGTTAAACGGATAAACGGTTCGAAAGTTACGGCCGTTTTCGTAAAAAGGACCAAAACTGAAAAATAGGAATAGCTGGGCTGCAGCGTGACCCACGGTTCAGACCGTAGGCCACAGTCTGGAGGGGCTGTTTGATTGTTTTGAGCTGCAGCGTGACCCACGGTTCAGGCCGTAGGCCACGGTCTAGAGGGGCTGTTTGGTTGTTGTGGGCTGCAGCGTGACCCACGGTTCAGACCATAGGCCACGGTCTGGAGGGGCTTTTTGGTTGTTATTTTAATTGTTTGACATATATGACTTGTTTAATCGTGTTATTTAACTACCAAAGCTAACTTTTAAGTTGGTTTTGGTCATAGGTATATGTCAAGGGATTCCCGGATGAAGTTCAAGCACGGACAAGAACCGAACACACGATCGAACAAAGCTTCCGCGTTAATCTAATATGATTTTGTTTTAAGTGAACTATGTAAAACACTTGGTACTATATTTGAATATTATTGACATGTAAGAATGTTAACTTGGAAAAGTTTTTGTAAAGTCGTATTTTAGTATAAAATGCGTGTTTTATTATTATAATCATGATTCTTTGAGACGGGTGTTACAAGTTGGTATCAGAGCCTTGGTTTAAGAGATTCAATTGTGGTGGGAAAACTATGCTTGGACTTAAACCTTATGCTCTTAATAAAGATTGGTGTTCGGTTCGAGGCTTGATCGCAAATCCGGTAAGTACATGTATGTTAATAGTTTAGCATGCTAAAGTGTTATAAACAACACATAGGGCTATCGTGTGATACACGTTACCCCAATTAAAATGATTGATATAGTTGACGAAAATACGCGCGTTGACGCGTATGGTAGAAAAAGCCTTGTATTATAATACGGGCGATTATTGAAGTTGACATTACTAACTTTTGTGAATGTTTTAATTGAAGGACACTCGCGTTTGAAGACGACGAGAGTCAAACGAATCGTGGATATGATGATGGAACGGTCCGAAGTATGACAACAGGAGCATGCTCACCGAGGACTAAATCGCGTAACGACCGCGAACAAGGTTAATGGCAAGGAACGCCCGTCGGGGCAAACATTACCAGGTGCACATTTTAAATAATCGCACAAATAGTAATATGCAACAAATAAGTAGAAATTAAAAGTTGCATAAGTAGATTAAAAAAAACTTGGAAAAACCCGAATAGAAAATGTATTCGGGATATTGTTTCCAAGAGAAACAAATAGAGGCGTTACTTACATAGGGCGTGATGTGAAAACTATAAAAAGGTCATGTGTGTCATGTGTTAATCGCTTACTCTGGCCAAGTAAGTAGTGGTATATGATACCATGAACTTCTTATGGCGGACACGTTTACATCCGATGTAGTAAGGGGTGAATGGGACTAACTTAAAAGTACCCAAATAAATCAAATGAGCAAAATATTTGATAATAATGTAAACGCACAGCCGGGTGACGGAAGCGTATTACATTAGGATGATGAGCCCGAGTGAAGGGACAAAGATTAATGTAAAAGGATTAAGGTATGCAATTGGGAGGGGTGTGATTTCACTCGAACCCGGAAAATGCAAATATGACTCTTAACGGGCCGATTTTGTAAAACATCAAATTTGAGAACAAAGTAGGAATATAAAAGCAAAACGAAGTCATAATGCATACCGTAAGGGTTGCAATAATAACGACTTCGGTAAAACACCCGGTTGGTGGGTAAGGATTTAAACACATGCGTAGACTGAGAAACAGGAACGCGAAATAGAAAGTCAAAAGACTCGGAATATGAGTCATGACTAAAAGACGACAAGAATTTTCGCAAACATAAATTTTAGTAATTACGTTCAACCATTTCGAAGTTGGGCGGGTCAAATAAAGAATGAAGTTTGACATTCATAAGTGATGAAAATTCACCCAAAATGAGTCAAACGAGTCAATATAGGAAAACGCAAACCGGTGAAACCGGAAAACTAAAAACAAAAAGATAGAAGGACCCGGGTAGTGGGTTGTAAAGGAGTATAAGTATGAACCGGGTAATGGCAAGTGTAAGACAAAACGACGTGTAAATGACGCTAGAAGTCGTAAAGTCGGAAAGGATAGTCTGGAAGTAAACAAATGAAACCTTAGACTACGGTCAAGGTCAACTAAAGCTCAAAAGCAAAATTTAATGATTCCAAACATAACAAAGGATGCTTTAAAGCTATATAGGTATAAATAGACAATGGAATAAAGACTAGAATAAAAGATGATCTACGGGATCATCATAACCTACGGGATATTAATTAGTGTAAAGGTCTACGGGGCCAAAATGACCCACGGGTCATGAACAGAAGCAAAGGGATCATAAGGGCCTCGTCTTAAAGAGATGAAAGCCTAAGGAAATAGCCTACGAGGTTAAGTGAAGGAACCTACGGGTCAATTGTGTAAGGTGAGGGAACTTGTTACGATTCCCCGCGTAAAACGAGAACGGAAAACAATAAATTATGGGTTGACAATTTCTTTGATATGAGTAATTGACATAGTTAAAGAGAGAAACGTTAAACTAAAATTCAATTTTAGTAAGAAATAACGTTCTAACAATTATGAATATTATGAGACGAATTCGGAAAATGATTAATATCAAAGATATTAGATCTTAACATCGATAGGTGTAAGGCAATGCATTCGAAAGAAAGATTTTCAATAAGAAAAGACGGCATAAACTTAAACATGACGTGTTGTGATCACGGTCACAAGGGTGATATAGAATATAACCACGTTATAACGTAAGTTGCAAGATATGAAATCATAAACACGTAAAAGGCCAAAGACGGCAATATAGTAAACCCGGGTGATGGGGTATAAGGTAACCGGTGACTAACAAGTCTAACCGCCAAATTAAATAATCAAATAAAGATAATGGATACAAGCTGAAAGTAACGGTCCTCGAGGCCTTACACATGAAAGACGCACGCGTCAATATAAAAGTGAAAACTTTTGACCAAAGGAAACGGGAGCCTTGAAAACGAAACTAGGTTCGTTAGATTAAACCAATGAACTACGTAAATAAGGTTTCGAGGACGAAACCTCTTTAAGGGGGGTAGACTTGTAACACCCAAAAAAAAAACGGGTTTGGTAATCAAACCACGTTAACACTAAAAGACGGCTAAAGAACCGTTAGTGGTAAAAGTTAAGCCTGAAAATATTAGAATTTATATAACTAAATCTAATATTAATAAAAAAAAAGAGAAAAAGAATGTGTTTGGGAAATAAAATTTGTAGAAGGCCCGAGTTAACGGGACTTAAGCTAAACTTGGTCATAGATTCCCAAAACCCACTAATTCAATTAGGAATGTTTAACCTAGTTAATAAGTGGGGAATATTGTTGGAAATAAGTAGGTTGTGCCCTACTTAATTAACTAATCAAATTAGAGGGGCCAATGTTGTTAAATTTGAAACTTATATTATTAATTTTAATTAAAAACAAAACCAAATACCTCATTTGTGAGGTCTGGTCGAACAAAAAACACAGGGGCGACATAAGCTCCCCACCAAAACCTAGAGCATGTCAAAATTGATCAGATTGAGGGTTCAAATCAGCTCCAAATCGATTTTCAAGCACGAATTAGTGATCACCTTGTTGAGGGGGTCATAAGGTATGCAAAATTCTTGTATTTTGATTCATCTCAAGTTCTAGGTTAATTGTGAAAAACTGAGATTGAGCTTGATTGTATCATGCATGAATGAAATTAGAAAGGATATGGTGTCTAGAGATGAACCCTAGGTGAAATCTTGTTAAAAGATTTCATGTTAATTATAGAGTTCATAATCACCATTGTAGGTGATTAATGAACTTGAAGAAAACTTGATAAACCCTAGAATTGATGATCTTGTTCTAGCATAATCTGAATTTAAGAGTAAATTTCAGAAATATGGATGTTAAGACTTGTGTAAAATTTTTAATTGAAGTTAATTTAGATGATAATTACAAGTCATAAACTTGGTTTTGATGATATAAAAATATGACCCGCTAGGTGTTTGATGAAACGCCTAAGTGAGGATTAAAATGCTAAAAGTTGGGTAAAAACGCAGATTTGATTATTATAAATAATTATGCGTTAAAGCTTATAAAAATGGATTTTAGATGATTTAATGAAATTGATGTCGTATTGGTGTTTATAAACACCATACTAACTTGTATAAATGAACTACTTGAACAAAAAGGGGAAATTGTTAAGAGTTCATACTTGATTTGAAGTGGGTCTTGACATAAGAATTAAACGCATAATTTATTATTTAGTTCAATAAGAAAGTAGTCAAAGATTCATAAGGTGTGAAAGTCATGATTTAGAATGACTAATCTAACAACCTTGTGAATGATGAATGAAAGTAGGCGCTTAACAAGCTAGGTGAAGCTTGGGATGGAAGCGGGTCGATCGAAGCAAGTGAGAAAAGAAAAGCGTAATTCGGATGCAAGGTAAGTGAAACTTACACCTTTTGTAGAATATTTAGTTATTCTAAAGGTTTTAATTTCGATAAAAAAATAATATTGAGAAAAATGGATTTCCGACGCAATTGATACGAGTCGGGACATACGCAAAATTTGGTAAAAACCATGATGAAGGATAAACATAGGTAAATGGTAATATGGCCGTAAATGACAAGTATATAATGAATCTGGAAATGTTACCGTGTGGGGTAACTCATAATAAGGGTAGAAATAAAATGGTAATTTAGTCATGTGCCGACAAATATAAGTAAAGGTTACAAGACACCCTACGGCGTAAGCCGAATTGGGTTAAATAACGAGATGGTGTATATATGTATAAATATACCATTCTAATTTCAAATGCAAAATGTTTGGTCGTTTAGACCAAACGGGTCAAAGGGTGACTTGTAGTACCTTTTGACAAATGACGACTAATAAGTATGTGTTAAGTCTTACGCTTACAGGATAATAATGGTTTATGGATTAGATTGCTACGAATTAGCATATTATAGAGACAAGGTATTGAAACGGGTCAATAAGTTGACCCGAGCCAGGTACGTAAAAATATAGTTGTGGATAATATACTTTGTGGTCAAATAAGTAGCGAAAGCCCTTCGTGGTAAATAAGGGGCTAATGTTGACTAAAATGCCCTTGAAGGGTAAATTGGGAAAAACGACCCATAAAGGTTGTTTAGAAACTTATATTATGATTTTGTAACTCTTAGATGCGTATAAAAACTTGAACGCATAAATTTTCAAGTGTTGAATGCCTTAAATGCGTCTTGCCGTAAAATGACATATCCGGGAGATAAAACTAGGAATAGTTAGTCTATTTCATTAAATCTACCACAATCATATTTGTGGTGGAAGACTTTTCGTTATGAACGGGTGGAATTATGAGGCATAGGAGAAATGGGTGTAAATTATGTTTAAAAGGATATAAATACCCATAACGGGTCAAAATAAGACTATAAGTAAAGACAGGTCAATAACGCGTAGGAACCCGTGATTGAAACCTAATATGATATGAAAATGTTGGAAATATTGGGTTCGTAAGGAATGGAGGTCAAACAAATAAGTTGGTTTGGTAAAAAGATGAACGGGTCAATATTTGGTAAAAAGGGTAGTAAGCCGAAGACTTAAAAGTCTGAAATAATGTTAATCCGGATGTTGGATTTTAACTCCATGTGATGGAGAATTAAATTACGATCACGTAGGAGGAAACGTGAGGTTAAACGGATAAACGGTTCGAAAGTTACGGCCGTTTTGGTAAAAAGGACCAAAACTGAAAAATAGGAATAGCTGGGCTGCAGCGTGACCCACGGTTCAGACCGTAGGCCATAGTCTGGAGGGGCTGTTTGATTGTTTTGAGCTGCAGCGTGACCCATGGTTCAGACCGTAGGCCACGGTCTAGAGGGGCTATTTGGTTGTTGTGGGCTGCAGCGTGACCCACGGTTCAGACCATAGGCCACGGTCTGGAGGGGCTTTTGGTTGTTATTTTAATTGTTTGACTTATATGACTTGTTTAATCGTGTTATTTAACTACCAAAGCTAACTTTTAAGTTGTTTTTGGTCATAGGTATATGTCAAGGGATTCCCGGATGAAGTTCAAGCATGGACAAGAACCGAACACACGATCGAACAAAGCTTCCGCGTTAATCTAATATGATTTTGTTTTAAGTGAACTATGTAAAACACTTGGTACTATATTTGAATACTATTGACATGTAAGAATGTTAACTTGGAAAAGTTTTTGTAAAGTCGTATTTTAGTATAAAATGCGTGTTTTATTATTATAATCATGATTCTTTGAGACGGGTGTTACAGAAACTTACAAAGGGTCCAAGCTAGGAGGTCTTGATTCAAATTGCTCAGGTATGAAGTGTTAAACCTCAACTTAGAGCAGAAAATGAATCAAGTGTGAAGAATGAGTGAAACTTAGGTGGGTATTTATAGAATTCCAAGAACCGTTAGGATCGTTTCTCGTAATTCGTGCTTGAATCTGAACCTTACACTTGGGCACAAGGTTTATAATACAATGGGAACATTAAAACCATCAAATGGTATTGAAATTCAGGGATTAAACCCATCAAAACAGGCTGGAAAGCCAGATTCAATGTTTCTGTACTGGGCAGTTGTCACGCCCCGTGTAGAAACCACACCAGGCTTACGTGCCCCGCCAGAGCAAGTTTGGCAGATTGTCAAAATTGGTCCTTGCAAGTGTGAAACTTGGTTTTTGATGCATTTTTGACACGTTTAAGCCCCGTTAACCCCATTTCAAGGCTCTATAATGAAGTTAAAGTATAGGGAACATGAAATATGCTTAAAAACATCTCGGATGTTGGTTCGTTTGGTCGTACGGTTGCGTTATTCAGTTAATTACGACGGAAGTCGTAACAGACGCAAAAACGGTCCAAATTGCGCGACGAATGGTATTTTTGCATTCCAATCACTAAAATAAAATATTTTAATGATTACAAAAATTTTTGGATGTCCGGATATATTCGAAACGTAAGATATGCGCGAAAATGCAAACTTATGCACTTTTCGACGCTCTTAGTCCCTATTGATCAAAAAGTTTATTTTTGCGCACCAAACACCTCAAAACCTATTTCTAAGCTATGTAAAGGATATTTAGGGCTTATTTAACTTATGATCAAGTTTTCGGAATGTTCGTTACTATACAAATTGGCATACTTTCATAGTTTGTCGAAAATAGTCCCTGCGATCGAATAGACTTGATTTTGCCATACCAAAGCCTTCAAAACTTATTTCTAAGTTATGTAAAGGTTATTTAAGGTATGTTAAGCATATATTGATGTTCTGGAGTGTTTTTCGCGTTAAACTAATTACGTTTACGCATCAGTTCGCGTATAACTTTCTAGAAAGCGATTTAGAGCTCGAAATCGAACGAGGATTGATATGTGCATATGATACACATATTTATACAAATCCCAAGTATGAAACACAATATTTCATAGGTTTTGTGTTTGTTTGATGGTCAAAGGGGCACAAATGTCGCACGTAGGCATTTCATCTCTAATGGATGTTTAATTCAAAGATTGAAAATTTGGAAAAATCCAATATAAGGATGACTAGTGTGATTTTATCGAATCACATTTGCCAGGAGTGCTAACATGTTTTCAGATGTTAACAAGGATTTGAATCTTAAAAAGGTTTTACCATCAGGGCCATGTCTAAAATGACATATGGGCTAGGTTATACCTTCAAGATTTCCTTTCAATATTTTTGGCAGATTAATTATAAAATGGAATGATGTTTTAATTTATTTTATATAATATATTCATACATATAATGATAAATGAAATTTTACATTAAAACATTCCATTAATATTGAAAGAAGTACATTGATGCCCTAAACGGGATTTTAACGAAATAACATTGTCCACACAGGGACTAAAATAAAAAAATACAAGTCCTCGTAGGGACCAAATACATAAATAAATGTCCACACAGGGACTTGATTGAAATTTAAAATTACAAAACAATTAAATTAAGGAATTTTAATAATCCCTCTTCTTCTTCCCCTTTATTAAGTCTGCCAAACCCTTAAGTAGACCTCGGCGGCTTCTACGCTCCTCTTGTACCTCTCGTTCCACCTGGTTCAACCTCTGAAGGATTTCCTGCTGCTGCGGTGGTTGGATCTGTGGTGGCTGCGGTGGCTGCTGCTGCGGAGGTGGTGGGTATTGATACCCATAAGCTGGGTACCCAATCTGTTAAGTAGTGAAGGGTCCTTCAGGGTGGAGAGCATTGTAGTTTGCCGCTTCAAGGTACGGGTCGACGGCAGGGGCATTGTAGTAGTTGTAGCTAGAATAAGCTGGCTGTTCAAAAGGGTTATACGCTGCTACACCGGCGTAAGAAGGAATCGGGTTATCATAACCCATTTGGGGTGCTGGTTCGACTGGCGCAGAGTCGACTTCAGAAACTGGGTTCGAAGGCCCACACATTTGCGGGTCTTTGTACAACGGCGGGTAGTGGCTGTTGCTTGAGTGTTGGGGGGTGCTGAAGTGGAAACCCCCTCGCACGGATATCCATGCACTAGATCTTCTTCGCCTCGGTGGTTCTGGAGGCAGCTGCTGCTCTAGCGGTGGCGGTGGCATTGGCGTGACCGCCTCAAAATGTGGGTCCTTAGAGGGGACCTGTTGGTATGGTGGTGAGTTGTGGGAAGGTGTTTACTCCCACTTATAATTACTCCACTGTTGGGCAAAGGGGTCGGGGCCTCTATATGGCAAACCATGGAAAGATGATCCGTCTGAAATCTCAATGGGATGCGTTGGCATCCCAGTTGGTGGCTCGGCAGGTTCTGGATCTTCGTCCATCTCCATATCCTGCATTTCAGGATAGTGGTCCACTGGTCCCAAAGGGTTTGGACCCTCTGGTTGTTCTATCTGGTTTGCCGGGTTGAACCGGCTTTGGAAGTATGGGGTCGGGTCCTGGAAGGCCCTGTGTGAACTCGACCGCTGCAACGGTATGAAAGAATGGTGTGAATCGATGTGCTCCTCGTCTTGATGAGGTCCAAATGAGTGATGATAATATGGGGAGGAACTGAGGGAGACTGAGCGTCTCGCTGGCTCTAGGTAAGTTCTCCAATCCTCCTGGGGACTAGAGCTAAAGGTTGCCGAAGGTGTACGCCGGTGTGACGGCTCGGCTTCGTGATCATTCCTCATCATTACTGGGGCCTTTCCTCTATCACCTCTTCCTTTAATACATGGCGGCATTGTCTTTGTTCCTGACAAAACAAACAAAAAAACCAACAAAAGAAAAACAATAAGATTAGGATTAGTCCTAAGTCATTTGCCTAGACCCGAAAGTCAAGGAATGTGCAACTGTGTCATTGTGATTAAACACAAAAGGCTAGTGTTTAATTCACTCAATGTTGTCTCTGATACCAACCTGTCACACCCCGATATTTCCACGTAGTACCGGTGGGCCCGGTGGGGAGTATCGTGACGTAGTTGATATTATCATAGTCAAATAATCACAGTTCAATGCATAGTGAAAGTCTAAAGTAATGATAATACAAACCGATAAAATATTTTACAACGGATTGTAAGTGGATCCACAGGCGGATCTAAAACAGAAAGAAATATTGTTCAACAGACTTAAAGTGTTAAAAGCTTGCAAGACTCTTTATTTAACACTCAGGAGCTTCCAGCCCATTACGCGTAGTACCTGCACTTAACCTTTTTGAAAAATACGTCAGTTTACACTGGTAAATACAATTAACCGACTCTTTTGAAAAGTGTTTATAAAATTGATTTAAAATGCACATGGCACAAAAATTCTTTTATAACTTGGGACGACTATTTAAATAATCTTGTATACAGTTTTACATGTTTGTCGTCCATTCAGGGCTCGGTTAGAAGAGCTGAGACAAGATTAATAGACACGCCACAACTATGAGCCAACAAGAGAGTGAGATACCGTTTATACATATGCAACTGTCAGGTGTATGCCTACACCCCGTGCTTAAACCATGGCCATTTCTAATGAATGAGCTGAGGATATCCAGGACATGGTCATTAACCCCCCAAAGGCATTGCATCAAACAAGACAGATTAAAATGGGTTATGCATCTTTTTAATCACATTCCGATTGTACGATTTCATACCCGACCAAGCGGTATTATTATAATACCGTATCCCAAGCCCGTATAACGGAAAATGAGCTTAAAGTATTTACCTGAGCTAAAAGAAATTTTATTCTCAGCCGTATATCAAATCAGCAAGTACAAGTATCTTTTACTGGGCTCCTAATCTGGAACGAAGGTTTTAATAACCTATTAGATTCCTAACGGGTCTTATTTAAGTTATATCTTAGACCGGTTAGTTTTAAAGAAGGTTTACGGTTCAAAACGCACGATTAAGAGAAGACCGGATTAGAATGTGATTTAGACCCAACAAGTATGAGGACTTGTATAAAATGGGTAAACTAAATACATTCTAGATTTTGAAGTAAAAAAAATGATGAGGTTTGACCCGTTTTGGTTAATCTATGCAAACTAGTTACATAAACCTTACCGAATGTGAAAATGCATAACGGGTAACCAAATGAGTCATAGGTATTTGTAACATGTATTTCACCCCCGAGTGTTATAAAACCAAAAACAGTTAAAAGAAAAGGGGGAGCATGAACTCACAACTTTGCGTTCCTGCGTCGTAAACTTCACCGGATTTGCTTATCTAGCGTCGTGACCTAAACGTGTTTATTAACGTTAGTCACTAGACTTGTTTCGCACAAGTACAAGTCACTATCTTTTGTGTATGTGTTCTTGTGTTAAAAATAATTTATATTTTTAACTATGTGTCTTACTTATATTATTTCTCAAAAATAAATATAAGTATCTTGTATTTGCCTAAGTATGTTGTATGTGTATTTTTGTATCTTCACTCCTTAGGAGTATTTAGTGTATCTTCAAGTCCTAATACACTATCAAGTATAATACATACTACATACACTTAGCACAAAATTTGGGGATCAATAAATATATTTATTTTTCTCAAAAATATACATACTTAGTATCAATTTTATTCTTGAAGAAATCATCATTTCTTAATACAAAAATTAGGGAACCTTGGTAAATGTTTTTAGACACATTTTTAGGGAATAAGTTTCTCAAAACTTATATTTTTCTAAGTATCAAAATTTTACAGAAATTTTGACAGAGTTTCCCCTAAAAATGGAGGTTTCCCATATTTTCAAAACATGTGTTTATTTTCTTTTAAATTCATCATTAATCAATCATCAACCAACAATATGCAACTTCTACTTACCAATTTGTCAAGAACAAGCATAAACTGTAAACCCATGAACTTGAATATTTATGAAAATATGTAGTAACTTACTAGTATACTTAGTAAGTCTTGTTACCTTCCAAATTATGGTTAGTTCTTTAAAAACTTTATTTTTAAAGAGTGTAAGTGTTTACAACTTCAAATCATACTTTCTAAAAATATTTCTTTGTGAACTTTTCATATTACACAAGTGTTTCTACACTTGTTTATTCACCAAAAATGTGATTAGTTTATGTAAGATCCAAGTTTTAGTGAAACTCATATTTTTAACTAGGTTCTTTTGAAAAACCACTCATGGATCTTTAGATCTACAAGATTATAGCTTACTTTGATCTTTGTTTTTCAAGTAAACACCCATTTATTCAAGTTCTTAGTTTATGTGTGGATGATTCCATCATCCACAACATTCTTACTTTCATATCTTGCTAGTTCATATTTTTAAACATGATCTAGCAAGTCCATATGATGAACCATATCATTTCTACTAACAAATAACAATCAACAAACATAACAACACAAAAATAACATGATTTCTTCATCAACTTAACACTACTACATCACTAGTTAGTTTATGTTCCAAGACTTGTTTATGTTTCTTTAGAGTTCTTATCTTTTCATCATTCTTTTAACTATTAACCATCAAAAATATGAAGAAGATGAAGATCCAAGACACTTACTACTAGCACAAGGCTAGGGGAGTTCAAGAGTATAAAAGTGGTGGTTAAAAGAAGATGAGAGAGGCCCTTCAAGATCCGTTGCTTGCAACCTTCCTAATTAGGCCCGAGAC
Source organism: Helianthus tuberosus (assembly GCA_030545235.1). Taxonomy (NCBI): domain Eukaryota; kingdom Viridiplantae; phylum Streptophyta; class Magnoliopsida; order Asterales; family Asteraceae; genus Helianthus; species Helianthus tuberosus. The sequence continues at coordinate 192,701,702 of CM060413.1, forward strand.
ACCTTAGAATCACCATAGATTGCATGGAAAGGAGTTGAAAAGTGAAGGGTGAAAGAGGGGTGTTTGGGCCGTAGCCATGGAGAAGAAGAAGAAGAAGAAGAGTTTTTGTTGCTTGAATGGTAAAATGATAAGGATGTGTAAGACTTATGGTCTTTATATAATGCTCTTCCAACATTTGGTTATCCATGGGTTATTATGTTCCATATCTTAACAACATATCCAATAAAATATAAAAAGAAATGAAGGGTGTGTACCCCCTTGTCTAGAACCGGTCATGGGGGGGGGGGGGGGGGTGGTTTAGTTAGTTTCAAATATTTAGTTACAAACTAGTTAGGAAGCAAGTGCTAAATTAGTGGTTTATGGTGTATTATTAATTATATAGTGTGTTAGGGTGTTCGGGGACCCTAACATATTAGAAAAATAAAAACAATGCTTCTAGCATTATGTTGGTGTTCCGAGTAATGTCCGGTTGTTTGGTTAAATACCGGTTCGTTAAAGTGCTAAATTGCACCGTTTAGTGTCTTTTAAGTATCCTTCTTGTACTCTTTCAATTCCCAACACTTGGGGAAGTATTCTGGATAATAAAACGTAAATTCTGCATGATATTTATATGTTTAAAAGCTGATTTGAGCTGAATTTACTGAAATTCTGCACTTAAAGTGCGTTTCGGGTGCTTTTTAGTGCGTATTTTAGCTTTCGTAATGTCTATATATAAACCCTTGTATGTGCTCTTGGGTTTTTAATATATTCTTGTCACTGGACCTTCACCTAGGCTCCAATTCTATTGTCTGACTGCTTTCTGCAGTTTTGTTGACACAGTGTGTCTTACCGGTGAGTTTACTAATACTTTTGACGCGACGCTATCATAAAGTAATTCTTGTAGTATAAATCGTGCATGAATTCACTTGCATGGAATTCAGAAGTTTATTTGTCTGGTAAACTAAATCATGTACAGTCATTAAAGCACAGATTATTGTTTAATTAGTGTACGAAATGTGTGGAAAAGTGACGGTTGTCACAGTCTCCCCCCGTTAAAAGAATTTCATCCCGAAATTCAAGCGATGCCATCGGTTGCAGGGGAGTTGTGAATCAAATATGGTCACTTAGATTCATGCTTTGTCTTCATGTTCCCATGTAATCTTTGGGTCATGTTATGAATTCTATCATACTCAAGTAAGTCAATCATGTCTTTTCTGTATCTTGTGGACTCTTGGTCCATAACCTTAACAGGTTTTATAGTATTGTCGTTTGTTATTGACGTGAATCTTATTTATGGGAACAACGACTGTTCCTTGAGTCAGATTCCTCTAAAGACTAGACACATGAATGTGTCGCGATCACTACTGATCTTTTTCTGGAAGCTTCATCTTGTGAACAATGGTTCTGATCCCTACACCGGGGATTCAACCTTTTTGTTTTCCAAATCATATCACGCCTTCTCTAGGCGAGGCTCTCATTAAAGCCATACTTCTTACTTCAAATTCTTACGATTTCCGCCGCTCATCGGCGTAATCTTTCTGTATTCTGCGGGCTGTCTCGATGTGATCACGTATCTGAACGATCTTGCCTTTAGTTTTTCCCGAACCAATGCGGGTCGGTAGATTGTTTATTCCCGGTCTCTGATCAACACGACGGGGATCGATTTATTACGTTCCGTCTAAAGCTTCACACGAAGCGGTTTAAATGGCAGTGCGATAAATACTGTTGTAGGAAGACTCCACTAAAGGTAAGTGAGTGTTCCAACTTTTTATCAAAGTTTATCACACAAGCACATATCGTGTTCATACAGTCTGCATCGTTCAGTAGCCTAGTTTAATATTCAAGTTTTTACGATCAACGGTGTGCTGCAACCCTTGTGTTCAGTAAAGGTCGTGTAGCATTTTCTTTCAGGTAGTGACGTCAAGTTTGCGGCGCGCAATTACTGTATCTAGATCAAGGTTTCTTCTTATGATTCCTTAATTAATGTGCCGCGTATGCAATGTTGTGATCTCGTTGCATCGACGTACAATCGACACTTTGTCGAGAAGCGTCACATAATTGCAACTCTAGCTCCTTAGCTCTTGGTTGAAGGGTTGGCATGATTTTCGTTCTTATCCACCATGTATCTTAAAGTTCTCATTTCTCGAATTCGAAATCCGCTTTTCGTCATCATAGCACATACTGTTCTTTCTCTAAGAGTTGCAACATAAATTGCAGCTGTTGCTCACGACCTCCCTTGGTCGTTGGCCATATAAGAATGTAGTCAATAAATATAATCATGATCTATCCATGTATGGCTTACACGTTCGATTCATGAGGTCCATGAATATTGTCGATGCATGTGTTAAGCCAAATGGTACGACAAGGAACTCGTAATGCTCTAAGCGAGTCCTAAAGGTCGTTTTAGGGATATTTCCTTCTTGTATCCACAGTTGAGGATATCCTGTCCTCATGCTGATCTTTGAGTGGTAGCTATAACCCGACAATTTGTCTGTTCATGTTATCAGTCCTTGGCAAAGGATTCTAATTCTCAATTCTCTGGAATTTATGCAAAATGGAACTGTCAACTTTCTCCTCGTGTCCTTACTAAGGATGTCATGTCCTTAATTTCCTCTGTCTAGCAGTTCTTGTAGTTATATCGGAAGCTCATGCTTCGTGGGCGAAGCTAGTCGGTAAGACGTCATCTTGTCACCGGTGCCGCTTCTGGCACGAGGCTCATCTTAAACCTCTCTTGTCGCTGCGGAGGGGCGTTCCTGGCAAGTCTTCAGAAAAGGCTTCTGGAACTTCTTCCATCACGGGGATGTTCTCCGGGTCTATAGTTGGATATCCAATCCATACTGACTATCGTATTATGACTTCCCGAGTTAATGGTAACAGAAGGTTTCGGCCTTCTGAGTTCCTAAATACAATCCTTAATTGCTTCGTCTGCTTAAACTAGCCTTCTATATGCCCATTCCTAAAGAATACGGGACGTCTATTTTACTTGAAACTAGGTCAAGCGGTTTCTTAAGTTCTAAGCATGCAAGGTTAAAGTTGATGCCAGTATTAATTAAAAGTAGATGCATTAGGTTGGTTAATAGGGAGCGTACCCGTAACCGCATCTGGATCCTGGCGTGCTTCACGAGTTTCGATCGTGAAAACCCTTCCTTGCTTGTTTCTTCCCAGGGAAATCTTTCCTAAAGTGCCCTGCTTCACCACATTTGTAGCAACCTGGTATTCTCTTATTTCTTCCATCTGGATCCTTTACCCAACATGCGTCCTTGCTGTGCCCTTCTTTTCAACACTTCCCGCACTTAGGCCTCAGACATCGTCCTTCATGGTGAAAATTGCATTCCCAGCACCTCGGCTTAGTCCCCGAGTAAACTTTACCACCGGCCTTGTTAGTGGCTCCATCAGTTTTCCTGCCATGTGGTGGATTCGCTTTCTTTCTTTTGTTTGCTTTAGAGCTTCCATAGCTGACTTGGGTGCCCACCTTTAGGTTCGAAGACTTCCTCTTCTTATTGCCTGATGACTCCACATGAGTCTCTTTCTTGTTATCCTCAGATTCTGAAAATTTTCCCGCACGCAGAGCTTCTTCAGTAAGTGTAACGCTTAAATCGATAGCCTCTGCGATGGTTGGAGGCCTTGAGGTAGTAACCAGGCTCCTAATTTGAGGTGCAAGTCCCCAAATGAATCGTTCAATCCTTTTGAATTCTGGTTTGACTAAGTAGGGGACGACTCTAGACAAGTCGTGAAATCACTGGACGTATTCAGGAATCTTTGGTCCGTCCATTTTCAAATTCCAGAACTCCACCTCAAGCTTCTGGATTTCAGCCCTATAACAGTATTTCTTTTCCATCATTTCCTTGAGCTCGTCCCAGCTCAGTGCATAAGCAGCATCTGCACCAAGGGTCTGAACTTGAAGGTTCCACCAGGAGAGTGCGCCATCCAAAAACAACCCTGAGGTATAGGTAACACTCTGTTGGGGTGAACAGTTACTCATTCTTAGGACGGAATCAGTCTTTTCTGACCAACGAACAAATGCAACGGCACCTCCTGTGCCGTCAAAACTCAATTGCTTGCAGTCCAGGAATTGTTTATAGGTGCAGCCAGTTGGAGGGTTATTTCCGGTAGTGCCACCGCTGTGCTCAGAGCGGAGGGCTTCATGTCGTGCAATTGCCTGTCAGATGTGTTCTTGCAACTCGGCTTCTGTCCTTGGTAACGTACTGGTGTTCGTGTCACGTCTGGGCGGCATTCTCTTCTATCAAAAGCATGGGATGGATTAGACGACATTCCATAATTGTCTATGAGGTACATAGCACCATAAGTCATCATGTAATCACTCAATTTCATATGTATATATATCAATGTATGAGCGAGGAAACAATTACTGAGCCTTCCTAGGCTTGGCTACTTGGCCTATTGTTTGTAATGGAAAAATGAACTCGAGGCTACATCGCCTTGGTCATTCAAGTTTTAGTTATTTCCTGCTACATTGGTTTTCTTAGGTTTTTAACTTTACTGATGTGTATATTTTCCCTTAGATGGGGTTGTTCGTGTAGAGGTGATAGAGAGTGTATTGTCAATGATTCTTTCTGAATGTTATTCCTCTTCTCTTGCTTAAATATTGTTTCTCAAACGTCTCGTACATGAAGTAGGCAAAGTTAGGCACGAAGTAGGCAAGACAGCTTTCCTACTTTATAAAGTGCTAAAGCACTGGTCTAGGTTTTGTTCTACCATTTGAAGGTGTGAACACCTAGAGTTTATTTTTGTGCAGTGATCGTTAGTTTGGCCCGCAGAGTCCACCAGGATTTCTGTGCACTACAAGTTGTTATTACGTGGGCCCCCGTAATAATAAATTGTCTTGCACAGTTACCCCAATTTTCTCTTGTCTAAGCCGATGATCAATCAAGGAGGGGATACTACTGTCCTTATACCTCTGTCATGGGAAGGACCGTTGCAGTGGTCCACGCGCTAACACTTGTTATCATTACGCGCGAATAGGCACGATGATTAGATGGGATAGGAATAGAGAGAATTCCTAGTAGTTGGAGGGGCACCTTCAAGATGAATACTTCATCTTCTTTTTCTGGTCAAGCATGTCGTCAATCTTGCTTCACATAAGCCGCAGGAATCTCGTCCCGTTGATTAAGAATTCGTTCTAGGTTGCCGCCTCTGCCTCATCGTCATCACCGCAGTCAGGCACCTTCATGATCGAGAGAGAAGAGCAGCCATTTCCTACGGAAGCAAGCTCAGAATCTTGTTTGATAATCGCTCCAGTCATGAGCCTTGCAATGAACGCGAGGTCGATAGCTTCATCGTGCGAGTTACGTACAGTAATAGGAGTCGGAGTCGAAAGTATCTTATTTACGTCAATAATCATTCCGTACACTTATTTGTATGTATTCACGTCAATATTTATTCCGTACACTTATTCGTATATATGTGTATCAATAACAAATATGCTACTTAGCATAAATAGGCATCTCTATGCATCATATTTCTTATAACTCTCGTTTTCGGGGGGTTATTTTTCTAGTTGTCGATTTACGACAAAAACACTACTTAGTACTAGTGGTCACCAAGAGTGTATTTTATCTTTGGCAAGTCTAACTCGTATAGACTATGCCTTAATTGGCACCCTATCTTGAGGGTATTCCCTACTAATGTCCTTGCCTTGTCTCTTTTTGAAAAGTGTTTGACTCGTGGATCTTGGCGCTTACGTGAATGCAATGAAACCTTTTTGTAAAAATGTTTTCGTGAGAAAACTCTAGTGATTGTAGTCTAGACTCGAGAAGGAATCCTAGTTCACTACAATCGAAGCTCTGATACCAAACTGTCACACCCTGTCTTTTGCGGAAGCATATGGTGTGTGACTGGTTTAATATCATTGCATTCAATCGTAATAAACAACTACATGATCAAAACGATGTTCATCCATTCATGAAAATTTGAGTATTACAAATACTTGTTATTTAAGTTTTAAAAACACAACCTTCGTCTAGGTTACAATTCAACAAAAGTGGATGACATCTAAACTTGAAGTCTACTTCTAGTTATGACACTTGCGCCCAAGATCCATCCTGTCACCTGAAATACATGTAATTTTGGAAAACATCAACAAAAGTTGAGCGAGTTCATGCGTTTTGCATACCTTGTATGAAAGCATGGTATGTATCTTGTATAAATAAAGTATTCTTGTATAAATCAAGTTTTCTTGTGTACACCACGTACTAAATGAATGTTTGTACAAGGACATTAAGGCATGTGAGGACATAAGGAGCATTAGTATGGCTCCTTTTAGGCATGTGAGGACATGGGGAGCATTAGTATGGCTCCTTTTAGGCATGTGAGGACATAGAGAGCATTAGTATGGCTCATTGCCTTGTCGATTAACCTCGACTGTGTCAATTTCCCTTGACCGTGTCGATTAACCTCGACTGTGTCGATTTCCCTCGACTGGGACTCCGAAACACTACTAGGTACTAGTTGTGACCATGAGTGGGGTTCGGCCGTACCCGTTAGATCTAACCCTCGTCCCTAATTAAGTATTAATGGCATTTCTGTATTTAGTCTATGCTCACATGATCTAGTATTTCATAGGCGTTTCATAGGCATTTGTAACATGTATTTCACCCCCAAGTGTTATAAAACCAAAAACAGTTAAAAGAAAAGGGGGAGCATCTTATCTAGCGTCGTGACCTAAACGTGTTTATTAACGTTAGTCACTAGACTTGTTTCGCACAAGTACAAGTCACTATCTTTTGTGTATGTGTTCTTGTGTTAAAAATAATTTATATTTTTAACTATGTGTCTTACTTATATTATTTCTCAAAAATAAATATAAGTATCTTGTATTTGCCTAAGTATGTTGTATGTGTATTTTTGTATCTTCACTCCTTAGGAGAATTTAGTGTATCTTCAAGTCCTAATACACTATCAAGTATAATACATACTACATACACTTAGCACAAAATTTGGCGATCAATAAATATATTTATTTTTCTCAAAAATATACATACTTAGTATCAATTTTATTCTTGAAGAAATCATCATTTCTTAATACAAAAATTAGGGAACCTTGGTAAATGTTTTTAGACACATTTTTAGGGAATAAGTTTCTCAAAACTTATATTTTTCTAAGTGTCAAAATTTTACAGAAATTTTGACAGAGTTTCCCCTAAAAATGGAGGTTTCCCATATTTTCAAAACATGTGTTTATTTTCTTTTAAATTCATCATCAACCAACAATATGCAACTTCTACTTACCAATTTGTCAAGAACAAGCATAAACTGTAAACCCATGAACTTGAATATTTATTGAAATATGTAGTAACTTACTAGTATACTTAGTAAGTCTTGTTACCTTCCAAATTATGGTTAGTTCTTTAAAAACTTTATTTTTAAAGAGTGTAAGTGTTTACAACTTCAAATCATACTTTCTAAAAGTATTTCTTTGTGAACTTTTCATATTACACAAGTGTTTCTACACTTGTTTATTCACCAAAAATGTGATTAGTTTATGTAAGATCCAAGTTTTAGTGAAACTCATATTTTTAACTAGGTTCTTTTGAAAAACCACTCATGGATCTTTAGATCTACAAGATTATAGCTTACTTTGATCTTTGTTTTTCAAGTAAACACCCATTTATTCAAGTTCTTAGTTTATGTGTGGATGATTCCATCATCCACAACATTCTTACTTTCATATCTTGCTAGTTCATATTTTTAAACATGATCTAGCAAGTCCATATGATGAACCATATCATTTCTACTAACAAATAACAATCAACAAACATAACAACACAAAAATAACATGATTTCTTCATCAACTTAACACTACTACATCACTAGTTAGTTTATGTTCCAAGACTTGTTTATGTTTCTTTAGAGTTCTTATCTTTTCATCATTCTTTTAACTATTAACCATCAAAAATATGAAGAAGATGAAGATCCAAGACACTTACTACTAGCACAAGGCTAGGGGAGTTCAAGAGTATAAAAGTGGTGGTTAAAAGAAGATGAGAGAGGCCCTTCAAGATCCGTTGCTTGCAACCTTCCTAATTAGGCCCGAGACACCTTAGAATCACCATAGATTGCATGGAAAGGAGTTGAAAAGTGAAGGGTGAAAGAGGGGTGTTTGGGCCGTAGCCATGGAGAAGAAGAAGAAGAAGAGTTTTTGTTGCTTGAATGGTAAAATGATAAGGATGTGTAAGACTTATGGTCTTTATATAATGCTCTTCCAACATTTGGTTATCCATGGGTTATTATGTTCCATATCTTAACAACATATCCAATAAAATATAAAAAGAAATCAAGGGTGTGTACCCCCTTGTCTAGAACCGGTCATGAGGGGGGGGGGGGGGGGGTTGGTTTAGTTAGTTTCAAATATTTAGTTACAAACTAGTTAGGAAGCAAGTGCTAAATTAGTGGTTTATGGTGTATTATTAATTATATAGTGTGTTAGGGTGTTCGTGGACCCTAACTAGCTTAGAAAAATAAAAACAATGCTTCTAGCATTATTTTGGTGTTCCGGGTAATGTCCGGTTGTTTGGTTAATTACCGGTTCGTTAAAGTGCTAAATTGCACCGTTTAGTGTCTTTTAAGTATCCTTCTTGTACTCTTTCAATTCCCAACACTTGGGGAAGTATTATGGATAATAAAACGTAAATTCTGCATGATATTTATATGTTTAAAAGCTGATTTGAGCTGAATTTACTGAAATTCTGCACTTAAAGTGCGTTTCGGGTGCTTTTTAGTGCGTATTTTAGCTTTCGTAATGTCTATATATAAAACCTTGTATGTGCTCTTGGGTTTTTAATATATTCTTGTCACTGGACCTACACCTAGGCTCCAATTCTATTGTCTGACTGCTTTCTGCAGTTTTGTTGACACAGTGTGTCTTACCGGTGAGTTTACTAATACTTTTGACGCGACGCTATCATAAAGTAATTCTTGTAGTATAAATCATGCATGAATTCACTTGCATGGAATTCAGAAGTTTATTTGTCTGGTAAACTAAATCATGTACAGTAATTAAAGCACAGATTACTGTTTAATTAGTGTACGGAAAAGTGACGGTTGTCACAACTATGCGCCTAAATCGCATAAAAGTCGGTATTTGACGATATTCGGGTTGTTTAAGGGAATCTGAGATTTTGATCAGCCTTTACTGTTTAAAATAATTTATTTAATGTATAAAATTAGTAGAAAAAGGTTTGACATGTAAAGGATGTGTAAAACTCATTTTATTAGCGAAAAGGGCATTATCATCAATTACCGTGTCTATGCAAGAACTCTATGTTACGATCAGTTTAAAATTTAACAAAAATTTACAAAAATCCCTACATATTATATCTTAACAGTAGGTGGCAAGTTTGGTGCCAAAATTTGAGTTTAAATAGGATTTATGTCAAAAAGGCCATTTAATTAATAAAAAGCTTTCATTTTACGATATCTTGCATAACTCCTAATTTAGACCAGAATCTGATGTCAAGCTTTTAGGACATACTAATATATCAGTAACAAAGGTTTTTGTCCTCTCACATTTTCAAAAATCTTGTGATAAAAGGGCATAATGGTCCATTCTAAGCATTTAACGGAAACATGCATATGAATCAGATTTTTATGGAACCATGTAGTATAATCTCAGAGGGTTATACTAACATGTTATGTGGTCCCAAAGGAACCCTAAGGCATAACTAAACTAATCGAAATCGGGTCAGAACTGAAAGTTAAAGCAAAAGTTTACTTTTGCGACTTTCGGTTGTGAACTGAGCCTAAACTCAGAATTATCGGGTTGAACATGCCTAGACATGTTCTTATATTATTTACCAAGTTATTTTAGTGTTAAAACATGTTCCATAACCTCTGCATTATAAGTTATGAATTAATTTGTAAAAACTGACCCGTTTGACTTTTTATTAATAAGTTTGACCCGACAATTGACCGAGATAACGTGATAATTTGAAGGTGCCCTTTTAAGGGTTTATTACCTACATAATTACCAACACATAGCTACTTTCAATTCGAATAATGGCTGGACCGTTTGTGATTAATCACTAAGTCAAAGCTTAATTACGCTAACTTTGACTTTCGGTCATTACACTAATGAAAACTTAATTACAGAGGCTAAGTACACTTACAAGAGTCTTTAGCACGAAAATTGAACTAGAGAAAACTTCTTAGAAGTCCAGGAGGCTCCAGAGAAGTGAGTTAGAGAGTAAACTTCAAATGTGCAAATGAACTCAAGAACTACAAGTCCTTTATATAGGGAATTAGATGCTCCAAGATTAATCTGTTTGTCCCTATGTTGTTACCAGATGTTCACAGGTGTCCCTAGGGCAGTAAAAACCATGTACAAGCCCCTAGTATCGCTCAGAGTTCATGCAATGGCGGTGTAAGAGCTGCAATATGCAGCTGTCTACTTTTTCAGTCGCTGGCACTTTTACGCAGCCCGCGTAAGTATTGGAGTCGGTCTACGCGGCCCGCGACAATGGGTATTTCCGGTAAACAGTTTGCAAACTTTGCAAACAGTCCCTGGTCTATTTTAAGTTTATTTAACTTTCTTTTATTGCACTTATGACCCCCATAGTTAACTAACAAGTGTCTTGGGTCACATATTAACTCCGTTAAGCTCCCGGTTAGTTATGAGATCACCCGAAAAGTCTTGTTTTCATCGAAACTCCATAAAATTATTATCCAATATTCTTGAGAGCAAAATATACAATTATTACAATGCTTTCGGGATTGTTAAAAGGTCACTCAGAGGTAATTTTTAACATGTTGACACTTTTAACCCCTATGCTTCTTAAAATTCTCAATTTAAGCACGAACGGCTTTCTATGTCCGACAATTTTATTCATCAAAGAATACAAACATCTTATGAGGTCATTCAGAGGCACGAGCTTGGCATGATGACACATTTGATCCTTTTACTTACATATTTACATTGTTTGATAATTGTAGTCCCACCAGATTAATTCATTACACATTTAACCTTCATGACACGTGTCTTCATTATATTGGTCGTGATTTTGCGAGGTGTTACAATATATATAACACCTATGGGGTTATTGTTTCATAATGCTTTAAGCATTTTTTAATCCTTCGGGAGGTTTTCATACAGATGTCATTTGCAATTGTCTCGTACATGTATACGGTGATGACATCCATAAGTTGTTTTATCTGAAGTCATTCTGAGATTGCGAGGCCGCTTAAACATCTAAAGATTATTGCATCCACTACAGGGGTATACGTTTCCTTGTAATCAACTGCTGGGATTTGGGAAAAATCTTTATGTTAAAACGCGTGCCTTACATCGCAAAAACTCATTATTTACGTTTCCTTTTATTTAAAGACACCCATTTATAACCTACTGGTTTGACGTCTATAGGTGTTCGAACTGCTGGGTCGAAAACGTTTAGTTTGTCGAGCAAATTTAGTTCAACCTTAAGTCATGTAGCCATTTTGGCTATTTGTGTGCGTGCACTCTTGCACACTTTCTATATACGTAGTCTTTTTTTTTCATCGATTACATCTATTGATATAGCATAATCAAATATATCATTTTACACGTGTTTCATTACGGTTCCATATTGTACTTATTTTGTACATAATTCATCACGATCTCATATTTTTTGGTACTAGAGTTTCTTTTAGGACTCCATTAGCCTCTTTTGGGGTTTTGACAACAACCTTCTTTAAGGTTTAGTATGCGACCACTTCTGGGGTTTTGTATACAACCACTTATGGTGTTTTATGTGCCACCTCTTTTGGGGTTACACCAACTGCGTTACTCTGCTCTTTTTGTGTTTGTGGGTTTTTATCTTTTTGGAACCGATTTATCTCTCACAATTTATTAATATGATAATCATTTTGTGAGTACTTCCATTCGAGTAGATAAGTTTAAGCTGGTATATGTGACTTTGTCACCTTATTTGTGTTAGTGAATGCATCTTGTATTTCATTTGTTATTATTTGCAAATACACGCTCTTTCTTTTGGACTTCAGATTTGCATTGACCACTTCAGGGGTCGATATATAATATGATGCATTTTTTATGTTATCAGTCTTTCATTTTCTTGTCTCCCCCTAAGACTGGGAATACGATGTACATATCTCATTTTATATGTTATGGTGGTGCTATTGGTACATAGGCTGCACAACAAAATATATAAAAAATGGAAACTTGGTTCTCTTCAAGAGACCAGTTGTAATGGGGAGTATTTGTGATAAGCAGCTGGTTTTGAATTGATATAATCAATCGACGAATTCCGTCTCGACTACGTATGCATCTCACTATATTTCACATTGTGCCCAACAATGGTCCCTACAATTGGGTTGTCAAAGAACAGTGTTAAACCATGTAAAAAAAACAACGTTCCATAGTGTTGGGCATATGCTACATAAGGGTAGCTAAAAACTCACATGTAACCATGTATGAATGCCAGAATCCACACAACTGTACATTTCAATGGTCCCATATAAGAGGGATTGTTTGTAGGAGTTTATTGTTTGGAAGGGCATATAAATTTATTTGCCACAAAAAAAAAAAAAAAAAAAAAAACTAACTAGACATATGATAAGGCATTTTGGGAGCAATGTTTTTAGATTACTTAGAGGTGCCAAGGTGCCGGTTAGCATGTTTGATTGTTTAGCATATCATGATGCTATCTTGATGACCTATTTGGTCATGCCATGTGGTGAACGTATAAATATTCTAGTAACTTCTGGTTACTCACCATATTTGATTTAATGGAATATTGTGGAAAATTAGTACCATATTTTTCTCATCACATTCTCTTCAAGGAATGGAATAGAGTCAGACAACTTTCATTGTGACTGTTTCAAACCTTATATATCAAGAGCACATTTGAGGTTTGACAAGTGGAAATTGTTTTATTCCACATGTATAACTAATCTTTTCACCACATAACATCAATTATATGACCGAATCATTAAGATTTATCAGTCCAAAATCTTACAAGCATCAATAAATTTACAATAAGCTTTAGTGAGTTTGAAACTTCGAATGTCATATTATAAATAAATCTTGATCACTATTCAATCATGTTTATAACGTGTGATCATATACACAACTTTAATTTAGTTGCTTCATTGAAGACTGTTTATATACATAAACAATGGCATATTAATGTACAAAGTCAAATTGTACAATATATAATTGATATAAGATGTCTTCTCATCAAATACAATATAATAAAATACATATAATTAATTTTCCTTACTGTAATGATTGAATATTAAAATATATCAAGAACACTATTAAAAAGGTTTATGATAATATGTAAAGGTGATGATTATACAATGCATCACTTTATATTATGTCACTATAAGAAGTGACTTATGACACAACCTTATGAAATAATGTTTTTTTTCATCACTTGCAAGAAATATATAATTTTTTTTATTTAACATATCATCTAAATAAATTAAAGCATATAAAAGACGCAATAAATTGCAATAGTGATAAGCCTATTATTATAGGTTATGCTCTAATTTATCGACATCGTGTGCGTTAGCTTTTAAATTAGTGGTGTTCTATAAAGGACAAAGTTGATATATGATGAAAGCCACAATAAAATCACACATCTTGATTAATAGTAAGATAACATTTATAAAGAAAGATGAGTAAATCAATATATGATTTTTTTACTACTAAAATATAGCTATAATTTGTCATCAAACAGATTAAAAAATATATGATAACATGTCATGTAATGTCATATAAAACATCAAATTTCTTATTCTTATATATCAAATAAGAACACTATAAACATTACACTTATTGTATTGTATTTCTAGTTAAATTGTTACGAACAATCATATTAAAATTTATATGTCAAATACAAGTATTACACATCAAAAGTGAATGTACATGAACATATTAAATACTAAACAGACTTTTTCATAGTATAGTAATCTGTCAACTATTGTATACTACAAAATCATCTCCATCAAACGTTACTATGAAATATGATCAATGCATACATAACATATTATCTAAACAGTATCTATATATATTAATAAATGAGATGATTTAGGACATGTGGCAAGTGATGGTGGAGTTTTTTTGCTGATGTGGCATGTTATGGTGTAGGTATATGGTGATTTTGGGGAGAATCCATTCTGAATACACAAAATCTTTAATCCACGCGGGATCCAAATTTGATTCGGGTCACCCATCTCTCAAATTCGGATTGTATATATTCACTTTCTCATACCACACCACGTATTACATCCTCACTTTCCTAAAACCCTAAATCCCAAAATACTGATTCTCCTTCAATTGTTCTTCGCCGATTCATCATTCTCAATGACCAGGTATGATTATTTATTATAATCTTTAATCTATTGTATTTTCTTCATAACTAATCATCTCGATTCACTGATTAGTTATCGTTGGAGATTGAAACGGTGGGCGTTAGGGTTACGCCGTGAACCCTTGATGACGACGGAATTGCATGCTACAGAACAGACAATCGAAGGTAAGATATGTAACTTAAGTTCGTATTTCTTTTGCAGGAATATGATTAGTCATCGTTTTCTTTATCGATCTGGTTGTGTATTTGTAGTTGTTTGGTATCAGTTGTATTTGTTATTCAGCGTTTTCAAATTCTAATTACATGCTGGAAATTTGGTTGTTGATATTCGGTTGTTATTAGTATTGAAAGAGAACGACAATAGTAAAAAAAAGCCATCTTTTGATTGAAGGAAACAAAATAGTAGAACAACATCATTCCTTTGAAGGTTGTATCTGACGATCTGATAATAGGTTTTTGTACGCGCCTCCTACGTTTGAGCATCTTCACTTAATAGAGGTATTCAACTAATTGTTTCTGATTGTTAATTGTGTAATTTTAGATGTGAATTTGAATATTGTTGGTACATGCGTATGTCGACTTCGTCTTGTATCGAGTCTTGTATTGTATTGTATTAGATAGATCAGGGCACGCAAATCGAGAAAAATGTGTTTGTGGGGAATTTCGCATGAAATTACACATAGGTAATTTCGTACGTAATTAGAGGATTATTTCGCATGAAATTAGATTTCGTGTGAAATCTAATTTCGCATGAGATGGTCCGTGCGAAATTACCTTGTCTATAAATAGGTGCTTCCTGATTTCGTTTGAGTTAGTCATAACATTCCGGTTTGAGAGCCGAAGTGTCTACTCGCTGTAATTCTTTGTCAAATCAATCTATAGACAGTTTAAAGTGTATATCTAGCTGAATTGAACTTGATACGTTTGTTTCTGCCTTTCGTATTGAGAAAAACTCTTCTGATCGACTAGTTTGGGTCAGAAAACGTTCCTACAAGTGGTATCAGAGCTCAGGAGGAAGAGTTCATACCAATTCAGCTGCAAATTCTGATTTCTACACCTTCTTTTTCAAAATTAACAAGTTTTCATGGTTAAAATGACTTGAATTTCACACATCACACGATCAATAGTGTTTTAACAAATCCTTGAAAGTTTCAGATCTTAAAACGGCTTAAAACCTAATCAATTTTGGCAAAAACAGCTCGAGATGATGACATCAGCAGTATTTCGCACGAAATAAGCCCTAATTTTGCACCAGATTGTAATTTCGTTTGTGAGGTTCACACGAAATTAGCTATTTCGCATCAAGTTGTAATTTCGTTTGAGTATTTCATACGAAATTACCTATTTCGTTCGAAACTGCCTTATTTCGCTTGAGATCGGTATTTCGTTTCAAAGGGTATTTCGTGTGAAGAGGTTATTTCGCATCAGTTTGGTTATTTCGCTTGAAAGGGTATTTCAGTCCAAAAGGGTATTTCGTTTGAAGGAGTAATTTCGTTTGAAAAGACTGTTTTGTGAAATTTGTTACCAAAACATGGAAGAGGAATTTTATAACGCATTTGCTACCACCCCGACTACTCCGGTATCTGTTACTCAGAACTTGAACATGGAAAATGAAACGGGCACTATGCAAAAACCGCCTAAGCTAATGAATATCGAGGAGTATAAAGGATGGGAGGAAAGATTTGAAAACTGGGTTCAAGCAAATTATTTGGACGCTTGGGAATGTGTTGAAACGAAATATGTTAGACCATTGAATGATGATGAAGAGAAGATTGCTATTAAAGATCTAAGTTTTGATGATAGAAAGAAATACAAAAATGAAAAGATGATGATTAGTCTATTGCATCAAGTGGTTAAAGAAGATATCTTGGTTTTATTGCAACACAATGGAAGTGCATACTCTATTTGGAAAGCATTAAAATCAAAGTTTGTTGGAAGTAAAGAGATGATTAAGAACAAAAAGTCACTTTTGAAGAAAGAGTTCGATTTATTTAGTGGTTTGAGAACTGAGAGCACTAAGCAGATTATTGAAAGATACTGCAATCTGTTAGTTCAAATGAAGAGAGTTAGCATCACAAAAGATAATGAAGAGTTGATAGAAAAGTTAGCTGATGCATTGCCACATGAAACTTGGGGCACATATCTCATGATGTTGAGAAATAAGAAAGATTTTAGTAATTTGACACTGAATAAATTCATTGAAAAACTTGAAGCTCAGGAAATGGAACAAAGGAAGATCTCAAGAATGAAGGATTTTGATGGTGAACAAGATATCAGTCTTTATTACAAAGGAGGTATTAGTGATAAAACAAACATGTCACCAAAGGTTGAGACTGCATTCAATGCTAAGAGTTCATTTGGAGGTTCATCTAAAGGATCAAACAGCAAAACAAGTTTTTCTTCATATTCATCATTTGATCCAAACTTTTCAACAACAAAGAATGGAAAGAAGTTACAATTCAACATTGTTTTAAATCTTGAAAATGGTGAAAATTTCTCAGAAGAGGTTGCAAAAGGTCACATGTCGTTGTTGGGAACTGTATTAGAATCATATGAAAGTTTAGTTGCAGGAAAGATTGGGAATCCAATGTTGACAAAAGAGGATTACAATCAGATTGATGCTGAGGAGATAGAATTGATGGATATAAAGTGGTGTTTGGCGAGTGTTTTGAGAAGAGCCGAAAAGTTTAAACAAATTACGGGAAGAGATGATTTTCGTGATGCAAATGTTTCTACTCTAAGTTTTGATAAATCTAAAGTTACTTGTTTTCGTTGCAGGGAAAAAGGACACTTCAAAAGAGAGTGCACAAATCGTGAAGCAAGTGGAGCTCAAAATCCGTTCAACAACAATGATTACTATCGGAAAGCAATTTATCATCAAGTTTCTCAACAACAACAAGAACCACAAACTGTTTTTGTTTCAGGAACATCATCTGAAGAAGAAAAGGAGAAATTGTTCAGAAAGCAAACGAACAAAGAATTCCTTGCTAAGAAGCAAGAGGAAATAAAGAAGGAAGTTGTTCAGAAAAAGGATACGAGAACATGTTTTCAATGCAAAACAATTGGTCATATTGCCAGGAATTGTCCAAAGGTAATCGAAACAAAACAGGGAATTTCTCTTAAAATGAAAGAAAAGATGGTTGAGAATGAACCACCAACTAAACAATTCAAAGTTTTCAAAAATTAGAAGTTTGAGGTTGGTGAATGTTCAAAAAGGTTTTACAAGAGAAAAGCAAATCTTGACAACCACAAGTGGGTTGTTAAGAAATCTGATGATAGTTCTAGCAATGATTCTGATTCGTCAAAATCAGAAGAGCTATTTTCAGGCAATGAATCTGATTCCATAAAGTCAGAGGAGCCACGTGTTGAGTTAAAGTTGGAAACATCAGTACCGCCAATGGATGATGTCAATTTTCCACCATTGAGGGCTGAGAATTTTAAACAAAAAGTTGGTAAAATTGAAATTTCAAATCAATTTTTCTCAGAAAAGAAAGATTTTGATGTTGAAAAAGCCTTTAGCCCCAAAGTAAAACATATTTTTGGAAAAATGGTTGACGGAAAAGTCAAAAGGGTGAAGGAATTTTATGAGAAGAAAACAAAGAAACCAGGTAAAGATGGGTCATCCCAGGTTTATGACTGGGATGGAACATATTATGATTGTTAAAAA
The DNA here is from genome assembly GCA_030545235.1 of Helianthus tuberosus. NCBI lineage: Eukaryota > Viridiplantae > Streptophyta > Magnoliopsida > Asterales > Asteraceae > Helianthus > Helianthus tuberosus. The sequence continues at coordinate 192,719,672 of CM060413.1, forward strand.
CCAGGACTTGCCGGAGCTCCCAGGTTGGTAAGAGTGGAGCAGGAATCGGCATCTTTCTTGAGAAATTCACTTCAGTGATATTTCGACTTACAAGTGGTTATTGGTTTGTTACTTTTAAGTGCTAAATCAGGGACATTAAATTGTACTTGATTTTCTACAAGTGGTATTTGATGTTTGATCTTAAAACTGTTAAATTTTTCAAGAGGTTAAAAGAACAAAGTGATGAATTGATCCCCTATCTTACAAGTGGTAAAATCAACAAAACTTATTTTCCGGAAAAACCATTTGATTAAAACAAACTTAAGTGTTTTGAAATCATAATGGGAAAATAGTTTGTTGTAAGGGAGAGTTATGATTGTTTATGCCAAGTGGATGGCGATTTGAAGCAATTCAACAGTTGTCACTTTATTTATACAGTTTGTTTTCAAATTTCTTTTAATGATTTTGTATTTTAGGGGGAGTAAGAAATTTCAGAAAATCCAAAAATATTAGAAAATTTGAAAAAAGACAAAAACATGATAAAATGAAAAAGAGTTTTGTTGAGAAAAGAGGAAATGATAGTACATCAGTGGACTATCACGGCATGCTAAAGAATTGGAAAGTCAAAATGTGATAAATGGTCTCACTGATGATATGCCAGTAGGTTTTTACACATTTAGTAGATTGTGACGAGATATAAACCTAAATTTCAAACTTACTTATATCGTAGGGAACATCTCTCGGATATATGGGTAACCCCTGAAATCTTGTTTGAAAGGTCCCTCTTTCTGAGATACTAGGTCTTTATACTCAGTGATATCTGGGGTATTATCCCGGGACTTCTAATTTTGCGGAAGCAATGGCCTAGTCCCCGTATAATACTTTCTGCTTGCTTGAAATATAGCACCACCCTCAGCATAAAAAATGATGAAACATTGAAAAATGCTAATCATGTGCTGTTGAAGAAAAGATTCTCTAAAGGGAACACACCAAAAGTCGAAGCCATCATCTCTCTGATTTTGCGAAAGCAATAGCCTGAGCTCTCATGGCCCTCGCATTTAACCCTTTACAGATATCATCTAGGTATACTCACCTGTAAGACTGAATATTGGGATCTGGATACGGGAGTATATTCTGAGGTGGGACACGCGAATAAGTTTAAGTCTTTAAAACATTAATCTCATATCTCGAAACAGTTGAAATTTGTGTGAAAATTTAAGTGGATCAGTATACTGACAATCTAAGTGAATCGTTTAGAACTTAAAATGTTTAAAGCTTAACGGTGTTGGTGATTTGTCTCATAAACTGATATGATCCTCTTACACAAACTCGCAAAAATATTGTCTGTAAATATTTCTTTATGGCATTTCTTTAAATTCAAAATTCCAAAAATATTTTCAGTGTGTTTTAGCATAATTTTTTTGAAAATTCAAAAAGATTTTCGATAACTGATGTTGAAGGACTGATTTTCAAAATTCTGGGTGCTAAACATGATGAACAGGTTTGGGAGAGTTTGTGTGAAGAAAAAAATTATAAGTAATTTTCAGAGAATAAAATTTTTGAATGTTTGCTTACAAGTGGTCATCAGAAATTTTTAAATGTTAAATCATTCTATTTCTGCATGAGATTTCTAAATTTTGTCAAAGGTTAAATTTGAGAAATTTACTTTGAGGTAGAGAATGTGCAGGAATGAAGATTAGCTAGAGCTAGATTATGATTTCTGAAGATTCTGTGGTTACAACGAGCCAGGTCACAATCTTGAAACAAGAATTATTCCAGACTGCGATCCCAGGTTATCGAAAGGGGGAGTCTGAAGACATCAAGAGGGAGTTTGAAGATTGAAGAGTCAAGTTCAGATCCTGATGTTCATGCAAGCTGATGATGCTGATGAACTTAAGGAATCAAGAGATCTGATCAAGAGAATAAAAGAGATTTAGCCAGGTCAAGATCCTGAAAAGAGAGAGAAGATTGAGGATGCTTTACATTGTTAGATACTTCAGAAGAGGTCGAGGAGACTGATAAAGATTGAAGATTGAAGACTCGACACTGAAGTCTCGTCAACATTCGAGGGGGAGTCTGTTGGTACATGCGTCTGTCGAATTCGTCTTATATCGAGTCTTGTATTGTATTAGATAGATCAGGGCACGCAAATCGAGAAAAATGTGTTTGTGGGTAATTTCGCACGAAAATACACATAGGTAATTTCGTACGAAAGTAGAGGATTATTTCGCATGAAATTAGATTTCGTGTGAAATCTACTTTCGCATGAGATGGTCCGTGCGAAATTACCTTGTCTATAAATAGGTGCTTCCTGATTTCGTTTGAGTTAGTCATAACATTCCGGTTTGAGAGCCGAAGTGCTCCCGAAGTGTCTACTCGCTGTAATTCTTTGTCAAATCAATCTATAGACAGTTTAAAGTGTATATCTAGCTGAATTGAACTCGATACGTCTGTTTCCGCCTTTCGTATTGAGAAAAACTCTTCTGATCGACTCGTTTGGGTCAGAAAACGTTCCTACAAATATCAATTTGAGCAACTATGAGGAACGGCACCTGTGGATTACTGTAATATTTTTTAGGTTTTGAGATGCTAAAGGTATAAAGGTTAGGTATTTAGATATTTTACTTTAAATTAATTTGAATTGGTTCTAATTTGGAAACACTGAAGTCGAATCTCAAAATCATAAATTTAAAAATTTTGAAGTTTAATTGATATTTAATTAGTTCGTTTCACGAATATTATTAGTGGAATACCCGTTATTTAATTAGTTCCTTTCCCCAATATCCATTGTTAACTAATATGATAATCAGAAACTTAAAAGTTTTTTTTTATTTATCATTTTACCCTAATCTTTAATCATCGTCGTTTCTCTCTTCTTTTATCCAAATCTGCTTCATCACCGGTAATTGGTCATATCGAAGATTTTTAATTAATGTTGTTATCACATTAATTGTTGTATGTTTAGATGCCTGTTGAGTTGTACGGTATGTTAACGGGCAATGTTCGTCTAATGGCTGGCGAGATTGTAAAGCCACCTTATGGAGGAGACAAGGGGGTATTTTTCACAAAAGTGGTTACTCCTATCTAACAACTGTGATTAGAAAGGTACCCGACCATTGTTTTCTCATCTTGATTTTGAAGTTTTATTTTCTTGCGATGTAAGTTATGTTGATCAGTTCTGTTTAAACATAATGGAAAACAAGAAAACATACCTTTGATTGCATCAGCACAGGCCAGCAGAGAATCCAGATTTAGATATAGCAATAAGGTTTGACATGATTGTCAGCTTGGTCTGGTTCCTCCTTAGGGTGCAATCTAATGATGGTGATTATGAAAACCGAATAAGGGAGATCGGCTATGGAGATGGAGGTCGATATTGATGTTATGTGTTATTAGGGTTTGTGTAATTGTCTAACCCTTTAACCTCCACATTATTCTCCTTATATATGCACCCAGAAGGAAACCCTAATTAGTTAATAAGGGTAATTAGGCCCATCAACAATTACCAACTAATTATTTAATAGGTTGTTATATATTTTGATCCATATAATGTAAATGATTATAATAGCTACTAGATTAAATATTATACCATAATATATTTAATCTTACATTCTCCCACTTAGCCGAGTAATCATTTACTATGAGTATTAGATAAGCCTGATCAGGAGTTAACACTCATTTTAGCCTTAAACAAGTACTATAGCAGAGAAATACAGCCGTTGAATCATTATCCGACTCAGGACTCCCATTAGTCATACTATAGCCTTAATTTAAAACCTAATCGTTATGATCAAAATACGCATAAGCCCTTTGTTTGATTTGTAACTTTATTTGTCTATATGCCATTATGTCGACTTGACATATTCTTAGAGACATACAAAATCAAACTGATGAGAAAAATTAACTAATACTTAGTCATTCATAGTACGATATGCAATTGTTCACGGCATTAATTAATACCCGTCTATGAGCTCTCTTAATAAGACTTATGGGTAATAGCCCTTCAGTTATAGGATCCTTAAGCATATCATGAATGTATTCGATACAAAACTTAGTTTCCTCAATTCGTTCAAAACGAATAATTAATTGCGTATCGAAATTTAATGCAGCACCTCTTGAACTGTTACTGTTCAAGGAGTCATGGTAGCTGACTTTATCACACTAAGTCTTCAAAACATTAATTATATGGAGTTAATAAACTTATGAGTCCACTGATAAATTTCCAACAACATTTAGTGACTATATTATATCGTTATAACTTAGGTTGTTGATATCAGTGCATTATGACTCCTCCATGAGATAGGTTTTGTCTGCTGACACAAAGATATACCCGAAATTACATTTTGTCATCTTTGAATATCACAAAGTTAGAGTAAATAAACCGGTTTTAATTCTCACTTCTTCTTTAAATTGTAGCCTCTCGTTTCTTTCAAAGATATTGTAATACTCTATTAAATGCTTCACGTTAATCTAGACATATCTAGTGTGTTGCAATATGAGTAATATCTAAACGAGTATAGACTTGAACTTACATAAGGCTTCTAATTAATGAAGCGTAAGGAAATAATCTCATTTATCCTATTATCCTCTAAAGGAGAGCAGTATTTTGTTACATATGTAAGGACCCATTTAATGTTAAACTTATGGACCAAAACTAATGTCCCATTGGATCTATCTCAGTATGTTATGATATCTATCACGTAAAAGATATCACTGAGATCTATTATATCAAAGTTTGTGTTAACAATGCTTTGACTTATGTAACATATACCTGTCAAAAGAATATCATCTATATAGACACGTTTATCTTAGTTGCTCCCACTCATTTTGAGGTAGGTACATTAATCCACTTGATTCTTGATGAAAATAATTACGTTAAGATTTCATCACATTATGATGCTTGCATTAACCCATACATGGATTTTATTGGCTTACAAATAAAGTGTTCTTTAACCTTCAGTTTGGAACTTTCAGGTTGTTTTATGAACATGTAAACATGTCAGCCATTTGTTAAGGAAAATTGTTTTTAATGTTCATCTAATGTAGCTTTAAACTATTATAAGCTACTAGAACAGTGGTGATCCTCAAAGAAATCTTTGATAATTTATCTCTTCCTAAGTACAACCTTTGACAATCAATCATGCTTTTGAGTGTTTTAACGCTTATAGTAGGATTTGGTTTAGTTATGAACACTCTTAGGTAATTCAATCAAATCCCAAACGTTATACGAACACATAAAATCAGTTGTACTAGAAAACAGTTTTATTCCATTCAGAAGATTGATTGACGCTAATGGCTTAATTAGAAGAGATAGGATCAGTAAACTTTTTCAAAATCCATTTCAACTTCAGTTAAGGAGGTTATGTGTTGGTGCATGTTTGTGACAACAGCTTAGATTTGGTCTTTGGATATCTTGTAATTAGTTAAACGATAAACAGCTAGCGGGTTTAGCTTTGTAATAGTTGAATAATAGAGTTTGGGCTAAACAAAACCCATATTGGGTCATAGGGGACGAAATGGGCTTGCCCACGGAGGAACCTTAGCCCAAGTAGCAAACCTTGTGTTATATAAACAAGGTTAGGCTTTAGGGTTTAGGTTAATCAGCCAAAACAGTTGCTAGTGAGAATTTCGTGAGAGCTAGACTTGGACGAATTTGAGTGTGGTTAGGGTTTAGATTGATTGTAATTCAGTTTGATTGATAATCAATAGTAAACCCGGTTTGAAAGTGATTTGCTGTTTCTGTTTTCTACTTGTTTCTGTGATATTCTGATCAAGAGGATTCCGCACTCTTGATTGGAAAGACAATTCTGTGAAGATCCATATGAATAGGGGACCTTCAATTGGTATCAGAGCATTAGGCTCTTGAAGGCTCGGTTCAGAATTGTGCTTGGCAGAAACAGGGAGTTGTTTTTTTTCGAATTTTTGAAGATTAGGGTTTTAAAATTTTCGAATTTTTTCTGTTTGGTTTGATAAAATTTTCGAAATTCTTGGCTGTTTTGATCTTCGGGTTTGTTTGTTTGGTGGTTTGCAGGATTTCTGGAATGTTTTTGGTTGATTCGGGAAGATTTTTTGGCTAAATTTCTTGAAGATTCGAAGATTGTTCTTCGTGTTCTTCACGGTTTTCATTCTGTTCTTCACTGTTTTTCGCAAAAAGTCTGCTGATTTGCTATTTCGATTTTGCAGGAAGTTGTTAGGAAGATCAGGAAAATAATCAGAAATTCGAAAAGATTAAGTTTCCAAAAAAAAAGATGTATGAGGCTGAAAAAAGAGCCTTGGCTGCAATAAAGACGTCATTACCTGATAGCATCAAGCATACCTTCACAAAGTACACTAATTCAAAGGATATGTGGGATGCATTACAAAAGCGATATCAGGGGAATGAGAGTGCCACTCAGGCATTCATGGCAGAGATAGTGCCAGTTGATGAGGCTGAAACTACTGTGAGTGATGCTGAATCTGAAGTGAAAAATGTTGAAGCTCAAGTGGAGAATGTTGAAGCTCAAGTGGAGAATGCTGAAGCAAAAGTGGATGTTGAAGTAGAGAAAGAGAGTGAAGCTGAACATGTTGTTGCTGATGAAACCTCAGAAGTTCATGAGAAAGAGGTACAATCTAATTCTGTATGTTTGAGATGTCGTGAACTATAGGGTGCAGTTGACAGATTGACAACACAAAACCAAAGTCTGGTAAGCGAGATGTCAAACGTAAAAGAGTCAAACTTTTTTGCTAAAAGAAATGAATCTACATACTTGAAGAAGATAAGAGGTTATGAAGCTGAAATTGAAGCTTTAACTTGCAAATTGAATGAAAAACTTCAAGTCATAGACTTAGCTCATGACATGATGGCTGAGAAAACAAAAGAGATTTCTGAAAAATGCAAAGAGTTGTCAGATGCACAACTCAAAATTGTTGAACTTGAAAAGAAATTGAGTCAATTCAGAGATTCATCTTTTGTAATGAAACACATGATGGGTGGGTTAAAGAAGAGTAATGACAAGACCAGTGTGGGCTTCCAGGGCTTTAATGAAGTTCCACCTCCTCTTAGTCATGACTATTCATTCCTGCCTAGTGAAGATGAGCTAGCAAACTTTATGGCATCTGCACCTAGTAGTTTCGCATCCACATCAAGTCAAGGTGATGGATCTGAGAGTGATGAGGCTAAGGAAAACAATAATAGTGACCTTTGAAAAAGAAAAATTCACCGCCTAAGAATAAAAATCAAGCTTTTGTTAAAAAGATTAATTTTGTTCAAGGTAGTGATATGAAAAATGAAACAACTGTTATTGAAAATGAATCAAATGTAGAGTTTGCTAAAAATAAGAGCATAGAAAAATCTGAAATCAAGCAAACTAAACAAGGTTCATCCAAGGGATCATCACCATCTGATAAGGGATCTACCTCAGAGACTACAGGTAAGAAGTCTTTGAAAAGGAGATCGTGCTTCAAATGTCACATTAAAGGACATGTAGCTAGCTGTTGTCCTAACAAAAAGAGTGAAGCACAACTTAGTGAAAAACAGAGAGGGAAATTACCAGATAAGAAAGGTGATAGTGAGGAAAAAGGTTCAAATTCTTCAAAGAAATCTGCTCCTAAGCAACCAGAAAATGTTGCTGTTGGTGTAGATAAGGCTAAAAAAGGAACTCCACAAGTTCCACATTTTCAAAGAAATCAACCAAGATTTCAGCCTAGATCTCCACCAGGCAGATTTGACAGACCTAGAAGCAGTTCACCAAGAATGAACAATTATAATGCAAATAATTTCAGAAGTGATGACCGTTGCCCAAGTTTACCACACGTCGTGCATTGCCAGCAAGCTTGTTGTACCGCGTGATGACCGTTGCAGCGTGCACAATGAGGTGCGGTACCGGCATATGCTTTCTTTGCAGGTGGCTGAGCTGGTGGGTTCCGCGGGTTCTGAGCAGTCTGTGCTGTAACAGCAAAGTTCTGAACACCCTTTCGCTTTCTTGATTTCTTTGACGTCTCACCTTCCTTACCCTTCTTGTTTTGACCTTTCTTGCTATCCTCCTTGTCAGACCCCTGCTTCTTACCCTTGTCACCCTTTCTGTGTAACTTATTCTTCCGAATCTACGACTCAGTTAATGTCGCAGCTAACTCGATCGCCTGACGGAGTGTGGTAGGGCTACTACCAGTAAGGATGTCTTGTACCGAGTCAGGTAGGCCGTCGATGTACCTTTCGATAGCCTTGTCGAGTGGGGTAACCATTGTCGGGCAAAGCAGACTCAACTCCTCAAACCTATCAGTATACGCCCTGTGCTCACCACTATCTTGCTTCAACTCATCAAATTCCTTCTCCAAAGCTCGCTGCTCATAACGGGGACAGAATTCCCTCATCATAAGAGCCCTAAGTTCAGCCCATGTCTGTGCTAGGGCAACTTCTGCACCACGATCCCTCATAACCCCGTTCCACCATGTGAGAGCCCTCTTCTGAAACACACTTGAAGAAAACTCGACCTTGCGATTGTCAGGACACTGCACGTGGCGGAAAGTATTCTCAATGCTCTCGAACCATTGAAGAAGCCCAGTCGCTCCTTCAGAACCACTAAACTTGAGTGGTTTAGCCTGGTTAAAATCCTTGTATTTGCATGGAACATTGTTGTTGTTGTTGGCTTGGTTCCATTGAGCAAAGAGGTTTGGGAATTGAGCAGCCATTTGCTGCGCAATGATTTCTGCCAATTCGGCAGTTGCTATCTGGCTTTCGCGTCGAGGAGGCATTCTAAAAGAGGAAACATGAAAGGAAACGGGTGAGAGAATTAGACGAAAAGAATGAGATGAAACAAATCTGATGAAAGCAAGGATAGTGGTCATTTGTTTGTTACTACAAAGCAACAACCGACACACAGTGACTAACCAAAGTAAATGGATCAAAAATAATGTATCGCGAAGACATGCTCGCCTATAAGTGAACACTCATCCCAAGAATTCCCAGGTAAGCACAACTGGTCTCGCGTCTGATGAGATATATACGAAGTGCTTGCCTAGACAGAAAACCCAGAATACAGGCATTCACCCTTCCAGTTTGCACGTGTTCACATTATTTAAAACCCAAAACCTTGACGAGATTTTGAAAACTCAAAGAGGTTCAAAACCATATAACAGAGGGTTCAAAACCTTACAATAGAGGGTTCAAAACCTAGTAATCAATCATCCTAGAACAGATGATTAGTTTTCAAAGCGGTTTTGAAATTTATGTTCTTGTTGTAGTCGTCGCCTAAGGATAGGTGACGGTATTGTTTTATGACTAAACGCAAGTAAACTCGCGTTAGGGTCCTAAGAAGGTTATAGACTAGGTCAAAGCATTACTAATAACCTAATTCCCTATAACCATTGGCTCTGATACCAACTTTTCTGTCACACCCCGACCGCGTAGAACAACAAAGCGCGGCGGAAACATCGAGGCGTGTTGCAACAGAATCATTGTTTCATAACCATGGATACCAAAAAGTGTTTCGTTTTATTAAACATTGGATAATTACATCGTCTGGAAATCTAAATACATAATTTAAACATTGTCTATCATTGTTATTGAGTCACTAAGGCCTTGTCCAGTCCTATGTGAGCATGCATCCTATCAATCGATATCTTTCAACAATACCTGAAACACATGTGAAAACGAGGTCAGCAAAGAAATGCTGGCGAGTACATAGGTTTTGTGAAAATAAGATTCATGACTTCTGTTTAAGAAAATGTTTAGCCATGAACCTTGTAATTTGCTTTGTCTTTGTAAATCATTTGAAAAATAATAAGTTCAGATGATATGTATAAATAAGAGAATAATGCATGATTAAATGAATAACCATGTAAAATGAGTTTGTAAATCAATATCTTGTGGAAAGTATGTTACTTGTATAATATGTTCTATGTCTCAAACTGAAATGATTCAAGTAACGCTACAATATGTAATACCATACAAACACTTATATATAGGAAGTACCAGCGGCGTATCCACCATGCTTGTATCATATTCCACACGCATCGTTACTTAATCACTTAATCAAACCAAACCACCAAAGTAATGTTCATGTCCAATGTAAATCATGTAATATGTATAACCAATGTCAAAAGTGTTTGTGTCAAATGTAAACCATGTAATGTATAACCAAAATGATATGTATGGCTAGTGAAATGCATCAACTAAACCATAGGTGAAACGCACAAAACAAAGTATTGAAGTAAAACTTGGTTTAAATCAATACTATGTTTCGTGGAAATGCATGATCAAATGTAAATCATGTCCAAATGTTTACCCAATCGTTAAAACATTTTGTGAAATCGTTCAAATTGTTCTTGTTGTTTTAATCGTTCAAATCGTTCTTGTTTTAATCGTTCAAATCGTTCTTGTTTTAATCGTTCAAATCGTTCTTGTTTTAATCGTGAAACTACTTAATGGTCGATTCTCTAATAACATTCAAACCTTCTTGACTCGTTCATCGTTCCAACTCGTTCTCGTTCTCGTTCTTAACAAACCCTTACCAAAGGGTGAATTAATAATTACAGATTTAGTCGTTACCCAAAATACCCACACATAACCATGGGTATAGAGAATAATGGGATTTGTCAGATCCTATGGCACCATAACCTAATACTGGTCGGCTTGATCATTGCTAATGAATGTCATTGGTTATGTAACTACAACCAACAAGTTTGTTCACTTTATTGAAATCGTTCTTGAAACCATTGTAATTGTTTTTGAAACCATTGTTATCGTTCTTGAAACCATATTGTAATTGTTTTTGAAACCATTGTAATCGTTCTTGAAACCATTGTTATCGTTCTTGAAACCACATTGTAATTGTTTTTGAAACCATTGTAATCGTTCTTGAAATCATTGTTAAGACATTTAGCACATATGAGTCACCCCAAAACAGTTGAAAACAGTAAAAGAGGGGAATAATGTACTCGCCTGAGAATGCTTAGAGGTCTTGAACAACAACCAAACAAAGCTTGAGGGAGCACGGAATCAGTCGGCAATCTAAAACTTTATAAATAAACCGGACTTAAATCGGGAGATCGGATAGGATGAGGCTTGGTAAACCAAATGAGTATTGGAACTCATATGATATGGTTTAACAAGGCCTACATACTACATTGAGACTAACCTAAGTGCTTTCGACCCATCGCGACCCATTAAGGTAACATACGCTACTTTAACGCGTCGTGCGCGCAAAGCGCGTTCGAGACGTCTAACTAGTCCTATGACAAGTATTATATGCCTAAACATGTTACATAATCAGTTATGTGACAAAAGTTTAGGTTACATATGCTTAATTACCAATTATACATGAAAAGGGTATTCTGGTAATTTACCTAAGGCATATAAACTACCTATCATACAACTATTCAAACGAAGCGACCATAGGGTATAACCTCGGAAGGTTATTCCCTACCTACTATGGTCACCTAATGTATTTGGTCGGATCCTAATGATCGACCAAATGGGTCGGGTTCGAAGGTATAAGCGATTTATTAGATCGCTTACCCTACGACCCTAGACAACGTGGTAATCAGTAGGCATAGTCCCAAGGGACTATAACCAACGTGATTACACTCACGTTGCGAAGTTCAAACGAACTTCGCATTGACCATAAACTGGTCAACACAGAAAGTCAAACAAAGTTTGACTTTCAGACTCGAAAAGACTCGAAAAGAAATAAAAGAACGAAAGAATACTTACGAAGGGTCCCCGAATGCTAATCCCGATTCAAGTAGCTCAGGTATGAAACAATGGTTTCAACTTAGAGCTCCTCAAATCAGAATTCTTGTGAGTTTAGAAGTGAAGTGGGTTGGGTATTTATAGTATTCGGAGAACCGTTAAGATCGTTTCTTGGAAAAGGGGGCACGATCAAAGCCGTACACTTGTCGGAACCTTATGGTAGCTCATTTGCCACTCACCATAGGAAATTGACACTTGGAATTGGGATTGGGGGTGCAAAACAGCTGCAAACAGGCTGTTAAACATTGAATCTGGTTTGCAGAGGCTGAGGCGGCCCGCTTCAGGATACACCAAAACTAATGCGGGCCGCATGGGGGTTCTGATCAGAAAATAAGTTTCAAAAATGACAGTTTTGGTCCCTGTTGTGTATTTAAGCCATTTCCGACACTTCTAAGGCCCGTAAAGCCAACTTTAAGGCCCTAAAATGATGCCTAAACATTGTGGACATGAAACATGCTCAAAAATATGTCGGATGTCAGTTCGTTTGGTCGTACGAACGCGATGTTCGCTTAATTACGACGGAATGCGCACAAGCGGGAAAAACGATCCAAATGACGCAACGAATGGATTTTTGGCAAGCCAAACACTAAAGCATAATATAGTCATGCTTACATAAATTTTTTGGATGTCCGGATGTATTCAGAACGTAAGATATGCGCGAAAATGCAAACTTGTGCACTTTTTGACACTTTTAGTCCCTGAATGACCCAAAAGTATATTTTAGCACACCGAACCCCTCAAAGCTTATTTCTAAGCTAGGTAAAGGATATTTAAGGTGTGTTTAACTTATGGTCATGTTCCGGAATGTCTGTTCCAGTACGAATCGTCATACTTTCGCAGTTTGTCAAGTTTAGTCCCTGTAAGCGAATTAACTTGCTTTCGGCATACCAAACCTTCCAAAACTTATTTCTAAGTTATGTAGAGGTTATTTAAGGTATGTTAAGTCTATGTCACTATTCCGGAGTGTTTGTTGCATTAAACTGGTTATATTTACGCATTAGTGCGCGTATAACATTCCAGAAAGCGATTTAGAGCTTGAAATCGAACAAGAGTTGATATGTGTAAACGATACACATATTTTTACAAATCCCAAGTATGAAATATAATATTTCATTGGTTCGGTATTTGTTTGATGGCCGTGGAGGCATAAGTGTTACAGTCTCCCCTACTTTAGGAAATTTCGTCCCGAAATTTAATCAGAGGAAACTTGTGAGAGCTTGAAAACATGAAGTTGAAAAGATCGAACAACATTGGTTAGGGTTCTGAACTTCTAGTAACTTTAAATAACATTATGCTTTCAATGCAAGAGGGACACTTATATACAAGTATATGAAGCGTCATTGGTGCGTCCACCGTACCTCCATTACATCGTTCTCATTTTGTTATTGTTGTCACTATCGGTTCTTACACATAATAAATCCTACTGGGTTTCTGTGCACTAAATTTCATAATTATGTACGCGTCCATAATTAGACAATTCCTTGCACAGTTCACACAGTCTATTTTATAATGTGTAGGGTAAAACCAAATGAACAAACCTGTGATGAGTGTGACTGGACCACCATAGGGTCCTTTCAGCTGTATCATCACATGCCATTCTTAACCAGATCTTGAATCAATCTTTAACTAGACCACTCAAGGGTCCCTCATCGAATCATGGAATGGTACTATATAACCCAAGGGTCTTAACTAACACGTAGAAGCCCATAAGGATTTAAGGTAGTACCTTTTTAATATCCTACTATGAATCCCTCATATGAAGATATGAAAAATTCTATGAGGATTTGAAAATCGTATCACACAAACACATAGAGGAGAACACATAAACACATATCACATAATCGCATAATCGTATACTCGCATAATTGTTTATTTTGACCTTTAAATTTGTTATCTTTGGACACGGGTATTTAAAGCATACTAGGAATCAAATCCTTAATTGCATCAATTTGGATGGACCCACAAGAATACCCTGCTTGTTGACTACATGACCCAAAAATTGAACTTCTTTAAGCCAAAATTTCCTCTTGGAGGATTTAGCGAAAAGTGTGTTCCTTCTTTAGGGGTTCCAATGTCAACGAAGGTGTTGATCGTGATCGGCTCGGGATATGAATAGATCAAGATGTCATTAATAACAATGATGAACTGATCCAAATAAGGCTTGCAGACTCTATTTATTAAGTCCTTGAAGATGGCTGGAGCATTTGTCAACCCAAAAGACATGACTGTAAACTCGTAATGGCCATACTTCATGCAGAAAACCGTTTTAGGAATATCTTCTTTGAGAATACAAAGTTGATGATACCCAAAACGCAAATCGATCTTGGAAAAGCATGAAAAGCTATGCAGTTGATCGGAGAAATCGTTGATTTAAGGTAGGGGATATCGATTCTTGATGGTAAGCTTACTAGGCTTACGTTAATCGATATACATTCGAAAAGATCCATTTTTCTTTTCACAAAGAGGACAGGAGTTTCTCCAAGGTGAAAAGTTCGGACGGATGAATCCTTTATCAGACAACTCTTGAAGATGTTTTGATAATTCTTGCATCTCGAACGGTGCAAGACGATAAGATACTTTGGATTTAAAAGAAACAAGTGTTTGAGGTTCTTAGGGAGATCACAAGTGATCATAAAAATGACAGAACCACACGAGTAGTTTTGTCTTTGTGTTGACATCATAAGGTTGGATCAAACATTCATACAATTGCATTAGTTAAAAAATAAAACCACAAATTTTTATTTATATAACAACCGCATTGTCTTTAAATGTTACAAGATAACAACCAGAGGAAATACAAAATGCTAATTGTTCACTCCTTCATCATTGAGTGCCTCATTGATGTTAAACACTCGACCACGTGCTGGATTCACATTGACGTTGACGTTCGCATTTGGGTTTGCGTTAGCATTTGCATTCACCAGTCTCAGGCAGTTGTGGCGGAAGTGACCAATCTCTCCGCAGTTGAAACATGACCCCAGTGGGAATCTCGCAGCATTCCCTTGAACCGGAGCTTGAACCTGAGCAGCCTGATTTTGTCCCAAACGACAAATATTGGCCAAATGCCCAAGTTTACCACACGTCGTGCATTGCCAGCAAGCTTGTTGTACCGCGTGATGACCGTTGCAGCGTGCACAATGAGGTGTGGTACCGGCATATGCTTTCTTTGCAAGTGGCTGAGCTGGTGGGTTCCGCGGGTTCTGAGCAGTCTGTGCTGTAACAGCAAAGTTCTGAACACCCTTTCGCTTTCTTGATTTCTTTGACGTCTCACCTTCCTTACCCTTCTTGTTTTGACCTTTCTTGCTATCCTCCTTGTCAGACCCCTGCTTCTTACCCTTGTCACCCTTTCTGTGTAACTTATTCTTCCGAATCTGCGACTCAGTTAATGTCGCAGCTAACTCGATCGCCTGACGGAGTGTGGTAGGGCTACTACCAGTAAGGATGTCTTGTACCGAGTCAGGTAGGCCGTCAATGTACCTTTCGATAGCCTTGTCAAGTGGGGTAACCATTGTCGGGCAAAGCAGACTCAACTCCTCAAACCTATCAGTATACGCCCTGTGCTCACCACTATCTTGCTTCAACTCATCAAATTCCTTCTCCAAAGCTCGCTGCTCATAACGAGGACAGAATTCCCTCATCATAAGAGCCCTAAGTTCAGCCCATGTCTGTGCTAGGGCAACTTCTGCACCACGATCCCTCATAACCCCGTTCCACCATGTGAGAGCCCTCTTCTGAAACACACTTGAAGAAAACTCGACCTTGCGATTGTCAGGACACTGCACGTGGCGGAAAGTATTCTCAATGCTCTCGAACCATTGAAGAAGCCCAGTCGCTCCTTCAGAACCACTAAACTTGAGTGGTTTAGCCTGGTTAAAATCCTTGTATTTGCATGGAACATTGTTGTTGTTGTTGGCTTGGTTCCATTGAGCAAAGAGGTTTGGGAATTGAGCAGCCATTTGCTGCGCAATGATTTCTGCCAATTCGGCAGTTGCTATCTGGCTTTCGCGTCGAGGAGGCATTCTAAAAGAGGAAACATGAAAGGAAACGGGTGAGAGAATTAGACGAAAAGAATGAGATGAAACAAATCTGATGAAAGCAAGGATAGTGGTCATTTGTTTGTTACTACAAAGCAACAACCGACACACAGTGACTAACCAAAGTAAATGGATCAAAAATAATGTATCGCGAAGACATGCTCGCCTATAAGTGAACACTCATCCCAAGAATTCCCAGGTAAGCACAACTGGTCTCGCGTCTGATGAGATATATACGAAGTGCTTGCCTAGACAGAAAACCCAGAATACAGGCATTCACCCTTCCAGTTTGCACGTGTTCACATTATTTAAAACCCAAAACCTTGACGAGATTTTGAAAACTCAAAGAGGTTCAAAACCATATAACAGAGGGTTCAAAACCTTACAATAGAGGGTTCAAAACCTAGTAATCAATCATCCTAGAACAGATGATTAGTTTTCAAAGCGGTTTTGAAATTTATGTTCTTGTTGTAGTCGTCGCCTAAGGATAGGTGACGGTATTGTTTTATGACTAAACGCAAGTAAACTCGCGTTAGGGTCCTAAGAAGGTTATAGACTAGGTCAAAGCATTACTAATAACCTAATTCCCTATAACCATTGGCTCTGATACCAACTTTTCTGTCACACCCCGACCGCGTAGAACAACAAAGCGCGGCGGAAACATCGAGGCGTGTTGCAACAGAATCATTGTTTCATAACCATGGATACCAAAAAGTGTTTCGTTTTATTAAACATTGGATAATTACATCGTCTGGAAATCTAAATACATAATTTAAACATTGTCTATCATTGTTATTGAGTCACTAAGGCCTTGTCCAGTCCTATGTGAGCATGCATCCTATCAATCGATATCTTTCAACAATACCTGAAACACATGTGAAAACGAGGTCAGCAAAGAAATGCTGGCGAGTACATAGGTTTTGTGAAAATAAGATTCATGACTTCTGTTTAAGAAAATGTTTAGCCATGAACCTTGTAATTTGCTTTGTCTTTGTAAATCATTTGAAAAATAATAAGTTCAGATGATATGTATAAATAAGAGAATAATGCATGATTAAATGAATAACCATGTAAAATGAGTTTGTAAATCAATATCTTGTGGAAAGTATGTTACTTGTATAATATGTTCTATGTCTCAAACTGAAATGATTCAAGTAACGCTACAATATGTAATACCATACAAACACTTATATATAGGAAGTACCAGCGGCGTATCCACCATGCTTGTATCATATTCCACACGCATCGTTACTTAATCACTTAATCAAACCAAACCACCAAAGTAATGTTCATGTCCAATGTAAATCATGTAATATGTATAACCAATGTCAAAAGTGTTTGTGTCAAATGTAAACCATGTAATGTATAACCAAAATGATATGTATGGCTAGTGAAATGCATCAACTAAACCATAGGTGAAACGCACAAAACAAAGTATTGAAGTAAAACTTGGTTTAAATCAATACTATGTTTCGTGGAAATGCATGATCAAATGTAAATCATGTCCAAATGTTTACCCAATCGTTAAAACATTTTGTGAAATCGTTCAAATTGTTCTTGTTGTTTTAATCGTTCAAATCGTTCTTGTTTTAATCGTTCAAATCGTTCTTGTTTTAATCGTTCAAATCGTTCTTGTTTTAATCGTGAAACTACTTAATGGTCGATTCTCTAATAACATTCAAACCTTCTTTACTCGTTCATCGTTCCAACTCGTTCTCGTTCTCGTTCTTAACAAACCCTTACCAAAGGGTAAATTAATAATTACAGATTCAGTCGTTACCCAAAATACCCACACATAACCATGGGTATAGAGAATAACGGAATTTGTCAGATCCTATGGCACCATAACCTAATACTGGTCGGCTTGATCATTGCTAATGAATGTCATTGGTTATGTAACTACAACCAACAAGTTTGTTCACTTTATTGAAATCGTTCTTGAAACCATTGTAATTGTTTTTGAAACCATTGTTATCGTTCTTGAAACCATATTGTAATTGTTTTTGAAACCATTGTAATCGTTCTTGAAACCATTGTTATCGTTCTTGAAACCACATTGTAATTGTTTTTGAAACCATTGTAATCGTTCTTGAAATCATTGTTAAGACATTTAGCACATATGAGTCACCCCAAAACAGTTGAAAACAGTAAAAGAGGGGAATAATGTACTCGCCTGAGAATGCTTAGAGGTCTTGAACAACAACCAAACAAAGCTTGAGGGAGCACGGAATCAGTCGGCAATCTAAAACTTTATAAATAAACCGGACTTAAATCGGGAGATCGGATAGGATGAGGCATGGTAAACCAAATGAGTATTGGAACTCATATGATATGGTTTAACAAGGCCTACATACTACATTGAGACTAACCTAAGTGCTTTCGACCCATCGCGACCCATTAAGGTAACATACGCTACTTTAACGCGTCGTGCGCGTAAAGCGCGTTCGAGACGTCTAACTAGTCCTATGACAAGTATTATATGCCTAAACATGTTACATAATCAGTTATGTGACAAAATTTTAGGTTACATATGCTTAATTACCAATTATACATGAAAAGGGTATTCTGGTAATTTACCTAAGGCATATAAACTACCTATCATACAACTATTCAAACGAAGCGACCATAGGGTATAACCTCAGAAGGTTATTCCCTACCTACTATGGTCACCTAATGTATTTGGTTGGATCCTAATGATCGACCAAATGGGTCGGGTTCGAAGGTATAAGCGATTTATTAGATCGCTTACCCTACGACCCTAGACAACGTGGTAATCAGTAGGCATAGTCCCAAGGGACTATAACCAACGTGATTACACTCACGTTGCGAAGTTCACGCAGAAAGTCAAACAAAGTTTGAATTTCAGACTCGAAAAGACTCGAAAAGCAATAAAAGAACGAAAGAATACTTACGAAGGGTCCCCGAATGCTAATCCCGATTCAAGTAGCTCAGGTATGAAACAATGGTTTCAACTTAGAGCTCCTCAAATCAGAATTCTTGTGAGTTTAGAAGTGAAGTGGGTTGGGTATTTATAGTATTCGGAGAACCGTTAAGATCGTTTCTTGGAAAAGGGGGCACGATCAAAGCCGTACACTTGTCGGAACCTTATGGTAGCTCATTTGCCACTCACCATAGGAAATTGACACTTGGAATTGGGATTGGGGGTGCAAAACAGCTGCAAACAGGCTGTTAAACATTGAATCTGGTCTGCAGAGGCTGAGGCGGCCCGCTTCAGGATACACCAAAACTAATGCGGGCCGCATGGGGGTTCTGATCAGAAAATAAGTTTCAAAAATGACAGTTTTGGTCCCTGTTGTGTATTTAAGCCATTTCCGACACTTCTAAGGCCCGTAAAGCCAACTTTTAGGCCCTAAAATGATGCCTAAACATTGTGGACATGAAACATGCTCAAAAATATGTCGGATGTCAGTTCGTTTGGTCGTACGAACGCGATGTTCGCTTAATTACGACGGAATGCGCACAAGCGGGAAAAACGATCCAAATGACGCAACGAATGGATTTTTGGCAAGCCAAACACTAAAGCATAATATAGTCATGCTTACATAAATTTTTTGGATGTCCGGATGTATTCAGAACGTAAGATATGCGCGAAAATGCAAACTTGTGCACTTTTTGACACTTTTAGTCCCTGAATGACCCAAAAGTATATTTTAGCACACCGAACCCCTCAAAGCTTATTTCTAAGCTAGGTAAAGGATATTTAAGGTGTGTTTAACTTATGGTCATGTTCCGGAATGTCTGTTCCAGTACGAATCGTCATACTTTCGCAGTTTGTCAAGTTTAGTCCCTGTAAGCGAATTAACTTGCTTTCGGCATACCAAACCTTCCAAAACTTATTTCTAAGTTATGTAGAGGTTATTTAAGGTATGTTAAGTCTATGTCACTATTCCGGAGTGTTTGTTGCATTAAACTGGTTATATTTACGCATTAGTGCGCGTATAACCTTCCAGAAAGCGATTTAGAGCTTGAAATCGAACAAGAGTTGATATGTGTAAACGATACACATATTTTTACAAATCCCAAGTATGAAATATAATATTTCATTGGTTCGGTATTTGTTTGATGGCCGTGGAGGCATAGGTGTTACAGTATGTTGTCCCGATACACACAATTTTGATCTGATTCTGAAATCTTCTCTGAAAAAAGTCGTGTACCTCCTCTGCTGCATCCAGATATATGCTGACCTGGAGGTGCTAGGCAACGACAGCTTCTGCTGCATCCAGATACATGCTGACCTAGCTGTACATTGTCGCGCTATAGATCTAATACACCCGAAAGAGGCCCTCAAGTGCCCAAAAGAAACCCAAGAAACCTATATCAAACTGAGAAAACCTCATTTGATCTGTATATTATACCATCTCTGCTAAAGATCTATTCTGTTCTCTTCTCAACCTATTCCCAGTTAAGATTTCAGAAATCTGGATTGGACTTGTGAAATATGTGGTAGGGAAGATACTTGCATGATAGAGTGTGTTGTTTATATTTCCAGGATTTGATTAGTATTTATTTGGGTGTTCATTGTTAAGAAATCAAAACATGATAAAACAGATTATATGCAGACCTAGGCACTGTCAGGATATCTTGAAGGATGACATCAGTATACTCACCTACTACGATGAATCTTTGTGCATACCTTGATCGCGGGGGTATATCCTGAAGTGGGACACACTAGTATATCAGTAATTAATATTACCTTAACGTATCATACGGTAATGGTACTTGAAATGTTCATGCATTTTGTTTAAGTGGACAAACATACTGGTAATCGTCTTGGACTGCTTTTCACGAAAAATTAAATAAAGAATTATCTAATAGTGTGAAAACGGTTTGATTGTGCTGATATGATCTTCTTACCAGTGATTCTCACAAAAATAGAGTGTTTATTGCTTTTCGTATTTATTTGCTTTCAGAAAATACAGAAATCCAAAAATAGTGTCTTTTTCTGTTTAAAATTCTTAACGTACGGAAAACTGTTATTCTTGGAGGAATTGTTACTGATAGGGGGAGACGGTGTTGGAAAGTGAGTTCAAAATTTTAAATCATGCGGGTTATAGGGTGTGATTAAAAAGTTTTGCGTGTTGGTGATAAATTGGAAAATGCTTAATCTGTTATACAGTTTAACAAATCTCTTGAATAATAATAATTTGTTTAACTTATGTTGAAAAATTCTTATGGTTTCTTGAGATGTTTGTTTTATAGTAAACAGATTGAAGCAGTGTGTTGCTGAGAAGTTGCTGTGTTGCTGAGAAGTTGTTGTGTTGTTGAGAAGTTGCTGTGAAGATGAGAGTTTGATTGGATGCATGGTAGAACCTCCTTTCTACATTGCAGACAAAGTGAAGAGTTTGAAGATTGCTATACATATGCTAAACTGGAGTTTACTCAAACGCTAAAGTTTTTGAAGATTTGGTGATTGGATGCATCAGCTTAGGGGGAGTCTGTTGCTGACAGAGCTATTGAAGCTGAAGCTATCCAAAGACCAAAGACAGTGCAAGACTACATGAAGATTGCAAGATGACTGAAGACAAAGTTATTTTATGAAGCTATTGTCAAGGGGGAGTTTGTTGGTGCATGTTTGTGACAACAGCTTAGATTTGGTCTTTGGATATCTTGTAATTAGTTAAACGATAAACAGTTAGCGGGTTTAGCTTTGTAATAGTTGAATAATTGAGTTTGGGCTAAACAAAACCCATATTGGGTCATAGGGGACGAAATGGGCTTGCCCATGGAGGAACCTTAGCCCAAGTAGCAAACCTTGTGTTATATAAACAAGGTTAGGCTTTAGGGTTTAGGTTAATCAGCCAAAACAGTTGCTAGTGAGAATTTCATGAGAGCTAGACTTGGACGAATTTGAGTGTGGTTAGGGTTTAGATTGATTGTAATTCAGTTTGATTGATAATCAATAGTAAACCCGGTTTGAAAGTGATTTGCTGTTTCTGTTTTCTACTTGTTTCTGTGATATTCTGATCAAGAGGATTCCGCACTCTTGATTGGAAAGACAATTCTGTGAAGATCCATACGAATAGGGGACCTACATTATGTAATCATCAAAGTTAGTAGGATTTTAAACCTAGATGACCCCCTGAGTTGATTATTGGGTTTGTCAGAAGTTTCAGTTTTATGGATTAGCTCTTAGAAGTTTCAGTTTTATGGTGTACAAGAGGTGTAATCGGAGTTAAATTTGGAGTGAAATTTAATTACACTCTTCCCCCCGCCTCTTGTATTCCTTGCAAGTCATGATAAGGACTTTGACTGCTCCCACTGACCTTAGAAAACTTTAGGAACTCAGCATGCTTAGGGTCAATATTTAAGGACCAACAAATTCTAATAGAGAAACAAGTTAATGACGTCAGTCGTTGTAGTTTCTCTTGTTGAGGATTATGTTAGTTTAGGTAAGAAATCTAAGTGTGCCCACAATTAAGCAACAATGAAACTTTTGTAAGAGTAGCTTTGGATTTAAGGAGACAAGTTTTGATAGAACAGTGTCATAATGGAGCAGTGTCTTGTACAAGAGGTGTAAATTGAAGTAATATAAAGTTTTCACTCCCCCCACCTCTTGCAACTGTTGCAAGTTATTATTAAGACACTTAATGCCCCCACTGATCTTTAATATCTCTAGAATGCTACAAGAGAAGTTTCAATGAGCTACGTGACATGGGAACCTATCACATATATGTTAGACTTTATTTGATTTCTTTAATGTCCATATATCATAAGAAACTTTAGTGACATATCTAATAGAAATCTTATTAAGTACATATATGAATAGATTTCTTCTAAGACCGTGAGCCATATGCGACAAAATTTAGATACAAGTTGATAGTCTTTTAAATGATAAATGAATTATGTCTGAATATTCCATTTGGAATAAGTTCCACGAATGTCAATGAATGACTTATGATGGACCCATACTTATTCCTTAAGCCAAGTAATATTTAGGGCTGTAACGTGATGATTTAAAATCACTTAGAATGAGATTAGATGAAAAAATCATCCTCATTAACCATGTCATGATTTCTCATGAATTTTGGTTATAATGGATGAAATTTATAAGTCTCATTTTCCTTTTGTCAAATTATCATTTGCATGATAACAAAAGTTGTGAAAAATGTAAGATATCATCTAGTTTTATCTTAGTAATGTTTCAATCCAGATATTTAGAACAAATAAGATGAGAGTTTAAGGTAAGTGTGACTTTATGTTGACTATGCAAACCTCACAATCTTCATAACATTGCTTAATTATGATACTATATTCTTATTAATCTTCAGAATATATAAGGTATCGAAAAGCGTTGTTAGAAGACTGCTTATTATGGTTCTTATAGTCTTAACATTTAATTTTGTCACTAACTCTCATGTCAGTTATTTGTTGACTTTTGGTAAGGAAACGTTTAAAACTAGAGTCAACTAATCATGTGTTAATAGGAATATTAAAGAATTATCAGACTTAAATATCATTAGTAAGTAACTATCTAATTAATTTATCCAACTGTTCTTCTGAATAATGAATAGTCTCGTTGCTTACGCCTAGTCTAATGGCATAATTATGCAGTGAGATTTTCTCTTGAAGAACCTTAGAGTTGGGATTTTGTACTTGTATTTTGTCTATGGACCTTAGAACAATCCTCTTTTAAAGTTTAAGTGGTTGTAAGGTAAGTAACAACTTATTTTCCAGCTTCAAACATTTATTTCTATGTACATATGTTGCTTATCAACACACTCATTGTACTTTGGTACTTTTAAGTGTTATAGTTGATCTATAAGGCATCAAATTGTACTAGTGAAAAACTTAGTATGTAATGTACTGAAAAAATGTACTTATTTCCATGCGTAAGCCCTTAACTTTATGGGTCATGGTATTGTACATTATTATGTATTCACATATACCACTTAGCTTAGAGTTTAGAATTTTAAATGAAGGCATGCATCTTAGGAATTCTTGTGATTATTCCACAGATAATAGATTAGTCTTAGGAAAGACTTAATCTGGAATAACTTTAGTGATAGCAATTATGTTAGAGAGTTCTTGATTATCATAAGAGACATCATGTTCGATTTATCCTAATCATTGTTTTGGTCAAAAAATACCGAAGCAATTTAGTGATCAAATTAGTTAAGTGAGGTAGTAGGCTAAAAAGTGAGTTGGAAATATGCTAGTTATATTGTTTGTGAAAACAGGTTTCAGGATACGGCTCAGGATATTGAGTTGTATCGATGATCAAACTAAGAGCAAAAAGTAAAGGAAATGACACGGGATGTACGAGGAAAGCCCTTGATCAATCTAGATCGCCGGCATAAAACCTCGGGAGCTGACAATCGCAGCTGCCTAGTTCTTCTTATTGCTTCAAATGTCGGGATACAGTGCAGGATATCGACCAGATCGCTAAGTGTTACAATGCTTTGTGTGAAAGTAAAAATTGCGAGAGAACAAGTGTGAGAGTGTAGTGAGTGTAGCTGTGATGTCCTATTCGATCTGATATACCCACCTATTTATAGTTACGAAATACAAAAAAAAATCCCTACAAATATGGGATGCTCCGAATATTCCATTGTGAACGTTGTAGACCGAGTAATGCGGCTTCAACGTCTTCATTTGAACGACTTAGACCGAGTCTCCCGGAGAAAGGGTCTTCGTGAACGTTGCTCCATCTGGACGCGTACTCCTGCACACAACCTGTTAGTAATCCTGAGGATACCATTCAGGATGTTACTAATATCTTGAATGAGCATCCCGGATATGAGCAGATATCATACAATCAAGATATAACTCAAGATATTTCCCAGGATATGGGCTCAGAATTTTACCCATAACAATTGTCCCCAAAAAATGTTACCGTTTAGTATCATGGCACTAACGGTTATATTTTTTCCGGAGACCGAGGCAATTTAAGAGATTAGACTCATGATGTGACCGTTTGCAACTACTCAGCCTATATTTACTCATCACTACCCTATAACTTCTCATCCTTATCCCATTTATTCTTGACCGAAGTGAAAAAAGGTAAAAAGCTCTCTCTCTTTTCCATCTTCTTCTCTCTTTCGGTTCAGCATTCCGGCGATAATATGACAAGGCAAACAAGATCGAGTTCCGGAGACTCCGCCCCCACATTCATACAACAGAATCTTCTCCAGGATCCGGAAAAAGAAATATGTACCTTTGACAGCGCCCATTTGTCGGCCCTGAAATCCTCTGGTATCTTCCCGGAAGGGACTGTATTCCGGCCGTTTGACCGGGAAATCCGGTCGGACATGGTTTCCGACGAATGGTTATGCTTTAGTGCCTTTCCCTTCACCTTAGGGTTACGGTTCCCCTTTCCAGACTTTATCACTGAATTTTTCAACATTTCAAAAATCTCTTTTAGCCAGACAATGCCGATGCTTTGGCGTGTTTTATCCGTTCTTGACCAGATCAAGAAAAATCACATTCCTGAGCTTTCTGTTCATGACCTCCCGTAGCTTACCGGCTTAGATGCCACGGATCCTGTAGATTTTTGTTTTACTCCACCTCTGGCGAGCCGTTGATACTTCGTGCCACCAGGAACGAGGAGAAATGGCAATCCAAGTTTTTCTTTGTAAAAAGAGACTCAATCCCTGGTGGAACGGAATATCCGGTGAAATGGTTGAAAAAGGGTAGGACTTAGGGTTTAAGGATGATCCTGCCTCTTATCCTATTCCATATCCTGAACTGTCCAATTTTATGTTTATTGTTTTATATGCAGCTGATTTTAGGAAGCTTGCACCTCCCCTTGCTGATTCACAGAAAAGGATTGATGCTATCAGACTCCTTCCAGAGGCTGAAAGAAGTTTTAACCCGTCTCCACCATCTCCAAGCCCTCTTTCCAGTGCAAACATGTCTGGTAAGGATCTTGCACATTATCCTGCATACATGTTTTTATTTGGCATATTTAGGAAGAAATTCAACTCCCTGTATGCAGACTCCAGCAAAGTCCCAATCCTCCTCGATCTCGATGAGCTTGACAGTTACCCTACTCCAGTCATAGTCAAGAAAGAGACCCCTGCTGCCACCAGCTCCAAGCCGCTCCCAGCTCCCAAAGCTAATCCAAGGACTCGTGCTTCCACCTCAAAGAAGAGGAAGAACTCTGAAGTTAGTGCTCCAGGCTCTGAAGGATTTTCTTATGATGAGCTCAGCTTCACTGATTCCTTAGAACCGATGACATCCTTCCTTAACAAGGTAATATCCTGACCCTACATCCTGCACATATATTCTGATAGAATATCCTGACAGGATATCTATGTTAGCGAATATTGATTTATACCTGAATTGCTTACTTACAGGGCCTCCAGCATCTGCTCCACCTTTACAACGATGCCTGTGGTACTGCTGCACTCTATGATGCCAGGATTAAACAGCTTGAAACTACTGTTGCCGACCAAGGTGCCATTGCTGAATTGAAGACTCGGCATTATGAGGACAAGCTGAAGAAAGTGACCCAGGATGCTGAAATCAAGTTGGCCACTGTCCAAATGGAACATGAACAGGCCATGGTTGCTTTCCGGGAAGGAATCAAAGCTTCTGCCATTGTCTCCCTGCTACAAGCTCGTATTAAGATGGCCTATGAGGCCAAGGGAACAGTCCTTGAGTGCCCATCCTGGCTAGTCGAATCCTAGGTGGCAAAGCTGAAGGAGCTTGGAGGCAAGGTTGTGCCCATTCCTGCTGAAGCTGGTGAATCCTCTAAGTCGGCAGAGGTGGCAGACAAGGCTGGAGACAAGAAGGATGCTGGAGCGGATCCTGGGATGGATGCTGGTGAGGATACTGCTCAGGATGCTGAAGCTGAGAAGGTAGAGAAGGTTGGAGAAGATGCCGCTGTATGAGGGCATTCAGGTGGGCAATGTTGGATATACGTGCCAAGGCCGGAGCCCACTTTTTTAAATTTGATCGTTGGTCTGTAACCCTAAAACAATTTACTTTTTCTGCACTTTACTTTCCTGCAACTAGACAATATGATGGCCAAAGGTGGGGGGATCCTGAGTTTCAGGTCGAAGCCCTTGGTCATCAATGTTAGTATGTTTTGCTTTTTGAACAATATAACAGTTGGAGGCTGATGGGTCTCAGTTTGGGACAAAACCTTCAACTGTGAGGTAAATATGGTAATGAAGTAATTGTGCTCTTGGTGGATGGTCCTTGGTTTGAGGTGAAACCAAGAGCACAACTTTTGGTACGTTAATAAGATAACCCTTTTCTAGCTTTATTTCTGTTGTTATATTTTCACTATATGAATTTTACTTGCAAAAATAATTTCGTCTGAATATTCTTGGGAACACATTGTAAATGTATCCTGAAAGATATCCTGATCAGGATACTGACACACAATCTATAAGTTATCTAAATAAAAAGGAGAGATCATACCAGGAATTCCCTAAGGAATCACTTCCAATTTTCCACCATAGGAATGTCCCAAGTACACACTTACAAACTTGGATCCATCCTTTAAATTGTATGATATGTGTCCCCTGTGTTTAAGATAGATACAGTCATACTTTAGCTTTACTAAATAGATCCTGAATATCCAGGGGTAAAACCTCTACATCATGGGCATTAACCCTTAATATCCTGGGGATAGACCCTTAATATGCTGGGGATAAACCCTTATTTCCATGCGCTACAGGCGAGAGTGTATAAACTCCAAGTCTTAGAAAGGTGAAAACCTTTAAACCTTAGAGGGTATGAAAATACCCTTTCGTGAGAGAGGGTGATCAATCCTCATATACCTTTAGAATCCAGGATATAGCCAATAGTAACGAAATTGTCAGCCACTTTTACATGAACTGGTCCCGTTACCTTGAACTATCCCCAGATGACTTGCGCTCCAGGCGGGGTGTTCAAACCCAACTCGGAAGAAAGGTGAATACCTTTAAACCTTTGAAGGGATCAGGATCCCTTAAACGTGAGAGAGGGGGCCAATCCTCTAATCTTCCGAAATATCCTGAGCGTATATCCTGGAGTTACATCCTGACACATATTCTGCAAAACAACCTTAAACTATGGTGGGTGTTAGCTTGGCTAACACCCCTCCGATGCCTAAGTCAGTATTGGGTTCAAGATAATAAACGAATTCAAATATATTTAAGAGTGATAGAACACATACCATTCTGGGATAGAAATTAAATTCTATTCTTACTTAAAATAGAGCTTTAAGTGTATAGCATTCCAGGATCTTGGTAGCATTTCCCCATCCATGCTCCTGAGTCGGTATGCTCCTTTTCCTGATTCTGATTCAACCTCATATGGTCCTTCCCATTTCGGAGCTAGTTTTCCATCGGCAGGATTAGTGGTATTTTGAAAAGCCTTTCTTAACACCCAATCTCCAACTTTGAACCTTCTAGTCCTTATATTCTTATTGTATGCTCTGGATATCCTTTGTTGATATGCTGCCATCCTTAGTCTTGCTGCATCTCTTGTCTCATCTATGGTGTCCAAATCCTGGCACAAAGTCTCAGGATTCTGCTCAGGATCCTGTAGGATAGATCTCGCAGTAGGTATCACCATCTCCGTTGGGATCACTGCTTCCGCTCCGAATACCAAAGAGAATGGTGTCTGGCCAGTTGCATTCTTTACCGTTGTTCTATCGGCCCACAAAACAAAGGGTAGTTCTTCTGCCCATCTTCCTTTTTTTGGCTCCTAATCTCTTCTTCAAGTTGTTAACAATTATCTTGTTTGAAGACTCAGCTTGTCCGTTTGCTTGAGGATGTACCGGGGTGGATGTGATCATCTTGATTCCCCAACTCTTGCAAAAGTCAGTAGTTCTCTTGCTTATAAACTGAGAACCATTGTCACAGATTATTTCGGCTGGTACTCCAAATCTGGTCAGGATATTCCTCTTTATGAAGGATACTACTTCTTGGTCTCTGACTTGAACAAATGCTTCAGCCTCCACCCACTTAGAGAAATAATCAGTCATTGCCAACATAAAAACTTTTCCTCCTGGAGCTTTTGGTAATTTCCCTACTATGTCCATCCCCCATTTCATGAACGGCCAAGGGGATACTATAGGATATAGTGGTTCAGCTGGTTGGTGTAGTATGTTACTGTGCCTTTGACATGCATCACATCTTCGAGCATATTCTGTAGCATCTTTCCTCATCGTTGGCCAATAGTATCCTGTTCTCAACACCTTTGAGAACAATGACCTGCCCCCAGTATGGTTACCACAATCCCCATTATGTATATCCTGAAGTACCTCTTTAGTTTCGGGATCATCCAAGCACCTTAGATATGGTCCTGCAAGAGATTTCTTATACAAAATATTATTTATAATGGTGAATCGTGATACCTTCATCCTAAATGCCTTAGGATTTTCGTCTCTAGGGATGTGTCCTTCCTTGAGATATCGTACGATTGGAGCCGTCCAGGATTTAGGATCCTCCTCAGGATATTCAGCAACAGGATCCTGGATACTTACTACTTCTTTATCCTGAGGATTCGTTGCAGGATACAAGATATGCAATATTGGTATTTGGGTTCCTTCTGGTATCTTGACCGATGATCCCAGGTTTGCTAGGGCATCTGCTTCAGCATTATCTTCCCTTGGTACCTGTTCAAGTGTAAAAACATCGAAATATCCTGCTAATTTTTTGACAATATCGAGGTATTCGATTAACTTCTCACCTTTAACTGCATAGGATCGATTAAAATGATTAGTAATTAACAAGGAGTCAACATATACTTGCAAATTCTTGATATTCATATTTTTAGCTAGTTCTAATCCTGCAATTAGAGCCTCATATTCTGCTTCGTTATTGGTAGCAGGAAATTCACACCTAATAGCCTGGGGTAATATGTCCCCCTGTGGCGATTTTAGTAGTATTCCCAATCCTACTCCTCTAACATTAGATGCTCCATCAGTGTACAATGTCCAGGATCCTGAGGATTCTCCTAATTGTTGTACTTCTAGGTCTACCTCATCCTAAATGTCACTACTGAAATCAGCCACAAAGTCAGCTAGAGCTTGTGATTTTATGGCATTTCTAGGTTCGTATACTAAGTCATAAGCACTTAACTTTACTGACCACTTGGCCATCCTGCCCGACATCTCGGGCTTCCTAAGCACATTCTTAACAGGATAATTGGTCTTAACATGAATTCTGTGTGTTTCAAAGTAATGTCTAAGCTTTGTTGATGCCATAACTAGTGCTAGTATCAACTTTTCTAAATGAGAATATCTAGTTTCTGCATCTAACAAACTTTTACTAACATAATAAACAGGATATTGTTGACCTTCATGACCCTTTATAAGGACGGCACTTACAGCATTCCCTGATACCGCGAGGTATAGGGACAGTGATTCACCATTCTCAGGCTTCATCAATAGAGAGGTGCAGTTGAAAGATATCGCTTCAAATCCTGCAGGGCCGCTTCATGCTTCTCACCCCATTCAAACTTCTTGTTCTTCTTCAGGATATCATAAAACTCTTCGCATTTCTCCGAGGATCTTGAGATAAATATGTTCAATGTTGCAACTCGTCCCGTTAACCGTTGAACATCCTTCATGTTTGAGGGTGATTTGATATCCAAGATAGCTTTAATCTGCTCCGGGCTCGCCTCTATTCCTCTTTTGGTCACCATATATCCTAGAAACTTTCCTGCCCCCACTCCGAAATGGCACTTAGCAAGATTTAGCTTCATGTTATACTGATCCAGGATATCAAATGCTCCCTTAATATCCTGGAGGTGATCCTCAGCCTTTTTAGATTTTACCACCATATCGTCGATGTATACCTCCATTGTGTCCCCCAGCTTATCTTTGAACATCATGTTCACCAATCTCTGGTATGTCGCACCTGCATTTTTCAAACCGAAAGGCATAGCAGTATAACAATAAATACCTGTTGGTGTCATGAAGGCAGTATCCTCTTGGTCCAAAGGCTCCATTTGAATCTGCTGAAATCCTGAGGATGCATCCATGAAGGTTAACATCTCGTGCCCGGCGGTAGCATCTACCATTGCATCAATATGAGGAAGAGGAAATGGGTCTTTGGGACAAGCCTTGTTCAAGTCTGTGTAGTCTACACAAACTCTCCATTTCCCATTCTTCTTTTGAACCACGACCACATTTGCTAGCCACTTGGGAAATTTGACTTCTCTGATCATCTTGGACTTCAACAATCTCTCAACTTCTTCTTGGATAATTGCTTTTCGTTCAGGAGCTAACTTCCTTCTCTTTTGCTATACAGGCTTGAACGACCTGTCAATTCCAAGCTTGTGAGTGATAATGTCTTTGGATATACCTGTTATATCCTCATGCTTCCATGCAAATGTTGACATCCTGCACTTTAAAAAGTTAGTTAATTGATCTTCAATATCCTGAGGGATATTGGTTCCTACGAGCACCGAGGTATCTGGATTATCCTGATCCAGGATAATTTTCTTCATATCCTGCTCCGAAGCCTCCACAATATCCTGGGCCCGCATCTTTAATTGCTATGCTGCACTAGGTTTGGTTGAGGATTTCATCGAGGATGAGTAACATTCTTTCGCCTCCTGTTGATCACTATCAACCTTGACGACCCCCCAAGGGGTAGGAATCTTGATGCATTGATGATAAGTTGATGGAACAGCCTTCATATCATGGATCCATGGCCTGCCCAGTATGATGTTATAGCAGGATAGGGAGTCCATCACACAGAAACGTTGTATCGAGTTGACCCCTTCAACATATACTGGTAACTTTATTTCTCCCACTATGTTCCTAGCTTCTCCACTGAAACCAACGAGCACAGTGGACTTCGAAGTAATGTCCATCGGAGATACATTCATCCTCTTCAATGTTTCCAGGTGAGTTATATTGACAGAGCTACCGTTGTCCACCAATATCCTGCATACAAAATGGTTAGCAACATACAATGTTATTACGAGAGCATCATGGTGAGGATCCTGCACAGTATCCCGGTCATCACTGTCAAAAGTGATCACTTTATCAGTTGTAAGGGTGGTCATCCTGGCTGGTTTGTCTCCCCTTTCAGTCTTAGCCTCCTTTGCATGCCTCTTGGCCGCAGAATTCGAAGTTCCGCAAATGTCGGATCCTCCTAAAATAAAGTTGATTACCTTGGCATCCGCAGGAGGTGATGCTGCTCGTTCAGGATCCTTCTCAGTATCCTGACCCTTATTCTTCTTTCTTCCTAGGAGATCCTTCAGATATCCTTTGCTCAGAAGATAACTTATCTCTTTTCTTAGAGCAATGCAATCCTCAGTCACATGACCAAAATCTTCGTGGAAAGCACACCATTTGGATTTATCCTTCCAGTCAGCTTTTTGTTGATTATTTCGAGGCCACCTAGCTTTTTCTCCTAAACCCTGCATAGCATACATTAATTCAGGAATGTTAATAGAAAGCAATATTCAGATAATTCAGGATATTCTTCAGGATCCTCATCTTCAACAGCATTCACTTTCTTGTTGTCATTTCTACCATATGGCTTAGAGCGATATGGTTTAAATGAGGATTCTGACTTCCTATTAGTTGATTCGTAGGTAGTGGATGAGTTCATCCTTTCTTGCATCTTCTTATCATCCTCCAGCCTGATATATCTCAAGGCCCTGTTTCGAGCCTCGTCCAAATTCCTGCAAGGATTCATCACAAGATCCTGATAAAATTGGGAATCCTTTTGTAGCCCCATCTTGAATGCTTGGACCGCTGTGGCAACATCAAGGTGCGGGATATCCAAGGATTCCCTGCTGAATTTGTTCACATAATCCCTTAGGGAATCCTGAGGTCCTTGTTTTGGTCAAAAAATCAGACAAGGATAATGTAACCAAACTCTCTGTTACGGGGTATGATGCTTGAATTGGTTTATAGCAATAAGGATCACTATGAAAAATAAATAACAAGTGACACAAGGTTTATACGGGGAAAAAGCCCTTGATCAAGAGTTGATCTCCGGCACAAAAAACCCCGGGTGATGGAAACTACCGATCACCAACTCAAATTAAACAAGTAATGTGTTACAACTTCGGATGATAGCGAGCTAAATACAAGGATCACTATAGTGTTCTGTGTAAAAAGTGTACGAAATTGCTAAGTGAATGAACGAGAGCTGTTGTGAGCGGTTTTTTGAGTGTGTGTAGCCAAAAATAGCAAAAGCGTTGTCTAATTAGCTCGCTACCCCTTTTAAATCTAATAAAAATCTAAATAACAAACTATCCGCAAATGGTGCAAGTCCTCCACGACTCCACAACGTCCATTTCTGACCAAGCACGTGCGGAATAGACTGAGAATATTCTCCAGGAATGTCGCCAAGACTAAGTCCAAGTTGATATTCCTGCAAAACATTTACGAATTCAAAGTAGACAATCGTTAGTACAGGTATCCTTATAGTGATCCATGATCCTGATCCTGCAACACTTCTGAGGATCACTAACTGACACAGAAGTAAGGATCACCAAACAGGATAATAATTGAGGATCATGGGTCATTTAGAAATCCACCCCTAACAATTGCCCCCAAAATATAAGGAGTTATATTGTAAATAAACGAGTTATATTTTGTTGATCTTATCCGTAGCAAACTAACGGATAACTAGCCGTTGAAGACGGACTAGCCGTTGCAAAGCTGACGTCACTGAAGTGACAATCCTGCAAATCATCATTATAAATAGGAGTTAGAGATAGGATCAATATGCATTTAAATCCGAAGAAACTCCCTTTAAATTCTCAGTCGAAGATCAATCAGGTATCTCTTCTCTTACTTCTCCTTCTCTTACTCTGTTTTTCTTTCTTTACCATTATCTCGTTAAGAATGATGCTCCGGTCCTCCCCCGCCAAGGATCACCAGAAAGATAGCCCCTTGAAGAGTCAAGGGATCATCAAGGACTCAGTGAATGAAAGGTGTTACTTTACCGATGCTCAAATAGATAAGATCCGTCATTGCTTTTCGGCGAACGCCTTTTTCAGACCTTCCGATCCTACGGTTCTGAGCGACTATGTTTCTGAAACATGGGTTGCCTTTCCAGCTACTCCATTCACCATAGGATACACCTATCCTTTTCCAGACTTTACCCAATCCTTCTTTTCCCTTACCGGCATCTCTTACATCCAAGCTATGCCGATGATTTGGAGGGTCTTGTATACCCTGGAGAGGATCATAGAGCAGGAAGGGATTGATTTAGGAATGTCAGAACTGACAGAGATGTATGATCTCACGACGTTTGGATCCCATCGATATCTGTTTAAGCGAAAACCCGGCGAAGAACATCCCATTTTTAAAGCCACCAAGAATGACACAAATTGGAAACGACGTTTCTTCTTTGTCAGGAGGGATACCATTCCAAACGGAAAGCATTTACCCAGGAAGTGGTCCACCAATGGTAGGACAGAGAATCCTGAGAAGGATCACCAGGTAATCTTACTCTTGTGAAAGGATCACTAACCCCTTTTTGTCTTGTGTTATGCAACTATCTCTGTTTCGCACCTTATCACAACACCCACAACCAAGGAAAGGCTTGCTACTTTTCGGAGGCTTGATCCTGAAATAAGGACATTCAAGGTAGACACCCAAAACTCACAAGAAGTATCCTCAGGTTCCATCACCATGTCAAGTAAGTATCCTGCTTTTTGCATAGTTGAATATTAAAATAAATAGTTAAATTGAAATAGGATAAGGATACTTATCTTGCTTTAAATGTGTAGGTGCCGGAAAATCTTCCAAGCCTGCCTCCCAGTTCAACACAGCCGACCTTGATGTTGTTCGATCCAGGAAGAAGAGGACCACTGCCAGTCCTAGCGTCTCCATTCCCAAGGCACCCACTAAAGGAAGGGGTGGCAAGAAGAGGAAAACTTCTGATATAGAGGATCTATAAGGCCTACCACTGATCCGCCACCAGTTCCTTGAATACTTTAATGACGTGAGGATCATCAATTCTGCCTAGGAATCCTAATCATTTTAGGATCATCTGATCTTGAATTGCTTTGTCTTTTTCTTTGCAGAAATTCGCTGAGATTGAAGATTATGTGGGAAGCGTCGAGGAGCTGGATAAGAAGATTGCTGACCTCCAACAAGTTGCAGTGCTTAAGGATCTTAAAATTGCTGATCTTGAAAAAGCCCTTCAAGATGCCAAGACTCAGACAACTAAAATCTTGATCGACATCGACTACGAGAAGCATGATCTCATAGAAGGTGCAAAGGTCTCCGCTGCCATCACAATGTATCAGACAAAACTAAAGATGGCCCAGGAAGCTCAAGATCCTAACTTCGACAGAAGCAGCTGGGATGTTGAGGGCTGGAAAGCGAGGTTAGCTGATCTTGAGGATGATGAGGAGGCTGAGGAGGTTTTGGCGATCGAGGCTGGAGGTAGTGGGAAGGATCTGGTGAAGGATACCGAAGCTGGAGGGGATGAAGATGCAGCGAAGGTGTAGGCTGCACAATTGGGCGATGATGGACATTCCTAGACGTAGCCGGAGCCCAATTTTTAAATTTGGTAGTAGTTTTTTGTGGTTGTGATGTTTTTAAAACAATGATGGTCTGTAATAACTAAACAATAGCTATTAGGGTTAAGGATCATGAATGATCCTTTGGACAATAGGTAGGATTACAACTGGTGGAGGGATCCTCTGTTTGGGGGATGAAGCCATTGTGATCCTGCCGTCTTTTGATTCCTGCACTTAAAAAACCTATGAACAATGGACACCCTTTACCTAACCCAGCGGATGGGCCACGTATTGCTGGTAGATGCTCGGGGTAGGTAATTTTGACAACCTTAAAAGGGTTTAACTTTTGTGAATAAAATGACTTTAACTTTTTGGCTATATCCTGTGTTGTTATCCTTATTGTTATTTTATTTTTCAATTTATTGTGATGTCCATGTCGTTTAAACTTATCAAGTAAGGAAAAATTTTAGAAATATCCCTTAAGAGTTAAGGATATGCTCAAGGATCACATAAAAAAATTATTTAAGGATCATAATTTCAGTTGTCAAAGGATAAGTGTCACTTACACATAATGAATAAAATCAAAACAATTAAGGATCATACCTGAGAACCCAAGTTAGGATCCTATCCTTCAACACTTAAAATTAGGATAACCCAAGATACAAACCTTAGTTGAAAGTAAGGGTCGAGAATCTTTGGCCATTTATCTTCACAAACCTGAAATAGGATATTACTTGGGACTGAGCCAATAGAAGATGAATGTTAGTAACTGGGGACAAGCCCAACAATTCTGGGGACAAGCCCAATATACTGGGGACAAGCCCAAAGGATTACTGGGGACAAGCCCAAAGGATAACTGGGGACAAGCCCAAAGGATAACTGGGGACAAGCCCAAAGGATCGTATGTAAACTGGAGTATGGCCCTTACTGGCGACTATCCAAACTTAGTGACATGAAAATGCCAAAACCTTAGCTAACGTGAAAACGTTAGAAACCTTAGGAACGGATGTATGGTACGTCTACCATTATACGTAGGATCCTGAATATAGCCAGTACAACGAAATTGTCAGCCCCTAAAGCGGGTACTGGTCCCATTGCCATGAACTATACCAGGATCATCGTGCGCTACTGGCGAAACTGGGGACAGGCCCAGACTGGGGACTAGCCCAAAAGATAACTGGATACTTCTGTGGATACTCAATGCTTAGTTAAGGATGCCTGAACCTTCAAAACTCAGAAATCAAGTAAAAGGAGGATAAAGGACGCAGGATCCTTATCCTCATAAGAATAAAAAGAATGACATAGTTTAAGATTGAAATGTTACCAGAAAGAGGATCATCTATCAGCGGGGATCCTTCAAGGATACTTGTCTGGTAAGGATCATGGATCATGATCACATGAAATATTTCTTCAAATGGACAGCATTCCAAGCTCTAGGTAGCAAATCACCCTCCATTGTTAGCAATCGATATGCCCCATTCCCTGCTTCAGCTTCAATCAAATAGGGTCCTTCCCCAACTTGAAATTTCCTTAATACCATATCCCCAACTTGAAATTTCCTGAGCCTGACATTTTTGTTGTAAGCTCCAGCCATCCTTTGTTGATAACTGGCCATCCTTATCCTTGCTAAATCCCTGATTTCTTCTATAGTATCCAAGTCTTGAATCAAGTTTTCAGCATTTTCTTCAGGATCACGAACGCTTGTTCTTGCGGTTGGAACCACCATCTCTGTAGGGATCACTAACTCTGCCCCAAATACCAAAGAAAATGGAGTTTGGCCTGTAGCATTCTTGGGAGTTGTTCTATCAGCCCACAGCACATAAGGTAGTTCTTCTGCCCATTTTCCTTTCTTGGATCCAAGCTTCTTCTTCAAATTGTTGATGATGATCTTGTTGGATGATTCTGCCTGACCATTAGCTTGTGGATGGACTGGTGTTGATGTTATCATCTTAATTCCCCAACTGTCACAAAAGTTAGTGGTTCTATTCCCAATAAATTGGGATCCATTATCACAAATAATTTCAGAAGGGATGCCAAATCTAGTAATAATATTCCTTTTAATAAAGGATATAACTTCCTTTTCTCTAACTTGAGCAAAGGCTTCAGCCTCTATCCACTTAGAAAAGTAATCAGTCATAGCAAGCATGAATACTTTTCCACCTGGTGCGTTAGGAAGCTTTCCAACTATATCCATTCCCCATCTCATGAATGGCCAAGAAGAGGATATGGGATGCAAGAGCTCTGCTGGTTGGTGAAGGATATTACTATGCCTCTGACAAGGATCACACTTCTTGGCATACTCCATAGCATCCTTCTTCAGAGTGGGCCAGTAGTATCCTGTTCTCAGGATCCTTGAGAATAATGCCCTGCCCCTAGTGTGGTTTCCACAATCTCCTTCATGGAAATCCTTTAGGACTTCTTGAATTTCAGGATCCTCAATGCATCTCAAATATGGTCCTGCAAGAGATCGTTTATACAATATATTATTTAATATTGTAAATTGAGATACCTTAATTTTGAAAGCCCTTGGGTTTTCTCCTGTAGGAATTTCTCCATGTTGTATGTATCTCATGATTGGGAGTATCCATGATCTTGAATGAGATTGGGTATCATCACTAGGGATGATTGCAGAATCTTCTCCTATCTCCATAGTTACATGATCCTTGATAGCAGGGGTCAGGATATGGATAATAGGGATCTCAATATCCTCAGGAATCTTCAAAGATGATCCTAGATTGGCTAATGCATCAGCTTCTGCATTCTCTTCCCTTGGTACCTGTGTCAAACTAAAGGATACAAAAGAGAGTGCCAATTCTTTGACTATCTCCAAATATTTGATTAGCTTTTCACCTTTAACAGCATAGGATCCATTAAAGTGATTAGTGATCAATAAAGAATCTACATGTACCTCAAGATACCTGATATTCATATGCTTTGCAATTTGCAAACCAGCTATCAAGGCTTCATATTCAGCCTCATTGTTGGTAGTTTGAAATTCACAAGCTATGGAGTGAGGTATTATGTCCCCCTGTGGCGATTTTAGTAGTATCCCAAGCCCTGTTCCATTCACATTGGAGGATCCATCAGTAAACAGTATCCAAGGATCCTTGGTTTCTTCAAGCTGTTGGACTTCTAGTTCAGCTTCCTTTTGCAAATCACTACTGAAATCTGCCACAAAGTCAGCTAATGCTTGGGATTTAATGGCTGTCCTAGGCTCATATCTTATATCATATGCACTCAACTTCACTGCCCACTTAGCCATCCTTCCTGACATTTCAGGTTTCCTGAGAACATTCTTAATTGGGAAGTTAGTTTTAACAATAATGGCATGGGTCTCAAAATAATGTCTTAATTTAGTAGATGCCATAATTAATGCAAGGATAAGTTTTTCTAAATGTGAATACCTGGATTCAGCATCAAGTAAGCTCTTACTTACATAATAAACAGGATGTTGTGTACCTTGGTGATCCTTAACAAGGACCACACTTACTGCTTTTGAGGATACCGCCAAATATAAGGATAACACATCTCCTTTTTCTGGTTTCATTAAGGCTGGGGATGAGGATAGGTAATCTTTAAGAGCTTTAAGGGCACTTTCATGCTTCTCAGTCCATTCAAATTTCTTGTTTTTCCTCAGGACGTCATAGAACTCCTTGCACTTTTCTGAGGATTTGGATATGAATCTGTTCAAGGTTGCGATCCTGCCGGTCAACCTTTGCACATCCTTAGCATTGGCAGGAGATTTGATATTCACGATGGCCTTAATTTGCTCTGGACTTGCTTCAATGCCCCTCTTTGTTACCATATATCCTAAAAATTTACCTGCCTTTACACCAAAATGACACTTAGAAGGATTTAGTTTCATATTAAATTTATCAAGGATATTGAATGCTTCCTCCAGGTCTTTAAGGTGATCCTCAGCTCTTTTGGACTTAACCACCATGTCATCAATATAGACTTCCATAGTGTATCCAATTTGTTTTTTGAACATCATATTGACAAGCCTTTGGTAAGTAGCACCTGCATTCCTTAATCCAAATGGCATAGCAATATAACAGTATATACCAGTTGGGGTCATGAAGGCTGTATCCTCTTGATCGGACGGTTCCATCTGAATTTGTTGAAATCCAGATGAAGCATCCATAAAAGTTAACAACTCATGGCCCGCGGTAGCATCCACCATGGAGTCAATGTGGGGTAATGGGAAAGGATCCTTGGGACATGCCTTGTTTAAATCTGTAAAATCGACACATACCCTCCACTTTCCATTTTTCTTTTGAACAACAACCACATTGGCTAACCATCTTGGATACTTAACCTCTCTAATCATACCTGCTCGAAGTAGCTTATCTACCTCTTCCTGGATAATAGCATTTCTTTCAGGTGCAAACTTCCTTCTCTTTTGATGAATTCGCTTGAATGACCTGTCAATGCCAAGTTTGTGAGTAATTATATCCTTAGATATACCTGTCATGTCTTCATGTTTCCAGGCAAAGGTGGTCTTCCTTCTTTTAAGAAAGGATACTAGCTCTTGTTCAATATCGCTGAGGATCCCTGACCCTATGAAGATCTTGGATTCAGGATCATCAGGATCCATGAGGATTTCTTTCAAATCCTGTTCTCTTGCCTCCAAGACGTCTCTTGAAGGATACTTTAATTGCTATTGCTCCCTTGGTCTTGAGGCTGGTTTCATTGATGAGGTATAGCAATTCTTGGCCTCCTGTTGATCACTCTCAATTTTCACCACTCCCCATGGACTTGGAAGCTTTACACACTGATGATAGGTGGATGGAACTGCCTTCATATCATGTATCCATGGCCTGCCAAGGATAATGTTACAACACGATAAGCAATCAATAACACAAAACTTTTGATAAGAATGCAATCCTTCAATATAGATTGGGAGTTTGATGTCCCCCAATGTATTCTTTGTTTCTCCACTGAATCCCACAAGTACTGAGGATCTTGGGATAATATCGGACTCTGGGATGTTCATTTTCTTGAGAACATCCAGCTGAATGATGTTCACCGAGCTTCCTCCATCTATAAGGATCCTGCGAACAAAGTGGTTAGAAATAAACAATGTAATTACGAGACCGTCATGGTGAGGATCCTGGATGTCAACACGATCATCCTCATCAAAAGTAATGACTTTATCCTGGGTGACAATGGAGGTCCTGACGGGTCTGTCTCCATTATCCATCTTGGTTTCCTTAGCGTGTCTTTTTGCTGCTGAGAAGGATGTACCACAGATGTCTGATCCACCGGATATGAAATTTATGACTTGTGCATCTGCCGGAGGGGCAGGAGCCCTTTCCGGGATCCTCTCAGGATCCTGGGTTCTTGACTTCTTTCGTCCCAAGAGTTCCTTTAAATGCCCCTTGCTCAATAAATAACCAATCTCCTTTCTAAGTGCAATACACTCTTCAGTGAGATGCCCAAAATCCTCATGATATGCACACCACTTGGATTTATCCTTTGTAGCAGCTGGTTTATCACTTTTCCTTGGCCACCTGGCTTTCTCACCTAGATTCTGCATTGCAAGGATTAGTTCATTGTTATCAACAGAGAAACAATATTCAGAAATAGGAGGATAATTCTCATCATCCTCTTCTTGTTCCACTGCGTGCACATTCTGGTTATCAGATCTGTTATAAGACTTGGATTTGTTGTTCCTGAAGTAGGATCCTTGCTTATCCTGTTTGGTGGATCCTGTCAACCTGTCCTGGATCCTTTTGTCATCCTCTAGGCGGATGAACCTAAGGGCCCTAGTCCTTACTTCATCGAGATTCCTGCAAGGTGTCATAACAAGATCATCATAGAACAATGAATCCCTAAGCAATCCCATTTTAAAGGCTTCAACAGCCGTAGCTATATCCAGATTGGGAATGTCTAAGGATTCTTTACTAAACTTAGTGATATAATCTCTAAGTGATTCATTTTGACCTTGTGTTACCCTATATAGATCACTAGTTAATCGTTCAAACTTTCTGCTACAAGAGAATTGACTATTGAACAAGTTAACTAAATTAGCAAATGAAGTAATAGAGTAAGGGGAAGACTTAGCAGCCATTTAAGAGCAGATCCTGTAAGTGTGGACCCAAATCCCTTGCATAGGCATGCTTCTTTCAATCTTTCCGGAATTGGATTGATCTCCATCCTCTCCCTGTATTGAGCTACATGCTCTTCTGGATCCGTCGAACCATCATATAATTTCATTGATGGTATCTGGAATCTTTTAGGTATCTCAGCATCACACAAAGGTGGTGCAAAACGAGATATCCTATGGCTACCATCCGCAATCTCAGGAATGGGTTTAACCACTCCTGGTACACTGGATATCATATCCTTAAGCTTTTGTAGTTCCCTAGCCATGGCCTGATTGATACCTGTATCATGCATAAAGCCATGGTTAGTGTTATATAAATTATTAAAAGTGTTACCTCCCACAGGATTCGAGTTTGGAATTGCGGATGTGAATCCATCTTGTCGAGACTCTGGCATAATTGAAGGACCAGATGAGGCAATGGTCTGCATTGGTATGAAGTCTCCTTGATGGACGTCTGAGTTCTGAGGTTGCATATTTCTCAAGGATCCTTGATTTTGAAGGGGGTTGGATCCTTGGAATTGTGATGATCCTTGAATCTGAAAGGATCCTGGGACCAGAGAGGATCCTAGGACCTGGGAGGATCCTTGGACCTGGGAGGATCCTTGGACCTGGGAGGATCCTTGGACCTGGGAGGATCCTTGGACCTGGGAGGATCCTTGTACTGCATGCATTCCCACATATCCTCCTGACGTAAAGTATCCTTGATGCTGAGTAGAGGATCCTAATGGTTGAGAAGAGGATCCCTGAGGCTGGAAGCAAGAGCCAAATGCCTGACTCATTATTGTTGTCCCATAACGCCTTCCTGGTAGTTCACCTAAGTATTGCACGTTCGGAACTGCTGAGTATTGTGAGGTTATGACCGGAGTGTCGAATTTCAGCGATCTTGGCATCAGAGGGGAGTGATCCTCCACTGATTTCTTCTGTTTCTTGATTTCATCGATTTCCCGGAGGATTCTTTCGTTGGTCTTATCCTGCTCTTGTGCATGATTCCTCATCTGCAAAATCAAGGCATAGAGATCATTAGTAGTAGGATTAGTTGAAACAGAAGAAGTAGGTGGTTTTTGGAAAATGGGAGTTGGTTTCTTCATAGCATTCTCAGCATTCTTCTGGGATCCAGAAGGTGGTGGAGGCAAAGGAGGAACGCCTTGTGAGGAACTGAATGAGGGCATCAAACTTGAAGTATTCTTCACTGAGGAAGCCATCTGTTTGGTTGTAGCGGATCGAAATGACCACAAAAACACGAATCTTTCTAAGATTAAAGCACCAATTGCCCCACGGTGGGCGCCAAACTGTTTTGGTCAAAAAATCAGACAAGGATAATGTAACCAAACTCTCTGTTACGGGGTATGATGCTTGAATTGGTTTATAGCAATAAGGATCACTATGAAAAATAAATAACAAGTGACACAAGGTTTATACGGGGAAAAAGCCCTTGATCAAGAGTTGATCTCCGGCACAAAAAACCCCGGGTGATGGAAACTACCGATCACCAACTCAAATTAAACAAGTAATGTGTTACAACTTCGGATGATAGCGAGCTAAATACAAGGATCACTATAGTGTTCTGTGTAAAAAGTGTACGAAATTGCTAAGTGAATGAACGAGAGCTGTTGTGAGCTGTTTTTTGAGTGTGTGTAGCCAAAAATAGCAAAAGTGTTGTCTAATTAGCTCGCTACCCCTTTTAAATCTAATAAAAATCTAAATAACAAACTATCTGCAAATGGTGCAAGTCCTCCACGACTCCACAACGTCCATTTCTGACCAAGCACGTGCGGAATAGACTGAGAATATTCTCCAGGAATGTCGCCAAGACTAAGTCCAAGTTGATATTCCTGCAAAACATTTACGAATTCAAAGTAGACAATCGTTAGTACAGGTATCCTTATAGTGATCCATGATCCTGATCCTGCAACACTTCTGAGGATCACTAACTGACACAGAAGTAAGGATCACCAAACAGGATAATAATTGAGGATCACGGGTCATTTAGAAATCCACCCCTAACAGTCCTTGAGTTATCCTGTAGAGATCACTTGTTAGTTTTTCAAAACTCCGACTACAAGAAAATTGACTATTAAATAAATTCACTAGGTGAGCAAAAGATGTAATCGAATGTGGAGGAACATTTAAGAGCCATTTCAAGGCTGATCCTGTTAAAGTAGAACCAAAGCCTTTGCACAAGCATGCTTCCTTGAGCTCTGGAGGGATAGGATTAATCTCCATTCTTTCCCTATACTGGGCAATATGCTCTTCAGGATCCGTAGTCCCGTCGTAGAGTTTCATGTTGGGGGTTTGAAATCTTTTCGGAATTTCAGCATCACAGATAGGATATGCGAAACGAGATATCCTGTGGCTGTCTTGGGACACTTCCGGAATTGGCTGGACCACTCCAGGTACACTGGATAT
Source organism: Helianthus tuberosus (assembly GCA_030545235.1). Lineage (NCBI taxonomy): Eukaryota > Viridiplantae > Streptophyta > Magnoliopsida > Asterales > Asteraceae > Helianthus > Helianthus tuberosus. The sequence continues at coordinate 192,763,329 of CM060413.1, forward strand.
CATGTCCTTTAATTTCTGAAGCTCCCTAGTAAATGTTGACGTCATACCTGCATCCTGCAAAGATCCACTATTGTTAGTAGCAAGATTATTATTATTTGACACGTTACCAGTCTGAGGATTCTGGCCATATCCTGAAGCATATCCTGAGCTCCTCACAGTTGACATCCTGATCGAGGAGGGTATTTCAGGAGTATGATTCTGGGAATGACCAGGCACAATATTCCCCCTATTATCCTCAGTATACACAGCCGAACTGAAGTTCAAAGTTCTGGGTTGTAAAGGAGTAACAATATCCTCAGCGGATATGCTTCAGCTAGCTTTTAAGAGTTGTATTTCTCTTAACAACATTTGGTTAGTTTCCTGTTGCTGCCTCATTTGTTCCTGCACACTTCCAAATAAGCTTAGAATTTCATCATTAGAGGCTAAAACGGGAGCAGATCCCTGAATACTCCGAGTAGGGATAATATCCTGAGGTTGTGAAGAAGCTGGCATCCTTGGAGGAGGTGGTGGAAGCACCGAACCAGTAGTAGCAGAAGTTGTAGTAGACATAGTGGAGGAGCTCATGTTTGATCTTGAGGCCATTGTGGACAATGTGGCAAAAAGTTTTGAAAACAGAAAACCGATTAACGATTTTACAAAAAATTTTAGTAAAGATAGCACCACTTGCCCCACGGTGGGCGCCAAATTGTTTTGGTCAAAAATTACCGAAGCAATTTAGTGATCAAATTAGTTAAGTGAGGTAGTGTGCTAAAAAGTGAGTTGGAAATATGCTAGTTATATTGTTTGTGAAAACAGGTTTCAGGATACGGCTCAGGATATTGAGCTGTATCGATGATCAAACTAAGAGCAAAAAGTAAAGGAAATGACACGGGATGTACGAGGAAAGCCCTTGATCAATCTAGATCGTCGGCATAAAACCTCGGGAGCTGACAATCGCAGCTGCCTAGTTCTTCTTATTGCTTCAAATGTCAGGATACAGTGCAGGATATCGACCATATCGCTAAGTGTTACAATGCTTTGTGTGAAAGTAAAAATTGCGAGAGAATAAGTGTGAGAGTGTAGTGAGTGTAGCTGTGATATCCTATTCGATCTGATATACCCACCTATTTATAGTAACGAAATACAAACAAAAATCCCTACAAATATGGGATGCTCCGAATATTCCATTATGAACGTTGTAGACCGAGTAATGCGGCTTCAACGTCTTCATTTGAACGACTTAGACCGAGTCTCCCGGAGAAAGGGTCTTCGTGAACGTTGCTCCATCTGGACGCGTACTCCTGCACACAACCCGTTAGTAATCCTGAGGATACCATTCAGGATGTTACCAATATCCTGAATGAGCATCCCGGATATGAGCAGATATCATACAATCAAGATATAACTCAAGATATTTCCCAGGATATGGGCTCAGAATTTTACCCATAACATGCTCTACTTTTCTTCTGTAGTGCTTTATCAGAAGAGAGCAATAGGATTATCGTGTCTTAAGAGATAATCAAGGATTTAATTTAAGAGCTAATTCTTATAGAAACTTTAAGCAAAACCTATTAGATTTAGGAATTAGAGTGGATGAGATATAGATTTATAGAAGAAAATTATAGTGAGTAAAATTATGGGTACTACGAATAAGGCAGACGAAATGATCATAAGAATTAATTAAGGATCATTAATATAAGGATCATTATGTGAAGAGGTTGTGATATGTCTATTACTAACATCAAAATAATAGACTTATTTAGAGTTCTACTTAAACGAAGACAAATCAGCTTTGGCCAGAAGTGTAATCATTTAAGCATGTGTGCAAAGTATTTGTGACAAATCAGCTTTGGCCAGAATTGAAACAGTCACTTTAGTTATGCACTCGTTAAGTATGCCATCTATGAAGGAATTAAATCAGCTTTGGCCAGATATTAAGACATTCATGTTTATGATGCACACTTAACATAGCTTTCGTAATACTTGAACAATAAGTAGATGCATCAAATCAGCTTTGGCCAGAAGTGATACATCAGAAGCTCATTCAAGTTAAGCCATTTTGGTTTTGTGAAACATTATTTGATCCTTATTAATTAACTAAGTATTTACAAAACCAATCATTTAATAGCAAACCACCTGAGTTCGCTGGGGGGTGCAGGGGGACAGCTTGCCCCCGCACGGGGTTCAGGGCGGAGACCCGAGCTAAATCTTAGTTCACATTAAACAGCCTAAAATAATGAGGTTTCAGGCGAGATCTCGACTCAATTATGAGGTCTCGAGTGAGGTCTCGAGTTAAGTCTCAACTCATCTTGCAACATTATGAGGTCTCGACTCATTAATGGTCTCGAGTCGCAACCTCAGTGTCTCGAGTCGTAATCATGGTCTCGACTACTGTGTTTTATGAGATCTCGAGTGCTTGATGAGATCTCGAGTCGCAACCATGGTCTCGAGTTGTGAAGATTGAAGCCCTTAGTCGAAACCTCAGTGGTCTCGAGTCGAAACCTTATGGTCTCGAGTCGAAATCGTTGTCTTGAGTTGTAAACATTTGAGAACACTTATGATTTCTAGTTGAGGCCTTGTGGTCTCGAGTCGAGATCTTGGTCTCGAATCCACTGCTAAAACTGTTAATGTAAAAGCATAACTGAAAATTCGAATTCTAAGGGATTTTGAGATATGGTTTCCTGTTTTAATGATGATCTAATTTTGTCAAATATTTCGAAAATTTTATCTGATTATCAATTAACAGTTTTCGAATAAACTTAAAAGATAAAATTGGATCAAACAGGAAAAACATTCATCAATCCTAATTACATTCCAAAACATAAAGGAATTTTCGAATTTTCCTAAGATCATATTATGAACCCTAACAATAAAACATAAATTCTGGAAACCCGAAACCTGAATTTTAAGGGTTTTCTAAACAGATTTCGGTAATAAGCTTACACGTTTTGATTTCGAAATATTTAAAACAAAATCTTTTCCTCGAAACAGTGATCTTGAGTGGATCTTTATAACTCGAAACCGGCTGTTAGGTTTATTAAGTTATCAAAATTCCGTTTTCCAGATTTCTATCCCAGAATTGATGGATACGAAAACAGAACTGACTAATCAACATATGCTCTGATACCACATGTTGATTAGTTCTGTTTAAACGTAATGGAAAACATGAAAACATACCTTTGATTGCATCAGCACAGGCCAGCAGAGAATCCAGATTTAGATATAGCAAAAAGGTTTGACATGATTGTCAGCTTGGTCTGGTTCCTCCTTATGGTGCAATCTAATGATGATGATTATGAAAACCGAATAAGGGAGATCGGCTATGGAGATGGAGGTCGATATTGATGTTATGTGTTATTAGGGTTTGTGTAATTGTCTAACCCTTTAACCTCCACATTATTCTCCTTATATATGCACCCAGAAGGAAACCCTAATTAGTTAATAAGGGTAATTAGGCCCATCAACAATTACCAACTAATTATTTAATAGGTTGTTATATATTTTGATCCATATAATGTAAATGATTATAATGGCTACTAGATTAAATATTATACCATAATATATTTAATCTTACAAGTTATTCATATATGACCACTGTTTCATAGGAAGTTGCTTGGAGCAAAGTAGGGAGATCAAAGCATTCTCAATGGAGAAACTATGATGATCTAAATGAGTATTGCGGATTGGAGTGCTAAGGAATTGGTTTTAGTTAATAATACTAATAAGATTAACTTGAGCATCACATGTCCGTAGATTGTTTCCGGTTACGCTGGCCAATGTGTGGTAAATGGGTTAAGCTTCATCTACTTTTTTTCTTCATAATTTAGCGTGCTGTTCATTTATCTCATGATTTAGGATGGCAAACCAAGTGGTAAACATAGGCGGGTCGCTAAAGTTAATTTTGTTGAGATAATACCGAATTTACATATTTTTTAGAAACTTCGACAGAATGCAGAGCTTTTTTTATTGTGCTTACAGGTACCATTTATTGTATTTTTTATAGTTGATACTACTAATTATTATAATGTTCACATAAACATATTCACAAATTCATAATTACCATGTTGGTTTTCATTACATGAGACACAGTTGTTAAAGATATGCTTCTTTGAAATTTTAATTTAGGTAGAGTATTTGGTACTGGGTACCGGTACCGAATTTCCCGTACCGATTTTTTTGGTACCGGTATCCGCTTTTTGGCATTTTTAGTATCTGCACTTTTGGTATCGGTACCAGTTTGGTACGGTACCTGTAAAACCGTACCGAACATTTTCGGTACCGGTACCCAGTTTTGACGAATTTCGGTACGGTACCAGTACCACGATCATCCCTATTTTAGTTCATGTTATAATCATCTCTAAAAATTCATAATTTCAAAAATGGATTTTATGAAATACAACTAAAATTCAGTCACATGCCTCTCTATTGATCTTATGGCGTTTCTTGGATCGAGTTTGCCGACAGAGGTAATTGAACGTTTGAAACTCCATCATCTGTAGCTCAGGGTTCATCTGGTTTGTTATCTAATATATATGTTATGTTTTGGTTCATTAGAGTAATAATTTGTTGAGGAGGCGGGTTGGGTAACGAACCAAAATGATCAACTGTTTAATACAGGACAAAACATGCTTGATCGGGTTGTGCTTCCTGTAGTCACTTTCTTAGACTTCTTTTAATAAAATATAACCCGTTTGCCAAAATTGCAACATTTAATGCAGATAAAAAGCTACCTCATGCTCAACACCAACAACGGCTGCTTCGGCACACTAGAGATGTGAAACTAGAGTTGAATCAACTTCTGCAGTACCAATACGGTGTCCACTATTCACATATTACAGATGTTGTAAACTAATGAATTTTAGCAGTGAAAAGCTACCCCATCCATCACCACTAAAGTAATAGCCTAGGAACGCCTGAAAACATTCAGGCCCGTTTTCGGTGGCCCGAGACAGACTGAGGAGCCTAAGCGCGCACCTTTGCGCCTTTGGTAACGTAGTAATTAGTTAGCGATAAAGTTGGATGTGTTTGGACCAAAAGTGTTTCTGGTCAATCAGGCTTATCACCTCTAGAACTCTAGAAGCAGGATGATCTGACTTCACGTTTATAAAGTATTTTTTTATTTTGTATTAGGAGGGCTCAAAGATAATATGGTTTGGTAGAAATGCACTTGGAAGGCGAAGTCTTCTTATTCATTAGCCAATTATAAAAGACTCCCGAGTCATGCTTTCTTTTGTATCACCACCTTATGCTCTTTTGACAATTCAGGATATGCAGACCTTTACTTTATATGTGAAGCGGTGGTGGTGGTGGTGGTGCAGATGCAGCTCCGATAAATTGTGGTGTTGAAACAAAACAAAAGGGGACAATGAAGACAGAGTTCAGAAATCACAACCGTGAACTTAACCGGCTAGAGTTTTTATCAGAAATCCGGTGACCCCTTTGAGCTGTGTGTTTTATTTCGAAGCTAGGAACTACGAGGTACGTGTAAATCCAATTATCTATCTAGCACCACCTCTGTACAACTTCAAGGTACGTGTAAATTGACAAATGTTATACAGTCGTTATAAATAATCAGTCCTTTCCACACTCATGTTTTTCGTATGATGAGGAGAAGCTTCATTGATGTTTTCGTTCCGCTTTTGGAAAGCGTGACTAAAAAAGATTGAAATAATTACTTCTACTTTCGTTAGTTGGATGCTTATTTTTTGGGGGTTTCTTCATAAATAGGCAGCCTTTATATTATTAATTTAATACATTATTGCTTTTATTTTTGTTCGTTTGTTTTGTTTTCATATATACAGGTTGTTACTATTAATGAAAAGAGAGCAGTCGACATCCTTTTGAGTTCATATTGAATTGAGACCAAATTAGAATTTGGGTTGCCCTGCCTCTCGATATTCTTGACCTTTCCACAAGTTCAAAATTAATTTTTATAAGATTTTACAAATTGGTTACTCATTATTTTGAGTAAAAACCATAAACATTATGTATTTATTCTAAGTTTTATTGAAGCATGTTGGTTAATCAGCAAAACTAGAAAGATTTGATTAGCTATATATTTAAATGAAAATCGTTTAATTTTCTTAAATTCAGGTAACGATCTGACAATCTGAGAGAGTAGGAATGTGGTTGTATCCGATTATTTCAAATGGTTCGAAATTCTGTTGGTGAATATGAATGATCTTATAGTGGATAAATTCTTCTCTATGTATTATGATACAAAAGCTTCCTAAGTTCCTATCAAAACCATTACCTTCAATTTTTGTTTCTACGTATTTGTTATAGATTCTTCTGGTGGCATTGTTGCGGATAACCAAGGTAAGTTGGTTTTTAGGGATGTTTTTTGGTTGCATTGTGTCGAAAACTCCTTTCTGCATTTGCGGCTCCTTATTACCCATTCGAGTGGTCTACGTGGGTTCCAAAGAAGGTTGATGTTCTCTGTTTGAGAGCAGAGCAAGACCGACTCTCAACTTTAGAGGGCCTGCATTGAAGGAACATTGTATGGGGTTCGATAAAGTGCCGTTTGTGTGGAGAATATACAGAGACGTCACGCCTGTTCTCCTCATGTTTCATAGCTGCAAACTTATGAAGTAAAGTAAGCTAATGGTGTGAAATTCCGCCAATCTTTACTTTCACTTTTCGAGACCTACTGCAAGCGGTAATTCTCACCACCTGCTGGTCATATGGAAGGGCGAAATGGACTTATTTTTTTAGGCAGAAGAGTTATTCTTGAGCAGCTGCTAAGCGAGATCAAAACAATGTCATTCATGTGGATCAAAAATCGAGCAAAGCGTATTAAGGTAGAATGGGAGAACTGGCGAAGATTCGAGGTTTCAAATGTTTTGCTTTGTCCATTTGCAGTAGGAAGTAATGTTGTAAAGTCAGTATGATTCAGCACGGTATCGGTACTGTATTGTTGTCAAATCAACGCCACCTGATTTGATGGTGTATTTTCAGTAACCTTTTTTTTTTTTAATTGTAGATTTAGTGAAACAAGTTATTGTTATGTGCAGGAGGAAGCAGGGAAACTCAAGTTTGTATGCTTATCGAATGATAATATTGATGAACATATGATGTGGTATCTACTGTTCTCTCTTAATTTGCATAGTTAATGTTTTTTCACCTTGATGAATGGTTCGGTATGCAAGTGATAAAATTGATGAACGTATGTATTTACAGGTTAATTGGATTACGAACATGTCTTTCATTAGGATAATATTTACATATAGAAATCTTATTTTTTAATTATAAGGGGTAATGATGACTTATGTGGTGTAGGGAGTTGTGTAGTCAACTAACTAAATGTTGTTGGTATCTTTAAACTTTTATGTTGTTTCGGTTTAAGGTTTAGATTGGATTACAAACATATCTTTTATTGGGAGATTAGTTACTTTGTGATGCTATTTAATGTTTGTCCTTTATTTTGAAGATCTTTAGTGATGGTCGTAGCCAGAAGTTCTAGATGGCTTAGAGAAACAGTAAATGTTGTTTGTCGAGTGACACCTTAATCCTTAATAAAAGTAAAAAAAAAAGAATTTTTTATATTTCTATGCATTTTAACTGTATTTTCACTTTGTCAATAAGTAATTTATGTAATAAATATGTCACTTTGTTTGTATTTATATTATTTGTACACTTTGTGATAATGTATATTAAATTTTTCGACCCGCGAAGTTCACGGGAGATAACCTAGTAAACTATAAAGCCAACAAGTAAGAGGTATAATATGTCTATAATTTCGTACTGCAATTTTAAAATCATCATCTCTTAAATTAAATTGTAAATCACCTAATTTTCTATAAAAAAAAATAGTATTATTGTGACTATCCATGTTCCTAACTCTATATCATTTAGTTTTATGAATATTGTGACTATTCATGTTCATAACTTCATATTCATTTAATGTCATGAATATTGTGAATATTCATGTTCATAACTCCATATCATTTAAGATTGTAATTAAATGGATATTAAAGATCATTTAAAGTAATAAGAATTAATCAAATTTGTAATGCAAAAATAAATTAAAATTAATAAAGAATAAATTAAACTACATGATGGGAAAATGATATTTAATGATTTTAATTTTTAAGCATTAAACCAACATTATATATATTAATAACAATAAAAGGCTATTTAATTACTAACCATAAAATATAATAAAAACAATTTATCCCACAAGTAATAAGTCGATTACAATTCAAAACCCAAAACTGAGATACACCTTAATTTATTAGCTTTTACAAAGATGTATAACATGGATCCACTACGGCATATCATGGCATACCACATTCCCAATCTAAATAATTTCACATTTAATACATACCACACATAACTACATCTTTCAAAAGTTAGTTCACATACAAATAGAATTATATTATTAAAATCTTTAGAGTAGTTTCAAAAATGACCAATCGTGGAGATTTAAATATATATTGCATATTTGGGACAACTAAATTAAAGCATAAATTCACTAGATACTGCAACTTTTCAAACCGTTAATGAAACATACATATTCAGTTTAGTGTACCAAAACTTCCCTTGAAGTCCAATAAAATATTTAATGATAAAAGAGAGATAACCAAGAGGGGTAAGAAATTAGTTACAATATTGTAAATAATCAATTAGAGAAACTAGAAAGATTTTTTTTTCTTGATCGAAAACCATTGTGTTTCTAGTTTACTTTTGCTTTCTTTTATTCACATCTCAATATTTTTCGTAGGTGTTTGTTTGTGAAAGAAAACTATTCAGATAAGTTAAGACATAGGAAAGTAAATAAAGAAGTAAAAACATTATGATCCTGGTTAAATAAGGATAATGTCAATGTTGTTCATGATGATTTTAATCTTAAATCATAACCAATAAAAAATATCAAGAAAAGCGTAAGTTAATTTTCAAGTTTTATCATACCAACAATCGATGAGAAAAGTGGAAATAAAATTAAAACAATTAAGGGTTTGCATACCAGATCAACAATTTTGTCTTTTATCTCTTTCGCCAACGTTGATACGACATGGAGTCTTGTGTTGATACAATCCAACTTCAAAAGCAATTAGTGCTGATAACGTTTTGTAAAACAACGGCCTAATAGCAACATCTTATATGTAAAGGATAATATAGAGAATATAGAGAGAATGAGAAGTACAGAAAATGAGAGAAAAAATTATTCATTGATTGTACATATATCATATATATATATAGATCAATATAACAACCCTAAAGCCCATTAACATTAGGTCAGGCTTGGCATATGGACCTGAATGTCTGCATTCATAACATTTTACACATTTTTACCTTAATATTAAATATGAAAAACGAAAAGAACAACAGAAGTAACTGTTTAATAGTAAAAAAAAGTAACTTTGAAAAAGCCACCCCTATAGACTCCACATAGCACAAACAATTTATCTAATTCCCTATCCAATATTAGTGCTAAGCAAAGAAAGAAAAGACAACAATGCATGTGGGCCTATTAAATTAGACGAAAATACATAAACCAACCTTTATGTATACCTGAAATTGTACCATATACCTTTAGTTTAAAAAGAGCTATTCTAGACCATTCGCTTTGGTCAAAGTTGGTCATAAACCGGTTATTTAAGAAAATAACCAAACTATAGAAATTGGTTTGGGTTGGGTTGGGTTCAAACTAGTTTTAAATAACTGGGTTTTCAAAGGTATCAAATTCTTAAACAAACAAACCCCCCCCCCCCCCCCCCCCCCCCCAATGAAATAACTTTAGTTCTTAGTTAAATTGTTTTACCCTGACCAAAATTCCTTACAGATACGACCTTATTTACCCGTACTAGTATTAGTATTTAAGTTAAAATAAATATTTTTTATTAGCCCACGGTAGCTTGATCATATAGCTTCCCGAGTATAGCTTGATATGTAAACCTCCGACTCAATTGTTTCGTGAGCTCCAATATATGCCCGGGTCATGGTCAAGCTCGTTTAATCTCTACTCGATTTGAGTTTTTAGTGAGATAGTCTTGAATGGATCAAGAATCGATTAGCTCGTTTACACCCCTGCTAGAAACAAAGTTGTTGGGTTCCTTCTATAACTCAAGCTTTCCCAAAAGCCATTTGAATATTTTTTTTCAAATTGGTGATTAAGTTTAGTAATCATCCCTTCGATAGCTCTGTATACCTAACTTTTTTTCTTTTCGCTATGCTTCTCATTAATTCTCGAGTAGGATATTACACGAATAACACATTATGTATGTAGAAAATTATAATTTTCATTGTTTTAACTTATTTTACATGAATCTTAATACCTAGACATGTCGTTTTATCCATTTTAAAGGGAAAATAAACAAATAATCATCACATACAAATTACAAATTGAGTAAGGTTTGATGGTGATTATGATTTTTGTGTCTTAAGGTTTAAAGTGATTATTTCGTTCGCCACGACAAAGTAATCACTTTAATTGAACTTTTCATCAAATTCAATAAGAAGATAGATTGTTGTCAGATTAGAATAAATCTTATTTTTTTAACGAAAAATTTCGTTAGACAAGCCCACTAGCAAAACGCTAGAGACAAAGATAACAAACATAAACTAAAAGATGAAAGAGACCCAATCATGCTAAGATAATGTTATAGACATAGATCTATTTTTAATCCAATAAAAAGAAAGTGACTTGATATTTTCCACAATCTTTTCAATTCTCACTTGGCCATCCGAAAATACCCTTTTGTTTCTTGTTTTCCATTTGCTAGAACATGCCACCATAAATATATTATAACTTGAATAATCTTTTTCTTTGCCCTAGAATAAATCTTATTGACCTTACAACAATTTTAGAAGTGATATATGATGAAAAATATTCAGATTGTTCTTCAACGTGAATTTGTTCTTTACTTTTCTTTTAGCTTGTCACGGAGTGTATATACTGAGGCTGGAGGGTGTGGGATAAAGCCCCTAGTGGCTTTATCACGCCAACCTCAGCGCCACGTTACGTCCACGTCAGATAGGGGGCTTTAAGACCCCTTCCCTTAACTTGTAGGGTGTGTGATAAAGCCCCCCTTTAAACTATAGCCCCCCCCCCCCCCCCCCCTTAACCAATCCTTCATCGATCCACTCAAAAGTTGCTCGTTACCGTGCTGGTGAGAGACCCATGGCGCCCCCCTTTAATTTGGTGGTGGCTCCCCGGGGGTGCTATCGGTGGTGAGGTGGCGGGATGGCGCCCTCCCATTACCCTCCGGCCTGAATAACTTTATACGTCTGTAAGTACTGATAAAATGGCATGTTTCCAAAAATCCAAGCATGCGTTTACTTTGGGTCAAGATTCGCCAAAATAATGCATTTACTACCTTCAACCATATCCACATATTATTTTTTTCCGGCGGGGCTTGTGCCCTTGGGAAAAAGAATACTAGATTACACATAATCTCCCTTTAATCCTTATCTAGCAAAATGACCCATAACATCAAAGCCTAGTGGCATTTTAAGAATGAGATAGAGTTTAGAGGCCATTGGGTACTGAGTTCGATTCCTAAAAGGGATTTTTTCAGATTTTTGGGTTTTTCTCTGAATTGGTGTATAAGCATTATTGTCTAGTGGAGATGGATATGATCGGGTGGCTCTGATGGTGGCACGAATGCACGATGATACTCCCTGATCCGTCAGTGATAAAATTTTGCCGTTAAAAAGATCTGGCATAATGATTTTTGAGTTCTCTATTGACACCATGCCGTGGGTCAGCCTGTATATTTCAGTTGCATCCTTGTACATCAGTTATCATCCTGCGAAAAAAATTGTGTGAAACAATGATAAATATAATTTTTTTAAATACGTAAAAATTTTAAGATAGTAAGAGGAAAAAACTATATAAAAACAAAACTTTGAAGCAGTTTTAATAGCTTGTACAGTTGTGCTTCGATTATTTATACATATAAAGGCATGTTCTCGTTTTTGTTGGTAATAGAAACTAAGGTCGTATTTGTTGTTAAAAGAAACTAAGGTCATATTAAGCATGCGCTTCGCGACGAGTAACAATTTTTCCCCATTCTTCTGCTTGATGCGATTAGAGTTCATTGGTATCTCTTTGGTTCATTATGTGTAGAGAATTCGATCCGTATTGTTATAATTTGTTAATGTACCGTCAGGGAAAAAATGCTAAAACGAAAGGAAAAAAAAGTAAAAATTAAATAAATACAAAATCATAAATAATTAATAAGATAACAAACTATGAGTGTTTGATTAGTTGGGGAAAAGAGGAACCACAAAAAAAAAGTTAAAATTAAAGATTAATTTAACTATATACTTCATAAAGTTTAAAAATTAAAAAAAAGTGTTACAAGAAGATAAAGTCAGGGACTTGATATTCACACACCTAAACCTTATTTCTACACCCCTCAAAGTGCCCCGCTTTGGCCAAAGCGGGGCGTTTAGGGTGGAATCTGCACACACAGGGTGATGAGACTTGATAGGATTTTATATTATGTACGGTGTCGGAGAAAGTATCACGTTTTGAACCCTAAGCGCGGCGCTTCGGCCTAAGCGCGGCGCTTCGGCCTAAGCGCGGCGCTTCGGCCTAAGCGCGGCGCTTCGGCCTAAGCGCGGTGCTTCGACTCCCATTTCATGCATTTAAGAGGCAGGCCATGTGTTCTGTCTCGTATTCTCAAAAAAAAATCATCCATTTCAAAAGATTGAGGTTGAGGTTCTATTGGGTTTGTTGTTTTGAATTGTGAAAATTCTGTTGAGGAAAGTATTTTTTTCAGTGATTACGATGTGGTGGTTTAGCAACTACCTTTTCGGTGAATACTCTAGAATATCTACAATCCAATAAACGTACATTATGCATTTCAAATCAAGGGTCCCATCATTACAACCACCAATATCTTTTGGTAGGCAAGGAATGCTACCATCTATGCGGGCTTTCCATTCATATATTCCGTCCAACATATGACACATGATAAAAGCGCTTCTCTAGACAATATTTGATTATGTTCCGTTTTATTACAGTCGTCATGATCAACTACTGAATAGTGATCTTCATGACTTGAAGTTGTACCCAAATCTTCGATCTCTTCCAAGATCAAATTTCTTCGTTTCCCATGATTATGAAACCTCGTTTTGTGAGGTGGTCTTCTTTCATGTTTCCCAAAATATTTTGAAGGCTCATAAAATTCAATATTATTTTGGTGATTTTCTAAGTGTTTGCAAGCTTCTTTTGGTATCATCACGACATCACATATTTGTAGCATTTAAGACTAATTGTAATTTGAGTACAACTTTCTGTCTCAAACGTTTCTAAAAGTAGAAAAAAATAAAACATTAACAACTAACAAAGATTGAAGAACAAAAGAAGGAAGTGTTCCTCTTTGTTACCAAGCATGTCATCTGAAACAATTAACATGAGATTGTTGTTCAACAGGATTTGCTTTTGGTGATCTCTGTTAAACTTGTTCGGGATTTTCTGTACATTCGTGTGTTGCAGTTTGGAAAGATGACCGAATATAGATCTGAATAACCGATACAGAAACCGCTTCGTAAGCAATGGATCTGAATAACAACTTTTTCGGGATTTTCTGTACATTCCCATGATAAAAGCGCTTCTCTAGACAATCTGGGATTATGTTTCATTTTGTGATAGATTGTGATGGGAATATTTATAAGGCTTTTTTTTAAAAGTATATTTAATATCGAATGCGATATTGTTGAATTTATTACTGCATCTCTATACATTGATTGTGGATTTAACTTGCAACATACATGGATGGTTTGTTCATATTCAATAAGATTACGTAATTATATTTAATATTGTATGAGGCGTGTCACAAGGACGGAAAGCAACTTGATATACAATACCGGAGGAATGGCGAGTGTTTCTAATTGCAACTTTGGATTTGATTAAATGTCGTTCATATCCATATAAACTCGCAGGTGACAGAACCATTGCAAGTGTCTATATGGATGGTACACTTATCGCATCCCGCTCTTCTGACACCAATGAAAATGCAAAGCTTCATGCAGTCGAGGCCGCTTTGTTAAAAATAACAAAACCGAAAACTAGTGATATGGGCCCACAAGCCGAGGCCACAAGCTTTGTCTCTCTCCACATATCTTCAGTGTGCTTTGCAAGCTTCTTTTGGTATCATCAAATTTTTGTACCATTTAAGACTGACTGTAATTTAAGTACAACTTTCTCTCTCAAACCTTTCTAAAAGTAGAAAAAAAATAAAACATTAACAACTAACAAAGATTGAAGAACAAAAGAAAAAAATGTTCCTCTTTGTTACCAAGCATGTCATCTGAAACAATTAACATGACATTGTTGTTCAACAGGATTTGCTTCCGGTGATCTTTGTTAAACTTCTTCGGGATTTTCTGTTTGCAATATATATATATATATATATAGAGAGAGAGAGAGAGAGAGAGAGTGTGTGTGTTGGCTACAAAGTCTATTTTCCCTACAAAGTGTAAAAAGTCATAATTTCAACCATAAACACACTCAAAACCCACAAATAACATAGTGGAGGTTATTAAAACACAATTTTTGCGGTTTTTGTTTTGTGTTTTGGATGATAAGGCTTTGATTATCGAATGATTAACATTAGTGTGTTTTATGTTTATTGTCATGTTGTGTTTTATATTCATAGTTCTACGATGGTGTGTTTGAAGTTTTTATGGACTGTTAGGGTTCTAATATAGTGTTTTTGTACTATTCACTTTGTTATTTGTCTGTTTTAGGTGTGTTTTATGGTTGAAATTGGGTGTGTTTTATGGTTGAAATTGGGTGTGTGAGAACGGTGAGAACGCTTATGGATCGTCAGATCAAAACAATCTATGGACTAGATTGACGCGGTGGCGTTTTCGTAAATAACATCAATTTTATTACGTGGACGCGCTTCATTAAGGGTAAAAGGGTCTTTTGACTTCTCCACACAAAACGCCATCTCATGAAAATAAAACGCCAAACAAAAATCACACACCATTCTAACTAAAAACGCCATTAGATATAAAACGCCAAACTTAATTATAATAAAATCCTGCCTAAAAAACCGCCAAAAAAAATCCTATATATACAACATCTCAGACCTTCAATTAAAAACACACACAAAACCCCAAACGCCATATTTAATATTTACCATTCCTCTTAGAAACGCCAAAAAACCCAAACATCAAATATCTTCTAAACCAAAACGTTTTTTGAAATTCAGTTTGGTTGTCTGTAAGCTTTCGCTCAATGTAATGGACAAAATCCTTAAGTGAGGATATTGTCCATTTTATATAGTAAAATCTTATTGACTTATCCCCAACTTCCATCTAATTTATAACGCCAAAACATACAAAAACATTATTGAGGTTTGTAGTCAATAAAGTTTAGCTGTATGGGGTGGACAACATTGTCAGTTATCTTTCTTAACCGAGGAGTAACAATGTTGTCCATCACCATACAGCAAAATGTTATTGATTTTAGCATGATCAAATTTAAAGTTTTAAGATGGTTTATTTAGTGGCGTTCTTTTTCTCGGTAAAACGCCAAAAAAGTTAAAAAATCAAACATCATTCAATGGAAATTCAAGGATTGTTAGCTGAAAAGGGTGTAAACTCAATAACATTTTGCTGCATGAGATGGACAAATATTATAGAAAAAGAGGCTGATTTTAGACTTTGTGCTTCCACACGGCGACAAAAAAAACTACTTCGAAAAACAAAAATAAAAAAAAAATCATACGAAAGTCGAAACAGCCAGTGAAGATGCTTCAAAAGAAGAAAGGGACTGGTGACAGTGAAGATTTGGAAGATCAATATATATTTTTTTAATTTTCTTTTTTAGTTGATTGTTATATAATAACAACGCCATATGTAATAAAAACGCCACAAAGCCAAATGCTTGTCAAAAAGCCAACATGCCATTAAACGCCCCCAAAAACTACCAAACAATATAATATTACTTTGGACAAGTATTATAAAAAACCAAAAAATTAAAAATAAAATAAAATAAATAAAAAACAAACTTGAAAATGTAACTAGAAACAGTAACTACAAAGCAGTAATACTGAAGATAGGGAAAATTTATTATATTCGAATCTAAAACGCTAAACTTGAAAGATGGGACGTGTTACAGACTTCAGAGATAAAGCTTATAAAAAACAATAATTACAAACAGTAACTGAAAAGACGAATACTTTATTATAATAATGCACCTCCTAACTTACGCGCCAAAAAGACATCCTATAAAATGATACGTCTCAGCAACTTCCATTTGATCAAACCAAAAAAACAAACGCCAATACTACTAAATACCACTCACTGTAAAACGCCAAAAAATTAAAAAATCAAAGATGACTAATATGCTTTCTTGGATATTCAGTATTGTTCTTCGTGAAGTTTCACTGAATGAATTGTTAGCAGAGGGGAGTAACTCAGTAAGATTTTGCTGCATGAGATGGAAAAAATTCAAGAAAAAGATACTGATGACAGTCATATGGCATTTTGTATTTTTTGTTCTTGAAGAAGGCTTGGATGAGGAGAAGAGATCAATGACATTGAAGAGTGGGATGATTATAAAGATGAAGATCGAGATGAAGAAAAAACAAAAAACTCGCCCACACGTCATAGATCCATGTCCCCAAACATCCACAAAAAGCCACTTCAACAGATGAGCAGGTAAAATAATCAAACCGATTGGTTTGTTAAGTTTTACATAAAACGCCATATATTTGGTGACAGTTCTTGTACTATTAAAGAAGAGAAAGACTGATGACAGTGAAGATTGTGAAGAGAGATCCGATTAGAATTTTTAATTTATTTTCTTCGTTTGTATTTTTTTTCCTGTTATTGAAATATAATCTAACAATTGTAAAACACCAAGATACCACAAACGCCAAAATGTATATAAAAAATAATAGAAGAATGGGTCATCTTGTTTAAAACGCCTTGAAAAACGTCATTCAGATAGATTTCCTGGCCCTGTGGGTTCCAATGGCATACGATTTGAATAAACGCCAAAATGTTAATACAATGAAACCATTAAACGCCATTAATTATTGAATTTGGTTAACGCCAAAAATCTAAAACCCCAAAAATTAAAACAATATAGGGAAAAGCGGAACTGCAAAAGCAGAAGATGAAATGACAAAAAAGCCCCTCCGCCCTTCTGTATGCCGCGTGACACGTGTTGGGCCAGGATGCGTTCTCACACTTTTGAGCGTTTTCTCCTGATCGCGTTTCTATATATATATATATATATATATATATATATATATATATATATATATATGTTTTGAATTAAAATGATTGTAAAAAAAATAAAAAAACTATATATGTTTTGTAAAAATAAAATAACTTTAAATCAACTTTAAATTATATATGTTTTAAAAAAATAAAACAAAAATCTACAATTTTTCAACAAAAAAAAAACACAACCAAATACAATCAAACAACGAAGCAACAACCCATTATTTTAACCAAAACCTCACATTTTCCCCTAAAAATAAACAGCCAGTCCAAAACGCCCCGTTTTAGTCAAAGCGGGGCGCTTCGGTACGAGGTCACCTGAGACTGACATGCTCAGCCCTTGTCTGTTACTTTAACATAAAGCGCCCCGCTTTAGCCAAAGCGGGACGTTTTGAGGTGTGCGAATAGACCAAAGGGGTGTGCGAATAGCCCGGGCCTAAAGTTATTGTTGTTACACAAACAATTAAGTATTTAAGACCTAGATGACATGAATTTATCTTTTAAACATTTACGTTAATATTAATATAAAAAAACGAAAGAGACAACACTTCGTTCTATCTCTCATTTGGCACATATATAGGGGGTGTTTGGCTAAACTTTTTCACACCTCTTTATAACTTATTGACTTTTATAAAAAGTTAATAAGGAGAAAAAGTTTTTGGCAAACTCAAAATGACTTTTTAAAATGACATTTTTGTATAGAGAGAAAAAATCAGTTTTTAAAAAATTAGAACACTGTGACTTTTTGAAGCTCCTTATAACTTTTCATAGAACATGGTGGCTTTTTGAAGCTCCTTAATAGTCATTTTACATGAATAAGCTAAATCAAACACTATTTAAAAAACAACTTATTGACTTATTGTCTTTTCCCATCACATAAGCTAATCCAAACACTTTTTTTAAAACTACTTTTAAAAAGTCATAAATCAATAAGTCTTTTTAATAAAAAGTAATTTTTTTGAGTTAAATAAGCTTAGCCAAACACCCCCATAATTAAATTGTTTAATAGTAAAAAACGTAACTTTTAAAAAACCAGCTCTGTAGACTCCACATGCATAAACAATTTATCAAATTCTCTGCTCAGCATCAATGCTAGGCAAACAAAAATATAAAAGATAACTCAAAAAAGCATGTGGACCAATTAAATTTGAAAAAATTACACAAATTAACTTTTATGTATACATAAAATTGCACCATATACCTTTTAGTTTAAAAAACGCTATTTTTAACCGATCAGTTTGGTCAAATTTGAACAAAACTGGTATGAGTTGAAACCGGTTCGATTCATAAACCGGTTATCATTGAGGAAAATAACCAAACCCTATAGAAATTGGTTTTGGCCGGGTTCAAACTAGTTTTATATAACCATTTTTTCAAAGGTTTCAAATCGATCGGTATTGTTTTATAGTTTGTTATGGTATCGTCAAAGAAAAAAAATTTAAAACGAAAGGAAAAAAAGTTAAAAAAAATAATAAGTTGTAACATAATCAATAAGATGTCTAACTATAGGCGTTCGATTCGTTGGGAAAAGAGTAACCACAGAAAAATTAAAATTAAAGATTAATTTAACTATACAATTCAACAAGTTTAAAAATTATAAAGAGTTAAAAGTGTTTAAAGTTGTGGTTGTTACACAATTATGATCTATATGACACGAACTTGTGTTTTACACATTTACTTTACTAGTGGAGGGTTCAAATAAGAAGAATTTTTTTGTAAGAAGAAAAAAGAAGAAGTTTCAACCAATAAGAATGCTTCATTTTACTTCATTTAATATTTGTATTTAATTTTAATATAAGGGTATATTGGTAAAGTTACATAAATCATTAATGTGTATTCTTCCCCATTAATAACTAGCTAAATTAAATTTGTAACTCCTTTTCAAAATATATACTTTTTTCAAATTAAAAAAAAACAACTTAATTTAAAGTGTAGAATAAATTACTAGTTGTGTAGGATAAATCATGAGTTGTGTAGGATATATTTCGAGGTGTGTAGGATAAATTTCGACTGTGTAAGATAAAATTCTATAATGTGTAGGGTATATGTAGGAAAATTTTGATATGTGTAGGTTTTGTAGATTATATGTAGGATAATTAATAATTAGTTGACTAATTAATTAAAGAGAGAATAATTAATGATATGAGTTATAAATTAAATAACATTTTACTAATATGTCATTTCTTCTTTTTCTTCTCACATTAAATTTTTTCTCAAATGAACATTCCCCTACTTTACTATTACTTCATTTCTATTTCTATATGATTTTAATTTAATTATATATATATATTAATTTGCAACAATTATTGGCATTGTTATTTGTAACATGATGCTTAGTGGCTTGTACCACTAAAGACAAATTGTTATTTCATTTAAATACTATAAATAATCTTGCGAGTTAACACGACGCAACGTGCGTGTGTGGTTAAATGTTTCTACGTCGTCTATTTTTTTTCGTTTCATACGTTCATCGTAACGCTTGAGTCCTAGATCGACTTAGTTATTTTTTTCTATGTTTTACGTTTCGATTTAATTTTTTCGCATTAACACGCTGCAACTTCAGTGTTGGTTGTCGCTGATAGTAGTGTGACGTTGGTGTTCGCCTCCACCACAACGCGGGGATGCTTCAGTGTCGGTGGTCGCTGGCGGTAGTGTGGCATTAGTGCTCGCCCCCGCCGCAACGCGAGGGTGATTAATACTAGTTTAATTTAAAGTGCTGACGAATAATTTATTCAATCTATTGGGTCACTTTGTTCTGTCTCTCATTTTGCACATATATAATTAAGTTGTCTAATAGTAAAAAGAAAATAACTTTGGAAAAACCACCCTTGTGGACTCCACAATGCAGATATAATTTATCAAAAGTCCCTACCTAACATTAGTGCTAGGGAAATAAAGATAGAAAACATAACTTTAAAAAAGCATGTGGGCCACTTAAATTTTAGCACGGTAGAAACCTCTTATGTTTCATATGCTAGCAGGATGAATGTAAGATGTGACGAGAGCAACACATCGTATTGCGATACTTATTTTTTGTAGTTGTTTTATTTATATAAGATTTATTGTAGCATTATTGTGATATATATATATATATATATCAAAAGCGAAGTAATCGGGTAATCCATTTCATTGTGTTGTGCATAGTTTGGTCAGTTCGGTTATTATTCTCAACCGAAACCGAAACCAAAGTCATCGGTCAGTCTATTTTATTAACCAATCGGTTTTCGGTTAATAACTTTGGTTTATTCGGTTAGATTGACGGTTTTTGGTTTGGTTCATTTACTTTCAGTTAATAGCAAAAACCAAACTTGGGCTAAAACTTTTGCTTAGAAATATATGAAAATGAGATATAAATACATGAACTGAAAGTATAAATATATGAAACGGAGATATAAAATATGAAACATGTGAACAGGAGGTATAAAATTTAGAAATATATGAAAATATTAATTATTCGGTTCGGTTCGGCTTAATTTTGGTTATACAAGAGTACAAAAAATGATAATTGGTTTTTGGTTAATTTAGTTTTTAGTTAATTAAGTTTTTGGTTGATTTCAGTTCGTTTTCATCTGTTTTCGGTTTGGTTTAGGTTAACGATTTAGTTATTCCTCACCAATAACCAATTTTGGTTACTAACCGATAGGTGCGTGCACGATACATTGGGGAACACAGACATTGCCACGGTGTGCGTTGTTCGGTTGGTTAGATTATTATCCTCAATCGAAATTAAGGTCATCGATTAGTCTATTTTATTAGTCATTCCGTTTTCAATTAATCGGTTTGGTTTATTCATTTAGATTTTTTTTGGTTTGATTCATTTTATTTCGGTTAATAGCCAATACCAAACTTAGGCTAAACCTTTTGATTATAAATACATGAAATTTAAGTATAAATACATGAAATGGGTATATAGGTACATGAATGTGGGGTATAAATATGAAATACATGAACTCAAGGTATAAATCTATAAATATATGAATTATGAATTATTCGGTTCAGTTAATTTTGGTTAAATGAGGGTAGAAAAAATCGATAACCGTTGTTGGTTGATTTCGGTTAACGATTCAGTTATTACTCACTGTTATTGGTTGATGGGCCGACGGGCCTTGGGCCGGAAGCCTCCCGCAAGGAATATCCTCTTTCTGTCATCTGGCACGACTGTCAGTGTTTGCCGAGTATGGAGACGCTAGCGCATGGTGATTGGAGCCACGTGGCTTGGCAGTTGTCCTTGCTATCGAGTCTGTCACCAGCTGTGAGTGGAGATCATGGAGCAGTGAACGGCGTAACCTGATTGGTTCTACGTCACTGTCGTGTCGTACTTCTTGTCTCCTATATGATTGGCCATCGTGGTAGTTGTCTAGTCAAAGTCTGGCGTAAGGTGATTGGCTACAGCTCTTGCCAACGGTACAATTTATACTTGTATTAGTTGTCACTGTGTTGGGTGCGCCATGAAGGGCTCGCGCATCCGTCTAAAGACCATCAGGAGATATTTTGCTAAGTTAAGGTATGGCTCTTTGCGCGCACGTGTTGTGACTCCTTGTACAGGATTTGGGACCATAACTAATTAAGAATATTACACGACTCACACTTTATGTATATATAAAATTACGAGTTTCATTTTTTAACTTATTTTACATGAATTTTAACAGTAGACATGTCGTTTTATCCATTTTAAATGGAAAATAAATAAATAATTATCATATACAAATTGAGTAAGGTTGATGGTGATTAATGTTTGTGTGTTTTGAGGTTTAAAGGGATTACTAGTTTTGTTGATGTAGCGCATTACAACGAAACAAAGCAAATGATAATTTAAGATAAACGTTATTTGAAATGAAGCATGTTGTTTAGAAAGTCAAACAGTCAGAATCGGTTTAGTTTATCATCATACTGTTTTATGACACCAAATAAATACTCTATTTTAAATATAACTTCAATTTTAATAAAACTTATATAGGAATGTCATGGGAGAAAATTAAATACAACTAGGTAGTTGAGTTTATAAAAAAAATAATGAACGTAAGTTATTAGAGAAATTTCAAATAATGTGATAAAGAAAATATGATTTAAAAAATCAAAAGAGAATTATTAAAAACAAAAAAAAAAACAAATGATAAAAGAAATATGGTTTTAAAAAAGTAAAATTGTTATGAATATTATTAAAGATTGACCATAAAGATCAAGATTTACCTCTAGATTTACCAAGCAAGTGGATGAACTCTTTGTCAAACTTAGGGATAGCTTTGTCTACTAAATAGTTAATCTTGTCAACCAAATAGTTAACCTTGTCTACCAAATAGTTAATCTTTTTTGTAGTATAAATACTAGCTCAAGGTAGAAGGAAAAATGCACCTCATGTATACACTTTCATAAGTTATACAATTCTCTTCTTTCTCTTGTAACACTTCTAAAGTTCTTAAAGTTTTAGCACTAATCTTGTGTTAATTCTTGTTATATTATAACACGTTATCAGCACGAGGCTCTAGCCAAGGAAACGTTCAAGCAATTATAATCAAACAACAAAATGGCAAACATCGCAAAAATTGAATTCCCGGCTCTTAATATCACTGGAGAAAATTATATGCCGTGGACAGCACATGTTAAGCGACATCTCAAGTCAATGGGTGTTTTGGAAACGATAACGGAATGGAACGATTGTAGCGATCAAGACAAGGCAAAAGCCGATGTCTTCCTCCATAATCACATTGATGAGATGTTGCAATTTGAATATTCAAATTTTGAGGATCCATACGTTTTGTGGGAATATTTAAAAAGCATACTTTATAATCAAAGGGAAGTTTTACTTCCCACTGCTAGAGATGAATGGAACAATCTCAGGTTCCAAGATTTTAAAAAGGTGAATGAATACACCTCTGCTTTGTTCAGGATATGCTCAACGCTCCGATTTTGTGGGCAAACTGTTACGGAGGAAGATATGTTGGAGAAAACTTTCTCCACATTTCATGCATCAAATATAAACTTGCAACAACAATATCGGTTGCAGAAGTTTCAAAGATATTCTGATCTAAATTCATTTCTCCTCGTAGCAGAGAAAAACAATGAGCTACTAATGAAAAACCATCAAGCTCGTCCCACTGGATCATTAGCCATTCCAGAAGCAAATGTTGTTATTAATGATGATACTAAAGACTCTGGAAGAAAATGGGGACGAGGCCGTGGTCGTGGCCATTTTGGTAAAGGTAATGGTCGTAATTATTCCTTCAAAAGAAATAATAATTTCCGAGGTAATTCCCATGGCCATGGACGTGGTCGCGGCCGTGGTCGTGATCGAAATCAAAGAACCCCCAATTACCACACTCCACAAAATACCAATCCCAACCAGTATAACAAAAGGAATGAAGCTGGTAGGTCCGAACACAATGGCACTTCTTGTTTCAGATGTGGAAGTGCAAACCATTGGTCAAAGGCTTGTCGTACACCTTCACATTTATGTGAACTTTACCATGCCTCTCTCAAAAGAAAAGAAAAGAAAAGGAGATGAACCATGTGGATAATTTTAATGATATCAGCGTCGAACTGAATGTCGCCGACTTTACCAATAACATGGAACTCTGAAACAAATGTTGCTAAACCATAATAATTATATGCAACAATTATGTAATTTCCTTTATTATAAGTGTCTTTATTATGTTTCAGTAGTCCTTTTCATGTAACGTTTTCAACTAATAAATAAACTTCTTATTATAAAAATAATTTACAATGCCTTCGTTATACACTTATTATTATTTCTCTTTATATTTTCAAGATTAAAATGAATACCACTGGAGCACAAGAGCAGACAAATGATGCAGATATATGTATAGCGGATAGTGGAGCCACACACATTATACTTGAATCTAAGAAATATTTTTATGAGTTGAAACCAACAAAAGGAACCGTTGATACAATATCAGGTCCTACAAACTTGATAGAAGGAGTGGGAAAAGCTAATTTAATATTACCAAATGGTACAAAGCTCTTAATAGAGAATGTTTTATTTTCCCCAAAATCAACAAGAAACTTGTTGAGTTTCAAAAACATATATCATAACGGATATGATACTCAGTCAAGGACTGTTGATAATAAGAAATATTTACACATCATGAGCAAAGATCATATATTGGAAAAACTGCCAATGCTCCACTCTGGTTTGCATTATACACACATTAATGTGCCTCAAGCACATATGGTAGTAAAGGAAAGTTCTTGTGATCCTGAGACATTTAACTTATGGCATGACAGACTAGGCCATCCAGGATCTACAATGATGAAAATAATTATTGAAAACACACATGGACATCCACTGAAATATCAAAAGATCCCCAAATTAGATAAAATGCCTCTATGTACCTTTTGTTCACTTGGAAAACTAATTACAAGGCCTTCGTCCTTAAAAGTTGACAAGGAATCACCAATGTTTCTTGAAAGAATTCAAGGTGATATATGTGGACCAATTCATCCACCATGTGGACCGTTTAGATATTTCATGGTCTTGATAGACGCATCCAACAGATGGTCTCATGTCTCTTTATTATCAACTCGTAATGTGGCCTTTGCAAAATTTCTTGCTCAAATTATCAAACTACAAGCACATTTCCCTGATTACACTATTAAAAGGGTGAGACTTGATAATGCTGGTGAATTTACATCACATGCTTTTAATGATTATTGTATGTCTGTGGGAATTGTTGTCGAACACCCTGTTGCTCATGTACACACACAAAATGGCTTAGCTGAATCATTGATCAAATGTTTACAGCTAATCGCTAGACCATTAATAATGAGAACAAAACTTCCTGTGTCGATTTGGGGTCATGCAATTTTACATGCTGGATCACTGATTCGTGTGAGACCAAGTGCAAATCATAAGCACTCCCCACTATAACTTGTTTCTGGCCATGAGCCAGACATTTCCCACCTTAAAATTTTTGGGTGTGCAGTGTATGTTCCTATTGCACCACCACAACGCACAAAATATGGGACCTCAAAGAAGGTTGGGAATATATGTTGGATATGAAACAACCTCCATCATACGATATCTTGAACCTTTAACAGGTGATGTATTTAAAGCACGTTTTGATGACTGCCATTTTAACGAGGCAATGTTCCCAGCATTAGGGGAGAAAATAAAAAACGAGAAAATGATGTCTCATGGTGTGTGCCTTCATTGTCTCATCTTGATCCAAGAACAAAACAATGTGAGACAGAGGTTCAAAAGATAATACACTTGCAAGACATTGCAAATCAATTGCCTGATGCTTTTACTGATACAAACAGAGTTACAAAATCTCATATACCATCTGCTAATGCTCCAGCTCGAGTTGAGATCCCAAGTAAGGCAATAGATAATAAGATAGCTCATGAATCTCAAAAACGTTTGAAACGTGGAAGGCCAATCGGTTCAAAGGATAAGAATCCACGAAAAAGAAAAGCACTTGTAAAAGAAATTGACCACAAAGAGAATGATCTTGATAAAACAGTAAATCATGCTGAAGTCATTGGACTACATGAAGCTTCAAGAGAATGTGTATGGCTAAGATCTATGTCACAACACATAGTGACTTCTTGTGGGCTAGAGAAAGATCGAAGTCCAACTCCTATCCATGAAGATAATGCCGCCTGTGTCTCTCAAATGAAAGAAGGGTATATCAAAAGTGACAGAACAAAACTTATACCACCAAGATTCTTTGCATATACTCGGGACCTTATTAAAGACAATCAGGTCGAGATGAGATATGTCCAATCAAGCAATAATTCAGCCGATCTTTTCACAAAAGCACTACCTACAACAACTTTCAGGAAACATGTTCATGACATTGACATGCATCATGTACGGCGAATGTGATTCCTTACAAATTGCAAACTTGAGGGGCAGTTATAGACTGCACTCTTTTTCCCTTAGCTAAGGTTTTTTCCCATTGGGTTTTTCTTTAGCAAGGTTTTTAATGAGGCAGTACTTAAAGACCCCGAAGTTTGCAAAGTGTCATCCAAGGGGGAGTGTTATGAATATTATTAAAGATTTACCATAAAGATCAAGATTTACCTCTAGATTTACCAAGCAAGTGGATGAACTCTTTGTCAAACTTAGGGATAGCTTTGTCTACTAAATAGTTAATCTTGTCTACGAAATAGTTAACCTTGTCTACCAAATAGTTAATCTTTTTGTAGTATAAATACTAGCTCAAGGTAGAAGGAAAAATGCATCTCATGTATACACTTTCATAAGTTATACAATTCTCTTCTTCTTTCTCTTGTAACACTTCTAAAGTTCTTAAAGTTTTAGCACTAATCTTGTGTTAATTTTTGTTATATTATAACAAAAATAACAATAAAAATATGTTAGAAATTGAAAGTGAATATAGTAATACACTATAACAATATTAAATAATAAAATGTTATATATTATTATAAAAATAAACTCACTATTTATTGTCTTTCGGGTAAAATTAACAAACATAACTTCTTAAAAAGATATCGAACTATTTTATAAAGGAATTATGATTTAAAAAAAATACAAAACAATTAATAAAAACACTTTATATACTATTAACGAGAAAGGTCGGTGGAGACCTTTCTCTTTTAACCCTCAACTTTTTGACTTTTTTATTTCCCATCTTCAAAGTTTTGAACCAACAAAAAAGGTCCTTACACTTTCAAGTTTTTCCATTTTATGAAACACTATTAACCCTTATCTTTAAGTAAGTTACACATTCATTTTTAACTTCAGTAATTGACAACTTTAACCCTCTTAACATTTTCTACTTAATAATTTGACGCCTCCTTTTGTTTAAATTACTTTTAAGACTTTACACCACAACATGCGACACATTATTATACCTTTTTAATCTATGTCTTGCTATGTTAATGTCTAAATTACTTTTAGGACTTTACACCACAACGTCCGGGGCATACCCTTTTTTATCTATGTCTAATGACATTCCCTCCAACTTTTCTACTCAATAACTTGACACCTTTTTGTATAAATTACTTTCAAGACTTTACACCGCAACATGGATAGATTATTATACATTTGTTTATCTATGCCTAATTACGTTAATGTCTAAATTACTTTTACGACTTTACACTACAATGTCCGAGACATACTCTTTTTATCTATGTCCAATGACAATAATGTCACGAACGTAACTGGTGTGACAAGGTAAAAAAAATGTGTAACGTCACGTGCGCGCACTACACGTTAATGCCATCATCGTTACGCATGTAACGAAGTAACAATCGCGACGTTGCCGCTGCAACGCGCAGCACGGGTCAAAATTCTAGTGATAAATAAAAAAGAAAATATGGTTTTAAAAAAGTAAAATAAAAATAAAAATATGTTAAAACTTAATGGTGTATATAATAATAAAATATGGCCGATTAAGCACGCGGTTCGCAACAAGTAACAATTTTTCCGTATTTTTCGATGCGATGCGACTATAACTAGATCGGTAACTAGTTTTATATAACTGGGTTTTCAAAGGTTTCAAATCCTAAAACAAACAAACCAACCCTCAATTAGATAACTTTAGTTCTTAGTTAAATTCTTCTACCCTGACGACAAATTCCTTGTAGGTATGACCTTACTTACCGTACTAGTATTGGTATTTACGTTAAAATAATTACTTTGGATTAGACCAGGGTAGCTTCATCATATAGCCTCCTGAGTATAGCTTGATATGTAAACCTCCGACTCATTTGTTTTGTGTGCTCCAGTATATGCCCGGGTCGTGATCAAGCTCATTTAATCTCTGCTTGATTTGAGTTTTTAGTGAGATAGTCTCGAATAGATAATGAATGGATCAGCTTATTTACACCCCTGCTAGAGACAAAGTTGTTGGGTTCCTTCTATAACTCAAGCTTTCCCAAAAGCCATTTGAATATTTTTTTTTTTCAAATTGGGCACTGATTAAGTCTAGTAATCATCCCTTCGATAGCTTTGTATATCTAACTTTTTTTCTTTTCACTATGCTTCTCATTAATTCTCGAGTAGGATATTACACGAATCACGCATTATGTATGTAGAAAATTATGATTTTCATTGTTTTAACTTATTTTACATGAATCTTAATACCTAGACATGTCGTTTTATCGATTTTAAAGGGAAAATAAACAAATGATCATCACATACAAATTACAAATTGAGTAAGGTTTGATGGTGATTATGATTTTTGTGTTTTGAGATTTAAAGTGATTATTTCGTTCGCCACGACAAAGTAACTTTTCATCAAATTCAATAAGAAGATTGATTGTTGTCAGATTAGAATAAATCTTATTTTTTTTAACGAAAAATTTCGTTAGACAAGCCCACTAGCAAAACGCTAGAGACACAGATAACAAATATAAGCTAAAAGATGAAAGAGACCCAATCCTGCTAAGATAACGTTATAAACATAGATCTATTTTTAATCCAACAAAAAGAAAGTGACTTGATGTCTCAATTCTCACTTGGCCATCCGATAATACCCTTTCGTTTCTTGTTTCCATTTGCTACAACATGCCACAATAAATATATTATAACTTGAATAATCTTTTTCTTTGCCCTAGAATAAATCTTATTGACCTTACAACAATTTTAGAAGTGATATATGATGAAAAATATTCGGATTGTTCTTCAACGTGAATTTGTTCTTTACTTTTCTTTTAGCTTGTCACCGAGTGTATATACTGAATAATTTTATACGTCTGTAAGTACGGATAAAGTGGCATGTTTCCAAAAATCCAAGCATGCGTTTACTTTGGGTCAAGATTCGCCAAAAATAATGCATTTTACTACCTTCAACCATATCCACATATTATTTTTTCCATTAGAGCTTGGGCCATTGGGAAAAAGAAGACTACTAGATTACACACATTCTCCCTTTAATCCTTATCTAGCAAAATAGCCAATTACATTATAGCCTAGTGACATTTTGAAAACATGATAGGGTTTAGGGGCCATTAGGTCCCGAGTTCGATTTTTAAAAGAGATTTTCTCAGATTTATTGGATTTCCTTCTAAATTGGTGTATATGCATTATTGTCTAGTGGAGATAGATATGATCAAGTGGGGGTGGCTCTGATGGTGGCACGATAATACTCCCTGATCCGTCAGTGATCAAAAGTTGCCGTTAAAAAAATCTGGCATAATGATTTTCGAGTTCTCTATTGACACCATGTCGTGGGTCAGCCTATATATTTCTGTTGCATCCTTGTACATCAGTAATCATCCTGCGAAAAAAAAAATTGTGCGAAACAATGATAAATATAATGCACGTAGAAAGGACAAATGAGAATTTTTTAAATACGACAAAATTTTAAGGAAGTAAGAGGAAAAAAACTATATAAAAAACAAAACTTTGAAGCAGTTTTAACAACTTGTACAGTTGTGCTTCGATTATTTATACATATAAAGGCATGTTCTCGTTTTTGTTGGTAATAGAAACTAAGGTCGTATTTGTTGTTAATAGAAACTAAGGTCATATTAAGCACGCGCTTCGCGACGAGTAACATTTTTCCCCATTCTTCTACGTGCTGCGATTATAATTCATTGGTATCGTTTTGGTTTGTTATGTGTAGAGTATTCGATGGGTATTGTTATAATTTGTTAATGTACCGTCAGGGAAAAAATGCTAAAACGAAAGGAAAAAAAAGTAAAAATGAAATAAATACAAAATCATAAATAATCAATAAGATATTAAACTATGAGTGTTCGATTCGTTGGGGAAAAGAGGAACCACATAAAAATTAAAGATTAATTTAACTATATACTTCATAAAGTTTAAAAATTAAAAAAGTGTTATAAGAAGATAAAGTTATGACCTTGATATTCACATACCCAAACCTTATTTCCACACCCCCAAAGCGCCCCGCTTTGGCCAAAGCGGGGCGTTTTGGCCTACTTTCTAGACAACCGGTGATGTGATGGTGTACGATGTCAGGCACTTGTAGGTTGAAGCGCCCCGCTTTGGCCAAAGCGAGGCGTTTAGGGTGCGATCTGCACACACAGGGTGATGAGACTTGATGGGATTTTAGATTCTGTACGATGTCGGAGAAAGTGTCATGTTTTGAACCCTAAGCGCCGCGCTTTGGCCAAAGGGCGGTGCTTCGGCCCACATTTCATGCATTTAAGAGGCAAGCCATGCGTTCTGTCTAGTATTCTCAAAAAAAATTTCATACATTTCAAAAGATTGAGGTTGAGGTTCTGTTGGTTTTGTTGTTTTGAACTGTGAAAATTCTGTTGAGGAGAGCATTTTTTCAGTGATTACGATGTCGTGGTTTAGCAACTACCTTTTCGGTGGAATACTCTAGAATATATACAATCCAATCAACGCACATTATGCGTTTCAAATCAAGGGTCCCATCATTACAACCACCAATATCTTTTGGTGGGCAAGGAATGCTACCATCTATGTGGGCTTTTCATCCATATATTCGTCCAACATATGACACATTATAAAAGCACTTCTCTAAACAATCTGGGATTATGTTCCGTTTTATTACAGTTGTCATGATCAACTACTACAGAGTGATCTTAATGACTTGAAGTTGTACCCAAATCTTCGATCTCTTCCAAGATCAAATTTCTTCGTTTCTCATGATTATGAAACCTCCTTTCGTGAGGTGGTCTTCTTTCATGTTTCCCAAAATAATTTGAAGGCTCGCAAATTTCAATATCATTTGGATGATTTTCTGAGTGTTTGCAAGCTTCTTTTGGTATCATCACATTTTTGTAACATTTAAGACTAACTGCAATTTGAGTACAACTTTCTCTCTCAAACCTTTCTAAAAGTAAAAAAAATAAAAATAAAACATTAACAACTAACAAAGATTGAAGAACAAAAGAAGAAAGTGTTCCTCTTTGTTACCAAACATGTCATCTCATCTGAAACAATTAACAGGAGATTGTTGTTTAACAGGATTTGCTTTCGGTGATCTCTGTTAAATTTCTTCAGGATTTTCTGTACATTCGTGTAACACCTCGAAAATTCACGTCCTATAATAAGCTGACACGTGTCACATGTTTGAACGTGTGAAAGAATGTTCAGAAAGGACTAATGTTGACAATCATGAAAAGTATGTGAATATACGAGTTCTAAATGTCAACAGTGAATAAATATATTGTACATTAACCCTACATGATGTTTATAACATCAAACGAATAAATCATGGATCATGCGAAGCTAAAAGTGAGAGATTACAAACTACAGGGGTTAAATGTGTCAACATGTTTAAGTTATACCTCTGAGTGACCTTTTGACAAACCCGAAGCTTTGTAACTGTTAATTATGCTCACTAGAATGCACGATATAAATTTCATAAAGTTTCGTTATAATATGAGAATGTTATGATCAAATTCGTGTGCGAGGGGTTAAAGCGTTAACGTGGAAAGTTGTGACTTTTCGGGTTAACCAGAAATGTCCAGGGACTTGGAAAAGTGGGTATAAGTCCTAAAGCCCTTGTAGGTAAATAAGAAGGGGTCAAATTGCAAGAAATAAGCTTAGTTGCCCTTTCGAAAGACCAAGAGACATTTATGCGGAAAATAGAAAATGTGAAATCTGATAACAGGGTCCAGGCGGGCCGCGTAAAAGACCTTAAGGTCTTACGCGGGCCGCGTCAGACCATCAGATGCAGAAAAAGAAGACAGCAGCCTGTAAACGCGCTCAACCGACCTTTAACTGATAATTTCACATTGTGGGCGACCCCTAAACAGTTCCTAGAGCACTAGGGACACTTGTGGAAGAGTTGTGGTCAGTTGTAGACTTGTGTGTCAACATTTTATGGTGATTAAATCACTATATAAAGCTCTAAGTTGCAACAAGTTCTTCACACCTTCATTCTTGCATTCCTGATCACTTCTGGAGCTCAAGACTTCTCTCAAGTGATCTATGGTCGTTCATAGGATTCTTGTAAGTATACTTAACCTTTCTTAATTAAGTTTTAGCTTAGTTTTAGCTTAAAAGTCAAACCGTCGTAATTAACGGTTGACTTTAAGATTAATCACTAATGGTCCAGTGATTAGTCGAAAAAAAAGTAGTTATAAGTTGGTAATTATGTGGGTAATAAACCCTCAAAAGGGTTCCCCCTGATTCCCACTCTAACTAGGTCAAATGTCGGGTCAAACTTGTAAATAAAAAGTCAACAGGATACTTAAATTCTAATTTATGCATGATTAGCAATGTAGAACACATACAACCTGTTTGATCATTAATATAACTTGGTAATTAGTGTAAGAACATGTCTAAACATGTTTAACCCGACAATTTCCTGTTTAGACCCGGTTCGGAACCGAAAGTCGCATAGTTTGACTTTTACTTTGACTTTCAGTTCTGACCCGTTATGGTATGTTTTAGAAATGCCTTAGAGCTTTATTTGGACCAGGTTACATGCTAGTATAACCCTCTGTGATTATACACCATGGTTCATTAGTTAACCGATTAATACGCATGATTCCGTTAATTGCCCATATGTTGACCATTATGCCCTTTTCACCTTAAAACGTGATTTTTGAAAATGTAAAAGAGTAGAAACCTCAGTTACTGATATATAAACTTGCACCCAAAATTTGACATCAGTTTGAGGTGTAGATTGAGAGTTATGCTCATTAGCGTAATTAGAAGCTTCTTTAGCGATTAAACGGCGTAATTAGCGTATAGCCTAATTACACCTACTTTTTGGTATCAAACTTATTACCCACTGATGTAATATATTATTTTGGAATTTTTGAAGATTTTTAATTAATTTTAGGCTGAGCATAACTCATAGTCGTAGGCTTAATCCGGTAATTGTCGGTTTTGCCCTTACGGGCCATAAAATGAGTTTTACATATCTAAACGACTCCAAACCTTTTGTTACTGATTCTAAATGATAAATAAATTATTTTAAACCCTCTAGAGTAATAAAAATATCAGATTTCTATATAGAACCCGGAAACGGCTTCTAATCGCCTAATTAAGCGTTTTTTTTTACGCCTAGTATGTACTAGAACTATTTTAAACATACTAAGGGTGATACCTACTGATATTTGAGGTAAATTATAATATTTTAACAGTAGGCAAAAGTTGTTAAACTCAGACTTCAGTTTTGAGCTTTACGGCTTATGTGAAATTACCAAAATGCCCCTACGGTGCATAGTTTGGTTATGATTGATAAATTTCACATATATACAATACCCTACTGATATAACATAGAAAATTGATTATCTTTGCTGATTACATCAGACCTGTAACTCAGGATACTACTTAAACTCTTTTATAACCTTGTAAATGACCAAACTACCCTTACGGGGCATAGTTTGTGTTTAAAATCATTTCGGGCATAATAAATGATATATTGCTAATGTCACAACATATTTGGAGCATATTAACTTAGGAAACCTGTAAATGGCTCTCATTATTACCCGTTACGCTTATTACGCGTTCGGTTCGGTTTATGTAACTAGTTACACAAATTAGCCGAAACGGGTCAAACCTTATCAGTTTTATCTTAGAATCCAGAATGTGTATGAAATACCCATATTAAGCAAGTATCTGAACTTGTCGGGTCTAAATCACATTCTATCCGGTCTTCGCTTAATCGTGCGTACGAACCGTATCTGTGAAACTAACCGGTCTAAGCTTAAGCTTAACTAAAGACCCGTTAGGATTCTAATAGGTTATTATAAACCTTCGTTCCAGATTAGGAGTACCAGTAAAAGCTACTTGCAATTTTCTTTTTGTGATTATTACATTGCTCAGGTAAATACTTTTAACTTATTTTCCCTATACGGGCTTGGGTTAAGGTATATAGAATACCGCTTGATCGGGCATCAAATCTTCCATCGTTGGGTGGTTAATTGAATAATTTGATCGGCTCGTTTAAACAGTCTTGTTTACTTAAAGCCTTTGGGGGGTTAATGACCATGTCCCGGATATCCTTGGCATCATTTTACGAAATGGCCACGACTTAAGCGCGGGGTGTAGGCGTACACCCGTCAGTGCACAAAAGAATAATGTGGTGTGTCTATTGATCTTTAACCCGGACACGATCCAGGCTACTGAACGCACAAGGAACATGTAATTCGTTCACAAGATTATATATTTAAATAATTCTCCCAAGTTAAATAAAATGTTTATGCCACGTGCATCCAAACCAATTTTCAATCATTTTCTAAAATGAGTCAGTTGATAGTATTTACCAGTGTAAACTTACGTATTTTCCCAAAAAGATTAAATGCAGGTACTAAGCGTAATTGGCTGGGATTTCTCCTTAGCATCACTAGAAGTCTCGCAAGCTTAAGATGCCTACCGTCTGTTGAACTATTATTTATTTTTGGATCCTTCTGTGGACAAACCTTCAACTGTTGTGATACACGATATTACAATATTAATAAAGTTGAATTATATTTCTCATTTGCTTCCGCTGTGCATATTTATTTATTGTGTTGTTTGACTATTATGTTGCCAACCACGTCACGATACTCCCCTACCGGGCCCACCGGTGACACGTGGAAATCGGGGTGTGACAGGTTGGTATCAGAGCCAACACTGAGTGAATTAAACACTAGCCTTTTGTGTTTAATCTCAGTTACACAATTGCACATATCTAAACTTTCGAGTCTAGACATATAACATAGGACAAATTCCATTTTTGTTTGTGTTATCCTTTGTTTTACATATATTTTTGTTATTATCTCATGTTATATTGACAGGATTGAAAATGCCGCCAAGATTCTTCCGAAGAAGAGGACGAGGAAAGGGGCCAATCACCGCCCCCAATGACAACGAGGCAGGACCTTCGCATGTGCGAGATCCTTCCACCACCGAGAGTGATGATCCGCGACAAAACCGGAGGAACCTCTTCGAGCCGGCTAGACGGTCGGTTTCGCACAGTTCAACACCTCCTATTCATAACCCTTATGGGCCATAGCCGGAGTATGAGCCCAAAAACCCTCAACCCTCCTATATACCGTTGCAGCGATCCTTATCGCATAATTCTTTTGGTGACCCTACACCAGTTTTTAGGGGCCGGTTTAACCCGGCAAATTTTATACAAGAACCAGTGGGTTTCAACCCATTGGGACCGGAGGACCATTTCTCTGGCGATCACGCGGAGGATATGGACGAGGACACGGATCCCGTCGAACCTGCCAGTGGTACACCGAACCATCCCATAGAGATTTCGGATGGCTCTTCTTTCCACGGATCACCCTACGGTGGTCCAGACAACTTTCAAGCTATGTTTACCAGGCACGAATGGTATTATACACCTCCTCGCCATTCACCGCCTCAGCAGCAACAGCAGCAGCAACAGGATCCCTCGGTGGATTCACGGTTTATGGCAGTCACGCCACCGCCACCAGTTCAACCAGCACCTCCTCAACCACCGAGGCGTAGGAGGACAGGCGCCCGTATGTCTGCACGAGCGGGGGATTTCCATTTTAGCTCCCCACGCCAATCAAGTGGCAGCCATTACCCGCCACTTCAGGAAGACCCACAGATGGGTGGACATTCACACCCAGTTGCACCGCAACCACCACCGATGGGTTTTGATAACCCAATTCCGGCATACACGGGTTCCATGGCGTATAACCCGTTTGAACAGCCAGTGCACACCAACTACAACTACGCCGAAGCCCACCCATACTTGGTAGCGGCTAACTATAACCCCCAAGGACCGTATGGAGACCCATGGGGAGTAGGGTTCCCAACTCATGGGTACCAGATACCGGCCAGACCTATCATTCGGACGCAATCGCAGCCGCCACGATTTTCTCCCCCGGAACGGGAGGAAATTCTTCAGAGACTGGATCAGGTTGAGCGGGAATTTCACCGCGACCGCAGGGAGAGACAAAGCTTTTTCCAAGGATTGACAAGCTTGATCAAAGGGAAGAGCAAGAAGGACCACTAAATCCTTCCAATTGTTATTGAGCCCCTGTGTGGGCCAGTCTTACTGTATAAACCCCTGCGTGGGTACGCTTGTTTGTTTTGACCCCTGCGTGGGTCTATCTTTCTGTTAACCCCTACGAGGGTATGTTATTGTTTAAGTCCCTGCGTGGACTATTATGTTAGTTGTGTAAGTCCCTGCGTGGACTATTATGATGTTTGTTGTTAAGCCCTTGCGAGGGTAAATCCTTGTTTAAACCCCTGCGTGGGTAAGAATGTTTATTTAAAAAAGACCCGTTTAGGGCGACATGTAACCTTTTGATAAATTAATGGAATGTAAGTTTATAAATTTCATTTTTGCTATTATCTGCATGAATATATTATATGAAATAAATAAATCAAAATCATTCCTTTTTAATAAATATCTGCCTATGTAAATTTTTAAATAAGAATCTTAAAGAGTGAAACCTAGCCTTCGGGTCATTATAAGGCTGGGCCAAGATGGTAAGACCTGTTCTAAAGATTCGAATCCCAGTTAACATCTGAAAACATGTTAACACTCCTGGCAGACGTGATTCGTTAAAATCACACGTCATTTTTATATAAGGTTTCTTCAAAAGATTCCTAACCCAATTTTTTGATCTCTGAATCATGGGTTTAGGTCATCAATTAAGATGATCATATTTTGACCATACGTGGTAATATAGCGCCTACGGGCCCTGCTCATTTCCATATGAGCCAAAAGACAGTGGTAGTGATGACTCCCTGTCAGATAAAGGTAATGAACTAGGTTCAAACCTTCATGCTTTGATTCTCTGAAATCATAGCTTATAATTTATAAATGTCCTTGTGACTAGGCCTATTGTGCCAGTATACCTTCATATTTTGATTCTCTGAAATCATAGCTTATAAATTAAAGTGTCCATGTGACTATGGCCTTTTGTGCCACAAATAAAACTGTTATTGTTTTATAATTAGGATAAATTATGATAAAAATCCTAAATAAATATGATTAATAAATTAACCGAATATGGTCTCTGTTTACCATGGTTAATGAATTACCCTAAGGGGCAATTCCATAATAAACTCCCAAATAAACTATTGTCCTTGTTTTCTGTAACAGTTCAATTAAAATGGCTAACTCAGACGAAATTAATAGCCATCCAGTGGAGAACATTGATAACGCCCGAGTTACTTTAACGGGTGCTGAATTGAAAGCGTTGGTAGACGACGCAGTTACTAAGGCATTGGAACGGCAGTACGAAGAGTATAGTGGGACTCGGAGTAGGACCCTATCTACGCCGCATGCAAAGCCTCCTTCCAAGAAGGAAGAACTGAAGAAAGATGATGATCGACACTCCTCGAACCACCACAGTGCTCCATCTCAGCAGGTCATATTAAATCAAGGACCTCGTGACAAGGGATGCTCTTATAAATATTTTGTTTCCTGCAAACCCCGGGATTTCACTGGGGAAAAGGGAGCCATTGACTGCATGACGTGGTTAGACGAGATGGATACGGTTGTGGATATCAGCGGGTGCGCTGAGAGGGACGTAGTCAAGTTTGTGTCGCAATATTTTAAAGGCGAAGCTTTAGCCTGGTGGAGATCACTGATTCAAGCCACCGGGAAAATCCCATTGTAAAAC
Organism: Helianthus tuberosus; assembly: GCA_030545235.1. Taxonomy (NCBI): domain Eukaryota; kingdom Viridiplantae; phylum Streptophyta; class Magnoliopsida; order Asterales; family Asteraceae; genus Helianthus; species Helianthus tuberosus. Next base: position 192,800,985 of record CM060413.1, read on the forward strand.
ATGTCATGGGAACAATTTGTTGCCCTTATCAGGGAAAATTACTTCCCTCAGCATGAGGTGGAGAAGATAGAGTCTGATTTTCTATCATTGGTGATGACAAACCTTGACTGTCAAGCTTACCTCACGAGCTTCAACAGGATGTCCCGGTTGGTTCCGTATCTGGTAACCCCGGAACCAAAAAGGATAGCTCGTTTTATCGGTGGTTTAGCCCCGGAAATCAAGGCAAGCATAAAGGCTTCTCGGCCAGCTACTTTTAGATCTGTAGCTGACATATCCTTGTCACTCACTTTGGATGCGGTCAGGCAAAGATCGCTGAGGAATAAGGAGGCTGAGAAGAGAAAACGTGAAGATGATAGTTCACGGAGGTCGAACAAGAAGCACCGTGGGAACGGTGACAACAAGAAAGGATCCGAGTCAAGGAAAGATGGGCATCATTCTGGTGAGAAGCCCAAGTGCAAGATTTGCAAGAAACAACACTTTGGAAAGTGCAGACTCGAGTCGAACTCACAGACTCAGTCAAAAACCTATGCTTGTGGTATATGCAAGTCCAAGGACCACAAAACCTTGGATTGCAAAAAGCTGAAGGATGCAACTTGCTACAGTTGCAATGAAAAGGGGCACATTAAAACCAACTGCCCTAAATACGCCAAGAAGCCTGAAGAGGCCAAGAAGACCAACGCTAGGGTCTTCAGAATGGACGCAAAGGAAGCGGTTCTAGACGACAACGTTATTACAGGTACCTTCCTTGTAAATGATGTCTATGCAAGAGTACTTTTTGATTCAGGCGCTGATAATTCTTTCGTAGATAATAAGTTTTGTGAATTGTTGAAATTACCTGTCAAAACCTTAAGTGTGAATTATGAGGTGGAGTTAGCAGATGGCACACTAGAAACCGTCTCAACTGTGTTAAATGGATGTGTTATATCCATTAAGAACCATTCTTTTCCTCTGTCTCTACTTCCCTTTAAGTTGGCCGGTTTTGACAGAGTTTTGGGTATGGACTGGTTATCTCATAACCAGACCCAAATTGTCTGCAACAAGAAACAAGTGGTAATAAAGACTCCGTCTGGTGAATCACTTACCATTCGGGGAGATACCCAGTATGGACTGCCTGAGCAGGTGACTATGCTCAAGGCTTCAAAATGTTTAAAGAAGGGTTGTGTCATCTACATGGCACAAGTGATTATTGATGAGCCTAAACCGAAGATAGAAGACATCCCCATCATTTCTGAATACCCAGAAGTTTTTCCGGAAGAACTACCTGGTTTGCCACCAGATAGACAAGTGGAATTCAGGATTGATATCATCCCCGGAGCAGCACCAGTTGCTAGAGCACCCTATAGGTTGGCACCAATGGAAATGAAGGAGTTGAGAACACAACTGGATGAATTGCTAGCTAAAGGTTTCATCAAACCAAGTTCGTCTCCTTTGGCAGCACCAGTATTGTTTGTCAAAAAGAAGGATGGATCGATGCGTCTGTGCATCGATTATCGTGAGCTTAATAAAGTCACGATAAAGAATAGGTATCCTTTTCCCAGAATCGACGATTTGTTCGATCAATTGCAAGGGGAAAGTTATTTCTCGAAGATTGATTTAAGGTCAGGCTACCATCAACTGAAGGTTAGAGATGAAGACGTGCACAAAACTGCATTTAGGACTCGTTATGGTCATTACGAGTTCTTAGTGATGCCTTTTGGGCTCACTAATGCACCGGCCGCGTTCATGGATCTCATGAATCGCGTTTGCAAGCCGTACTTAGATAAATTCATCATCGTTTTCATTGACGACATTCTTATCTATTCGAAGAACCAAGCTGACCATGAGAAACACCTTCGATGTATTCTCAAACTCCTGCATCAGGAGAAGCTCTATGCCAAATTCTCTAAATGTGAATTCTGGCTTCGAGAAGTCCAATTCCTTGGACATGTGGTGAGTGAGCGTGGTATCCAAGTGGATCCCGCTAAGGTTGAAGCAGTTATGAACTGGCAAGAGCCAAAGACGCCTACAGAAATTCGTAGCTTCCTGGGATTGGCAGGATATTACAGGCGTTTCATTGAAAATTTTTCAAGGATTGCTGCACCCCTAACTTCCTTGACTAAGAAGAAAGTAAAGTTCGTTTGGGGCCCTAAGCAGCAAGAGTCCTTTGATATCCTAAAGCAAAAGTTGAGCAACGCCCCAGTTCTGACATTGCCAAATGAGATAGAAGATTTTGTGGTTTACTGCGATGCATCGCACACTGGCATGGGGTGTGTGCTTATGCAGAAAAGCAAGGTTATTGCCTATGCATCGCGGCAGTTAAAGGTACACGAAAAGAATTACACCATCCACGACTTGGAGTTGGGTGCCGTTGTATTCGCACTTAAACTGTGGAGGCATTATTTGTACGGTATCAAGTGTGTGATCTATTCTGATCACAAGAGCCTTCAACATCTGTTTAATCAGAAGGATTTAAACATGAGGCAACGCCGTTGGATGGAAAATTTAAATGATTATGATTGTGAAATCAGATACCATCCCGGCAAGGCGAATGTAGTCGCCGATGCCTTGAGTCGAAAGGAGAGGGTGAAACCCATCCGAATCAATGCTAAGCGCATGGAGATAAAGAACAGTTTGACTGAAAGGTTGTTAGCTGCACAGAAGAAAGCTGTGTTGGAAGCTAACTATCCTAACGAAAAGCTAGGGGTAACTGAGGAGCAGTTAACTCTTAGCAAGGACGGAATTCTAAGATTAAATGGACGAATATGGGTTCCAATTTATGGAGGACTTCGAGATGTCATCCTCCAGGAAGCCCATAGTTCCAAATACTCCGTTCATCCTGGAGCTGATAAAATGTACCAGGATCTAAGGGCAAACTATTGGTGGATAGGCTTGAAAAAGTCTGTAGCTGCCTATGTAGCTAAGTGCTTGACTTGTGCGCAAGTCAAAGCAGAACATCAAAAGCCGTCAGGCTTGCTACAACAGCCTGAACTTCCTACGTGGAAGTGGGAAATGGTAACTATGGATTTTATTACCAAGTTACCTAAGACAAGGAAAGGAAATGATACAATATGGGTTATAGTTGATAGACTGACTAAGTCAGCACATTTCCTACCCATTAAGGAGACTTATAGCTCCGACATGTTAGCCCAGTTGTACGTTGATAAGATTGTAGCCTTACATGGCATACTTGTGTCTATTATCTCTGACCGAGATACTAGATACACGTCACATTTTTGGAAGAGTTTCCAGCAATCTTTGGGCACACGTTTGAATTTCAGTACGGCTTACCACCCTCAGACTGACGGTCAGAGTGAGCGTACTATTCAAACTTTGGAAGACATGCTACGTGCATGGGTGATCGATTTGGGTGGTAGTTGGGATAACCACCTACCACTAATTGAGTTCTCCTACAACAATAGCTACCATACCAGCATCAAGGCTGCGCCTTTTGAGGCCTTATATGGTAGAAAGTGTAGAACGCCCGTTTGTTGGGCGGAAGTTGGAGATGTCCAATTATCAGGACCAGAGATAGTCTTTGAAACGACGGACAAGATTGTCCAAATTCGTGACCGTCTCAAAGCTGCCCGAGATAGGCAGAAGAGTTACGCAGATCCAAGGCGTAAAGCTTTTCACTTCGAAGTAGGTGACAAAGTGCTGCTTAAAGAATCACCCTGGAAAGGGGTGATGCGATTTGGTAAGAAAGGCAAGTTAAGCCCGAGATACATAGGACCTTTCGAGGTTATCGAACGTGTCGGGTCAGTTGCCTATAAGATAAACTTACCTGAAGAGCTCAGTGGAATTCACAATGTGTTCCACATCTGCAATCTGAAGAAGTGTTTCGCTGACGAATCACTGGTTATACCACATACAGATGTGCATATAGATGAGAGTTTGAAATTTGTGGAAAAGCCATTGTCAATTGAAGATCGACAGGTTAAGAAGCTTCGAAGGAAGCATGCGCCTATTGTAAAGGTTAAATGGGATGCCCGCAGAGGTCCCGAGTATACGTGGGAGGTTGAATCCACGATGAAAGAAAAGCACCCTTATTTATTTCAGTAAATCTCGGGGTCGAGATTTCTTTTAAGGGGGTGAGGATGTAACACCTCGAAAATTCACGTCCTATAATAAGCTGACACGTGTCACATGTTTGAACGTGTGAAAGAATGTTCAGAAAGGACTAAAGTTGACAATCATGAAAAGTATGTGAATATACGAGTTCTAAATGTCAACATTGAATAAATATATTGTACATTAACCCTACATGATGTTTATAACATCAAACGAATAAATCATGGATCATGCGAAGCTAAAAGTGAGAGATTACAAACTACAGGGGTTAAATGTGTCAACATGTTTAAGTTATACCTCTGAGTGACCTTTTGACAAACCCGAAGCTTTGTAACTATTAATTATGCTCACTAGAATGCACGATATAAATTTCATAAAGTTTCGTTATAATATGAGAATGTTATGATCAAATTCGTGTGCGAGGGGTTAAAGCGTTAACGTGGAAAGTTGTGACTTTTCGGGTTAACCAGAAATGTCCATGGACTTGGCAAAGTGGGTATAAGTCCTAAAGCCCTTGTAGGTAAATAAGAAGGGGTCAAATTGCAAGAAATAAGCTTAGTTTCCCTTTCGAAAGACCAAGAGACATTTATGCGGAAAATAGAAAATGTGAAATCTGATAACAGGGTCCAGGCGGGGCGCGTAAAAGACCTTAAGGTCTTACGCGGGCCGCGTCAGACCATCAGATGCAGAAAAAGAAGACAGCAGCCTGTAAACGCGCTCAACCGACCTTTAACTGATAATTTCACATTGTGGGCGACCCCTAAACAGTTCCTAGAGCACTAGGGACACTTGTGGAAGAGTTGTGGTCAGTTGTAGACTTGTGTGTCAACATTTTATGGTGATTAAATCACTATATAAAGCTCTAAGTTGCAACAAGTTCTTCACACCTTCATTCTTGCATTCCTGATCACTTCTGGAGCTCAAGACTTCTCTCAAGTGATCTATGGTCGTTCATAGGATTCTTGTAAGTATACTTAACCTTTCTTAATTAAGTTTTAGCTTAGTTTTAGCTTAAAAGTCAAACCGTCGTAATTAACGGTTGACTTTAAGATTAATCACTAATGGTCCAGTGATTAGTCGAAAAAAAGTAGCTATAAGTTGGTAATTATGTGGGTAATAACCTCAAAAGGGTTCCCCCTGATTCCCACTCTAACTAGGTCAAATGTCGGGTCAAACTTGTAAATAAAAAGTCAACATGATACTTAAATTCTAATTTATGCATGATTAGCAATGTAGAACACATACAACCTGTTTGATCATTAATATAACTTGGTAATTAGTGTAAGAACATGTCTAAACATGTTCAACCCGAAAATTTCCTGTTTAGACCCGGTTCGGAACCGAAAGTCGCATAGTTTGACTTTTACTTTGACTTTTAGTTCTGACCCGTTATGGTATGTTTTAGAAATGCCTTAGAGCTTTATTTGGACCAGGTTACATGCTAGTATAACCCTCTGTGATTATACACCATGGTTCATTAGTTAACCGGTTAATACGCATGATTCCGTTAATTGCCCATATGTTGACCATTATGCCCTTTTCACCTTAAAACGTGATTTTTGAAAATGTAAAAGAGTAGAAACCTTAGTTACTGATATATAAACTTGCACCCAAAGTTTGACATCAGTTTGAGGTGTAGATTGAGAGTTATGCTCATTAGCGTAATTAGAAACTTCTTTAGCGATTAAACGACGTAATTAGCGTATAGCCTAATTACACCTACTTTTTGGTATCAAACTTATTACCCACTGATGTAATATATTATTTTGGAATTTTTGAAGATTTTTAATTAATTTTAGGCTGAGCATAACTCATAGTCGTAGGCTTAATCCGGTAATTGTCGGTTTTGCCCTTACAGGCCATAAAATGAGTTTTACATATCTAAACGACTCCAAACCTTTTGCTACTGATTCTAAATGATAAATAAATTATTTTAAACTCTCTGGAATAATAAAAATATCAGATTTCTATATAGAACCCGGAAACGGCTTCTAATCGCCTAATTAAGCGTTTTTTTACGCCTAGTATGTACTAGAACTATTTTAAACATACTAAGGGTGATACCTACTGATATTTGAGGTAAATTATAATATTTTAACAGTAGGGAAAATTTGTTAAACTCAGACATCAGTTTTGAGCTTTACGTCTTATGTGAAATTACCAAAATGCCCCTACGGTGCATAGTTTGGTTATAATTGATAAATTTCACATATATACAATACCCTACTGATATAACATAGAAAATTGATTATCTTTGCTGATTACATCAGACCTGTAACTCATGATACTACTTAAACTCTTTTATAACCTTGTAAATGACCAAACTACCCCTACGGGGCATAGTTTGTGTTTAAAATCATTTCGGGCATAATAAATGATATCTTGCTAATGTCACAACATATTTGGAGGATATTAACTTAGGAAACCTGTAAATGGCTCTCATTATTACCCGTTACGCTTATTACACGTTCGGTTCGGTTTATGTAACTAGTTACACAAATTAGCCGAAACGGTCAAACCTTATCACTTTTATCTTAAAATCCAGAATGTGTATGAAATACCCATATTAAGCAAGTCTCTGAACTTGTCGGGTCTAAATTACATTCTATCCGGTCTTCGCTTAATCGTGCGTACGAACCGTATCTTTGAAACTAACCGGTCTAAGCTTAAGCTTAACTAAAGACCCGTTAGGATTCTAATAGGTTATTATAAACCTTCGTTCTAGATTAGGAGTACCAGTAAAAGCTACTTGCAATTTGCTTATTGTGATTATTACATTGCTCAGGTAAATACTTTTAACTTATTTTCCCTATACGGGCTTGGGTTACGGTATATAGAATACCGCTTGATCGGGCATCAAATCTTCCATCGTTGGGTGGTTAATTGAATAATTTGATCGGCTCATTTAAACAGTCTTGTTTACTTAAAGCCTTTGGGGGGTTAATGACCATGTCCCGGATATCCTTGGCATCATTTTACGAAATGGCCACGACTTAAGCGCGGGGTGTAGGCGTACACCCGTCAGTGCACAAAAGAATAATGTGGTGTGTCTATTGATCTTTAACCCGGACACGATCCGGGCAACTGAACGCACAAGGAACATGTAATTCGTTCACAAGATTATATATTTAAATAATTCTCCCAATTTAAATAAAATGTTTATGCCACGTGCATCCAAACCAATTTTCAATCATTTTCTAAAATGAGTCAGTTGATAGTATTTACCAGTGTAAACTGACGTATTTTCCCAAAAAGATTAAATGCCGGTACTAAGCGTAATTGGCTGGGATTTCTCCTTAGCATCACTAAAAGTCTCGCAAGCTTAAGATGCCTACCGTCTGTTGAACTATTATTTATTTTTGGATCCTTCTGTGGACAAACCTTCAACTGTTGTGATACACGATATTACAATATTAATAAAGTTGAATTATATTTCTCATTTGCTTCCGCTGTTCATATTTATATATTGTGTTGTTTGACTATTATGTTGCCAACCACGTCACGGTACTCCCCTACCGGGCCCACCGGTGACACGTGGAAATGGGGTGTGACAATTCGTGTGTTGCAGTTTGGAAAGATGACCGAATAGAGATCTGAATAACCGATACAGAAACCACTTCGTAATTTTAATGAAGCAGCAGAGATTGAAGGTGCCAAACAGAAACTAAATGAATTATGCAACGTTTCCGCATTTTTTGCACTGGCAGAACTCCTCTAGTTGAACTATATTCCGTCCAACATATGACACATGATAAAAGCGCTTCTTTACACAATCTGGGATTATGTTCTGTTTTGTCATAGATTGTGATGGGGATATTTATAAGGCTTTTTTGAAAAGTATATTTAATATCGAATGCGATATTGTTGAATCTGTTGCTACAGCTCTATACATTGATTGTTGATTTAACCTGCAACATACATGGATGGTTTGTTCACGTTCAATAAGATTACGTAATTATATTTAATATTGTATGAGGCGTGTCAGAAGGACGGAAAGCAACTTAATATACAATACCGGAGGAATGGTGAGTGTTTCAAAATGAAACTTTGGATTTGATTAAATGTCGTTCTAATCCATATAAACTTGCAGGTGACAGAACCATTGCAAGTGTCTATATGGAGGGTACACTTATCGCATCCCGCTCTTCTGACACCAAAGATAATGCAAAGCTTCATGCAGTCGAGGCCGCTTTGTTAAAAATAACAAAACCGAAAAACTAGTGATATGGGCCCACAATGTCACACCCCGACCGCGTAAAACAACAAAGCGCGGCGGAAACATCGGGGAGTGTTGTAACAGAATTAGTTGTTTCAAATCCATGGCAATTGAAGTTTCGTTTTATTGATTAAAAGTGTTACAATGTCTTAACAAACAAGGAAATACAACATAATTAACTAGTCTTGCATCTTTTATTGTCACTAAAGCCCAAGTCTGCCTATGTGTATCTTGATCATCTTATGCAACAGCTCCTGAAAAACACATGTGAAAATAGGTACGTCAGGATAAAAATGCCTGTGAGATACATAGGTTTTGTGAAAATGGGTTTCATGACTTATGTTTGAGAAAATGTTTAGTCATGAACCTTGTAATTTGCTTTGTCTTTGTAAATCATTTGAAAAACAATAAGTTCAGATGATATGTATAAATAAGAAAATAATGCATGGTTAAATGAATAACCATGTAAAAATGAGTTTGTATAAGTTAAGTTGTTTGTAAATCAATGTCTTGTGAAAAATATGTTATTTGTATAAAATGTTCTATGTCTCAAATTGAAATGATTCAAATAACGCTACAATATGTAATATCATACAACCACTTATATATAGGAAGTACCAACGGCGTATCCACCATGCTTGTATCATATTACACACGCCTCGTTACTTAAATCACTTACCCAAACAAACTACCAATGTAAATTGTCCATGTATAAATGAATTTGTCAAATGTATTGAATAATATGTCAAAATGCATGATCAATGTAAATCATGTAATGTGTAACCTAAATGATATGTATGGCTAGTGAAAACGCATCAACTAAACCATAGGTGAAATGCACAAAAACAAAGTATTGAAGTAAAACTTGGTTTAAATCAACGTTATGTTTTGTGTAAATGCATGATCAATGTAAATCATGTAATGTGTAAATGCATGATCAATGTAAATCATGTAATGTGTAACCAAACTGATCTGTATGGCTAGTGATAAATATCACTAAACCATATGCACAAGAACATAGTATTGAAGTAAAACTTGGTTTAAATCAAAGCTATGTTTTGTGTAAATGCATGATCAATGTAAATCATGTAATGTGTAAATGCATGATCAATGTAAATCATGTAATGTGTAAATGCATGATCAATGTAAATCATGTAATGTGTAACCAAACTGATCTATATGGCTAGTGATAAATATCACTAAACCATAAGCAAAAGAACATAGTATTGAAGTAAAACTTGGTTTAAATCAAAGCTATGTTTTGTGTAAATGCATGCTATACTGATACGAACATCTATACGGTATTGTTATAATGCATACATCCAAGCCTTGAGACTGAGGCGATAAACCCTTAAACCACTTAAAGGTCTATCTGTGCTTATGTATATCGAATTCGGTCATTCCTTTCATCCCCTTTCCCTGGGATGTCCGGAACGGGAGTTGTCAATTCCTATGGTACCACTTCCTACTAACGAACGGCGTAGCTAATGTTAATGAATGTATTGTTCCATTGTAAACAACCCAAATGTCATAACAAAATGTAAGCATGTGATGAAAACGATGTACTAAGTATGCAATAAATGAACATACATAGCATGTGATGTGATGTGAAATGATGTACTAAGTATGAACTAAATGGACATACATAGCATAAAATGTAATGTAAAACGATGAAATCATGTACTATAAATGTACTAATAAACATAGCAAGTATATGATGTGAAAATATGGAAAGCATGAAAGTAACAAGTAGGCACATGTGTTCCACCCCAAAACAGTTTGGAAAACAGTAAAAGAGGGGTCTATGTACTCACTTGAGATTGCTCAGAAGTCCTAGGATAACCACCAAGCAAAGCTAGAGATCACGGAATCAAACGGCACCTACTATAGGTAACTACATTAATAAACCGGACCTAAATCGGAAGATCGGGTAGCATTAGGGTTTGTAAACCAAACGAGTGTAGAGACTCGTGTCATTTGGTTTAACAAAGCCTACATACTAAATGAAACTTAACCTAAGTGTTTACGACCCATTACGACCCGTTTAGGTAGCTTATGCTACTTTAACGCGTCGTTCGCGTGAAACGCGTTCGGACCGCCTAACTAGTCCTATGACAAGTGTTATATGCCTAAACATGTTACATAATCAGTTATGTGACAAAAGTTTAGGTTACATATGCTTAATTACCAATTATACATGAAAAGGGTATTCTGGTAATTTACCTAAGGCATATAAACTACCTATCATACAACTACTTAAACGATGTGACCATAGGGTATAACCTCGGAAGGTTATGCCCTATACTAGGGTCACCTAATGTATTTGGTCGGATCCTAATGATCGACCAAACTGGGTCGGGTTCGAAGGTATAGGCGATTTATTAGATCGCCTACCCTACGACCCTAGACAACGTGGTAATCAGTGGGCATAGTCCCAAGGGACTATGACCAAGGTGATTACACTCACGTTGCGAAGTTCAAACGAACTTCGCATTGACCATTACTGGTCAACGCTGAAAGTCAAACAAAGTTTGACTTTCTGACTCGAAAAGCAATAAAAGAACGAAAGAATACTTACGAAGGGTCCCCGAATGCTAATCTCGATCCAAGAATCTCAGGTATGAAACAATGGTTTCAACTTAGAGTTCCTAAGATCAAGATTCTAGTGATTTTAGCAATGGGGGTGGATGGGTATTTATAGGAATACCCGAACCGTTAAGATCGCTTGTCGAATATCGTGCCTTAATCGTATCCGTACAAGTGTCGGAAAGTTATGGTGCCTAAATTCCGTCCTTATCAGCTGACTAAGCATGTTAGAATGTGTGGTTGTGAATTAAACAGCTGTTTATACATCGAATCTGGTCCTGAAAGTGCAAAACTGATATTTCTGCCCAGATAAGGCGCTCGCGTAGCGCGACGGTAAAGGCCCTATGCAGTCGCGCTACGCCACCATGCACCAGCTTCAGAAAAGTTTCAAAATTGACAGTTTTGGTCCCTGTGGTGTTTTAAGGCCTTTTTCGATGCGTTTGAACCCCGTTAACCTCATTTTAAGGCTCTAAAATGAAGTTAAAGTATAGGGAACTCAAAACATGCTCAAAAATATGCCGGAGGTTGGTTCGTTTGGCCGTACGGACGCGATGTTCGCTTAATTACGACGGAATGCGCATAAGCGCGAAAAACGATCCAAATGACGTGACGAATGGATTTTTCTTATGCCAAACACTAAAGCATAATATAGTCATGCTTACATAAATTTTTGGATGTCCAGATGTATTCAGAACGTAAGTTATGCGCGAAAATGCAAACTTGTGCACTTTTTGACACTTTTAGTCCCTGAATGACACAAAAGTTTATTTTAGCATACCGAACACCTCAAAGCCTATTTCTAAGCTATGTGAAGGATATTTATGGTATGTTTAACTTATGGTCATGCTCCAGAATGTCTGTTATAGTTCAAATTGGCATACTTTCGCAGTTTGTCAAATTTAGTCCCTGTAAGCGATTTAACTTGATTTTGCCATACCAAAGCCTTTAAAACTTATTTCTAAGTTATGTAAAGGTTATTTAAGGTATGTTAAGCCTATGTCACTATTCCGGAGTGTTTGTTGCATTAAACTGGTTATATTTACGCATCGGTGTGCGTATAACCTTCCAGAAAGCGATTTAGAGTTTGAAATTGAACAAGAATTGATATGTGCAAATGATACACATATTTTTACAAATCCCAAGTATGAAATATAATATTTCATTGGTTCGGTATTTGTTTGGTGGCCGTTGAGGCACAGGTGTTACAGTCTCCCCTACTTTAGGAAATTTCGTCCCGAAATTTATCTAGAGGAAACTTGTGAGAGCTTGAAAGCATGAAGTTTGAAAAAAATCGAACAACATTGGTTAGGGTTCTGGACTTCTAGTAACCTTAATAACATTATGCTTGCAATGTAAGAGGGATACTTATATACAAGTATATGAAGCGTCATTGGTGCGTCCACCGTACCTCCATTACATCGTTCTCATTTCGTTATTGTTGTCACTATCGGTTCTTACACATAATAAATATTACTGTGGTTACCGTGCACCGAATCTCATAATTATGTACGCGTCCATAATCAGACAATTCCTTGCACAGTTCACACAGTCTATTTTATAATGTGTAGGGGAAAACCAAATGAACAATCCTGTGATGAGTGTGACTAGACCGCCATAGAGTCCTTTTAATTAAATCAATAAATGATCTAAATAGACTATCAAGGAGTCTGTTTAGCTACATCACTAGATGTCGTTCTTTAACCAAATTGTGAATCAATCTTTTTTACTAGACCACTAAAGGGTCTCTTATGAAACATGGAGCGGTACTTATATAATCCAAGGGTCTTAACTATTACATAGAAGCCCATTAAGGATTGAAGGTAGTACCTTTTGAATATCCTGCTACGAATCCCTCATATAAAGATATGAAAGATCCTGCGAGGATTTGGATAACGAATATCCAGAGTATTTAAAAAAACACAAAAATGCATAAAAGAAAACATAAGATGAATAACCACATAGTCACATAACCACAAAATTGTTTAACTAGAAATTTGTTCAGCTAACAGAGTACATGTATTTAAAGCACACTAGGAACCCATCTCGTGGATTTCATTTGGTACTTTAAATATTATCAAGAATCCAACTATAAAGATAGCAAGATTTCTAAAAGAAAATTTCGATTTCGATTTTAAGGAACCGAAATGTTCGAATTTAGGTATAAAAGGAATCCAATTAAGGACTCTGATTTGAATGATGATCATCCACAAGGGTCTCAATATGAAGATAAAAAGATCCCATATGGATTTTAGAAGTTGAAGATGTTTTGAAACCTTGCACTGGACGTGCTTATGTCAAAACATCAAGTAAAAATGCTTTACGATGTTGAGATGCCAGATATGCCAAGGCGACATATGAAGCAGAATTTGAAGGTTAAATCACTGTATGAGGAAAATATTTTTGAAAACTGTGCATGGGGTTCTTTTAAGAAAAATGTGTTTAACGTTTTTGAAACCTTATATATAATACTTTTGAAATCATAAAGTAGGTGTATTAGATAGATATATTTACAAAAAAAATGTTTTAAAATCATGCGAGATGAATTTTGAAATTATGTATAAGGTTTTTGAAAGACATGAATGGTGCTTTTCGAAATCATGCACTTGATAAGAAAATGTATCGTGTTAATATTGTCTTCAGACTATATAAAATATTTTGAAATTAGGAAGGTTGGTTTTTGATAACATGGCCAATGTTTTTGAAATAACATAGACAATGCATCTAGAAAAATTGTTTTCAAACTATATGAAATATTTTGAGATTATGAAGATTGTTTTTGAAATACTTGTACTGTATATGTTGAAAAATAAAAACGTAATGGGTATGAGATTTGAGAATACCCTTAGTTATTTAACCAAGGATTTCAAAGGCACAGATGTGCAGAAGCTTGATTACTCATAATGTCACTTTATTTTCTGTACTTCGTATCTTAGAATGAAACGAGTACTTAAAATTTTTGAAGGAATCATGAGCGATCATTTGAAAGAGAGAATCACAAGAGTAGTTTGTAAGGAACATAGTTCCTTAATGCAGGTATCATAGGAAAAGTCATACACACATGTAATTATACTTGTATATCAGAATTTGTGAACAACGATTTATTTATAAACAAAACAGATTGTTTCACATTACAAGGAAACAAAAGAACAAAAGCATAAGACAGCAACATCTTCTAGTCAGCCAACTGCTCATCCGTGGGTGGGATTTGCATTAGCAAGCTTTGGGCATTTGTTCCTGAAATGGCTCGTATCGCCACAGTTGTAGCAAGTACCACGCGGAAAACGAGCTTGAGTTGGGTTGACTTGGGGTTGAGTTAGACCACCTTGGTTCGGGTTACATCGACAAACACTTGCCAGGTGACCAACTCTTCCACATGATACACACCAATGACACTGTAAGTGAGCTAGGTGATGCCCCTTACATTAGTTGCATAATGGTGCCGTTCCAAAGTACGGCTTCCTAGCTGGTGGCCTTGCCACTTGGCTAGGTCCCGCTTGATTAGGTGTAACCGCTGCGGGTTTCCTTGAAGCCTTACGCTTCCTTGATTTTGGTGCTGGCTTGACTTCTGCTTCCTTCAGTGGCTCTTGAGTGGCTTCATTGTCAAGACGAGAGGCTTCATTGTTGAGACGAGCCATGGCAATACCTAAATCCACAGTCCTCTGAATCACTTCGCCAATTTGCTGGACAAATTTGGCTGTTCGCTCGGGCATTTGACAAGTGCTGAGAGGAATAGACATTCTAGAAGAAAATGAAAGACAGAGGAAGAAGCAAGTGAAAGGTTATTGGACAATCAAAAACAGAAAGATAACGCATGAAAATTGCGATCATTTGTTTGTTACCTAAGGCAAACAAATGAGACGGTGACTAATCAAAGTAAATGGGTCAAAAATAATGTATCGCGAAGACATGCTCGCCTATAAGTGAACACTCATCCCAAGAATTCCCAGGTAAGCACAACTGGTCTCGCGTCTGATGAGATGTATACGAAGTGCTTGCCTAGACAGAAAACCCAGAATACAGGCATTCACCCTTCCAGTTTGCACATGTTCACATTATTTAAAACCCAAAACTTTGACGAGATTTTGAAATTTCAAAGGGGTTCAAAACCTTATAACTGAGGGTTCAAAACCTAGTAATTAATCATCCTAGAACAGATGATTAGTTTTCAAAGTGGTTTTGAAATTTATGTTCTTGTTGTGGTTGTCACCTAAGGATAGGTGACAGTATTGTTTTATGACTAAACGCAAGTAAACTCGCGTTAGGGTCCTAGAAAGGTTATAGACTAGGTCAAAGTATTACTAATAACCTAATTCCCTATAACCATTGGCTCTGATACCATCTTTTCTGTCACACCCCGACCGCGTAAAACAACAAAGCGCGGCGGAAACATCGGGGAGTGTTGTAACAGAATTAGTTGTTTCAAATCCATGGCAATTGAAGTTTCGTTTTATTGATTAAAAGTGTTACAATGTCTTAACAAACAAGGAAATACAACATAATTAACTAGTCTTGCATCTTTTATTGTCACTAAAGCCCAAGTCTGCCTATGTGTATCTTGATCATCTTATGCAACAGCTCCTGAAAAACACATGTGAAAATAGGTACGTCAGGATAAAAATGCCTGTGAGATACATAGGTTTTGTGAAAATGGGTTTCATGACTTATGTTTGAGAAAATGTTTAGTCATGAACCTTGTAATTTGCTTTGTCTTTGTAAATCATTTGAAAAACAATAAGTTCAGATGATATGTATAAATAAGAAAATAATGCATGGTTAAATGAATAACCATGTAAAAATGAGTTTGTATAAGTTAAGTTGTTTGTAAATCAATGTCTTGTGAAAAATATGTTATTTGTATAAAATGTTCTATGTCTCAAATTGAAATGATTCAAATAACGCTACAATATGTAATATCATACAACCACTTATATATAGGAAGTACCAACGGCGTATCCACCATGCTTGTATCATATTACACACGCCTCGTTACTTAAATCACTTACCCAAACAAACTACCAATGTAAATTGTCCATGTATAAATGAATTTGTCAAATGTATTGAATAATATGTCAAAATGCATGATCAATGTAAATCATGTAATGTGTAACCTAAATGATATGTATGGCTAGTGAAAACGCATCAACTAAACCATAGGTGAAATGCACAAAAACAAAGTATTGAAGTAAAACTTGGTTTAAATCAACGTTATGTTTTGTGTAAATGCATGATCAATGTAAATCATGTAATGTGTAAATGCATGATCAATGTAAATCATGTAATGTGTAACCAAACTGATCTGTATGGCTAGTGATAAATATCACTAAACCATATGCACAAGAACATAGTATTGAAGTAAAACTTGGTTTAAATCAAAGCTATGTTTTGTGTAAATGCATGATCAATGTAAATCATGTAATGTGTAAATGCATGATCAATGTAAATCATGTAATGTGTAAATGCATGATCAATGTAAATCATGTAATGTGTAACCAAACTGATCTATATGGCTAGTGATAAATATCACTAAACCATAAGCAAAAGAACATAGTATTGAAGTAAAACTTGGTTTAAATCAAAGCTATGTTTTGTGTAAATGCATGCTATACTGATACGAACATCTATACGGTATTGTTATAATGCATACATCCAAGCCTTGAGACTGAGGCGATAAACCCTTAAACCACTTAAAGGTCTATCTGTGCTTATGTATATCGAATTCGGTCATTCCTTTCATCCCCTTTCCCTGGGATGTCCGGAACGGGAGTTGTCAATTCCTATGGTACCACTTCCTACTAACGAACGGCGTAGCTAATGTTAATGAATGTATTGTTCCATTGTAAACAACCCAAATGTCATAACAAAATGTAAGCATGTGATGAAAACGATGTACTAAGTATGCAATAAATGAACATACATAGCATGTGATGTGATGTGAAATGATGTACTAAGTATGAACTAAATGGACATACATAGCATAAAATGTAATGTAAAATGATGAAATCATGTACTATAAATGTACTAATAAACATAGCAAGTATATGATGTGAAAATATGGAAAGCATGAAAGTAACAAGTAGGCACATGTGTTCCACCCCAAAACAGTTTGGAAAATAGTAAAAGAGGGGTCTATGTACTCACTTGAGATTGCTCAGAAGTCCTAGGATAACCACCAAGCAAAGCTAGAGATCACGGAATCAAACGGCACCTACTATAGGTAACTACATTAATAAACCGGACCTAAATCGGAAGATCGGGTAGCATTAGGGTTTGTAAACCAAACGAGTGTAGAGACTCGTGTCATTTGGTTTAACAAAGCCTACATACTAAATGAAACTTAACCTAAGTGTTTACGACCCATTACGACCCGTTTAGGTAGCTTATGCTACTTTAACGCGTCGTTCGCGTGAAACGCGTTCGGACCGCCTAACTAGTCCTATGACAAGTGTTATATGCCTAAACATGTTACATAATCAGTTATGTGACAAAAGTTTAGGTTACATATGCTTAATTACCAATTATACATGAAAAGGGTATTCTGGTAATTTACCTAAGGCATATAAACTACCTATCATACAACTACTTAAACGATGTGACCATAGGGTATAACCTCGGAAGGTTATGCCCTATACTAGGGTCACCTAATGTATTTGGTCGGATCCTAATGATCGACCAAACTGGGTCGGGTTCGAAGGTATAGGCGATTTATTAGATCGCCTACCCTACGACCCTAGACAACGTGGTAATCAGTGGGCATAGTCCCAAGGGACTATGACCAAGGTGATTACACTCACGTTGCGAAGTTCAAACGAACTTCGCATTGACCATTACTGGTCAACGCTGAAAGTCAAACAAAGTTTGACTTTCTGACTCGAAAAGCAATAAAAGAACGAAAGAATACTTACGAAGGGTCCCCGAATGCTAATCTCGATCCAAGAATCTCAGGTATGAAACAATGGTTTCAACTTAGAGTTCCTAAGATCAAGATTCTAGTGATTTTAGCAATGGGGGTGGATGGGTATTTATAGGAATACCCGAACCGTTAAGATCGCTTGTCGAATATCGTGCCTTAATCGTATCCGTACAAGTGTCGGAAAGTTATGGTGCCTAAATTCCATCCTTATCAGCTGACTAAGCATGTTAGAATGTGTGGTTGTGAATTAAACAGCTGTTTATACATCGAATCTGGTCCCGAAAGTGCAAAACTGATATTTCTGCCCAGATAAGGCGCTCGCGTAGCGCCACGGTAAAGGCCCTATGCAGTCGCGCTACGCCACCATGCACCAGCTTCAGAAAAGTTTCAAAATTGACAGTTTTGGTCCCTGTGGTGTTTTAAGGCCTTTTTCGATGCGTTTGAACCCCGTTAACCTCATTTTAAGGCTCTAAAATGAAGTTAAAGTATAGGGAACTCAAAACATGCTCAAAAATATGCCGGAGGTTGGTTCGTTTGGCCGTACGGACGCGATGTTCGCTTAATTACGACGGAATGCGCATAAGCGCGAAAAACGATCCAAATGACGTGACGAATGGATTTTTCTTATGCCAAACACTAAAGCATAATATAGTCATGCTTACATAAATTTTTGGATGTCCGGATGTATTCAGAACGTAAGTTATGCGCGAAAATGCAAACTTGTGCACTTTTTGACACTTTTAGTCCCTGAATGACACAAAAGTTTATTTTAGCATACCGAACACCTCAAAGCCTATTTATAAGCTATGTGAAGGATATTTATGGTATGTTTAACTTATGTTCATGCTCCGGAATGTCTGTTACAGTTCAAATTGGCATACTTTCGCAGTTTGTCAAATTTAGTCCCTGTAAGCGATTTAACTTGATTTTGCCATACCAAAGCCTTTAAAACTTATTTCTAAGTTATGTAAAGGTTATTTAAGGTATGTTAAGCCTATGTCACTATTCCGGAGTGTTTGTTGCATTAAACTGGTTATATTTACGCATCGGTGCGCGTATAACCTTCCAGAAAGCGATTTAGAGTTTGAAATTGAACAAGAATTGATATGTGCAAATGATACACATATTTTTACAAATCCCAAGTATGAAATATAATATTTCATTGGTTCGGTATTTGTTTGGTGGCCGTTGAGGCACAGGTGTTACAGTCAAGCCAAGGCCACAAGCTTTGTCTCTCTCCATATATCTTCAGTGTGCTTTGTAAGCTTCTTTTGGTATCATCACATTTTTGTACCATTTAAGACTAACTGTAATTTGAGTACAACTTTCTCTCTTAAACCTTTCTAAAAGTAGAAAAAAATAAAACATTAACAACTAACAAATATTGAAGAACAAAAGAAGAAAATGTTCCTCTTTGTTACCAAGCATGTCATTTGAAATAATTAACAGGACATTGTTGTTATACAGGATTTGCTTCCGGTGATCTCTGTTAAACTTCTTCGAGATTTTCTGTTTGCAACATATATAACCCCACCCTATATATAGGGTGGGAGTTGGCTACAAAGTTTATTTTTATACAAAGTGTAAAAAAGTCATAATGTCAACCATAAAATACATTCAAAACCCACAAATAACATAGTGGAGGTTATTAAAACACATTTTTTGCGGTTTTTGTTTTGTGTTTTGGATAATAAGGCTTTGATTATCGAATGATTAACATTAGTGTGTTTTATGTTGATTATCATGTTGTGTTTTATGTTCATAGTTCTATGATAGTGTGTTTGAAGTTTTTATGGAATGTTAGGGTTCTAATATAGTGTTTTTGTACTATTCACTTTGTTATTTGTGTGTTTTGGGTGTGTTTTATGGTTCAAATTGTGGTGTTTTATGACTTTGTATACTTTTTAGGAAAAATTGACTTTATAGCCGAACCCCACCCTATATATATATAGGGAGAAGATCATGCGAGAACAACCTCTTATTGTGAGAACCGCGAGAACCAATGTGAACACAACCAAAAATGCCTAAAAATAGCTAAAAATCACACAATTTTTTTTAATACTTTTTATATAAAAATAGCTACTTTTCGAAGCAAAAAAAATTAAATAAATAATTTTTTTTTGCCACTAAAAGTAGCGATTTGAGCATAAAAGAATATTAAAAAAAAGAGCATAAAAAATATTAAAAAAAAACTTTAGATTTTTTTTAGATTTTTTTAGGTTTTTTGGGGGGTTTAGTTTTTAGCATTTAGCTTGGGGGGGGGGGGGTTAGGTTTTTTTTGGGGGGGGGGGGGGGGGGGGGCGGGGGGTGGGGGGTTAGGTTTTTTAGCTATTTTAGGTTGTGTTCACATTGGTTCTCGCGGTTCTCGCAATAAGGGTGGTTCTCGCATGAACTCCTCCCTATATATATATAGGGAGGAGTTAATGCGAGAACCACCCTTATTGCGAGAACCGCGAGAATCAATGTGAACACAACCTAAAATAGCTAAAAAAAACCTATATATATATATATATAGGGAGAAGATCATGCGAGAACCACCTCTTATTGCGAGAACCGCGAGAACCAATGTGAACACAACCAAAAATGCCTAAAAATAGCTAAAAATCACACAAATTTTTTTTTTAATATTTTTTTTTAGATTTTTTTTTATTTTTTTAGATTTTTTTATGTTTTTTGGGGGTTTAGTTTTTAGCATTTTAGCTTGGGGGGGGGGGGGGGGGTGGGGGGGTTTAGGTTTTTGGGGGGGTGGGGGAGGGGGGTTAGGTTTTTTTAGGTTTTTTGGGGGTTTTAGTTTTTAGCATTTACCTTGGGGGGGGGGGGGGGTTAGGTTTTTTTTTTTGGGGGGGGGGGGGTGGGGGGTTTAGGTTTTAGGGGGGGGGGGTGGGGGTTAGGTTTTTTTTTAGCTATTTTAGGTTGTGTCCACATTGGTTCTCACGGTTCTCGCAATAAGGGTGGTTCTCGCATGAACTCCTCCCTATATATATATATATATATATATATAGGGGGAGGATCAAATGAGAAGAAAATTATTGAAAGAAGAAAAAGAAGAAAGGACATATTGGTAAAATACTATTTCATTTATAATTCATCTCATTAATTTTTCTCTCTTTAATTAATTAGTCAACTTAATAGAATATAGATATATTTGGAATGTAAATATCTTAGGTGATTGTGTAAATCTCTTTATGAGAATAGGAGATATGTACGATTGTATATATATATGATATATATGAATGAAGGAGGCAAAGTTTACAATTCTAATATGGTATCAAACCACTAAAACCCTAACCGATCCTTCTCTGATCGGCCCTCCCACCCTCCTGCGCAACTTCTGGCATCTCCCTCCTTCATCTATTCATCTCGCTGCTGTCATGTCTTCACCTATTCATCCCGTAGTTACTGTTACAAACATCAAAGCTCTAATCACCATCACTCTTGACATCGAGAATGGCCATTATACAGCGTGGTCGTAGTTATTTAAAATTCATTGCATCTCGTATGATGTATATGATCATCTTCAGCCGAAGAAATCTACTGAGACATCCTCTTCCTCTGATAAAGATCAAGCAAAGGACAAGACTACCTCTTCCCCATCATGGGAACGCCTTGATTCCATTGTATTACAATGGATTTACGGGACGATTTCCACTGATATTCTGCATACTATTTTGAAGCCCAACACTAACGCATACGCTGATTGGACGGCGTTGGCGAATATTTTTCAAGATAACAAGGCCACGCGTACCATCGACCTCAACAACAAGTTTGCCAACACTCGTCTTGAACAATTTCCCTCCATGACGGCTTACTGTCAGGCGCTCAAGGTAATCTATGATCAACTCACTAATGTTGGCTCTCCGATCACTGAAGAACAGTTGGTTTTGCAACTTCTCATGGGGCTTACGAAATCATACGAGTGTACGACCACTATTATTCAACAAACCAGCCCTTTACCGGACTTCTATGAGACCCGGTCGAGACTATGCATGGCTGAAACACGCAAAGCAAACCAGGTCCGCAACGCGGCTCAAGCCGCTGGTACTGCCCTCCTGGCATCTTCAGAATCCCGTGCTCCTCCATCATCCGACAGTCATGACACTCGGTCTGCTTCAGGACGATACCATACTCGCCCCGATTCGAATCGTGATCAAAACTCGCGTGGCAGAGGTCGCGGCCGTGGCCGTGGACGCGGTGGTTCAGCGGGTCGGGGACGCGGCAGCTCATCTCAACAGTCCATGGCTCAGGTTGGGTATCCACAGTGGTCTTTTGGTTACAACAATTGGGCCGGCCCAACTCCTCCCTACCCTTGGGCTCCCTGGTCCACTGTTCCACCATGCCCATATCCAACTGTTCCTCCACGAACAACAACCAACAATGCTGGTAT
The DNA here is from genome assembly GCA_030545235.1 of Helianthus tuberosus. Taxonomy (NCBI): domain Eukaryota; kingdom Viridiplantae; phylum Streptophyta; class Magnoliopsida; order Asterales; family Asteraceae; genus Helianthus; species Helianthus tuberosus. Next base: position 192,823,128 of record CM060413.1, read on the forward strand.
TCTAGGTCTTCGTCCAGCACAATCGTATGCGGTAAGTTATGCTCCCATTGAATATGATCAGCCCGTCTACACTATGGACACAGGTGCGACTTCGAATATGACTCCACTTCCTGACAATTTCTCTTCTTTTTTTAATGATGGCATTTTTAAAAATATTCTTGTGTGTAATGGCAAAACTATTCCTGTTATTGGACATGGCAATCAAACTTTATAACCACCCTTCCCACCGTTTAAATTAAATCAAGTTCTATATGCTCCCTCGCTAATTAAAAACTTGATTTATGTTCGCCGTTTTACAACTGACAATCATGTTTCTATTGAATTTGATCCGTTTGGTTTTATTGTGAAGGACCTTAAGACCCAGACCCCTATCCTACGATGCAATAGTCCGGGGGATCTCTACACACTTGATCCTACACATATTACCAAGTTCACCACACCATCCACTTTTGCAGCCATCTCTCAAGACATATGGCATCAACGTCTCGGTCACCCAGGATCAAATTTACTTCAGTCTTTAAAACAATCTCATTTTATTCGTTGTAGTACTATGAAACCTAAATTTTGTCAGTCGTGTGTTTTTGGGACACAAATTAGACTACCTTTTGTTGATTATTCTAATTCTACTTTCATGCCATTTGATATTGTTCACAGTGATCTTTGGACATCCCCCATTCTTAGTAGTGGAGGACATCGATACTACATTTTGTTTCTTGATGATTATAGTAATTTTTTATGGACCTACCCCCTTGCTAATAAATCTCAAGTCTTTTCTACATTCTCTACCTTTGCTAAACTAATTACCACTCAATTTAATCTCAAACTTAAACAATTTCAATGTGATAACGGACGAGAGTACGCAAACTCTTCATTTCAACAATTTTGTAATCAAAATGGCATGCAATTTCGTTTTTTGTGTCCTCATACTTCTTCTCAAAACGACAAAGCTGAAAGGAAAATACGCACCATTAACAATCTCATTCACACCATCTTAGCTCAAGCGTCTCTTCCTAATACCTATTGGCATCATGCTTTGGAAGTTGCCACATACCTTCTAAACATCTTACCTAGCAAACTTCTAAATTATAACTCCCCCACTCAACGCCTATATCTTACTCGTCCATCCTATGATCACCTCCGAATTTTTGGGTGCCTATGTTTTCCACTCATACCCTCCATCACCATCCATAAATTGGATTATCGATCGATGCCTTGTGTTTTTATCGGGTATCCTCCCAACCACCGTGGCTACAAGTGTCTTGACTTGGCCACTCATAAGATCATTATTAGTCGTCACGTTATTTTTGATGAAATAACTTTTCCATATGCAAATCGTCCGTCACCGGCTCTAGGGTCATATGAATTTCTAAATACATACACACACCCTCTGTTGTGGACTAACTCTTCCTCATCTCCAAACCCACATACTTCCCCATCCTCACTCGATAGTCCACAGCCTTCCACACCTTCTAGCCCACTTAATATCTCTCCTCAACAGCCCATCTCCCAAGGCCCAACTACTTCGCACACCCTTCACAGCCCATCTCCTAATCAATCTTCTCAGATCCATTTTTACGGCCCACCTATTACACATCAGTCCACTTCTCCTCCACAGCCCACTCCTTCACTTCAGCCCACTTCTCCTGCTCATTCCCCTACCGCCCCAACTTCTCTTAACCAACCGGCCCAAACCGAACCCGATCCCACTCCACTATCTTCAGCGACCCAATCGGCCCAAACCGAGGTCGCTTCACAGCCTTCCCACACATCGACTCAACCCCCCCTCTTCTTCTACTCGCACTATGCGTACTCGCGCCATGGATGGTATCACCAAACCACGACGATTTCTCAATTTGTTCACCACTTCCGTTGTTTCTTTACCCAAAGATGCCTTGTCTGTTCCGGAATGATTTAACGCCATGACCCTTGAGTTTAATGCCCTTATTAAAAATAAGACATAGGAACTTGTCCCTCGACAACCTCACATGAATGTGCTACGCAGTTTGTGGTTGTTTCGTCATAAATACAAGTCGAATGGTACATTAGAACGGTACAAAGCACGTTTGGTTTGTGATGGGAGTAATCAATAGATTGGGGTGGATTGTGGGGATACTTTTAGTCCGGTTGTTAAACCGGCTACTATTCGCACCGTTTTATCACTTGCATTATCTCAATTATGGAAGATTCATCAGCTGGATGTTACAAATGCGTTTCTACACGGTAATTTACATGAGACGGTTTATATGTATCAACCAATGGGTTTCCGGCATCAACAGTTTCCTGATCATGTATGTCTCCCCAAGAAGTCTCTGTATGGGTTGAAATAGGCGCCACGTGCATGGTACCAATGATTTACTGATTTTGTTATCTCTATTGGGTATCGACAGAGTCGTTGTGATCACTCTCTGTTTGTTTATCATCATGGCACTGATGTGGCCTACCTACTCATATATGTTGACGACATTATTCTTACCACCTCTACGGATTATCTACTGGATCATCTTATGCGTCGATTAGGTGACAAATTTGCCATGAAAGATCTCGGCCCTCTCAGTCATTTTCTTGGAGTTCAAGTTACTCGCACAACAAATTCTATGTTTCTATCTCAGCAACAATACACTAATGAAATCATTGAACGGGCCGGTATGACTTCTTGTAACCCGGTTGCCACACCTGTTGATTGCAATTCGAAACTAAGTGCTACATCTAGTCCGGAATTTGACAACCCAACTCAGTACCGTAGTTTGGCAGGTGCACTGCAATATTTGACTTTTACTAGGCCTGACATTAGCTATGCAGTTCAGCAGGTGTGTATGTACATGCACTCTCCTCGTGTTGATCACTGGAATGCTCTTAAACGGATCATTCGCTACTTAAAGGGCACTACCTCTTTTGGGCTTACTTTGGGCTCCGTTAGTGATTTCTCTCTTCGTGCATACACGGATGCGGACTGGGCCGGGTGTCCTGACACACGTAGATCTACATCCGGGTACTGTGTTTATCTTGGATCTAATTTATTATCCTGGTCTTCCAAACGTCAGGCCTCCGTCTCTCGTTCTAGTGCTGAAGCTGAGTATAGGGGTGTTGCAAATGTGGTTGCTAAATTGTCTTGGCTTCGTAATCTGTTATTGGATCTCCACAAACCAATGCCTAAGGCTAGCATTGTTTTTTGTGACAACATAAGTGTTGTGTATCTTTCAGGGAATCCGGTTCAACATCAGCGTACCAAACATATTGAATTAGACATACATTTTGTTCGTGAACTCGTTCAGCGTGGACAGGTCCGCTTCTTACATGTTCCCTCCAGATTTCAAATTGTTGACATTTTCACTAAAGGCTTGACTTGTATTCTATTTGACGATTTTCGATCCAGTCTCAACATTCGGCCACCTCTAGCTTCGACTGTGGGGGTGTAATAGAATATAGATATATTTGGAATGTAAATATCTTAGGTGATTGTGTAAATCTCTTTATGAGAATAGGAGATATGTACGATTGTATATATATATGATATAGATGAATGAAGGAGGCAAGGTTTACAATTCTAATACAACTAATCATTAATTATCCTACATATAATTTACAAAACCTACACATATCAAAATTTTCCTACATATACCCTACACATTATAGAATTTTATCCTACACAGTCAAAATTTATCCTACACGCCTTGAAATATGTCATACACAACTCGTAATTTATCCTGAGCATGTCAATCCTTATCTATGTAAGTTTACCAATATACCCTTATACTAAAATTAAATGCAAATATTAAATGAAATAAAATGAAGCATTTGTATTGGTTAAAACTTCTTCTTTTTATTTTTACAAAAAAATTCTTCTCATTTGAACTCTCCACTATATATATATATATATGTTTATATTTGTTTTGAATTAAATTGATTTAAAAAAATAAAAAAACTATATATGTTTTATAAAAATAAAATAATTTTAAATCAACTTTAAATTATATATGTTTTATAAAAAAAATCTACAACTTTTCAAAAAAACAACAAAAAAAAAAACACACACACACAACCAAATACAATCAAACAACAAACCAACAACCTATTTTTTTTATCCAAAACATCACTTTTTCCCCTAAAAATAAACAGTCTGCCCAAAATGCTCTGCTTTGGCCAAAACGGGACGCTTTGGTACGAGGTCACCAGATAAGGATTGACATGCTCAGCCCTTGTCTGTTACTTTAACATAAAGCGCCACGCTTTGGCCAAAGCGGGGTACGAATAGACCAAAGGGGCGTGCGAATAGCCCGGGCCTAAAGTTATGTTTGTTACACAAACAATTAAGACCTATATAACATGAATTTATGTTTTACACATTTACCTTAATATTAATATAAAAAAACGAAAAACACAATACTTCGTTCTATCTCTTATTTGGCACATATATAGGGTGTGTTTGGCTAAACTTTTTCCACAACTCTTTATAACTTATTGACTTTTATAAAAAGTTAATAAGGAGAAAAAATGTTTGACAAACTCAAAATGACTTTTTAAAATGACTTATTGTATAGAGAGAAAAAGTCAGTTTTGAAAAGTTAGAACATTGTAACTTTTTAAAGCTCCTTATAACTTTTCATAGAACATGGTGGCTTTTTGAAGCTCGTTAGTCATTTTACATGAATAAGCTAAACCAAACACTATTTAAAAAACAACTTATTGACTTATTGGTTTTTCCCATCATATAAACTAATCCAAACACTTTTTAAAAAGTTATAATTCAATAATTTATTTTAACAAAAAGTATTTTTTAAGATAAATAAGCTTAGCCAAACACCCCATAATTAAATTGTTTAATAGTAAAAAAGTAACTTTGAAAAAACCAGCTCTGTAGACTCCACATGCATAAACAATTTATCAAAATCTCTGCTCAACATCAATGCTAGCAAACAAAGATATAAAAAGATAACTCAAAAAAGCATGTGGACCAATTAAATTTGACAAAAATATACATATTAACCTTTATGTATACATAAAATTGCACCATATACCTTTTAGTTTAAAAAGTGCTATTCTTAACCAATCAGTTTGGTCAAATTTGAACAAAACTGGTATGAGTTGAAATCGGTTCGATTCATAAACAGGTTATTATTGAGGAATAGAGCCAAACCGTATAGAAATTGGTTTTAGCCGGGTTCAACAGGGCAATTGCTACGTGTGTATTTCTCACTGAGTTTTTAGTAGCAAAACGGTGGCAAAAGAGCAATTGCCACCGTTTTGCGACCGAAAATGTGGTGGCTAAAACCCAATTTTCTATTAGTGAGAGAAAACAAACTGAAGTTAGACCCAAGGACTATCGGAGAACGAAAATTAAAAAGTTGAGGACTATAGAGGTAATTTTAGAAAGTTAGCGGCTAAAGGTGAAAAAACGCTAAAACACAGGGTTTATCCCGACATTTTTCTCTTAAAAAAATAGAATAAACTCTATTTTGCTCCCTGTGGTTTGGTGGTTTTAACGCTTTTGCCCCAAACCTTTAAAAATGGACATTTTACTCCCTGATCTATGCAAGCTATCTCTTTTAGGGGCTGTTTGGTAGCCTCTTAATGACCATTCAGATGCTACCTCTTAATGGTTTAAAACCTCTGAATGAATAAGAGGTAACCTCAAGTCTGAATGGTTAAGAGGTAACCTCTGAATGGTAAATCATCACATGTCACATTCTTCTACCTTCTCATTGGTAAAATTCTTAATGGTTCCATTAAGAGGTAGCCTCTTAATGACCATTCAGAGGCTACCAAACAGCCCCTTATACTCCCCGCCTCAAACGCCGTTCATATCAGCTGTTAAATGAATGTCATGTGCCCCTCATGTGAGGGGCAAATCTGTCATTTCCAAACCCTGATATTTATATACCATTTATTACCCTAATTAGCCCCCATCTTCCTCTTGAACCCCTTATCACTTTGAACCGCTTCTGTACTAGTCCACCTAGCCAACATAATCCTTGATCCTCCAACAATTTTTCATGTGAGAACCAATCTGTGCGGTAGCTCGTCGCAAAAGACTGTTCATCTTCTCCGAAACAGTAGGATTTGATTCACCTAATCTAGTCCCCACCACTGTTGCAATCTTCACCTCCGGTCACGAGACACCAATTCCGGTTACTTCCAAACGCCATCAACAACCACCGTACAAAGCTCCCTAAGATCTGCACTTTAAAAAACTACTATTCTGCCGTCAACACCACCGCGGTAACCACCGTACACTGCCTTTTAACCACCATAACTGTGACACCCCAGGAAAACTAGTAAACGATACAACTTACCTAGCTTCCTCAGTGAGTACGTACCAAATTTCGGGACGAAATTTCTTTCAAGTTGGGGATAATGTGACAACTCGTACTTCAGAACCTATATTTGTGTTTACTGTGACGTGTATGAACTCTGTGTGATTATTTGATATGTTGATGTTAACGAAAAATGCTACATGTTATGTGAATGTATGTGAATATGTATACTTGTCACGCAAGCCTTTAGGGCCGTACACTTCATCTCTCGTACATCTCTCTCTCGGCCCACTCTTTACTACTCGAGACCAAGAGGGCAACCCAAGTAAGGGTTCGGCCCACTCTCTCTTTTACGCATACACATACACTTGGTGGGTGTTTACTTCTCATTAGTTGCAAAACAAGGAAACACACACAAACCCTAGAAACTCTCTCCCTCTCTCTCGTTTCTCTTGGAACCCGACGGCAACACCTCTCAACTCTCGAAGATCCTTGTGTTCGGATCATCCTCGCTACACACTCTAATTCGGTTAGTGTTTCATGATACGTGTTTGATTAATGTTGTTATGAATCCATGTTTGACTAAACGATTAGGGTTGCATGTATGATGAACAATGATGTACTACATGATTATGTTCTTGTGAATCGGATGTGTGTGATGATGATAATCGGTTATCATAGCTTGTTTTTGAATTGATTACATGATGAACTAGAACCGAATGCTTGTTAATCGGCTGTGATGTGATTGTGTTCATGTTAGACGAATTGTGGTGATGATATGTCCGAATGCATGCTAGAAAATCAAAGACACAAATCTGTTGATATGTTGAAGTTGTGGTTGATGATCATGTTAGGGTTCATGAGATTGATTAGAATATGCCTTGTTCAATCGATTGTATGTTAAATGGATAGTTGGAAAGTTGTTAATTGATGATAATGGTATTATGAATGTGCATGATTGCTGAATAATTGTGATTTGATCTGAATTATGAAACTGCCAAAACTGTTAGCAATTGTTACGGAAATCATGTGCTGCAATTAAGGAAATATGTTACACACCTAGTCTCGACACGGATTACGAGTCGAGAACCCACAGTCTCGACTCGAGACCACAACACTCGCACACAAACAGCACAACTCGAGACCACGGTTGCGGGTCCGGTTGCGACTCGAGACCGTGTAGTCTCGACTGGAACATGATGACCCGAGACCTCTTTGGTTGCGACTCGAGACCTTGAGGCCAGCACAACTCGAGATCACACTGTCTCGACTCGAGATCTCTGGTCTCGACTCGAGACCAGTTACACATGCACACTGTTTTGGACTTTGCACACTGTTACAAGCCCAACCATTTGGGCCGCATACCTGGACTACGTTTGTTTACGTGATTCTGTTGCTGAATTTCCATGATCAATACTTGTGTACAATACATGTAGAATATACGTGCACTACTTGAATACGAGCCTAACTTGTATGGTAACCATGGTAGGACGTGGTTGACCACCATATAGCTTGATTGAACTTTTCTGTGTATCTGCCGAGCAAAACCAAGGTGAGTTCACACAGCCAAGGCATGGGGTTCCCAGGGTGGGAATGGGATTGGATTATTTACTTGTACTTATCTAGCTAATGGAACTTAGTGGTATGGTCCTCGGGTGAGGAAGGTTATTGATAAGATACGACTAGACTAGTGATACTAATAGAACTGATCTTCGCACACACGCCGGGGTTGGCCGCGATATTATGACTAATCTTCGCACACATGCCTAGGAAGGCTGCGAACTATACACTAAACTTCGCACACATGCCGGGTGGCCGCGATACAAATATACCTAGTCTAGAATACTCGGGAAACTTTCCCTAATCTTCGCATACATGCCTAGAGGGCCGCGATACGAACTAATACGATACATGACTTAACGAACGAACACAAGGCTTACTATACTATTACAATTACTGAACTATTAACTGTGAACTCGCTCAACTAGTTGTTGACTCTCTGCTGCATACCTTGCAGGACCTTAGGTACATATGGAGCTTGCACAGGGAGGAGCAGGTCGTTGTGGGACATGGATCGAGGATGCCATGTTAAATATTTAAACATTTGAACTTATGATTTACATTGGGTTTACATACTTATGCTTCCGCTAAACATTCATACTATACTTTGGTTTTTGGAACACCTTTCATATTGTTTGGTTTTTACATTGTTCAATATGATTGGTGGCTTGATCCTGGTCAGTCACGCCTCCAAGCGGTGATACTCCGCATGTGGATTTTGGGGGTGTGACAGATTGGTATCAGAGCCATTGGTTATAGAGAACTCGGTTTTAATATGGGGAAAACATTTTTTATTAAAACCAGACTATAACCAGAACAGTGCTCAACGATCCACAACGACGCTTCGCTCCACGTGCAAGACTCAACACTCTAGGTAATATGGTACATGTTTTATTGCCTACTTGCTAGAATTGCATAGAACTTTGTTCAGGGTATGCTTAGATTAACGTAACACTATTGCATGAGAACACTTGTGTGCTTACTCTCTTCTGTCATCGCACTACTCGCGAACCTCTCTCACCTATGTTACATTTGCTATGAAGATCATGGCTGGATGCATTAACATGACACAAGCCCAGTTGACGGCTCTCATTAACGAACAAGTTGCTGCGGCAGTTGCAGCCGCACAAGCAGGAGGTCAACCACCTGTTTGCACCTTCAAAACCTTTATGGACTGCCGACCGACTACTTTCAGCGGCACTGAAGGAGCCGTAGGTCTCCTCCACTGGTTTGAGAAACTAGAGTCTGTGTTCGAAATGTGTGAATGCCCTGAGGCACGCAGGGTGAAGTAAGCTACCGGTACTCTTGAGGGTTTAGCCCTCACATGGTGGAAAGCTCAGGTCCAAATGCTGGGGTTGGTTGCTGCTAACGCCACCCCATGGAACAATTTTAAAGAGATGATCAAGGAGGAATACTGCAGTCGTGACGACATTCATAAGCTGGAGGTCGAGTTCTTCAACCTCAAGATGACGGGGTCAGAAATTGAGGCGTTTACAAAGAGATCAAATGAGCTTGCATTACTGTGTCCTACTATGGTGGACCCTCCAGTTAAGCGTATCGAACTTTATCTTAAGGGTCTAGTGTCGGAGATCCAAAGTCATGTGACTTCAGCAAACCTTGCCACCTACCAGCAGGTTGTTCAGTTGGCTCACCGCCTCACTGATCAGGCGGTGGAGCAGAACAGGTTGCCTAAACGTATCAGTGCTACTACTACCGCAACTACTTCAGCTACTCCTGCTACTCCCAGTGACAACAAGCGGAAATGGGAGGGGGATTCCAGCAGGGGTTCAGCCACCGTTCAGTCACAAGCACAGCAGCAGCGCAGGACCGATGATTTCCAGAGTCCGAGTCAGCAGTCGTCTGGTGGGCAGGGGTAGGGTGGATATCGGGGAATTCACCCACTATGTAATAGGTGCAACAGACATCACAGTAGACGGTGTCGCAAGGAACGTTGTCAGAGATGTTTCAAGTTAGGGCATGAAGCTAAAGACTGCAGGAGTGCGCGAACTGCAAATCAGAATCAGCAACTCCCACTACCAGCTCCACAGAACCAGCAACAGCAGCCACAGCGAGGAAACCGGGGGTGTTTCCAGTGTGGGGCTGAAGGTCATTTCAAACGTGATTGCCCCCAGTTAAACCAGAATCAGAATAACAACAACAATAATCAGGGCAATGAGAACAATAATGGGGGAAACAACAACAACAATGGTGCTAGGGGTCGTGCATTTGTGATTGGTCAGGGTGATGTAAGGAATGATCCTAATGTGGTTATGGGTAAGTTTCTTCTCGACGACTTTTATGTTACTGTATTATTTGATTCGGGTGCAGATACCAGTTATATGTCTCTGAAAATTAGTCAAATGCTTAAACGCGCACCAACACTTTTGAACACCAAACATGTCGTAGAGTTAGCTAACGGTAAAAGTCTAGAAGCCACACACATAGTTCAGGGTTGTAATCTTATCCTCGCTGGTCAGACTTTCTCTATCGATCTCATTCCTATAACTCTGGGTAGTTTTGACATCGTCATTAGTATGGATTGGCTATCCCAACAGCAAGCAGAGATCTTATGCAAGGAGAAGGTCATTCGCATTCCCCGTACTGGCAAAGAACCTCTCGAAGTTCAAGGCGACAAGAGTGGTGTCGTGAGTGGCATCATCTCCTTCTTGAAGGCTCAGAAGTGTTTACGAAAGGGCCACACAGCTGTTTTAGCACTCGTTACAGATACATCGAAGAAAGAGAAAAAGATTGAGGATATTCCTGTAGTACGCGATTTTCCTCAAGTGTTTCCTGAAGAGTTACCTGGGTTACCGCCACATCGCCAGGTCGAATTTCAGATCGAGCTAGCTCTAGGAGCAGCACCCATAGCTCGAGCACCTTATCGCTTAGCTCCCACGGAACTGGAAGAGCTGTCTAAGCAATTACAAGAACTCTTGGAAAAGGGTTTCATACGTCCTAGCTCTTCGCCCTGGGGAGCTCCAGTACTATTTGTAAAGAAGAAGGACGGCACCTTCCGCATGTGTATAGACTACCGCGAACTGAACAAGGTGACTGTGAAGAATCACTATCCTCTTCCAAACATCGACGACTTATTCGACCAGTTGCAAGGGTCGAGCTATTACTCGAAGATTGATCTGAGGTCAGGCTATCACCAACTGAGAGTCCGGGATGAGGACGTCTCCAAAACAGCATTCAGAACACGCTACGGCCACTACGAGTTTCTAGTCATGCCATTCGGATTAACGAACGCGCCTGCGGTTTTCATGGATCTTATGAACAGGGTGGGCAAACCTTATTGTTATGGGTGAAATTCTGAGCCCATATCCTGACTATATATCTTGATTTAATGTTAGCTGTTTATGATCAGGATACCAGACCAGGATATTGGTAACATCCTGAGGCAGTATCGATCAGGATATCAGACCAGGATATTGGTGACATCCTGACGCAGTATCCTGGCAGTTACTAACGATTTTCTTTTGTAGCAAGGTACCAAGGTTAAAGGACTTGATCTACCTGAAGATTCGCTCAAGGTGGTTGAAAAATGGACGTTGATGGTGGAAGAATGGGTCTTGTAACGGTCAGAATAGAAGAAAGGCATATTCCGCGAGAATATCGGATGCTGGTCAATGCTATTGAGGTTGTAACGGTCATATGAGCTGAAGACTCGGTTTTATAGTTAATAAGCACGTGGAAAACAAGTTAAAAGAGTCCCCCAACGTTCAGAATGGAATATTCCCAGCATCCCGGAATAATAGGAGAGTTAGTTTGTTACTTGTAACTATAAATAGGAGGCCAGATCAATAGGAACACACACTTGACTCTCCACATTCGAACTCACACTTCTTTTTTCTTTCTATCATGCACAAACACTCAACACTTGTAATCGTTGTACCACTTAGCATTGATCTGCGCCATATCCTGCACTGTATCCTGATATTTGAAGTAATAGAAGAACAAGGCAGCTGCGATTGTCAGCTCCCGAGGTTTTGTGCCGGCGATCTAGATTGATCAAGGGCTTTCCTCGTACATCTCGTGTCAACCTTTACTTTTTTGCTCATTGTTTGATCACAGATACAGCTCTATATCCTGAGCCGTATCCTGAAACTGTTTTTGCAAGTAATTTGATTAACATATTTTCGACACTCATTTCTAGCACACTACCTCACTTAACTAATTTGATCACTTAATTGCCTCGGTAATTTTTGACCAAAACAATTTGGCGCCCACCGTGGGGCAAGTGGTGCTCTCTTTACTAAATTTTTTTGTGAAATCGCTAATCGGCTTTCTATTTTCAAAACTTTTTGCCTCATTGTCCATAATGGCCTCAAGATCAAACATGAGTTCCTCTACTGTGTCTGCTATGACTTCTGCTACTACTGGTTCGGTGCTTCCACCACCTCCTCCAAGGATGCCAGCCTCTTCACGACCTCAGGATATTATCCTTACTCGCAGTGTTCAGGAATCTGCTCCCGTTCTAGCTTCTAATGATGAAATTCTTACTTTATTTGGAAGTGTGCAGGAACAAATGAGGCAGCAACAGGAAACAAACCAAATGCTTTTAAGGGAAATACAACTCCTGAAGTCTGGCTCGAGCAGATCTGCTGAAGATAATGTCACTCCATTACATCCCAGAACGTTGAACTTTAGTTCAGCTGTGTATACTGAGGATAACAGGGGGAATATTGTGCCCAACCTTCCTCAGAATCATACTCCTGAAATACCCTCCTCGGTCAGGATGTCAGCCATGAGGAGTTCAGGATATGCTTCAGGATATGGGCAAAATCCTCCAACGGGTAACGTGTCAAACAATAATAATACTCATGCTACTAACAATAGTGGATCCTTGCAGGATACAGGTGTAACATCAGCACTTACTAGGGAACTTCAGAAGTTAAAGGACATGATATCTAGTGTACCTGGGGTGGTCCAGCCGATCACGGAAGTGTCCCAGGACAGCCACAAGATATCTCGCTTTGCATATCCTATCTGTGATGCTGAGATCCCAAAGAGATTCCAAACCCCCAACATGAAGCTTTATGATGGGACTACGGATCCTGAGGAGCATATTGCTCAGTACAGGGAAAGAATGGAGATTAACCCTATCCCTCCGGAGCTCAAGGAAGCATGCTTGTGCAAGGGATTTGGTTCCACTCTAACAGGATCAGCCTTAAAATGGCTGTTAAACGTTCCTCCTCACTCAATTACTTCGTTTGCTCATTTGGTTAATTTATTTAACAGTCAATTTTCTTGTAGTCGGAGTTTTGAGAAACTAACCAGTGATCTTTACAGGATAACTCAAGGGCCTCAGGAATCCTTGAGGGATTATGTGAACAAATTCAGTCGAGAATCCTTGGATATCCCACATCTTGATGTTGCAACAGCTGTGCAAGCTTTTAAGATGGGATTACAAAAGGATTCTCAGTTTTATCAGGATCTTGTAATGAATCCCTGCAGGAATCTCGACGAAGGTCGTAACAGGGCTTTGAGATATATCCGTCTGGAAGATGACAGGAAGATGCAAGAAAGGATGAACTCATCTAACACTTATGAGTCAACTAACAGGAAGTCAGAATCCTCATTCAAGTCATATAGGCCTAAGCCATATGGTAGAAATGAGAACAAGAGAGTGAATGCTGTCGAAGATGAGGATCCTGAAGAGTATCCTGAGTTGTCTGAATATTGCTTTTCTGTTAACATTCCTGAATTGATGTATGCCATGCAGGGTCTAGGAGACAAGGCTAGGTGGCCTCGAAAGAATCAACAAAAGGCTGACTGGAAAGATAAGTCAAAATGGTGTGCTTTCCACGAAGATTTCGGACATGTAACTGAGGATTGCATTGCTCTAAGGAAAGAAATAAGCTATCTTCTAAGCAAGGGATATCTGAAAGATCTCTTAGGAAGAAAGAAGAATAAGGGTCAGGATACTGAGAAGGATCCTGAACGAGCAGCATCACCTCCTGCGGATGCCAAGATAATCAACTTCATTTCGGGAGGATCCGACATTTGTGGAACTTCGTATTCGGCTGCAAAGAGACATGCAAAAGAAGCTAAGGCCGAAAGGGGAGACAAATCTGTCAGGATGACTACCCTCACAACTGACAAAGTGATCACTTTTGATGCTGATGACAGGGATACTGTCCAGGATCCTCACCATGATGCTCTGGTAATAACGTTATATGTGGCTAACCATTTTGTACGCAGGATATTAGTTGATAATGGCAGCTCCGTCAACATAATCCAACTAGAAACTCTGAAGAGAATGAATGTATCTCCAATGGATATCACTTCAAAGTCTACCGTGCTTATTGGGTTCAGTGGAGAGGCTAGAAACACAGTGGGAGAGATAAAGTTGCCAGTATACGTTGAAGGAGTCAACTCGATACAACGTTTCTGTGTGATGGATTCTCTCTCCTGCTACAACATCATACTGGGAAGACCGTGGATTCACGATATGAAGGTTGTGCCATCAACATATCACCAATGCATCAAGATACCTACACCTTGGGGAGTTGTCAAAGTCGACAGTGATCAGCAGGAGGCGAAAGAATGCTACTCATCCTCGATGAAATCCTCAACCAAACCTAGTGCAGCATAGCAATTAAAGACGCGGGCCGAGGATATCGTGGAGGATCCGGAGCAGGATGTGAAGAAAATTATCCTGGACCAGGATAATCCCGATATTTCGGTGCTCGTAGGGACCAATATCCCTCAGGATATTGAAGAACAATTAATTAACTTTTTGAAATGCAGGATGTCAACGTTTGCATGGAAGCATGAGGATATGACAGGCATATCCAAAGATATTATCACTCACAAGCTTGGAATTGATAAATCATTCAAGCCTGTGCAGCAAAAAAGAAGGAAGTTTGCTCCTGAGCGGAACACGATTATCCAGGAGGAAGTTGAGAGATTATTGAAGTCTAGGATGATCAGAGAGGTTAAGTTCCCAAGGTGGCTAGCAAACGTGGTTGTAGTACAGAAGAAAAATGGGAAATGGAGAGTTTGTGTGGACTACACAGACTTGAACAAAGCTTGTCCTAAAGACCCATTTCCTCTTCCCCACATTGATGCAATGGTAGATGCCACTGCCGGGCATGAAATGCTGACCTTCATGGACGCATCCTCAGGATTTCAACAGATCCAAATGGAGCCTTCTGACCAGGAGGATACTGCCTTCATGACACCAACAGGTATTTATTGTTATATAGCTATGCCTTTTGGTTTGAAAAATGCAGGTGCAACATACCAAAGATTGGTAAACATGATGTTCAAAGACAAACTGGGGGACACCATGGAGGTATATATCGATGATATGGTGGTGAAATCTAAAAAGGCTGAGGATTACCTCCAGGATATCAAGGGAGCATTTGATATCCTGGATCAATACAACATGAAGCTGAATCCTGCTAAATGCCATTTCGGAGTGGGGGCAGGAAAGTTTCTTGGATATATGGTGACAAAAAGGGGGATAGAAGCAAGCCCAGAGCAGATCAAAGCTATCCTGGATATAAAATCACCCTCAAATATGAAGGACGTACAAAGATTGACAGGCCGAGTAGCAGCTTTAAACAGGTTTATCTCGAGATCCTCAGAGAAGTGCAAAGATTTTTATGATATCCTAAAGAAGAACAAAAGATTCGAATGGGGGGAGAAGCATGAAGCAGCCTTGCAGGATTTGAAACGATATCTCTCAACCGCACCTTTATTGATGAAGCCTGAAAATGGTGAACCACTATCCCTATACCTTGCTGTATCAGGGAATGCTGTAAGTGCCGTTCTTGTAAAAGACCATGAAGGTCAGCAATATCCTGTTTACTATGTTAGTAAAAGTTTGCTAGATGCTGAAACTAGGTATTCTCATTTAGAAAAATTGATATTAGCTCTAGTTATGGCATCGACAAAACTTAGGCATTATTTCGAGACACATAGGATACATGTTAAAACAAATTATCCTGTCAAAAATGTGCTCAGGAAACCAGAGATGTCAGGCAGGATGGCCAAGTGGTCAGTAAAGTTAAGTGCTTATGATTTAGTATATGAACCTAGAAATCCCATAAAGTCTCAAGCTTTAGCTGACTTTGTGGCTGATTTCAGTAGTGATATTCAGGATGAGGTAGACCTAGAAGTTCAACAGTTAGGAGAATCCTCAGGATCCTGGACATTATATACTGATGGTGCATCTAATGTAAGAGGAGTAGGATTAGGAATACTACTAAAATCGCCACAGGGGGACATATTACCCCAGGCTATTAGATGTGAATTTCCTGCTACTAATAATGAAGCAGAGTATGAGGCTTTAATTGCAGGATTAGAGTTGGCTAAGAGCATGAATATCAAGAATTTGCAAGTATATGTTGACTCCTTGTTAATTACTAATCATTTTAATGGATCCTATGCAGTTAAGGGTGAGAAGTTAATCGAATACCTCGATATTCTCAAAAAATTAGCAGGATATTTCGATGTTTTTACACTTGAACAGGTACCAAGGGAAGATAATGCTGAAGCAGATGCCCTAGCAAACCTGGGATCATCGATCAGGATACCAGAAGGAACCCAAATACCAATATTGCATATCTTGTATCCTGCAACGAATCCTCAGGATAAAGAAGTAGTAAGTATCCAGGATCCTGTTGCTGAGTATCCTGAGGAGGATCCTAAATCCTGGATGGCTCCAATCATAAGATATCTCAAGGAAGGACATATCCCTAAAGACGAAAATCCTAAGGCATTTAGGATGAAGGTATCACGATTCACCATTATAAATAATATTTTGTATAAGAAATCCCTTGCAGGTCCGTACCTAAGGTACTTGGAAGATCCTGAAACCAAGGAGGTACTTCAGGATATACACGAAGGAGATTGTGGCAACCATACTGGGGGCAGATCTCTGTTCTCGAAGGTGTTGAGAACAGGATATTACTGGCCGACCATGAGAAAAGACGCCGCAGAATATGCTCGAAGATGTGACGCATGTCAAAGACATAGTAACATATTACATCAGCCTGCTGAACCGCTGTATCCTATTGTTTCCCCTTGGCCGTTTATGAAGTGGGGTATGGATATAGTGGGAAAGCTTCCAAAAGCTCCAGGAGGAAAGGTTTTCATGTTGGCAATGACGGATTATTTCTCCAAGTGGGTTGAAGCAGAAGCATTTGTTCAAGTTAGAGATCAAGAAGTAGTATCCTTCATAAAGAGAAATATCCTGACCAGATTTGGAGTACCAGCCGAGATAATCTGTGACAATGGTTCTCAGTTTATAAGCAAGAGAACCACTGACTTTTGCAAAAGTTGGGGAATCAAAATGATAACATCTACTCTGGTACATCCTCAAGCGAATGGACAAGCAGAATCCTCAAACAAGATAATTGTTAATAACTTAAAGAAGAGGCTTGGAGCCAAAAAAGGAAGATGGGCGGAAGAGTTACCCTTTGTTTTGTGGGCTGATAGGACAACGGTAAAGAATGCAACTGGCCAAACCCCGTTTTCCTTGGTATTTGGAGCAGAAGCAATGATTCCAACGGAAATGGCAATACCTACTGCAAGATCTACCCTACGGGATCCTGAACAGAATCCTGAAGCCTTGAGTCAGGATTTGGATACTATAGATGAAAAAAGGGATGCAGCTAGGCTAAGGATGGCAGCATATCAACAAAGAATATCCAGAGCATATAACAAGAATATTAGGACCAGAAGATTTAAGGTTGGAGATTGGGTGTTAAGAAAGGCTTTTCAGAATACTACTAATCCTGCCGATGGCAAGCTAGCTCCAAAATGGGAAGGACCATATGAAGTTGAATCAGAAGCAGGGAAAGGAGCATATAGACTCAAGAATATGGAAGGGGATATGCTACCAAGATCTTGGAATGCTATACACCTTAAGCTTTATTTCAAGTGAGTTTAGAATTTAATTTCTATCTTTTTTAAATATGTTTGGTTTAATTTATTCTTTGAAACCCAATACTAACTTAAGCATCGGAGGGGTGTTAGCCAAGCTAACACCCACCTTAGTTTAAGGATGTTTTGCAGTATATGCTCCAGGATATAGCTCCAGGATGCTCACTCAAGATACTTCAGAAGATTAGAGGATTGGCCCCCTCTCTCACGTATAAGGGATCCCGATCCCTTCACAGGTTTAAAGGTATTCACCTTTCTCACAAATTGGGTTTAAACACCCCGCCTGGAGCGCAAGTTATCCAGGGATAGTTCAAGGTGGCGGGACCAGTTCATGTAAAAGTGGCTGACAATTTCGTTACTGTTGGCTATACCCTGGATCCTTAAGGTATATGAGGATTGATCACCCTCTCTCACGAAAGGGTATTTTCATACTCTCTAAGGTTTAAAGGTTATCACCTTTCTAAGTCTTGGAGTTTATACACTCCCGCCTGTAGCGCATGAAAATTTGGGATTTTCCCCAGGTTTAAAGATTTTCACCTTTCTAAGTTTTGGGGTTTCCACACCCTCGCCTGTAGCGCACGAAACGTGGGTAAAATCCCCAGCAAAACTCAAAGACTTAAAGGTTTTCACCTTTTCAAGTCTTGAGGTTCTTATACTCCGGCTTAAATGCCTGGAAAATGGGTTTAGTCCCAATAAAATACAAAGTTTTTGGATAATCCCAAAGTATATTTTCAAAAAACATAATCATTTACAAGTCTACTTAAATTTTTGAAAAAAGATTGCTAAGTTTAAACAACTGGTTGAAGAATTGCTAAAGGATCATATCCTGGTACAACATACTGGTCCTGCACAGACAGGGGACATCCGTGATAGAACATGATGTATGCTGATACTATATCCTACTGGGGACATTTATGCTGGAGCAAGAAGGAAACCTATGCCAACACTATATCCCACTAAGGCATTGTGAGGAACTCAAAGGATCAAGTTTGGGCATAATTCGCCAAGTATCCTGGACTGGGGACACCTTCGGTGGAATGGTTGCGAAAGGACTGGAATGAAAGGATTGAGATATCTTCTGTTTCGGTATGATCTTTCCTATTTTTGTTCTTTAAAAAACCTTATCTAGATTGTCTAAATTTCTGAAACTATAACACTTATGAGTATCCTGGTCGGGATATGTTCTCAGGATATATTCTCAAGATGTATTCTCAGGATATACTTCAGGATACTTGGATTGAAAACTGAAACTGTGCTCTAGTCAAACAAGTGTTCTCAAAACCAACTTTGTAAAATAAAAATGAACTGTCCTCTTTCTCTGAAAACTTTATCTGAATTGCCTGAGTTATAAAAACCCTATTTGACGGAAGTCTTAATAGGATATTTGCGAGTATACTGATCAAGATATTTTCATAAAAAGTAATAATTGCACTAAGTTTGGAACATTGGAATTCAGACTAAGCAATGCATAACAAATAACAACATGTAAGGTTAAAAGGTTAGTTTATTATTAATTGTATTCTTGGTTTCATCTCAAAAAGAGACCCATCCACCAAGAACACAATTAAGTTTTTAAAGTATATTTACATAAACAGTTGAAGGCTTCGTCCTGAAAACACGAGAACCCATTTGCCTTCAACTGTTATATTGTTCAAAATAAACCATACTGATTGATGACCAAAGGCTTCATCCTGAAACTCAGGACCCATCCACCTTTGGCCATCGTATTGTCTTAAGTGCAGGAAATATAAATTGTTCTAAGTACAGGACGACCAGATGATTCAAACCCTACAAAGCAAAATACAGGTATCATTAAAGACAAACTAACCAGGATACAGGTTCAGTGTATGTGTGGATATTTACCTTATTAAGGAAGGAGTTCATGGGCTCGATGGATTCCATGAAACCAAGGTCATCATAACAGAAACTTTCAGCAGCAACAGCGGAGGGCTTAGAGCTGGTGCCAACAGATGGTTCCTTTTTTACCAGGACAGACTTGGGGTAACTGTCAAGCTCCTCAAGATTGAAGACAACAGGGACCTTAGCAAAGTCTACAGAAAAGGGAGTAGTTTCAATCTTATCATATTATGTGCTGATTAACCAAACATATGCAGGAATGTTCAAAACAGATATCCTTACCGGACGTATTGGAATGACTGAAAAATATATCTGTTGGAATTAGGATATCCAACAGTTATATTTTTGGGGACAATTGTTATGGGTGAAATTCTGAGCCCATATCCTGACTATATATCTTGATTTAATGTTAGCTGTTTATGATCAGGATACCAGACCAGGATATTGGTAACATCCTGAGGCAGTATCGATCAGGATATCAGACCAGGATATTGGTGACATCCTGACGCAGTATCCTGGCAGTTACTAACGATTTTCTTTTGTAGCAAGGTACCAACGTTAAAGGACTTGATCTACCTGAAGATTCGCTCAAGGTGGTTGAAAAATGGACGTTGATGGTGGAAGAATGGGTCTTGTAACGGTCAGAATAGAAGAAAGGCATATTCCACGAGAATATCGGATGCTGGTCAATGCTATTGAGGTTGTAACGGTCATATGAGCTGAAGACTCGGTTTTATAGTTAATAAGCACGTGGAAAACAAGTTAAAAGAGTCCCCCAACGTTCAGAATGGAATATTCCCAGCATCCCGGAATAATAGGAGAGTTAGTTTGTTACTTGTAACTATAAATAGGAGGCCAGATCAATAGGAACACACACTTGACTCTCCACATTCGAACTCACACTTCTTTTTTCTTTCTATCACGCACAAACACTCAACACTTGTAATCGTTGTACCACTTAGCATTGATCTGCGCCATATCCTGCACTGTATCCTGATATTTGAAGTAATAGAAGAACAAGACAGCTGCGATTGTCAGCTCCCGAGGTTTTGTGCCGGCGATCTAGATTGATCAAGGGCTTTCCTCGTACATCTCGTGTCAACCTTTACTTTTTTGCTCATTGTTTGATCACAGATACAGCTCTATATCCTGAGCCGTATCCTGAAACTGTTTTTGCAAGTAATTTGATTAACATATTTTCGACACTCATTTCTAGCACACTACCTCACTTAACTAATTTGATCACTTAATTGCCTCGGTAATTTTTGACCAAAACACTTATCTTGACAAGTTTGTTATTGTTTTCATTGACGACATCCTGATCTATTCGAAGAGTCAGGAGGAACACGAGCAGCACTTACGACTTATTTTGGAACTCCTTCGAACGGAACAGCTGTACGCTAAGTTTTCAAAATGCGACTTCTGGCTTCATGAAGTCCACTTTCTAGGCCACGTGGTAAACAGGGATGGGATTCATGTTGATCCATCCAAGGTAGATTCGATCAAGAACTGGCCTGCACTTCGCACACCGACAGAAATACGCCAATTCTTGGGTTTGGCGGGTTATTACAGACGGTTCATCAAAGACTTCTCAAAGATTGCACAGCCGCTCACATTACTGACACAGAAAGGTGTTGTTTATCGTTGGGGTAGTACGCAGGAAACAGCATTTCAGCACTTAAAGGATAGACTTTGTAGCGCACCTATCCTCTCATTGCCTGAAGGCACGGACGATTTTGTAGTCTACTGCGACGCATCTATCCAGGGTCTTGGATGTGTGTTGATGCAGCGGGATAAAGTCATTGCTTATGCTTCGCGCCAACTTAAGATTCACGAACGGAATTACACCACACATGATTTAGAGCTGGGAGCTGTTGTTTTTGAGCTCAAGATATGGCGACATTACCTGTATGGCACTAAATGCACCATCTACACCGATCACAGGAGTCTCGAGCATATTTTCAAGCAGAAAGAATTGAACATGCGACAACGTAGATGGGTCGAGCTACTGAACGATTACGAATGTGCTATAAAGTACCATCCGGGCAAGGCCAATGTGGTGGCCGACGCCCTCAGTCGAAAGGATACTACACCTAGGCGTGTACGAGCATTGCAACTTACTATTCAGTCTAGTCTTCCTTCACAGATACGAGATGCTCAGGTAGAAGCATTGAAACCAGAAAACGTCAGGGCTGAAGCCCTACGCGGTTCAAGGCTACGGTTAGAACAAAAGGCAGACGGAGCCTACTATGTAACAGGACACATCTGGGTCCCACTCTACGGCAACTTACGCGAGCTTGTAATGGACGAAGCTCATAAATCTCGCTACTCAGTACATCCTGGTTCGGATAAGATGTACCACGACCTCAGAACTACATACTGGTGGCCTAGTATGAAAGCTCACATAGCAACTTACGTTTGCAAGTGTTTGACTTGTGCGAGAGTCAAAGCGGAATATCAGAAACCTTCAGGCCCACTCCAACAACCTGAGATACCACAATGGAAATGGGAACAAATTTCCATGGATTTTGTTACTGGCCTACCTAGATCTCAGCGCGGAAATGATACTATTTGGGTGATCGTGGATCGACTCACGAAGTCTGCTCACTTCTTGGTTATCAAGGAAATGGACAAGTTCTCAACACTAGCAGACGTATACTTGAAGGAAGTGGTCTCAAGGCACGGGGTGCCCACCTCTATTATCTCTGATCGTGATGCACGTTTTACTTCAGAACTGTGGCAAGCAATGCACAAATCTTTTGGCTCTCGTTTAGACATGAGCACAGCTTATCATCCTCAGACAGATGGGCAGTCTGAGCGCACTATTCAAACTCTAGAAGACATGCTTCGGGCATGCGTAATTGACTTTGGCAATGGCTGGGAAAAACATCTGCCACTTGTGGAATTTTCGTACAATAACAGCTACCACACCAGCATTAAAGCTGATCCATTTGAGGCATTTTACGGGCGTAAATGCCGATCACCTCTTTGTTGGGCGGAGGTGGGTGACAGTCAGATCACAGGTCCAGAAATGGTAGTCGATACTACTGAAAAGATTGCTCAAATACGACAACGCATGGCGGCAGCTCGTGACCGTCAGAAAGCATACGCAGATAAAGACAGGAAACTACTCGAGTTCCAGGTTGGGGATCGAGTGCTACTCAAAGTTTCACCCTGGAAGGGTGTTGTTCGTTTTGGCAAACGAGGCAAGCTCAATCCACGATACGTCGGACCTTTCGAAGTCATAGAGAAAATAGGCAAAGTGGCCTACAGACTGAACTTACCAGCTGAACTCAGTGCAGTTCACAACGTTTTCCACGTGTCGAATCTGAAGAAATGCCTGTCAGATGAGACTCTCATAATTCCTTTGAAAGAGCTCACTATCGACGAACAGTTGCACTTCGTCGAGGAACCAGTTGAAATCACGGACCGGGATGTTAAGGTCCTCAAGAACAAGAGAATCCCTCTTGTTCGAGTTCGTTGGAACTCCCGTCGTGGCCCAGAGTTCACCTGGGAACGTGAAGACGTAATGAAAGAAAAGTATCCCCAGTTATTCGCGAACAGTACAACCACTACTGAGGCTGAAGCTACCACGGAATTTCGAGACGAAATTCCAGATCAACGGGGGGAGGATGTGACACCCCAGGAAAACTAGTAAACGATACAACTTACCTAGCTTCCTCAGTGAGTACGTACCAAATTTCGGGACGAAATTTCTTTCAAGTTGGGGATAATGTGACAACTCGTACTTCAGAACCTATATTTGTGTTTACTGTGACGTGTATGAACTCTGTGTGATTATTTGATATGTTGATGTTAACGAAAAATGCTACATGTTATGTGAATGTATGTGAATATGTATACTTGTCACGCAAGCCTTTAGGGCCGTACACTTCATCTCTCGTACATCTCTCTCTCGGCCCACTCTTTACTACTCGAGACCAAGAGGGCAACCCAAGTAAGGGTTCGGCCCACTCTCTCTTTTACGCATACACATACACTTGGTGGGTGTTTACTTCTCATTAGTTGCAAAACAAGGAAACACACACAAACCCTAGAAACTCTCTCCCTCTCTCTCCTTTCTCTTGGAACCCGACGGCAACACCTCTCAACTCTCAAAGATCCTTGTGTTCGGATCATCCTCGCTACACACTCTAATTCGGTTAGTGTTTCATGATACGTGTTTGATTAATGTTGTTATGAATCCATGTTTGACTAAACGATTAGGGTTGCATGTATGATGAACAATGATGTACTACATGATTATGTTCTTGTGAATCGGATGTGTGTGATGATGATAATCGGTTATCATAGCTTGTTTTTGAATTGATTACATGATGAACTAGAACCGAATGCTTGTTAATCGGCTGTGATGTGATTGTGTTCATGTTAGACGAATTGTGGTGATGATATGTCCGAATGCATGCTAGAAAATCAAAGACACAAATCTGTTGATATGTTGAAGTTGTGGTTGATGATCATGTTAGGGTTCATGAGATTGATTAGAATATGCCTTGTTCAATCGATTGTATGTTAAATGGATAGTTGGAAAGTTGTTAATTGATGATAATGGTATTATGAATGTGCATGATTGCTGAATAATTGTGATTTGATCTGAATTATGAAATTGCCAAAACTGTTAGCAATTGTTACGGAAATCATGTGCTGCAATTAAGGAAATCTGTTACACACCTAGTCTCGACACGGATTGCGAGTCGAGAACCCACAGTCTCGACTCGAGACCACAACACTCGCACACAAACAGCACAACTCGAGACCACGGTTGCGGGTCCGGTTGCGACTCGAGACCGTGTAGTCTCGACTGGAACATGATGACCCGAGACCTCTTTGGTTGCGACTCGAGACCTTGAGGCCAGCACAACTCGAGATCACACTGTCTCGACTCAAGATCTCTAGTCTCGACTTGAGACCAGTTACACATGCACACTGTTTTGGACTTTGCACACTGTTACAAGCCCAACCATTTGGGCCGCATACCTGGACTACGTTTGTTTACGTGATTCTGTTGCTGAATTGCCATGATCAATACTTGTGTACAATACATGTAGAATATACGTGCACTACTTGAATACGAGCCTAACTTGTATGGTAACCATGGTAGGACGTGGTTGACCACCATATAGCTTGATTGAACTTTTCTGTGTATCTGCCGAGCAAAACCAAGGTGAGTTCACACAGCCAAGGCATGGGGTTCCCAGGGTGGGAATGGGATTGGATTATTTACTTGTACTTATCTAGCTAATGGAACTTAGTGGTATGGTCCTCGGGTGAGGAAGGTTATTGATAAGATACGACTAGACTAGTGATACTAATAGAACTGATCTTCGCACACACGCCGGGGTTGGCCGCGATATTATGACTAATCTTCGCACACATGCCTAGGAAGGCTGCGAACTATACACTAAACTTCGCACACATGCCAGGTGGCCGCGATACAAATATACCTAGTCTAGAATACTCGGGAAACTTTCCCTAATCTTCGCATACATGCCTAGAGGGCTGCGATACGAACTAATACGATACATGACTTAACGAACGAACACAAGGCTTACTATACTATTACAATTACTGAACTATTAACTGTGAACTCGCTCAACTAGTTGTTGACTCTCTGCTGCATGCCTTGCAGGACCTTAGGTACATATGGAGCTTGCACAGGGAGGAGCAGGTCGTTGTGGGACATGGATCGAGGATGCCATGTTAAATATTTAAACATTTGAACTTATGATTTACATTGGGTTTACATACTTATGCTTCCGCTAAACATTCATACTATACTTTGGTTTTTGGAACACCTTTCATATTGTTTGGTTTTTACATTGTTCAATATGATTGGTGGCTTGATCCTGGTCAGTTACGCCTCCAAGCGGTGATACTCCGCGTGTGGATTTTGGGGGTGTGACAATAACCCACCACCACTTCACCATAAACCTCCAATTCACCTCCGTCACCGCTGTTTTCCACCACCGCCACTCAAACCCTAACCCTTCGCTTCTACATCACCACCTCCGCCTCCGGCTGATTGTTGATCGAACCCCGTCTTCTTCAATAACCTGAACCCCGTCCCCCTCACACTATCACTGTACGAATCAGCTATAAACGATTGGAGTGAAGGAATCACGATGGCCAATCCTAATCCGTTTACAGCCTGCCAAAAAGCAACCTGACCGTAAAAAAGACTACCGTCCATAACACCTGTGGATAACGCCAAACAAAGCATGCCCATTGCAAGTACGGTCGGGCGGTCATAGGTTAAAACCAAGACCCCGGCCATTGGAGATGCTAAACCTCGAAAAAAGTTTCTCATAAACATTAGGTAGCCTAAGTCAGATGGTCCGATGTTGAATGCTTCACTGACTTCCTTGTATACGGATGGAAGAAGGTTAGGTAGAGGATTTAGAAAGAAGAAGATGAAGAAGATGGGTGCTAATTAGGGTTTTAAACGGTATATAAATATCAGGGTATGGAAATGACAGATTTTCCCCTCACATGAGGGGAACGTGACAGTCATTTAACAGCTGAAATGAACAGCGTTTGAGGCGGGGAGTATAATAGAGATAGCTTGCATAGATCAGGGAGTAAATGTCCATTTTTAAAGGTTTGAGGCAAAAACGTTAAAACCACCAAACCACAGGGAGCAAAATAGAAGTTTACTAAAAAAAATACCTGAAGGTTTGCCATTTAAAAACCTCTTGAAAACAACTTTTCCATTATAGAGAGCTAATACATCGGTAATTAAAGGTACTTTATTAAAGGTACTTTATTGGCACAGTATTTAGCATTTTAAAGCCAATCACTATAGAACTAAAGGAAATAATAAAAACGAAAACAATATCATGGTTAAAACTACAGAGATGCGTAATGTCAAATCGATGAACAAATCTAAACCAAAAAAACCCTATTCGATGATACCGACTTCCACAATCTGCTATGACTTTTCAACTTATTAAAGAGTGTTTTTCAATACAGTTATAGTATTTAGAAAGTGTTATGCAGATTACGCGGTTAGCAAATAAATTGAACAACAAAATCAGTTAAACAACAAATTTGAGTTGTTGTTTCCCCCACTGTCAGTTGAAATCATCAATATAAGTTTTCTACAATTAAAGAGTCAAATGGTCATTCTATGATATTAACACGATTTAAAAAATAATAAAAAAAACATCTTTGATTAAAAAAAGCGATTTTTTAAGGAAGATGTGGTGTTGACATTCTTTAAAATCGTTTATTAGAAATAGGATATTAAGCATGTTTGGTTGTTGGATAGTTTACTCGTACTAAATTAAGCACAATCTTCTTTTATCCATTGTCTAGCATGATGGATTAGAGATCTCCCCAGAACGTAAATTCATAATTTCTTAAAAGTTAAAAATAAATCTAAAATATTATCACGTTAACCATGCATGAACTTTATTCTAATTTTATATTCTTAAAAGGACAAAGTTCTTATTTTCCATATTTATGTAATTTACTTTTTTTTTTAAAGGGCTATGATGTACTACTATATATATCGCCTTTGAGTTCTCCCCATTTCCCACATTCGTCTCACGACTCCTTTGTTCTCTCACGAAACCACTACTAGCGACCATCGACATTTTAAAATTCAGGTTGGATTGAGGTGCACAACCGAGTAACACGTAGCATCTGAAAAGGTACTTTTCACACTCTGGCTATAACTTGCTTGTTACTTCAAATACGGCAATATCTATTACTTCATAACAAGTGTTACTTGGCTTATCCTCTTCAATGGACAAAAATAGCAAATGAAAAGAAAAAAAGCTACATTAATTGATTAACTAGTAACCATCACTAGTGTTCTAGTGGTGGTCACGAGTATTTAAGTTCCATTTAGTGGGGCCGGGTGAGCTTTCCCCTCCAGATATAAAGTTCGAGTCTGGATGATAGGGGTTTCTAATTGGGTGGTTTAAATTGTGAATCTATTGTGCGAGGAGGCTCTCTAGCGTGGACCCGGTTAAGACAACGTATGCTAAATCTCTCGACATTCGCGAATAATTCACACCTTTAAAAAAAAATCCTTAGGAATAGCCTAATGATGTTGGTAAATTAGATAAGGTTTGAGATACTAGGAGGTTGTGAGTTCAATTCTCATAGTGTGCAGGTTTAGCCATTAAAAAAAATAATAAATTTTGTTAATTAGTAATTTCCATTAACTATCAACATCTAATTTAGTGACTTCTTTCTTATTTATATTTATATATCATACACTTCCCATGGAGGGGAATAGTGTCAGACAGCTGTCTGACACTTTCTCATTCATCCAGCTAAATAACGATTTTTTCTCGTTTAAATTTACACTTTTGCTATTGGTTTTGCTTTTTTTTTTTTTCCTCCGAGCCAAATTACAATATTTGATCTCAGTTCAAATTTACGGTTTTGCCAACGTTTTTATTTTTTTTTTTCATGTAAAATTACGAATTTTCCCCCAGTGTAAAATTACAGTCATGCCATCGTTTTAGTTTTTTTTTTTTTTTTTTTTTGACATAACTATGGTAGTGTTTTGTTTTAATCGGTTGACTCGGTGTAACTTTTATTCGTGTCAGGCAACTGCCTGGTACACGCTAATTTGTCCTGATAAAGTACAATTTTGCCTCATTTTAAAATTATAGTCTTTACATCGTTTTATTTTTTTTCTTTGTAAAAGTATGACAATGTTTTGTTTTAATTGATTGATTCGATGTAATTTTTTTGGGAACGTTTTATGAGTAATAGGTACAAGTAACCGAAACACAAACGTACACACGTAAATGTATACGCACATGGACATAAATGCCTATCACCCATAAACCTCTTGCACGTACAAATTTCCCACTTGTAATCCACCTTTGACAGGAGTCAAACCTTTATAACCTTAAAGGGAGCAACATAAATCCAAATCTAAATCCAAATCCAAATGGGTTTACCATTTAAACTCAACCCCATCCATAAATCCAAATCTTATGATAGCCTATAACTTAATTACATGGGGTAGAATCAATTATTAATACTCTAATAGGAAGATAAGCGTACACACAGATGACACATAGAGCATCCAAACAATGAGGGTGGTCCAAAATCGAGACTGCTTACATCATTCCAAATCATGACCATTCCAAACCCACTTTTCCCCTACAAAGATAAAAAATTTCAAACCATTCCAAATCTCCACCTTATCACTTATTTTTTATTTTTTTTAAACTATATCTAAATTATATAATCTATTTTTATTTTATTTAACTAATAATTATAACTATTTTATTATTAAATAAATATAAAAAATAAAACTCGTAACAATATAATTAACTAATTATTTATTTTTTAGTTTTTCCATTATCTAGTATTTTTTTTATTACAAATTTGTTTCATATATTTTATGTTTTATTTTTATTTAGTGTCATTTTTTTATTAAAAAACATAAGAAATCGCTTTTTTATTAAAAACACATAAAAATTGTTTTTTTTACTAACAAGAAAACAATTTTTTTATTAATTAAAAATCCATGGGCCCAACACATCCCAAATGGACTAGTCCGTTGGAGCGAACCTATCCCTCAACAAACCATCCTAGTCATCTCCTCTAGTGATACCCGTCCGTTTATGTGGTGGTTCAAGGAACGGACTTAATGGGCAAACTCCTTGTTGAAGATGCTCTTGATTAGATGCAGCCTTCTAGCCTTAATTCATGCTTTTACTTCTCAAGCAAATTATTAACTTGTGATGATATTTTTGTTAGAAAAATTAGTTCAATATAAACAATATTTATATTTATATATTATTAATTTGTAATATTGGGGTGCATAACATTATTGTGCATTGTGCTTTGGTAGTTGTTTGTGCATTTTTGTGTTGTACCTTTATGCTTTGTTGTTTTATCATGTTGTTTAGTTTACATGTTTACATTTGCTTTACACCTCATTATTTGTATTCATATTTAGGGGTTTAGAAACCCTTTTGGGTTTCAATTGAAGTCGCCTGCTTCTCTCTCTTTCATCTTTGCTGTCTTTGACGATGAGTTTGTAGTTTTCGATGGCTCTTACGTCGTAGTTGACAGCGTTGTGTGTTTACGTATGACCGGTTTTACATTGTTAACTGGCTGTTTGTTGGTTTGTGTTGTTTCCTGAACGACGATGTTGATTGTTCTTATGTAAAAAAACATCATATCTCACAAATTAGTGGGCCGTTTTTTGCTTATTATTTAAGAAATCATTTTTTTCGTAGTTCTATGTGTCACAAAAAAGTAAAACAGTGAGGAAGTAAGAATTTTACATATAAAAAACTCATAAAAAATAAAATAAAATAAAAAACTGACTTTTACAAATAAATACCAATTTACATAACTTTTCCTTGAGAATGTTTTATATAAACACATCTAAAATAGAAGTCTTTTGATAAAAAACGTGGCTTTACTATTTTTTAAACTTTTTATGTTTATTTTTTATTAACACAGCTTATACATGTGTTTATATGCAAAAGTTTAGAAAAAAAAAATTATGTATAAATGAGTCTTTTTACATGTAAAATTGTATTTACACATGGTTCCGTTTTTTCCAATTTTTTGTGATTCCCCAATGAACACACCCTATCTATACTATATTATGATACATATAAGAAGAATAAAAAGTTAATTTTACATAATTTTAATTGTTTAAGTAATTAAACTTTTAAAACATATAATACATATTTTTAAACATTGTTGACTTTTAAACTAATTTATTACACGAATTTTTCACAGCCATAAATTTTTCATACATTGACAATTTTTAGAAAAAAATATATGTTAAAAATGGGCATTTTATTTTTATTTAAATTTAAATATGGAATTGCTATAGTTTTTTTATTTAAAATTTTTAAATATGTTACGTAATTACTAGTGTATTAGGTTTTATACTTATATAAGTGCCAACAATATCACAATTTGTAAGTGTGAAAAAAAATTCTAACACTTAAAATTAAAAGTACTTTTTTGGTGGTCAAAGTTGAGTTTACTTTGGGTCAAGCTTAGCCAATGCTTTCAACTACAACAAATAAAGGAGTCAGATATCTTTAAACTTCTTTTGATATTTAAATATATAACAAGCAGGTTGGATCTTGCTCTACTAAATCAAACACAATCTTCACTATTCCCGAATCTTAGCAAAATGTCTTCTCCTCCTCCTGAGGCGAATGATAGCAAAACGCTTTCTACTGAGGAAGTAATGATGCCATGGGTGGGCTTATATGTTGCTGTAGCATCTTTGATATGTATCATTGCAATGGCAGCTGATGTCGTCCGAGCAATGTGGCAATGGAAGTTCTGGTTTCCAAATAGATTTTTCACTCTTAATGCTGCAACAATCACACTTATTGGAATTGCAATGAAGCTACCGGTGGATCTAAGTGATGAGTTTTATAACGTAAAGATGCTAAGCATTTTTTTCTTGGCCACCATGTTAGCCAACTTTCTCCCTTCATTAGGGCTTATGGATGACAAAGAGCTTCTAATGAACATTACGGCCTTGGCTGTCCTCTTGATCACTATCGTTGTGAATATGGAGATTCAATCTTATATGTTATCAGAATTGGGTGTTGTAACTTTTTGTTTACTTCCCATTCTATGTCCATTTTCAGTAGCTTTGACAGTTTCAACAATTAGAAACGGACTAGAACACAGATACAAGGTGGCACAAGCCGCACAACAAGAGGTTTCAAGGGATCAAGGGGAAATGTTTTCCACCAAGGGACTTGAACTTTATGTTAAGCAGTATTGGATGATGGCAGAAACTCATAACCCCCAATTTGTAATTGCTTGCTCCCCGGTTTCTTCTGCTTTCGGGGTTATGTGCTTAATCGTTGCTATGATTTTAGGTTTTATTACTGCTTTTAGTTACATTGGATTCAAAGAACTTGGAACTACAAAATATAAGTGGTCCCTACCGATAATTTTTTCCGTGCAGTCAATTGGGATTTTCGTAGGCAGTATTGCACCAATATTCAGATGTTTCACATCTGTTGGCCACTACAGTCTCTCTAGAAAATTAAGCAAGAACCATTTAAATGTGTTCCGAGTTGAGAAACACTGGATCCAAAGGCTTCAACAATGGAAATGTTACCATGTCCATTCATATATCCCTGGCCGACGTTTAAAAATAGTTTTCCATTACGTAAAAAACTCTTTTTTGAACTTTTGTATAGCACTTCATATTGTGGTTTTGGTTACATGTAAAATAGCATGCCTTGTTCCGCGAGCTTTCCTACTCTTGCTCTCGTGTTGTTGGAAATTATTCAAGTCCATTTTGAAATGGTTTAAAAAGGTGGTAAGCACGTCTAATCCCAATGTGAGCTCAGAAATAGAAGATTATGCTAGTTATGTTGTCCAGATCGAAGAGGAGGAGAAACTTTCAAAAAGAATATTAAGAAATACGCTCCATTCTATAACGCAACTCCTTAATAAAAAGAACGAGCAGTGTAATCTCATGATGGTGTTAGAGAAATCCAAAGGATTCCATGGAGTAGTAGAGTTTGATAGCGACCCAACTCAACCTTTATTTCGCGGTGAAACTCACAATTATTGTTGGAGCCTTGTAGTAGTAACATTGACAGCAATTGCCATTGCACTTCCTCGCATTGCAAATGTTCATTTTAATGGGCTTATTGCTGGCATGAGGGAAGGTCTTGAAATTGTAAGACATATTGAAGAGTGTCTCGATGCAAATGGTGAGTTAGTAAATGAAAGAAAGTCGGCAAGACGTGTATGGAAAGAAGTTGAAGTATACCGCACGTGGCTACACATCAATCTCCAAAAGAAGACCCACAAAGAAAAAACATCTGAGGAGATCCTTACATGGTTGGGTGAGGAAGCAAAAAAAATTATGGAAAGGTTTACCAGTAGCAAAAAGTCAATTATAGAGCATTCACGTTATGAGTTCATACTTGCAAGTTCCATGTATAGAATCAGCAAAACTCTATTGATGTGTTCTGGTGAACAAGAAATTTGCTTGAATGGTGAAGCGTTATTTGAAAGGATATCGACTATAATTGCAGATGTTTTATTCGCTTGCTTTACTAACTTACCACGTGTCATAAAATTGAAGTGTCACCACAATGCAATAGAGAAAAGGGGGGACAACATCCGCATTGCAGCTCAGCTTCTTGGTAAATCTAAAAAGATTTTTGAGAAGATTAAAGAACGACAACTTCCTGATATAGATCAAGACTCGATGGGAAAAATTGATAAATGGCGTGTACTATCCAATAGTCAAATACCTGATGGCGGTGCTTCTTTGGATAAGATTCAATCAAGTTTTCAAGTTGCAATGGATCCATAATAACTAGTTTGCAATAAGTGTGGGTGTATCAATGTTCTTTATGATCTTTTATGTATGTATAAAATAATAATTATTGTGATTGTTGGTGATATATATTCTTATTATTTGGTTTTATATAAAGTTAACTACAGATGTAGTCCATATAGTTTACTCAAAATAACACCTTTGGGGTCTAAATGTTTCAAGCTGAGGTTATGTGGTTTTCATTTTGTACGACTTTGGGGGTACTACGGCCAGCAAACATTAAAAATCATTTGTTAAATTTGATTAAATTGACTAAAAGATCCTCTAATACCTAAAATGTCTCTTTATGTTATTAACTATAGTTTAATAGAGTAATTAACTTAAGGGATATTGGATTTAAATAACACTAACTTTCACCAATTGCCCGATAACACTCTCAACTTTCGATTTATACATCAGCACTCCCAACTTTCTACTTATTGGTCGATAACACTCCCTAATTAATTGAACACTAACCTAGTTAGCTGATGTCATATGCCACGTCAGCAAAATGCCACATCAGTTACCACGTCATAAAAAATACCACATCAGCTGCCACGTCATCAAAAAAATACCACATCAGCTGCCACATCAACAAAAACAAACTAGGTTAGGGTTCAGTTAGTTAGGGAGTGTTGTGAGCCAATAAGTTGAAAGTTGAGAGTGTTATCAGCCAATTGGTGAAAGTTGAGGTTATTTAAATCCAATATCCCTTAACTTAAAGCAAACGAACCAACCCACCCATCATTCCTAATGGCAGTCAAGTCCTTCCGGTGACCTGTAAATCTGGTTGCCAATCTATCCCAAAAATCTCTTAAAAAGCGAATCGAGAAAACCCAAAAATCGATAACAACGAATTAAGTTTTGTGATTGAGTTATGATTGGAAATTGGAAGTTGAAGAACATTATAAGAAGAAGAAAACGAAAGTTCATGTCACACCCCAACCGACGACGGGAACTTTAAGGTGAGATATAACAGATTGCTCAAAGGAAACATAACACTAAATTTGCGACAATAAATTAAAATTCAGAACTTCATTTCATCAAACTCATACATTACATCGTCTCAGAAGAAAATAAAACAAATTTGCAAGTTACAAGACTAAAACATAAAAATGTATAAATAAAATTTGGTGAGTTTCTAAGTCCACCCTAAGTAGATTTCTTGTAAACGCATCACCAAACATACATTTCCTAGAACATGTATAAAATATCCGTCAACACAAATTATGTCGGTGACCACGCTAGTTTGTCTATATAGTATAAGTATGAATAAAATCTTAAATCTACATGTCAATTGTATACTAAGTCATATAGTCATACTAGAATGCAAGACTAAATATCGACCCGAAGTTTCCACTGGGGTAACCTTATCATGGAAGTGAATAAGACCGTAAAGATTGAATACTTAATAGTAACCCAACAAACAGGGCGGTGTGCTACTCTTATAACGTTACACATGTTAAGGGGCGCTTCATGATTCGTTTTCAACTTGACTAACTTCTTTTGTTTAATTCCTAGAGGCGCTTATATATTACCGATATTGAGAAGGATCGTGAATGTAAACAATTGATGGGTGGACTTAATGCGGTATACTTGAAGTGATTTAGAATCTGGAAAGCCCAAGCGAAAGTGGAATTTGTAAAAAGCGGAGGGTACACTAATGTAGCGAGAGTAAGGGCCAACATCGCCAAAGGTATGAATGAAGACAATTAGAATAAAATCATAGAATTTTTCTTATCGAAAGAACATATGGACCGGTCACTTGCCAACAAATCAAATCGTCAAAAGCAAAAGTACACACTCTGTGGGGAGACGTCGACATATAGTTTCTTTCAAAAATGTAATGTTCTATATATATAGGGGAACGCTAAAATGACAACCATCCCAAGTTGCGAGAACCACTCTCCACCAATCAGATAATGACAACTAAAAGGGTAATAAAGTCATTTAATCAAAACTATCAAATCATCTCTCTATCCTTTTAAAGTTTGACTAACCATCAAACCATCAAATCAATTTCTCTCTCTCAAATTTAAATCATCTCCTTTTCATCTTTCTCTCTCTCAATTTTTTGTAAAAAAAGTTAAAAACCGAAAAAAAAAGTTTTCGTATAAATTTTTGTTCTTTGCAAAATAGTTAAAAACATAAAAAATGGTTTTTGTGAAAAACTTTAAATATGTGTGTGTAAAAAAAGAGTTTTTTAAAAAAAATGTTAAAACCGTAAAAATGTTTTCATATAAATTTTTGTTCTTTGTAAAAAAGTTTTTGTAAAAAAAAATTGCAAAAATTTTTTTTGCAAAAAAATTTTTGTAAAAAAAAGTTTTCGTAAAAAAAAATTAAAACCGTAAAAAAGTTTAAAAACGTGTGTAAAAAACGGCGCGTAAATAAAATTGCGCGTAAAAACGGGGCATAAAAAACAGCGCGTAAAAAACGGGGCGTAAAAACCGCCGGGTTAAAAAAAAACGGGGCGTAAAAAACGGCTCGTAAAAAAACGGGTGATAAAACGGCGCGTTAAAAAACGACGCGTTAAAAAAACGGCGCTTAAAACCAGGCGTAAAAAAACGGGTGAAAAAACGGCATGCAAAAACGGGGCGTAAAAAACACGGCTCGTAAAAACGTTTTTGTGTAAAAAATCTTGAAAAAAATTTGATTTTAAAATTTGGTTTAATAAAAAAATATGATTTTTAATAAAAAACAATTAATATAATGAGATAAAAAAGTAATAAAAAACAATAAATATAATAAGACAAATAAAGCAAATTTACTTAAATACCCTTTTAGCATTAAAATATTAAAAATATAATAAGACAAAAAGAATTTTTTAATGGTTTAATAACTTTTAATCTTATCCATCCATTTCCAAGATCTAATGGTTGGAAAGTGGTTCTCACGGTTTTTGCAAGTAGAGTTGGTTTTCATTGTAGCGGTCCCCTATATATATATATATATATATATATATATATATATGGTGGGATTCTAGAGTGAACACTAATGTATTTGCGAACTGAGTGTACAAATCTTAGCCATTGATTTACATACGTGGATGGCTATGATTTAATCATTAAATCGTAAAATACACTAGTGTATTTTATCATCACACATGTATGGTCAGGATTAGTTCGCTCAGTTCGCAAACTACATTAGTGTTCACTCTTGAACCTAATCCTATATATATAGGGGAAGGATGTAGAGAAAACCCACTTGTGGTTAGAAAACCTGGGAAACTCAAAGCTCCCGTTTTTTTTTTTTTGAAAAAATTTACACATGTTATATACATGTTTTTAAGGGTTTTGATAAAAAAATCAAAAAAGCTCCGAGTAGATATTTTTTAAAAAAATAAACAACTTTTGGTGTAACATATGTTACATTCGTCTGACATATGTTACCCCAGAAATTTGTTTATTAAAATGGGTACAGGTCTAGATGATACATTTGGTTAATGTTGTGCTTGGTAATATGTACTATGTTTGAACTTATAATTTATACCATATTTTGTAGGATATCCTTGATGGTTTGTTTGAAAGCCAAAGTTTTTTAGAATGCCTCTCAAATTTCATGAATTCGAAGAAGGCTTTATAGAAAGGCAATGAAGACGACATGGACGAGGGGGAAGAATGATGAATTTTTTGCATAAATAGGTGATTTGAGCTGCAAAAGAGTGGTTCTAGGTGGTCAATATTTTTGTTTTCAAATCTAGGTAAGTAGCACTCAGAAACAACGACCTTACATGAACTTTCTGACCAAAAGCTGCAAAAGCTGCACCCTAAAAGAAGATCGCTGTATTAAACAGCGATGTTAATAAAGTCGTTGTTTCAAACTGGTATGATAATAAAGATCGCTGAATCATTATGCTATGTTAATAAAGATCGCTGAATCAAACAGAAATATTAAAGAAGATCGCTGTTTCAAACATTTATCTTAAAAAAGATCGTTGTTTCTTTCAGCAATCTTAAAGAAAGTCGCTGTTTCTTTCAGCAATCTTGTGAATGGTCGCTGTTTCTTTCTGCAATCTTATAGAAGATCGATGTTTCAGAAGAATTCTTGTGCATTGCAGTTTGTATTATATTTGTTGGTTCAGGCCCTACACTCTAACTCACAACTCTCGTGAAAGTGTAGAAATAATTTGCAGAAAGTAAAGATGAAGATGAAGATGAAGAAAGATATTGTATGGAAAATATATGAAAGAAAAGGAACAGTACTCGCAGAGATATCTTATTCATCAACAGAAAAAAAGTCTTAAATAGACATACAGACTCCAACGGATAAAAGACTTATTCAACCCACTTTATTCAACAGACTACTAGCTCTCCCTAATACCCGGACTAACAAAAGACTCGATCAAAACAAACAACTTATTTAATCCCACGTGCATAGACTCATGGACTCAAATATCACATGCATGATTATTAGTTGACCACTGCTGACCCGTTTACTTCTCAACTTGACCCGTACTTAATCCGAACCGACCCGAAAATAAACGATTAATTCCAACAATATTTGGGTTATAAGGCAACATGCATACATTGGTAATGTTTTAACTTGCAAAATCAAACAGCAATCTTTAATAAAATTGTAGTATTTAGTATCAAACAACAACCTTATTTAAGATTGCTGTACCATTCAGCGACTTTTATAAAATTGCAGACCAATTCAGCGATCTTCTTTAAGATTGCATGTCCATTCAGCGATCTATTATAACATTGCATATCCATTCAGCGATCTTCTTTAAGATTGCATGTCCATTCAGCGACTTTATTAAGGTATTGGTTCAAAACAGGAATCTTCTTTAACATAGCTGTTTAATACAACGATCTTCTACTAGGTTGCTGCATTTGCAGCTTTTTGTCAGAAAGTTGGTTGAAGGTCGCTGTTTCAGAGGGCTACTTACCTAGATTTGAAAACAAAAATGTTGACCACCTACAACCACTATTTTGCAGCTCAAATCACCTATTTATGCAAAAAATTCAAGAATGATGATATTGCCTTGTATGTTTTAGACTTATAACTTAATTAGACAAAGAAACTTCTTATGTTTTAGACTCTATATTTATTTTATGTTTGGTTGGTTGAGACTTGATGTGTATGTTTATAATTTGATTTTGGGGAAACTGGAAAAAATCAACAGGATATGGTATTTGAGAAAATGGAAAAAGCCAAAAAAAAAAAAAAAACAGGTTTACATGGTTTTGACTTTTAGGGGTTATGTCACCCCTAAAAGTATGATGATGATGTCGTCCGATGGCTACATGCAACACATGTCGCCACTAAAAGGTTTATGTCACCAATCGACTTTTATTATATTACATTAATTAAAAGCGAAGTTAAATTATAAATATATTTACTTATATTAGGAACTTAAGTCTTATAAAAATTAATTTTATTAGTTAGCTGGGTGTAGGTTTTAAAATTAGTTTTAGGTTTATGAATATATATAGTATTATAATCTGGCACAGTGTTAAAGTGCATGTATTGGAGGTTAATAGAAGTAGATTAGCAATAGGTTTGATTGTCATTAAAAAGGTAAGTGTTTATAATACTTATCAACATCGGTTTTGCTTCGTATTTGGTTAAATAATAAATGTTTTAGTATGATATAGGACTTCGGCTTTCTTAGGTATTAAGATCGAAGTAGCTTTCTTTCATGACAAGGTTGCCGGATAAATAATTGTGCAATAACGACATGAATACATCTTAGCACCACACTACATCAAAGTTCTGTCAAAAAGTTATATACAATGACAACCAAGTTGATTTGTAGGGGCAACCCCAGTTGCCATTAGAAATAATCACCATAGCAACAGTTTTAGCACAGGTTAGATTATTCTAAACACATGAAAGAGCCTGGAAACATTAATATATCCAAACAAACATATTACAGAACACTTATTGAGATGGATTCACTAGAACTTGAAGAGACTCGTTCAATCATGGTTATAGAAGCACCACTGTTTACACCAACGGGTGTGTGACAACCATTGGGTAGTTGACAAATCATCAATTCACGCCACTTATCAGTGTATGCCATCGAGTCTAGATCTATGTTAGGAGGCTGGCGTGTTTTAAGGATCTTCAGGATCTTTTTTGATTTACCAATAAGCTGAGCTGCATCTTGGATGTTGTCTCCTCTCTTCTCGATTGCATGGTGATGATTCTTCATTCTTATGACACGTGGTAAGTTGGTAAAGCAAGCAGATAATATATCTGCAATCATAACTGATATCCATTCAAAAAGTTCTTCATCATTAGATAAATTTTCTTGCTCATTGCAATCTAGCTATATAGTCTGGTTGATTATGTTCATGGAACTTGCAAGTATTAACTTATAAGGTGAGTTATCTATACTTGTGTTTTTGCTACTTTTAAACCGTATCACAATTTTTGCTGCTTGGTCTCCCAACCATTTAAGAACTTTTTTCTTTACGATCCTTTTTTTGAAGATCAATTTGAAGCCATGTGTGGTATAGTTCAACTTCTGTCCATACACATCTTGCTGCTTTGCTTGGCTTTATCAAGTCACCATATACATCGAAGCATTGTTCAATATGTCTTAGAATTTGAAGGCCTTCCCTCATGCCGGCTAGTAACTCATTGAAATGGCCATTTGCAATGTTAGGAAGTGCAATTGCAATAGATGTCAAAGTTACTACCACAAGGCTCCAGCTATTGTGGGTTTCTTTTGGATATAAAAGCGGACCTTGATCATTGTCAAACTTTACTACTCCATTAAACCCTGTAGATTTCTCTAGAAGTTTCACGAGATTTTGTGGTCCTTTTCTTTCCGATGTATCGAGGAGTTGAATTATAGAATGGAGTGTATTTCTTAATATTCTGTTTGAAAGCTTTGCATCCTCTTCAATTTGTACAGCATCTCTAGTATATTCTTCTATATTTGGGCTAACATTGCTAGTAGACGCATTTGCCATCATTTTAGACTTTTTTAGACATAACTTGAATAAATGCCAACAACAAGATAGTAAGATCAGAAAAGCTCTTGGAATGAGACATATTATTTTACATATAATCAAAATCCCAATATGAAGTGCTATACAAAAGTCCAAAAATATATTTTTTACTTTATGAGAAACTATTTTGAAATGATGGCTCGGAATTTGTGAATGAATGTGGCTACGCTTCCATTTCTGAAGTGTTTGAGTCCAATGTTTCTCAACTCGAAACACATTTAACTGATTCTTGCTCCATTTTTTGGAGAAACTATAATGACCAATAGATGTGAAAAACCTAAAAATTGGTGCAATACTACCTACCACAACTCCAAATGATTGCACCAAAAAAATATACTTCAGTGACCACTTATAATCAGAATTAGCAAAGTGTATATGTGGATTGTCACTTACTGTGTAGAAAGATAAAGAAAATGTAAAAATTCTTTGCAAAGCAAAGATTGAGCATAAAACCCCGAATGAAGAAGAAACTGGTGAGCAAGCAACCACAAATTGAGGGTTACGAGTTTCTACCATCATCCAACACTTTTTAACATTATGTTTGTGTTCCTTAAAAGAAAACATTTTATCTTCATGACATGAAACAAATGGTTGTAACTCTTTGTACTCGCGTTCTAATTTTTTTCGAGTTGCTGAAACTGTTATAGCAACTGAAAATGGCCATAGAGTGGGAAATATCAAAGTAGCTACTTCTGGCACGATTGTTGAAGCATCAAACTGGATCCCAATATTGACAACAATGGTGATCATAAGGATACCTAAGGCTACCATGTTCATTAGAAGCTCTCTGTCTTCCATAAGCCCTAAAGACGGCAGAAAATTGGCCAACATGGTTATCAAGAAGGTCTTGCAATACATCTTTGTGGCTAGCTCTTCGTATTGAGACATGTCGTTGGTTAGATCCACAGGTAGTTTCATAGCTACTGCAATAAGCGTAATTGTAGCAGCATTGAGTGTGAAAATCTGTTTGGAAACCAGAGCTTCCTTTGCCAAAAAGCTTGGATGGCGTCGGCTGCCATTGCAAGGGTGCATATCAAAGATGCAATGGCGATATACAAGCCCACCCATGGCATGGCGTCCTTAAGGGATTCAAATATCATTATTCTAGACAAGGGAAGACCGTGTTTAATTTAGTAGAGAGAGTGTCAACATGGTTGGTACATACACACACATATATATTCAAAAATTACGGGAAGTTTACGATGATATTTGCTTACAATTTCCTGGAAGATGTGATCCAGATTTTTTTTTTATTATTATTATTATCTTTTTTTTTTTTGCAATGTCGTTTTCTTGAATCCGTCTCAAGGGTCCTGGCCAGCGGTACATAATAATTTGTTAATATCATTGAAAGGCTAGCAATGCATTATTTAGCCAAGGAACAAAAAGAACTGGGCTAAAAAAGCTTCACAAATATTGTGTTGGAAAATGAATGTTAAATTTGAAAAATGAAAATACAGATTCATGTCAAAGAACAATCCGAATATGTTTCCCATCAAACATCTTCTGAATTGTTGAATTTGATGAATAGTTTAACATGATTATTTCGTTTCAACTACAACCAAAATAAAGACCCACTCTATATTTCTATTTTTCCATAAGGGGTAGGGTTGGTCATCACTCACTACCAATTTATCACTCACAACTTCCAATCAAGTTCCGTAACGTCATCGAGCTTTATTCCATCACTCACAACATTTTTTAGTGGAAATGTCTATCACTCACCATCACACCCAACAATTCCACCCCAACCAACAATTTCCCTCACAACATTCAAAACTCAACGCGTCAAAAATATAACGTGAATTAATGTTAACGCATGATGGAGAGGGGGTGGCTGTGGTGTTTGGGCTTCTTCCACGCGTGGAACTCTTTCATCATGCAGCCACCCCGGGTGGCCTAATAGGAAATAGCAATATAATGTGTAGATAATAATAATAATAATAATAATAATAATAATAATAATAATAATAATTACTATTATAAGTCTGTAACCAAACAAAATATAATCGAACTGAATAAAAAAATTGTGCCATCTTAGAACATTTATGCCTAGATAAATCATTAGAAGAAAGACACAACTCTTTGCCCCAAACCAAATTTCATATAAGGGGGTGATGTGCATCATTTCGAGTTCATTTTAAAGTACATAAATTAAAGCATATATGTTACTAGATGAATTCACTTACGATCAGGTATAGAACTGGGTTGCTGGGGTACTGATTACC
This sequence comes from Helianthus tuberosus, assembly GCA_030545235.1. Classification (NCBI taxonomy): domain Eukaryota; kingdom Viridiplantae; phylum Streptophyta; class Magnoliopsida; order Asterales; family Asteraceae; genus Helianthus; species Helianthus tuberosus. The sequence goes on from CM060413.1 coordinate 192,865,210, forward strand.
TACAATGTTAAATAATCAGTCATAAACCATGATGACTGTCAAATATTGGTAACATGATGTACCTGAAAAGATATACAAATTAACTTGAAATTTTCAGTAAAAAACGTGTTAGTATGTGTATAAGCGAATCACAAACTACCTCATGCGTGCCGCTGCACCGTTACCCCTCATCCTTACGTCCAGTAAGTTATACCTTGTTAATGGCAGAGGGGGAGAACTACAATACAATGTTGATCAGTTCTGTTTTAAGCATAATGGAAAACATGAATAACATACCTTTGATTGCAGCAGTACAGGCCAGCAGAGAATCCAGATGGAGACGCAGCAATAAGGTTTGACATGATTGTCAACTTGATCTGTTTCCTTCTTAGGGTGCAATCTAATATGGTGATAAGAACCGATAAAGGGTAATCGGTATAGGAGAGGAGGCGATTTGATGTTATGAGAGTAATTAGATTGTGTAACCTTTTAACCTCTACATAAGTCTCCTTATATATGCACCCAAAAGGAAACACTAATTAGTTAATAAGGGTAATAATGCCCATAAACAATTACCAACTAATTATTTAATAGTTTGTTATATATTTTGATCTATATAATGTAAATGATTATAATAGCTAATAGATTAAATATTACATATTACATCATAATATATTTAATGTTACATACAATATCATATACAATGAAGCAATTTTTAGAACGCCTTAAAATAGCTCGGGTTGCGCATCCAATTTTAACCATTAACAATATAATATATCCCAATCTGATCCATGTTTACTTCACATGAAAAAAGTTAGTCGGTCTACCAAGTACCTTTCATATTTTGTGGAGCATGATCGGCATGATCTAATAAAGCATGACCCCTTTCAACAAGATTCCTTCAGATATGAACTAACTTAATAGCCTCTGCCAAGTCCTCCAACACACAAGCTTTAGCACCCCTCAATTTCCAACAAAATTCCATTGATTCCAGCAACAAAAAATAAATCGAATATGAAGATAGGACAGATCCACCCAACTGACTCACTGATTATTGATGTTTAAACTAAATATAAGGGTTGTTCTGTAATTAGTAGATAGTTAGTTTATGTTATAATTAGATTAGTTAGTACGTGCGAGGACCGGATGCGACAAAGTGAAAGATTGAAACCTACATCTAAAGGGATCGGCATCTCCTACGGACGTGACTCTTCAGAAAGGGCGGCAATCATCAAGAAGACGTGATGCTTCATCATCAGACACATCGATTCATGAGGAGACGCAACCATTCATCGCACCTATTCGTTTAGTATATATAGTGTTCATGTATGTAAATTGTAATCATCACTTTTCATTCAATACAAGCAAGTTTATTGTTCTTTTGATTCTCAATTCTTCATATTCAAAACCTGTGATTCGCATGTTCGATTACCAACAGTGGTATCAGGGCACAGTGTTTCAAATCTGGAAGAAGAAGTCGATTGAATCAGAGCACGGTTAATCGATTTGAAGAAGGCCGGAAGTTCGAAATCAAATCTGCAGAAACGAGGAGTGTTGTTTCTGTGCAATCATCTATTAGAAGGAATCATCACAACCATGTTCTTGTGTTAAAATTCTGATTTAGTTTGAGTCACAAAGAAATTAAGTTTTATACTTCGAAAGGGGATCATAATAGCATGTTTTAGGTTAAAGCAAGTAAAAAAATTCGAACCATAAAATCGTAGCAAGAAATCGAACCCGTATCGGTTCATAGCAAGTCAAACCGATTCTTGGTTCAAATAGCAAGTCGTGGACCGTTTGGTTCAAAATAGCAAGTAGCACGTCGAATCATCACGATTCAGTCTAGCAAGAAACGACCATTCTCGGTTAAAGCAAGAAAAAGCAAGTACAGCGGGTCGATCAAATTAAGTCCAATTAGCAAGTTGGTTGGATAGTTTTGGATCAAATTCGCAACAGCAAGTTAGTGATGCGTGTGAAGTGTTATATATATTAGGTGTATATTTTAAGCCCCTTTAACACTTTTTAGCCAAGTTTTAAATTTATAAAACACGATATTTTACTAACACTAAACACACATATGGGCAAGTGCACCCATCGTGGGCGTAGTATAGCGTTGGTAAGATACCGAGGTCGTCCAAGGACACAAGAGCTTTTAGTACCGGTTTATCCTCAACGTCTAATCAAAATAAAAAGTTTAGAAAAATGTTTTGAACTAAGAAAAATAAAAACTAACTAAAATGCTGAAAATAAAAATAAAAGAAAAACAGATAGACAAGATGAATCACTTGGTTCCGACTCGTATCTAGTATAACCTTTGATTATTTCCGCACTTTTGCACATAATTAAGAGATTATCTTAGTTATTGTAGTAGGCCCCTCTTTTGAAGGTGACGTTACCCTCACCCCAGTAGTTTGAGTCAGCAAGGATACAATCCTAAAAGGGTGGATTATTGGAAGATAATTAATTAAGTTATTAATGCAAATTATGGTAGGCCCCGCTTTTGGCGGTGACGTTACCCTCGACTAAGTAGTCTGAGTCAGCAGGGATACAGTCCTAAATAGCCGGGTTATAGTATTAATAGTAGTTAACTTATGAGGGGATTAAAGAGTTTGGACCCCCGCCATCCAATACCGTGAAGCATTGAAGGAGGTCCTACTAAATTTGACCCAGGTCCATTGCAGGACCTCTAAACGCTGAACAATGGCAAGACCTTTACCAAACCGTTCCCTTAACCCCCGACCAGGTAGCCAACATACCTCCATATAGACCGTGGAGATATGAATGGTGAAAATCTTTTATTTTATATAGACAGTAAAATAATGCCAAGACACCACGGACAAACGATAAGGAAAGATCACCTTCAACATAAGTAACTAGTTATTAAAGTCATTAATACAAAACCAAATAAAAAGTGCAAAAGATTAGAAATAAAAAGTATTATACTAGACACTTTGTCTTCACCAAGTGATGTAAGAGACTTAGGCAAACATGGCCTTGATTTTCAAGAACTCTTACGATCAATCTTGGATCCCGAGACGACTCACACACTCTACGATGGACAATGGATGATGGTGGTGGATGATGGTGTTGTGATGGTGGTGGGTGGTGGATGAAGTGTGAGAGAGGTGGTGTGCCAAGGGATGAGTTGAAATGAAACCAAGCACTCCTATTTATAGGCTGAACAGAAGGCTGGGCACGGCCCCATGTCCGCTGGACACGCCCCCGTGCCTGTCTGACATTCTCTCTCTTCATTAATTGTAATTCGCAATTACAATTAATGCGCCTGCTGTACTTTCGCCACGCCCCCGTGTTCACTGGACACGGCCCCGTGGTGGGCAATAGAAGCTTCTATAGGTTTGTCTTTTCTGCTGCTTCTTGGGCACGGCCCCGTGCTGGCTGAGCACGGGGCGTGTTCAGTCTTCTGCCTTCTCTATTTTGCTTGGGAAGATGCCGTTGAGGGGTCGGGCAGTCCACTTATGTTCCTTTTCTTGTATTTATGTTAGATTTAGCTGTCTTTTTGCTTCTTTTGTGAATTTGAGCTCATTTAATCCTGAAAATACAAAAGGAAGACAAAAACACTCTTTTTCCAACATTAGTACTTAAAAAGGGTTAGTTTTATGCCTCATTTGATGTAATTTATATGTTGCATTTTACACACATCAGTTAGCAAGAATCTGATCAGCGAGTCGGTCAGAACCTGATTAGCAAGTGGGTCAGGGTACATAAGCAAGATAGGCAAGAGAAACATGACAAAAAAAGAAGGAAGTGCATCAACGTCACTCCACTAGCAAGGGAATGTGTCTCTTCAATGCCCAAAATTGAAAGAGGCGAACTACACCCAATGGGCAGTTATGATGGAAACAATCTTGAAGGCATATAGTCTTTGGGAAATAGTTATTTCAACAGAAGTGATAAACGAAAAGAAGGCGCATACAACGAAAGCAATTATCTTCCACATGCTACCGGAAGATGTTTTGAAGCAAGTTGCATAATACGAAAAGGCAAAGGAAGTATGGGATGCGATCAAAGTTCGTTATCTTGGAGCAGATATGGTTCAGAAAGCACGTCTACAAACATTGAGGAGCGAACTAGAAGCTTTAAAGATGGATGAGAACGAAACAGTAAGTAATTTCGCAAGCAAGCTGGGTGGTATAAAAGCCAAATTTAAAACCCTCGGTACCACCATTAAAGACAAGAAACTTGTAAGGAAATTACTTATCTCCGTTCCGAAGAAGTTTCTACCCATCGTGGCAAATATCGAACAATATTAAAAAATAGACAAAATGCCATTTGAAGAAGTAGTGGGAAGAATAATAGCTTTTGAAGAACGTCTCAAAAGTCAAGACAAGCAAGAAGATAATAATCAAGGAGGACTCATGATGACAAGTGCAGATAATCAGTTTGAAAGTTTGCATCATGGAAAGGGTCGTGGTATTCAAAACCATAGTAGAAGTCAAGGACAAGGATCTTTCAAAGAAGGAAGAGGACGTGGAAAAGATTTGGGTCCAAGAAACCAAGACAAGAGCAAGTTTAGATGTTATGATTGTGGAGAACTTGGTCATTTTGCAAAAGATTGCACCAAATGGAAGGAAGGGGAGAAAGACTTGAAGCAAGAAGTCAATCTCGCATTGGAAGAGGAACCAATGCTACTACAAGTCAAGCAAGTTGAAGACCTTTATTTAGTTTAAGGAGGAGTATTGATGTTTAAACTAAATATAAGGGTCGTTCTGTAATTAGTAGATAGTTAGTTTATGTTATAATTAGATTAGTTAGTAAGTGCGAAGACCGGATGCGACAAAGTGAAAGATTGAAACCTACATCTAAAGGGATCGACATCTCCTACGGACGTGACTCTTCAGAAAGGGCGGAAATCATCAAGAAGACGTGATGCTTCATCATCAGACACATCGATTCATGAGGAGATGCAACCATTCATCGCACCTATTCATTTAGTATATATAGTGTTCGTGTATGTAAATTGTAATCATCACTTTTCATTCAATACAAGCAAGTTTATTGTTCTTTTGATTCTCAATTCTTCATATTCAAAACCTGTGATTCGCATGTTCGATTACCAACACTGATTATGAGATATATGATATTAGAAAGTGAATCGGTAACGAAAATGAATCAAAGGCGGACTGAACTTGAAGCCATAGTTTCTGGTTTGCGTTCATCACCAAATCGACCACCAGACTGAAATTGAAAACCAAGCTAACCATTCTCAACACCAATCCTCAAGCCCTAGATTTACAAATCAAAACTGGGAACAGGTTTTACCTTGATCACTTGGTGATTCAAACGAACGTTAGAGATTCAGAGGGTGAAGTAGAGAGACACGAGAAAGTGGTAGAGATGCATCTCTTGTTAATGAAGGATACATTCAATTCTGAGAATAAATGTGTCTATTTGCTATCTCTGATTCTGTCACGGCCCCCGTCCCTATTTGACCCGTTTCAGGAGCCGCGGGACAGAAAATCCCGTGGTATTTATTTAACAGCGGAAGTTTTCTTCAGGATTTTTTTTAAAACTGCAATTTTTCCCAATTATTTTATTTCACAACTCGGGATAAAATCCCGGTAATTTACAATCATAAGATTTCACGGGGAAATCTTTATTTTACAAAACATGTTTCTTTATTTTATATTGAGCCACTTCCTTAAGCTTGTAGTGCTTCACGGCACTTTTCCTGGATCACAACAGATCACCTGAAACATGTTTGAAAAAGGTTTTGTCAGCGGGAAATACTGGTGAATCATTCTTTTTATGAAAACGACGCGTTTGTTATAATTTACAGTATTAAGAGCGATTACAATGTTTCCATATATCAACCAACTACCCACAATATTTGTCACTCGAACATCCATCGGTAGCCTCTTAGCCCGATGGTGTCTGTGACTATGGTCATATCACCCCTTGGCTAACTCGTTGTCCAATGGTGACGGTTATCAAGTAATGTATACAAAACCCCACATACCGGCTGTAATTTGGTGATTACAAAGACTTAATCCCCGTAATTATAACATTGAAAACAAATAGAGTTTTGTAAAGTAATTTGATAAAAAGAGAATGACTCACATTGCAGATTTATATGAGCAGAGCTTAGCCTACTGATTAGCCTTTTAACCTAAATTAATAACATGCACACGAACTCGGTTAGTAACTAATACAGCATTTACGATAACTCATGAGATTAAAACCTTCACAACGAATGACAAAGTGCGATACTTAAACATCCATCGAATTAACGACGAATGACAAAGCATAAACCCTAATGTGGGCAGCACTTAAACATCCATTGGATATTTTAATCGATCGGACATTGAATCGTAGCAGCGTCCGATCGATTCAATGTCCGATCGAACATTCTTCTTGGTAGCTCCGTCGGCTGTTTTGGCTTTGTTGTCTGCTGGTTTAATCAATTTAGGGCATTCTGTCTTGAAATGCCCATTTTCTCCACAGTTATAGCAGATCCTGGTTTTCTTTCTGCAATCTTCTTCGCGATGTCCTACAGTTTTGCAAAAGTTGCAGATTACATTGCATCTTCCATAATGCTTCTTTCTGCAATTCCTGCAGAACGGCGGAGCTGAAGATTGCCCTGTTCCTCTTCTCCTGAAGCTACTATTATTACCCGTACGAAATCCTTGGGTAATTTTCTGAGCCAGTTCCTTTTTCCTGTGTTCATCTCTTGTGCGTACCAGTTCGTCAGTTAGGGTGTTAGCTAGTTCCACCGCATCGTCAATAGTATGAGGTCTCGCAGCTTTAACGATATTACGAATTTCGCTAATCAGTCCCCAAATATAGCGGGAAATGAGTACAGGTTCTGGCGAAGCCAGTGTTGGTACCACTCTAGCATATTCAAAGAATGTCGAAGTATAACCGCGACAATCTACACCCATCATTCGATGATTTAAGAATTTATTTGCCATTTGATCTTTTTCATATTCGGGATAGAATTTTCTTTCTACAAGACTCTTGAATTCTTTCCAGTTCATGGCATAGGCCACAGTTCTTCCTTTGGCTTGAAGTACTGTATTCCACCATTCTAGCGCCCCTTCTTTGAAAAGATTTGACGCGTACATAACTTGGTCATCCTTGTCACATTTACTTATTGTGATTACTGCCTCGGTTTTCTCTAACCAACGCAGTGCCGCAGTTGCTCCTTCATTGCCTGCAAATTCAGTGGGTTTACTAGCAAGAAATTCTTTGTAAGTGCAACCAGGTGTTGCAGCTTTCATTTTCTTAGGGAGCGAAGCTGGCAGTGGATCATCATCGTGATGATTACCGCCTCCGTTTATGCTATTACTGAAGTTATCTTCAGAAATACGTTTGCTAGGGATGATTTGTTGAGGTTCAACAGGTTTCTGGGCAGCAGCAATTATTGCTGGAATAGCATTGGCTATCCCTTGAGCAACGATATTTTCTATATCCTGCCTAGTCATAAATTGATCCTCCGGATGTTGCTCAGATTGATTAACTTCGTTAACTGGTTCATTATTAGCGTTTTCCATCTGATAATTAATATATATAATTTATTAGTAGCGAATAAATAACAATTATACATAAAAAAAATCATACAAAGTTCACAACACACATATAACCAAAACTATTGATTTCTTGATTCCCATTATAATATGCGTCATTACACATCATATCTTACAAAGTTTTATTTGTAGTTATTTCACAAGATTTATATTTTAGTATTTTATTATACAACCATAGTTTTAACAAACCCACTACCCTTCGTCAGTTGGTATTTTAGTAACGACGTTCCCTCTCGTCGTATTTCCAGGAGATCTGTTCTCCTACTTCCCTGATCCTATTTCCTGCATCCACCAACTCCTCGCCAAAGTGACGGAGTTCAGCTAAATTCTCATTGCTCATAGGTGGGTTTGGTATAGGTTCCGGGTCAAACTGTGGGAGAAAGGAATATGGACTGTTGAGCAGGTTTTGGAATTGCCAATCATTAGTCCACCACTCGTCCATTCCTAGAGGTTGGGTGTGAATTATAGGTTCTGGGATTGCTGGTTCCAAATTTATTGGAAGTTGAGTTTCAATAGGATGAGTAAAAACATTTTTATTGACAGGCTTAATAGTATCACAGCTTCCCAATATAAAATCTAGCTCCTCCTGCAATGTCATTTCCTGGGTTTGCTTAGAGCTTTCTCCAATTTCTACCTGGGTTTGTTTAGAATCTCCTCCAATCTCCATTTCTATTTGCTTAGAATATTCCTCAAACTGTATTCCCATCTGCCTAGACTCTTCCCCGACTTCAATCCCCTTCCCTTTATCTAAGGGATTTTCTATTTTGGGAATCTTTCTAGTGGTGGGTTTCCTCCTACGCACACGCCTCCATCCCACGAATCTTCTCCTTTTCTTGGGCTTGGGTTTCTCCGGAGGTGGAGCATTGAATTCCATCGGTTCTTCTATATCTGGTATATACCTATTGAAATCTTTGGAAACCTCTATTTTTACCGGATAGAGATTTAAATTATGAAGGGCTTCAGACAAGTCACTCATGCTGTTTAGCACATATGCAAAATACAAAAATTACTAAGTTAAAATTTTATAACAAGATTTTATAAATAACTTTTAAATATTATTGCATACCGTGGGACTAATTAAATACAAAAATAACTGAAAATTAAAACACACTAAAGTTTACTGTAAACTTATTTATTTACTGGGTAAGGTTTCTGGACTGTAGGTGATAAGGGTGCTAAAACTTGAGTCAGATTATTTAAAGATTTGCATTAACTGCTACAGTGGCTAGCATATAAAGATATGCCCATTTCTCATCTAACTTGTCTTCCCATGGAGGGTTACTGCCTAATTCTTGGATTTTTTGATTAACTCTCCCTCCTTTGGATTTCTTTTGTTTCTCTTGACTTTTCCTAATAATCAAACTTCTTTTATTAGGAGAAAGTGGTTCCTCATATTGTGCCTTACGGACAAATATTCCTTCTTCAGGATTTACATAGGGTTTTGAGGAATTTGTTTGGGATGAACTTCCCTTCTCGTTTGATGACCTATCTAATTTAAGATAGATGTTTGAAAGCTTTTGCTTACCCATACTGTACACAAATATTCAAATAATAAAACACATAATCACAAAATGACAAGTAGAAAAATTAAGTATTTTCTAAATACTTAATTGGCTTAAATCAGTGGCTCCGAAAATATAAAACTTTATATTAAAGTTATAAAGTATAAATAAACAAGAAATTATTTAACTAGAAAACTATAACCTGGTTAACTAGAAGCCTAAAAATAACCCGAAATAGGGTTAGAATGAACAAACTACATGTTAAACAAAAGTGGAGGGGTTCATGTTGTCAAAGTTGAAACTTGTATTATCAATTTTGAATAAAAAAAAAAACAAAACCAAACACCCATTTAGGATGTTTGGTCGATCAAGAAACACAGGGGGCGACACCCCACTCTCCAAAACCCTTAATATCCACTAAACTATCAAATTGAAGGCCAAAATTCAGTTGAAATCGAAATCTGATCAAAGAATCGTGATCCCCTCGACAAAGGGATCATAAGGTATGTCGAATTAGGTCATTTGATTCGATTCAAAGTTCATGCATGTGGTTAAAAATCGAGTGTAGGGCTTAATTATGTGTTGTAGACATGAAATTGGATGTGATATAAGATTTAGGGACAAACCCTAGATGATTTCTTGATAAATCCTTGCATGATAAATGTAAGGATCAAAATCACCATAGTGGGTGATCAATGTGTTTGTAGAACTTGATAAACACTAGGATTTAAAACTCTTGATCTAGTGTAAACTGAAAGTATGATGAAATCTCTAAATTATTGATGTTAAGATATGGATATATAGTCTAATTGAAGTCAATTATAGTGATAAATTCAAGTCATGAACTTTGTTTAGATCATGTAGAAATCTGACCCGCTAGGTGTTCGATGAAACGCCTAAATGAGGGTTAAAATGTTAAAGGTTGAGTAAAACGCAGATTTGAGTATGTTAAGAAAAATCATGCGTTAAAGCTTATGAAAGGGTTCTAATTTTGTCATGAATTGGACTCTTTAGGCAAGGAATCTGGAACGTCAAGTGGACACGCCGGAGGTGATACCCGCGGAAAAGGTGTGCTTTAAAGGTACGTGGCTTAAGCCCCGTTAAATTATGCGTAAATATTTAGTTTTGTTATGTGAATGATGTTGTAGTGCAATGGATGCGTTTGATGAGTTGTTGAAGTGGCGAAGTACACTCGACCATCAAACGGGTCAAAGTAAGATTTGGAATGGAATTGGTGCGAATATACCAAGTATGTGAGCCCGGGAAATTGGGTAATTATGTCTAAAAGGTCTTAAGAATGGAAAAGAGGTGCTATGCACTTACACTAATGGGTTGGATAATTGAAACAAGGAAGTTGTGAACTAATTGTCGGTTTCTCGATTTCCGTGATATGAAATTTACATGGTTGAATCCGAAATTTTATTACGGACTCACAGGAAAAAGAATCGGTTAAAACGGACTAGCGAGTGAAAAGTTATGACCGATTAAAGTTAGAATTTTGATGATTTTCGGAGCTGGGCAAAATAATGCAGGATTTAACCTGCATCTGCTGGAAAAAGTGTTCCCCCGCGCCACGCGGAGGAGTACATGAAAACCCCCGCGACACGCGGAAGCCGTCGCGAGTCGCGACGGATTTCATGTTTCCTGCCGCGACACGCGGGAGGATTAAAGTCAAAAATTTTATTTTCTTTTATTAAATTAATGCTGGAATTTGTTTATACGCATTATGTCAATGCCAAAACTAATGTTTTTAGTGGTTTTGACCTTAGGTGACTATGGTGGGATTCCGGATGGCGGTCAAGCAATGTAGAAGAACCGAACACGTATTTTGAAGCTTCCGCGTTAACTTAACTACTATCAAGACAATGTTTTTGTTGTAACTAAATTCTTAATTATGTTTTGAAAGTTTAAACTAGTCGATAGTTGACTAGTAGATGTTTTCTAAACTTCTTTTAGTAAGTGCCATGAATATGTCGGTTTCTTGACATGGAATGTCTTTTGTATAATAGAATTTAGTGTTAAAATTATTAAAACTAATATTAAATTCAAACCGTTAATAAGGGTGTTACAAGTTGGTAATCAGAGCTCAAGGTTGTTAACAAGTGTGTTCGGTTCAAGCTTGATCAAACATCCGGTAAGAGTTAATTGTTCTTAGTAGAGTTATTAAGTATAAAGAGGGAATAATGAATAGATATGCATGGGAAGAGTGTGTTAACACACTCAAACCCGGAAAGTGCATTAAATAAGAACGGTGAAAACAAGTCACGAACTTGAATAAACCGAAGTAAAAGAATCACATGTTATAGATGAAATGTTAACGCTTGATGTAAACATTTCAGTTAAAGATGGCGAATAAAGGTAATGATGATGCGGTGCCAAGAGTCACCGAGCAAACGAGAGAAGTGATTGCTGAGGAGGTAGGAAAAGCAATCGAAAACAGTTTGTCGGGTTTTATCGACAAAATCCAAAACACGGTATTATCAGTGGTGGAAGAAAGGATCAAGAAATTGGAGGATAATACCAATTTAGCAAAGGAGAAGTCGGGAGGACGAAAATCTTGTTCTTATAAAGAGTTCATGGCGTGTAAACCGCCAATCTACAATGGGGAGGTTGACCCGATAATATGCCAACGGTGGCTAAGTGATATGGAGGGAGTATTTGAAAGGACCCATTGCGATGAGGATGACTTCGTGGCTTATGGCACGGGTCAGTTAAGGGGTCAGGCGAAAGATTGGTGGGATAACAAAAAGAAAGAGATCGGAAGTGAAGCGGCTAAGGCTATGACATGGGACGAGTTTAAGACGTCGTTTCTTAAACATCATAGTTCCAAGGCAATCATTAACAAAATCAAGGAAGAATTTATGCAGCTTCGACACAAGGGTGAATCTATCGATAAAATCATGGGAACGTTCATGGATAAAATGAAGTTTTGTGATGATCTCATAACGAATGAAGAGCAGAAAATATATTATTATTATAATATGCTGAGCGCCGAGTATAGGGAGTTTATGACTCCTTCAAAGTATGAAACTCTCACCGAAATTATAAACGTTGCTCGGGAACGAGAGATAGAGTTGAAGAAGCAGATAGAACGAGGAGAAAGAAGGGCACAGGTAGTCAATCCAAGCCCGACGAAAAAGGCACGTCCGAATGAATCCTCAAAGAAACAAGAAGGAAAAAGCGGGTCATCAAGCTGCAAGATATGCGGGAAAGGGCACAAAGGTGAGTGTCGGTTTAAGGACAAGCCGTGTCCTATTTGTGGGAAAACTGGGCACACGGCTGCGTTGTGTTCGGGGAAGGTGTCGGTGTGTTACAAATGTTATCAGCCGGGTCACAAGAAATCTGAGTGCCCGGAGTTGACCGGAAAGAAAGATGACAAGGATACACGTACTGAGACACCAAGAGCAAAAGCAAGATCCTTCCAATTAACGGCAGCTGAGGCAAAGGTGGAACCCGATGTGGTTTCAGGTATATTTGCTATAAACTCAATTCCCGCACATGTGCTATTTGATACGGGTGCGAATAAATCTTTTGTTTCATATGGATTTATTCGACATCCTTCTTTTGTACTAACAAAATTACCTATGCCATTAGAGGTAGAAATAGGTGATAACAAAAGTTTCCTTGTATGTGATGTATGTCGAGATTGTAAAATAAGTATTGATGATGAAGAGTATCTGATAAACCTGATCCCTATGTCAATGGGAGAATTTCAAGTAGTGGTCGGGATGGATTGGCTATCCCGACATCATGTAGAAATGATATGTTTCCGCAAGGAGATAAAACTGACATCTCCAAGTGGAAAGCATGTTACCATCTATGGTGAAAAAGGGGGTAGTCCCGTTATATGCTCAATAATAAAAGCTCACAAACTCATGAGGCGCGGATGTAAAGCATTCATGATATACGCAAACGAACCTTATAAAGAGACGCCAACGATTGAAGACGTACCAGTGGTACGCGAATACGCTGATGTATTTCCAGACGATTTACCGGGAGTACCGCCAGAACGGGAGGTAGAGTTTGGAATCGTATTGATTCCGGGCGCGAAACCTATGGCTAAGGCGCCGTATCGGTTAGCGCCATCAGAATTGCAAGAATTGATGTCCCAAATCCAAGAATTGCTCGACAAGGGATTTATTCGGCCAAGTGTGTCTCCATGGGGCGCACCGGTATTATTCGTGAGAAAGAAGGACGGGAGCATGCGTATGTGCATTGATTACCGGGAGTTGAACAAACTCACGGTAAAGAATCGATATCCGCTTCCAAGAATTGATGACCTATTTGACCAATTACAAGGTGCAAGTTGGTTCTCAAAAATCGACCTCAGATCGGGGTATCATCAGTTGAAAGTCAAAGAGGAGGATGTACCGAAAACGGCTTTTCGTACACGGTACGGACATTACGAGTTTCTCGTGATGTCCTTTGGGTTAACTAATGCACCCGCGGCTTTCATGGATCTCATGAATCGGGTTTGCAAACCCATGCTAGACAAGTCAGTGATAGTGTTCATTGATGACATCTTGATATACTCCAAGAATGAGGCAGAACACGCAAGTCATTTGCGTGAAGTGTTGGAGACGCTCAGGAAAGAGAAATTGTATGCAAAATTCTCAAAATGTGCCTTCTGGTTACGAGAGGTGTAATTTCTTGGGCACATCATTAGTGCAAACGGGGTGTTAGTAGATCCTTCAAAGATAGAAGCTGTGTCAAGATGGACTCCACCAAAGAATCCTTCGGAAATCAGAAGCTTCTTGGGGCTTGCGGGCTATTATCGGAGATTCATACAAGATTTCTCCAAAATTGCTACGCCATTGACCAAGCTAACCCGTAAGAATGAAAAGTTTATTTGGGGCGAGGATCAAGAAAAGGCGTTCCAAACGCTTAAGGAAAAACTGACCCAGGCACCGGTATTATCATTACTTGACGGAACGGAGGATATGGTAGTTTACTCGGATGCATCGCACTCGGGACTTGGCTGCGTTTTGATGCAGCGGGGCAAGGTTATAGCCTATGCCTCGAGGCAGCTAAAGACTCATGAGAAGAGATATCCTACCCATGACCTCGAGTTGGCAGCAGTGGTGTTTGCCTTGAAGATATGGAGGCATTACTCGTATGGGGTGAAGTGCACTATCTTTACCGACCACAAAAGCTTAAAGTATTTCTTCAATCAGAAGGAATTAAATATGAGGCAGAGGCGGTGGTTAGAAACTGTCAAAGACTTTGATTGTGAAATACATTACCACCCCGGGAAGGCTAATGTAGTGGCAGACGCGTTGAGCCGAAAGACAGATTATACGCCTATTCGAGTACGATCGATGCAACTAATTGTGACATCGGGTTTGCTTGAACAAATCCGGAAATCTCAAATTGAAGCAATCAAGGAAGAAAATGTGAAGAAGGAAAGGATAGTTGGGCAACTAAAAGACCTGGAGGATGATAACCAAGGATTGAAAACTCGATTTGGGAGAATTTGGGTTCCAAATACGTGTGGGGCCAAGGTGCGTCTACTCGACGAGGCCCATAAATCTCATTATTCAATTCATCCGGGGTCGACCAAAATGTATAATGACTTAAAACAAAACTATTGGTGGCCCGGAATGAAAAGAGATATTGTGAAATATGTGGAGAAGTGTCTGACTTGTTTACAAGTCAAAGCGGAGCACCAAAAGCCATATGGTAAGTTGCAACCGCTGGATATCCCAGTTTGGAAATGGGAACAAATCACGATGGATTTGTTAACCAAATTGCCCAAAACCAATCGCGGATTTGATGCTATATGGGTAGTCGTGGATAGATTGACAAAAAGTGCTCACTTCATTCCGATTCGTGAGACTTATACATCCGAGAAGATGTCAGAGGTGTACACCAATGAAATCATAGCACGTCACGGAGTGCTGATATCCATTGTGTCAGACAGAGATACTCGGTTTACCTCTAAATTCTGGCGCGAATTCCAAGAGCAAATGGGAACTAAACTGTTCATTAGCACTGCTTATCATCCGCAAACGGATGGGCAAAGTGAGAGAACGATACAAACGTTGAAAGATATGTTGCGGGATTGCATCATCGACTTCGGGGGTAGTTGGGATGTCCATCTACCCTTGGTCGAATTTTCATATAACAATAGCTCTCAATCGAGCATTAAAATGGCCCCGTATGAGATGTTATATGGTAGAAAGTGTCGAACCCCGGTATGTTGGGGAGAAGTGGGACCACGAGGACTAGCACCTACCGATATAATCCGAGCTACGAATGAGAAAATCGACATGGTCCGAACTCACCTAAAGGCAGCTCAGGATCGACAAAAGTCGTATGCGGATAAGCGAAATAGGCCAATTGAGTTTCAAGTGGGCGATAAAGTAATGCTGAAAGTATCGCCATGGAAAGGAATTATACGGTTCAGAAAAAGAGGAAAGTTAAGTCCGAGGTTCATTGGGCCATTCAGAATCACTGAACGGGTTGGTAAGGTAGCATATCGCCTTGAACTACCCAAGGAGTTGAGTGGAATTCATAGCACATTCCACGTGTCACATCTCCGAAAATGCTTAGCAGATGAAACCGCTCGTATCCGCTATGATGACATCGAGGTGGATAACAGCCTCAACTACACAGTGAGGCCAATTGCAATTTTAGATCGAAAAGAGAAGAGTTTGAGGAACAAAGTAATTAACCAAGTGAAGGTTAAATGGGAACACAGGAAGGGCGCGGATACCACCTGGGAATCCGAAGAAGAAATGCGACGTCTCTACCCTACGTTATTTGGTACGTACCTTGGTTTCGGGGACGAAACCCTTTTTAAGGGGGTGGACTTGTAACATCCCGAAAATATAAAACTTAATATTAAAGTTATAAAGTATAAATAAACAAGAAATTATTTAACTAGAAAACTATAACCTGGTTAACTAGAAGCCTAAAAATAACCCGAAATAGGGTTAGAATGAACAAACTACATGTTAAACAAAAGTGGAGGGGTTCATGTTGTCAAAGTTGAAACTTGTATTATCAATTTTGAATAAAAAAAAAAACAAAACCAAACACCCATTTGGGATGTTTGGTCAATCAAGAAACACAGGGGGCGACACCCCACTCTCCAAAACTCTTAATATCCACTAAACTATCAAATTGAAGGCCAAAATTCAGTTGAAATCGAAATCTGATCAAAGAATCGTGATCCCCTCGACAAAGGGATCATAAGGTATGTCGAATTAGGTCATTTGATTCGATTCAAAGTTCATGCATGTGGTTAAAAATCGAGTGTAGGGCTTAATTATGTGTTGTAGACATGAAAT
Source organism: Helianthus tuberosus (assembly GCA_030545235.1). Classification (NCBI taxonomy): domain Eukaryota; kingdom Viridiplantae; phylum Streptophyta; class Magnoliopsida; order Asterales; family Asteraceae; genus Helianthus; species Helianthus tuberosus. The sequence continues at coordinate 192,881,527 of CM060413.1, forward strand.
TGGATGTGATATAAGATTTAGGGACAAACCCTAGATGATTTCTTGATAAATCCTTGCATGATAAATGTAAGGATCAAAATCACCATAGTGGGTGATCAATGTGTTTGTAGAACTTGATAAACACTAGGATTTAAAACTCTTGATCTAGTGTAAACTGAAAGTATGATGAAATCTCTAAATTATTGATGTTAAGATTTGGATATATAGTCTAATTGAAGTCAATTATAGTGATAAATTCAAGTCATGAACTTTGTTTAGATCATGTAGAAATCTGACCCGCTAGGTGTTCGATGAAACGCCTAAATGAGGGTTAAAATGTTAAAGGTTGAGTAAAACGCAGATTTGAGTATGTTAAGAAAAATCATGCGTTAAAGCTTATGAAAGGGTTCTAATTTTGTCATGAATTGAACTCTTTAGGCAAGGAATCCGGAACGTCAAGTGGACACGCCGGAGGTGATACCCGCGGAAAAGGTGTGCTTTAAAGGTACGTGGCTTAAGCCCCGTTAAATTATGCGTAAATATTTAGTTTTGTTATGTGAATGATGTTGTAGTGCAATGGATGCGTTTGATGAGTTGTTGAAGTGGCGAAGTACACTCGACCATCAAACGGGTCAAAGTAAGATTTGGAATGGAATTGGTGCGAATATACCAAGTATGTGAGCCCGGGAAATTGGGTAATTATGTCTAAAAGGTCTTAAGAATGGAAAAGAGGTGCTATGCACTTACACTAATGGGTTGGATAATTGAAACAAGGAAGTTGTGAACCAATTGTCGGTTTCTCGATTTCCGTGATATGAAATTTACATGGTTGAATCCGAAATTTTATTACGGACTCACAGGAAAAAGAATCGGTTAAAACGGACTAGCGAGTGAAAAGTTATGACCGATTAAAGTTAGAATTTTGATGATTTTCGGAGCTGGGCAAAATAATGCAGGATTTAACCTGCATCTGCTGGAAAAAGTGTTCCCCCGCGCCACGCGGAGGAGTACATGAAAACCCCCGCGACACGCGGAAGCCGTCGCGAGTCGCGACGGATTTCATGTTTCCTGCCGTGACACGCGGGAGGATTAAAGTCAAAAATTTTATTTTCTTTTATTAAATTAATGCTGGAATTTGTTTATACGCATTATGTCAATGCCAAAACTAATGTTTTTAGTGGTTTTGACCTTAGGTGACTATGGTGGGATTCCGGATGGCGGTCAAGCAATGTAGAAGAACCGAACACGTATTTTGAAGCTTCCGCGTTAACTTAACTACTATCAAGACAATGTTTTTGTTGTAACTAAATTCTTAATTATGTTTTGAATGTTTAAACTAGTCGATAGTTGACTAGTAGATGTTTTCTAAACTTCTTTTAGTAAGTGCCATGAATATGTCGGTTTCTTGACATGGAATGTCTTTTGTATAATAGAATTTAGTGTTAAAATTATTAAAACTAATATTAAATTCAAACCGTTAATAAGGGTGTTACATTAATACCCGGTATCGGAGCAGGGCCTCGCTAATTATATATGAATTTTCGACTTCAGAGTACTATTCTTTCGTTTTTGAAAGTTTTGATCGACACCAGTGGATTGTGCAAGTGACGGGCTATTTATAGGTGAAATTAAGACCTCACGCGGCCCGCGTAAGCCTTCGGCTTGCCATTACGCGGCCCGCGCAGCCGCCCAGTCTACGACTAGCCTTGACCAGTCACAAGTAGGTTAGCCAGGTGGTCGCTACGTGGATCCGGAACACTTATCCGGTCAACACAGGTTTGACGCGGCCCGCATAAGACCATGCTTACTCTTACGCGGCCCGCATGAGAATCAAGATTTTGTTTTTTCTTGATTTTTGATGTAGGGTAAGGTTTCAGGGGTTCGGGTTTATACTTACGGGTGTTTTTAGGATAATTTTGAGAGTCCTTACAGATTCCGATAAATAAAGGCTGTCTCCAATCCATTCCGGTGTCTTACTCTCAGCGTCCTAATTCAGAGGAGACGCAAGAGAATATATGAAGACAGTGGCACCAGCACAACAGAGAAATTAGAAAAATAAAAATCCTATGATACAAAATGAATGGGCAGCCCCAACAACTAATTACATTTGTTCCTAAATGATATCAGAAATAATAACCATAGTAATGATATTATACATAAGAACAAAATCACAAATATAGTATCCCATACATATATGCCAAATCATGTGAAGATTGGTTTATCCACACTTATTAATTACATAATACTTACTATGAGTGATTTGTTACAACTAGAAGATTCAGGTTCAATCCTAGTTGAAGAAGAACAATATGGTATCTGATCGCCATCAGGTATTTGACTTTTGGGTAGTACACACCAATTACCAATGTATGCCATTGAGTCAAGATCCATGTTAGGAAGTCTGCGTACTTTTAGTCTCTTAAGGATCTTCTTGGATTTACCAAGAAGCTTTGCTGCATTTCGAATGCTCTATCCCCTTTTCTCTATCGCATGGTGATGACACTTTGATTTTATTACACGTGGTAAGTTGGTAAAGCAAGCGAATAATATATCTGCAATAACAGTTGATATCCAATCAAAAAGATCTTCACCATTTGACCAATTTTTTTGTTCATCCCATTGTAGCAACATAGACTGGCTAATTATATACATGGAACTTGCAAGTATAAACTTATAAGGTGATTAATCTATACTTGGCCTTTTGCTGCTCTTAAACTCTCTAACAAGTTTTTCAACTTCATCGCCCAACCATTTAAGAATCTCCTTTGTTGTCTTTCCTTTACGAGCCATCTTTTGAAGATCGATTTGTAGCCACGAGCGGTATACTTCAACTTCTGCCCACACACGTTTTGTTGCTTTTCTTATCTCTAATGTGCCACCATCTCCATCGAGAATTCTTCAATATTTCTAACAATTTGGATTCCTTCCCTCATGCTGGAAAGTAATGACTTCACATGACCAGGTCTTATTTTAGGAAGTGCAATGGCAATTGATGTTAATGTTACTATAACAAGGCTCCAACAATTGCGAGTTTCATCCTCATATAAAGGTTGGACTAGGTCATTTTCGAACTCTACCACTCCTTTGAATCCTTTAGATTTCTCAAGAAGCATCATAAGATTGTGTGGTTCGTTCTCTTCAGATGCATTAAGGAGTTGAGTTATATAATGAAGCGTGTTTTTTAATATTATGTCCGACAGTTTCGCATCCTCTTCAATTTGTACAACATACATACTATATTCCTCTACTTTCAAGCTCCCATCGCTATTAGGTGTGTTTGCTACTTTTAGAAACCTTTCCATACATGACTTGAATAAATGCCAGTAATAAGAGATTAAGATCAAAAATTGTAGGAACGAGTTTCTGGACCAAAACTGTGATTAGTGTGAGATCGGTTCAAGACGGGAGAGATTAGAGATTCACAAAAAACTTCTTTGTATTAATCCGGTAGTATAACATTACAAATCGGCCCGATTACAATATAACCGAACTAATACCAAAGGAGTATACATCCGGGGAGAGACCAAGTGGTGATCTCTCCCCCATACAATAGAACTCACAGGGAACTCTCACAAATGAGCTACCTGTCTCTCACTATCTCTAAGTTTTGCAAATGACAAAGGGTTGGTATTTATACCCACACCCACTTGTCTAGCAAAACCCACACGGTCAAACATATAACCCTCTCGTTTGACCACTTAAAACGAGTGGGTCAATTCACATTTGTTTGACCGTTTCACTAACTATTACAAATTCAGCGTAAAATAATAACTAATCTATTCGACAAGCATCGGACACAAAATCTGCTTCAACAAATTCCCCCTTGTCCGTTGCTGTCGAATGCTGAAAATGTAACTGCAATCGATCTTCAGTCAAGTATTCATCTTCTATGTGTTAACAAATTCCCCCTTGACCGATGATCCAGGTAAGTAGTATCTTGACGCTCCTTGTATAATATTTCCCCCTTAAAGTACGCGTATCCGTGTTGGGTTGTAACACCCCGAAAATATAAAAACTTTATATTGGAACTATAAAGTATAAATAAACAAGAATTTACTAACTAGGAATTTTAACCTAGTTGGTTAAAAGTCTAGAAATAATCTAAAATAGGTTAAAAAGCAACCAATTTACATATTTATCATAGTGGAGGGGTGTAGGTTGTTAAAATTGAAACTTGAGTTATGTTAAACAAAAAAAACACAAACCAAACACCCCATTGTGGGGGTCTGGTTGACCAGAACATCAAAGGGGGCGACACCCACCTTCAAAACCAAGAATCTCACTAAAATTCTCAAATTGAAGGAGCAAATCTGGTCCAAACGAAAATCCGAGCTTAGAATCATGATCCCTATCGCAAGGGGATTACAAGGTATGTAAAATTTAGTGAAAATTCGTAACTTGAAATTCTCATGAAATTGGGAAAAATCTGAATTTAGGGTTGCATGTATATGTTATGAAGATTAAGGAACAACTATAGTGTCTAGGAACAAACCCTAGATCAATAGAAGTTGAAATCATAGGAAATTTTGGTGAATCCATGAAAACCATTGTATGTGATTAATGGGTTATGAGTGGATTGATAAATACTAGGATATGGGGTGTTGATTATGTGTAATTTGACGATTTGTAAGTGATTTCAGAAATCTAGAAGCTAACAATCATGTAAAATGTTGATTTAAGTGAAATTAGGGCTAAATGATAAGCTAGAAACTTGTCATATAATCTTGTAATAAATCTGCCTTTAAGGTGTTTGTGAAAATGCCTCAAAGAAGGCTTAAAAACAGAAATTTAAAGCTTTAACGCATAATTATGATGTTACGGTATATTGTACGAAGTGAGGTCTAAAGAGAGTTCTAAACATGTCTTGAATTGAACTCTATAGGAAAAGATACCGGAACGTCGAGTGGACAAGCCGGTGGTGATTCGCGGTTGAAGGGCGTACGCTAAGGTATGTAACTTGATTCGTTACATTTAGTAGATTTTGATTATTGTAATACGCATAGTGGAAATTTAGAATAAAGGTTACTATGAATTAAAGCGGTGATGTCGCTATATTAAATAATTGGTCAAAAGTTGTTTAGAACTCGTTGGTAGTCGTCATAAGGAAGGAATTCCGTAGACGAGCCAAACGGGTCGAATAATCAAGTAAGGCATGGTAAATGCTCCGGATTATAATGGATTGATCTTCTATATAGATTAATATATATAGCATGTTAGAAATACGAGAATTCAATGTATAGGTTGATAGAAAAGTGAAATCCGAGGGTTGGGTTTTGAGTACAATGAACACAACAATCAAGTGATGGATTTCCAGCAACTACCGTAAGTTACGGTAGTACCATAACTTACGGTAGGGATCAAGTGGTTACGGCAGTTTTCTTCTGTTTTACGGTGACCGGGGACTTCCAGCATCTACCGTAACTTACGGTCACACCGTAAGTTACGGTGGAACTAGAATACAAAACTTTATTTTTGTTATTTAGATTTTGATATTGGATTTTATATTTATGTGCTATATAACTGTGTCAGATCTAATGATTTAAAGATTTTGACCATAGGTAACAAGGTGGATCTTATGGATGGCGGTCAAGCGAATGATGAAGAACCGAACACGATTTTTGAAGCTTCCGCAATGTTTTAAACATACTTAGATTTTGTTCATGGGTTGTAAACGATTTCTTAAACAAAAGTTGAATGTTCCAGATTAGTCTTTAGTTGACTAAAGTTATGCTACTTATGAAACTTATGTAAATTTTAATATCTATTGGTTTAAAAATGTATAAAATTAGTAATTAATTCAAGTAAAAATTAAGGGTGTTACAAGTTGGTAATCAGAGCTCAAGGTTGTCAATAAGTGTTCGGTTCAAGCTTGATCGATCGTCCGGTAAGAACTAACTTATTTTGTTAATAAATTAAACAAGAAATGCATGAAACAAGAATGATTAAATCAAGTTATGAACTTGATTGAATTGAAACAAGAATGATTAAATCAAGTTATGAACTTGATTGAATTGAAACAAGAATGATTAAATCAAGTTACGAACTTGATTAAATCAAAACAAGTAAAGCATGTGTTATAAATGGAATGTTTAACAACCTATGTAAGCATTTCAGAAAAAGAGATGGCTGATGGAAGTAATGATAATGCGGTCCCAAGAGTCACCGAACAAATAAGGGAAGTGATTGCCGAAGAGGTTGGAAAGGCGATCGAAAACAGTTTGTCGGGCTTTATTGATAAAATTCAAAACACAGTTTTATCAATAGTAGAAGAGAAAATCAAGAAATTGGAAGATGATTCAAATTCAGCAAAGGAAAAACATGGTGGACGAAAGCCTTGTTCATACAAGGAATTCATGGCCTGTAAACCACCAATATATAATGGGGAGGTTGACCCAATAGTGTGCCAACGATGGCTAAGTGATATCGAAGGGGTATTCGAGAGGACCCATTGTGACGAAGATGACTACGTAGCCTATGGTACGGGTCAACTAAGGAGTCAAGCGAAAGATTGGTGGGATAACAAGAAGAGAGAGATTGGTATTGAAGCTGCTAAGGTCATGACTTGGGAAGAATTCAAGACGCCATTTCTTAAGCATCATAGCCCCAAAGCGGTTATGAATAAAATCAAGGAGGAGTTCATGCAACTTAGGCACAAGAATGAGACCATAGACAAGATTACGGCAACGTTTATGGATAAGATGAAGTTTTGCGATGATCTAGTGACGAATGAAGAACAAAAGATATACTACTACCATAACATGTTGAGTGCGGAGTATAGGGAATTTATCACCCCTTCCAAATACGAGACTCTTACCGAGATCATAAATGCTGCTCGGGAAAGGGAGATCGAACTGAAAAAGAGCATTGAAAGGGGTGAACGGAAAGCACAAGATGTAAACCCAAGCCCTACTAAGAAGGCACGAACAAATGAAAGCGCAAAGAAATCTGATACGAAAGGCGGGTCGCCAAGTTGCAGAATCTGCGGGAAGGGTCATAAAGGCGAATGCCGTTACAAGGATAAGCCTTGTCCCATATGCAAGAAAACGGGACATATGGCTATATCGTGCCCGGAGAAAGTGACGGTTTGTTACAATTGTTATCGAACGGGTCACAAAAAGTCGGAATGCCCGGAACTGGTTGGAAAGAAGGATGAGCAGAACCCGAAAGGTGAAGCCCCTAAAGCAAAGGCAAGATCTTTCCAATTGACCGCCGCAGAAGCAAAGGTTGAACCTGACGTGGTCTCAGGTATATTACCTGTAAATTCGATTCCTGCACGCGTGTTATTTGATACGGGTGCGAATAAATCCTTTGTTTCCTATGGATTTATTCGACATCCTTCATTTGTTCTAACAAAATTACCTGTGCCCTTAGAAGTAGAGATAGGTAATAACAAGAGCTTCATTGTTTGTGATGTATGTAAAAACTGTAAACTGAGCATTGATGACGAAGAATATTTGATAAATCTAATCCCGATGTCAATGGGAGAATTTCAAATAGTCGTTGGGATGGATTGGCTATCTCAACACCATGCAAAGGTCGTGTGTTTTCGTAAAGAGATAAAACTAATGTCTCCGAGCGGGAAACACGTCACCATTTATGGCGAAAAAGGAGGCAACCCTATAGTATGCTCAATGTTGAAAACTCACAAGCTTATGAAGCGAGGATGCAAGGCATTCATAATATACGCTAATGAGCCAGAAAAAGAATCACGAAAGATTGGAGAGGTACCGGTGGTACGAGATTATGAAGATGTGTTTCCGGAGGATTTACCGGGGATACCGCCTGAACGGGAAGTAGAGTTCGGGATCGAATTGATTCCGGGCGCAAAACCCGTAGCAAAAGCCCCGTACCGACTCGCACCGTCGGAATTACAAGAGCTGATGTCCCAAATTCAAGACCTGCTTGACAAGGGATTCATAAGGCCAAGTGTGTCTCCTTGGGGCGCACCGGTATTGTTCGTAAGAAAGAAAGACGGGAGCATGCGCATGTGTATCGATTACCGGGAGTTAAACAAACTCACGGTAAAGAACCGATACCCGCTCCCGAGGATAGATGATTTATTCGACCAACTACAAGGTGCGAACTGGTTTTCAAAAATTGACCTTAGATCGGGGTATCACCAACTAAAGTTCAAAGAAGAAGATGTGCCGAAGACGGCTTTCCGCACGAGATACGGACATTACGAATTCCTCGTGATGTCATCTGGACTAACAAACGCACCTGCGGCTTTCATGGACCTCATGAACCGGGTTTGCAAGTCAATGTTGGATAAGTCGGTCATCATGTTTATCGATGATATCTTGGTGTATTCGAAAAGTGAAGCTGAACACGCACACCACTTACAAGAAGTGTTAGAGACACTTAGACGAGAGAAGTTGTATGCAAAATTCTCTAAATGTGCCTTTTGGTTACGAGAGGTACAATTTCTTGGCCACGTCATAAGTGCTGACGGAGTATTGGTGGATCCGTCAAAGATAGAGGCTGTGTCAAAATGGAATTTTCCGAAGAACCCTTCGGAAATTAGAAGCTTTTTGGGGCTTGCGGGATATTATAGGAGATTCATTCAAGATTTCTCCAAGATTGCGTCACCGCTAACAAAGCTAACACGGAAGAAAGAAAAGTTCATTTGGGGTGCTGATCAAGAGAAAGCGTTTCAAACGCTAAAAGAAAAGTTAACTCAAGCTCTGGTATTGACATTGTCGGACGGAGTCGAAGACATGGTGGTTTATTCGGATGCTTCATTATCGGGGCTCGGTTGCGTGTTGATGCAACGGGGCAAGGTAATAGCCTATGCCTCGAGACAATTGAAGATACACGAGAAGAAATATCCCACGCACGATCTCGAGTTGGCAGCGGTGGTATTTGCATTAAAAATATGGAGGCATTACTTGTATGGGGTAAAGTGCACCATATTCACCGACCACAAGAGCTTGAAATACTTCTTTGATCAGAAGGAGTTAAATATGCGACAAAGGCGATGGCTGGAAACGGTGAAAGACTACGATTGTGAGATACATTATCACCCCGGAAAGGCAAATGTGGTAGCAGACGCTCTGAGCAGAAAAGCGAACTACGTCCCAATACGAGTGAGGTCGATGCAACTCGTGGTGACCTCGGGTATACTTGAACGTATTCGAGAGGCGCAGTTAGAAGCAGTAAAAGAAGAAAATTGGAAGAAAGAAAGAATAATCGGTCAATTGAAAGACTTGTCGGATGGGAATCACGGGTTGAAGACTCGATCCGGAAGGATATGGGTCCCACATACTTGTGGAGTGAAGGCGCTACTACTTAATGAAGCTCATAAATCCCGTTATTCAATTCATCCGGGTGCGACCAAGATGTACAATGATTTGAGACAAAATTATTGGTGGCCCGGAATGAAGAGGGATGTGGCGAAGTATGTGGAAAAATGCTTGACATGTTTACAAGTCAAGGCGGAGCATCAGAAACCATATGGCAAACTCCAACCGTTAGAAATTCCGGTTTGGAAATGGGAACATATCACAATGGACCTACTGACTAAATTGCCTAAAACGAATCGTGGTTTCGATGCCATATGGGTAGTGGTAGATAGATTGACGAAAAGTGCTCACTTCATTCCGATCCGTGAGACTTATACGTCAGAAAAGATGTCAGAGGTTTACACGAACGAAATAATAGCACATCATGGGGTGCCGGTATCCATTGTGTCTGATAGGGATACTCGGTTTACTTCAAATTTCTGGCGAGATTTCCAAGAGCAAATGGGGACCAAATTGTTTATTAGCACTGCGTACCATCCTCAAACGGATGGACAAAGTGAAAGAACGATACAAACATTAGGGGACATGCTACGGGCGTGTATAATCGACTTTGGAGGCAGTTGGGATGTCCACCTACCGTTAGTCGAGTTTTCGTATAACAACAGTTACCAATCTAGTATTAAGATGGCACCTTACGAAATGCTTTACAGTAGGAAGTGTCGAACCCCGGTATGTTGGGGTGAAGTGGGTCCACGTGAACTCGCCCACCAAGATATAGTACGAGCCACGAATGAAAAGATCGATAGAGTTCGGGCACACTTGAAAGCGGCTCAAGACAGGCAAAAGGCGTATGCTGATAAAAGGAAAAGGCCAATCGAATTCCAAGTTGGTGACATGGTCATGCTAAAAGTTTCCCCATGGAAGGGCGTTATTAGATTCAGAAAAAGGGGGAAGCTAAGCCCAAGGTTTATTGGGCCATTTAAAATTATCGGGAGAATTGGCAAGGTAGCTTACCGTCTTGAATTACCGGAGGAGCTAAGTGGAATCCATGGCACGTTCCACGTGTCACAACTAAGAAAGTGCCTAGCAGACGAAACAGCCTATATCCATTACGATGATATCGAAGTGGATAATAGTCTGAATTATGCGGTGAGACCGGTGGAGATTTTAGATCGAAAGGTCAAACAATTACGAAATAAACAAATTGACCAAGTCAAAGTCAAATGGGAACATAGGAAAGGTTCGGACACTACATGGGAGTCCGAAGAGGAGATGCGACGTCTTCACCCTACATTATTTGGTACGTACTTCGGTTTCGGGGACGAAACCCTTTTAAGGGGGTGGACTTGTAACACCCCGAAAATATAAAAACTTTATATTGGAACTATAAAGTATAAATAAACAAGAATTTACTAACTAGGAATTTTAACCTAGTTGGTTAAAAGTCTAGAAATAATCTAAAATAGGTTAAAAAGCAACCAATTTACATATTTATCATAGTGGAGGGGTGTAGGTTGTTAAAATTGAAACTTGAGTTATGTTAAACAAATAAAACACAAACCAAACACCCCATTGTGGGGGTCTGGTCGACCAGAACATCAAAGGGGGCGACACCCACCTTCAAAACCAAGAATCTCACTAAAATTCTCAAATTGAAGGAGCAAATCTGGTCCAAACGAAAATCCGAGCTTAGAATCGTGATCCCTATCGCAAGGGGATTACAAGGTATGTAAAATTTAGTGAAAATTCGTAACTTGAAATTCTCATGAAATTGGGAAAAATCTGAATTTAGGGTTGCATGTATATGTTATGAAGATTAAGGAACAACTATAGTGTCTAGGAACAAACCCTAGATCAATAGAAGTTGAAATCATAGGAAATTTTGGTGAATCCATGAAAACCATTGTATGTGATTAATGGGTTATGAGTGGATTGATAAATACTAGGATATGGGGTGTTGATTATGTGTAATTTGACGATTTGTAAGTGATTTCAGAAATCTAGAAGCTAACAATCATGTAAAATGTTGATTTAAGTGAAATTAGGGCTAAATGATAAGCTAGAAACTTGTCATATAATCTTGTAATAAATCTGCCTTTAAGGTGTTTGTGAAAATGCCTCAAAGAAGGCTTAAAAACAGAAATTTAAAGCTTTAACGCATAATTATGATGTTTCGGTATATTGTGCGAAGTGAGGTCTAAAGAGAGTTCTAAACATGTCTTGAATTGAACTCTATAGGAAAAGATACCGGAACGTCGAGTGGACAAGCCGGTGGTGATTCGCGGTTGAAGGGCGTACGCTAAGGTATGTAACTTGATTCGTTACATTTAGTAGATTTTGATTATTGTAATACGCATAGTGGAAATTTAGAATAAAGGTTACTATGAATTAAAGTGGTGATGTCGCTATATTAAATAATTGGTCAAAAGTTGTTTAGAACTCGTTGGTAGTCGTCATAAGGAAGGAATTCCGTAGACGAGCCAAACGGGTCGAATAATCAAGTAAGGCATGGTAAATGCTCCGGATTATAATGGATTGATCTTCGATATAGATTAATATATATAGCATGTTAGAAATACGAGAATTCAATGTATAGGTTGATAGAAAAGTGAAATCCGAGGGTTGGGTTTTGAGTACAATGAACACAACAATCAAGTGATGGATTTCCAGCAACTACCGTAAGTTACGGTAGTACCGTAACTTACGGTAGGGATCAAGTGGTTACGGCAGTTTTCTTCTGTTTTACGGTGACCGGGGACTTCCAGCATCTACCGTAACTTACGGTCACACCGTAAGTTACGGTGGAACTAGAATACAAAACATTATTTTTGTTATTTAGATTTTGATATTGGATTTTATATTTATGTGCTATATAACTGTGTCAGATCTAATGATTTAAAGATTTTGACCATAGGTAACAAGGTGGATCTTATGGATGGCGGTCAAGCGGATGATGAAGAACCGAACACGATTTTTGAAGCTTCCGCAATGTTTTAAACATACTTAGATTTTGTTCATGGGTTGTAAACGATTTCTTAAACAAAAGTTGAATGTTCCACTTTAGTCTTTAGTTGACTAAAGTTATGCCACTTATGAAACTTATGTAAATTTTAATATCTATTGGTTTAAAAATGTATAAAATTAGTAATTAATTCAAGTAAAAATTTAAGGGTGTTACATGGGTGTTGTGCAATTTCCTCAATTTACCGATCTTCCGCTGATCTTCCAATACTCCAACCGGCATTTGATAAGGGTTCCAATCTTTAAGAACTGCATCAAGTCTTGATCTATCATAAGAACTTTATTTCATTCAAGCATACTACATTGGTAGAGATTTCTGGTGTACTGTCTTCTGTAAACCGTCTTTGTGGAAACGACCAAGTAATGCACTTTAATCTTCAGCATCAACACTCAGGAAAGTCAGCTAGACCAAGTGTATCCCTTGCAAGCTCAACCAAACAACACGCTTAGATGAACTACATCCAGATCTCATTGTCTCGCCTTTGTGAAGTTGACCACGTAATGCACTACGGATCTTCAGCATCAGTACTCAGGAAGTCAGCTTGACCAAGTACATCGTTTGCAAACTCAACGAATTTAGTTAACCCCAGATCCCTGTAAAATCCCAAAGAAACATCAAACCCAAAACCGAATCCTGCAGGTCTTCAACCTTGAACTATCAGCTTTCATAAAGATTCCCCCAAGTCTTCAATAAACGGTGCTTTGAAACTACTGTCGACTTTAGATACCTGTATGTTTCCGTGCAAAACCCTTCACGCTGGCTGGAGAATTAATTAAAATCCTCAAATATGTGTCTGTGCAAAACATTCCACACCGAACCGTTTGTTTCACCAGAAAATCACAAACTCTACCACCTGTGATTGCGTTTAGAAATTTACCGAAGAAATTCAACATTTGAAATTTTTTTTATCCCCCCATTTCTTTGGTAAGATCTCTAAACCTTAACAAATTCCCTCCACTTCAAAGAAACTGTCGTCAATATCACAGAACAAATTCTCTTCACTGAGTAGAATTTATCTTCAAATGTTCACCAATTCCCTCCACTGAGCAGAACTGTCGTCAATCTTCATTGACTGTTCTCGGTTGTTCGAAAAATCACGAAAACGACTTTCTTCTTTGCATATTCTAGTTGAATAAGAACGTCCCCTAGTACCCCGTAGGATCCGACTTGTATCCCACCAAAGACTTTGTGAACTCGTTAGGACCGATATTGACATTCTAGGTTCATTCGTTCGTTACCAAATGCGAGAATATGACAGTAAACAACAAGATTTCTTCGTTGCATATTCTAGTTGATAAAGAAATTTCGCCTAGTACCCCGTAGGATCCGACTTGTATCCCTCCAAAGATTTTGTGAACTCGTTAGGACCGGTGTTGACATTCAAGGTTCATACGTTCGTTTTCAAATGCGAGAATATGACAATAAACAAAATGCTTTCAAACATTTACGAATAACCGATGACAATCATAAACATTGACGTGCGGAAGTGAACATACCGTTTTTGTTTTTGGCCCATAGTAGTCAAGTCACCAAATTTGACGTTTGAATCGGTAACCGTGACTACCCCACATTGAAAATAAAAATCATGTTTTCATCAAGCTTCATCATCCCGCGCGCTCTCGAACCCGTTCGAATTTGACGTTGAAATTTGGAAGCGCAGTTCAAATCAACTTCGCGAATACCCGACCCCATGTCTCACCTCATCGTTATGTGCGGCCCTAGATAAGTCTCACCTTGATGGAAAGAAAATTTAGGCTCCAAAAAGAAAAATCCATGTTGTCTATTTTATTTGTGGGTCTATCACAAAAATGGATCCACGTTGCAAAGGAAGCCCAAAAGTCAAACAATTATTTATCACCCACTAAACATCATCTCTCTATCTGCGATTCACAGCTCCCAAGCTCTAGTGTAATAATTGTAGACAACATCTTAGACTCATGTGATTTTTTTATTTATTTAAATCATCTGCCCAAAATTAATTTGGCCAACTAATTTGATCCAACATTAGTGGGCCTTTTGATCGGTCATCAACTCCAAACCAAACAGTTTTGATGAGGCCCAAACAATGAACAATGTGCCCCAAAGTTACAAGCCCAATAACATTTCACCAAGGTCAAAGAAAAAACCAGCTGGCCCAATAACTTTTTGCAAGTACCATTATCTCTATTTTAATGTTTCAAATTTAGGCCCAATCAGCGAATTTTCGTGAACCAGATCCAGATCCTTCTGCTGACATCAAAAAGGTACAGCTGTTATCAAAAAGCTAAACCTATAAAATTTTTTTTATTTTTATTTTTTTTGTATTACCTACCAGCCGCTAACATCAGTCATCCTCCTCTTCCTTTCTTATCTGTGACAACAAGAGCAGTAGACATCACCTTCTATACACAACAACATCCAACAATCAAAATCTTCGATCCACAAATAGCAGCAGCCATCCAACAAGGTCTTCTTCTTCGATTTCACATCCACCAGCGATACATAAACATCAAACCAGATCTCTTCTTCTTCTTCTTCGATATTTCTGCCCTTTATCCCAGCGACACCACCTCTAACCCCTGTTCTCTCTCCGATTCCACCTTCAAAGAATCTCTCGAAGAACAAAAACACAGTGTTTTAGAAGTGTAGGTGATGTCCGATTGATCCATTAAAAACCCCACTAATTTCTTTTAAAAAAAAAACGCATCATCACTTGCAACTAACATACGGCTTCCATACCCTTCTTCTCGATACCCAGCATAAGCCGACGAAACACATCAGGTCGACGAAAGTTATTCATCCGACGAAACATGCAGGAGTTTCGTTGGGGGTGGGGTTTCGTCAGGGGGGGTTGGTTTCGTCACAGGTGGAGTTCCGTGGGGGTGGGGTTTCGTCACAGGGGGAGTTTCGTGGGGGTGGATATGAAGAAACCCAAGCTTTCTTTCAACAACCGCCAAGAACACAATGAAGAACACCATCTGCAGATTTGCAGATCTGACGAAATATGCCTCAAAGTGATGAAAACTTGATGATTTTGTTGTAAAACATAAAAACTAACACTCGTATATGTTCTGTTTCAGCTAGATCTGAATATTTCGATCCAGATCTGGGTTTTTCTCCATTTTCACCATTTTTACATCTTGATCAAAAAGCACAAAAATCACATATTTAGAGCACATGTGACTTAGTAAACGGTTAGATTTACTAAATCGGGCACCATGGCTCTGATACCAATTGTAGGAACGAGTTTCTGGACCGAAACTGTGATTAGTGTGAGATCGGTTCAAGACGGGAGAGATTAGAGATTCACAAAAAACTTCTTTGTATTAATCCGGTAGTATAACATTACAAATCGGCCCGATTACAATATAACCGAACTAATAGCAAAGGAGTATACATCCGGGGAGAGACCAAGTGGTGATCTCTCCCCCACACAATAGAACTCACAAGGAACTCTCACAAATGAGCTCCCTGTCTCTCACCCTCTCTAAGTTTTGCAAATGACAAAGGGTTGGTATTTATACCCACACCCACTTGTCTAGCAAAACCCACACGGTCAAACGTATAACCCTCTCGTTTGACCACTTCAAACGAGTGGGTCAATTCACATTCGTTTGACCGTTTCACTAACTATCATGGTTGCAAAAGTCGATAGGCGCTCCCTAGTCGGTCGACCGGGGAGTTGAGAGTATTCGGTCTAGGCGGAGAGTACTCTGGGAGTACTCGGACATGTTAAATTATAAATAAATTACTTTTTAGAGGTTAAATATATGTCAAATAACATAAATTTACTAATATTTATAACAAAATATGTGAAAATGATATTCATTCCTTAACATGATAGGCATAGAAATTATGTTTTACTATTATTTAAGTCAAAGTTGACCTACTAGATCCAATTATGGCCAAGGTTGACCGCGTTTGACCGATTTCGAGTAATTAGGCGGAGTCGAAGAAAGTCGCATCGGCAGCCTACCTTGTAGGGACTACTCGGGGAGTACTCGGCCTTGGAAACCTTGTTTTACAACCATGCTAACTATTACAAATTCAGCGTAAAATAATAACTAATCTATTCGACAAGCATTGGACACAAAATCTGCATCAACAATTGATACATACCAAACAATGTATAACGTAAAATAATAATAAACGCATTGCAATTTCAAACTTTTTAGAGAACACAGAAGGAAATATGCATGCAACGAGACTTAACAAAATGAAAAGGTAAATTACATAATGGTTGTGAAGCTAAGGTGATAATTGTTTAATTTAAAATTATTAAAGTACCTTATATGACAGCTGACTTTAAATCAATAGTTAAAAGGTCAAATGAATCTGACTTTTCATAAACTGCTCCTATTCCCAAGACCCTCTATCTCCTTCATCTTCCTTATCAAACAACCTGCAAACCCTACCATTTTTTTTATCTTTGTCCTAACATCATCAACATTCAAAGCATATTCACACCGCACCTCCAGTCAACACAAGTCCGACGAGTTCAAGGGGTGCGACTGCAAAATTTTACGAGGGGCGGTCGGGATTTTCACACGTATATAACACTAAAAATATTTTTTTCAAGGGGGCGCCCGCCCACCCTCCGCATAGAGTAAGTCCGCCCCTGTGGCCAATAACCGTTTTCTGATATATGTCAATAAATTTTCTAATCAACACATTGCTTAAACGAAGGTAACTTTGAATGAAGGTTATGAAACGGTGCCTTTGTATAATATAATCTGATAATAGCCACGCATCATTTGTAAATGAAACGGTGCCTTCGGCGAAGTGATGCATTGATCCGTTAAAGGCAACTTTAAGTTGCTTTTTGTATATATGTATAAGAGTAAATTACAAGTTTTGCCCATTATGTTTACACCAAATTGCAGGCGTTGTCCTTAACCTTCCAAAATATTGCATGTTATGTCCTTTAGACCAAACCCAGTTAGATTTTTTGGCTAAATCTGGTCATGTGCCTTGCACATGAGGGCATTATAGTCATTTCATCTATTCAAGGACTATTGTGTAAAGTAACTTATGTTTAGGGACTAGTTTGTAATAAATTGAAAAATCAAAGAAATATAATATGTTTGTCTCCATCTCTTTGTCTCTCTCTGCTGAAACCTCAAGCGACCTGCTTAACCTAAACCCTGACAACAACAATGGCGGACGATCCACCACTCTCCGATCCAATTCCGCCACTCTGCTCCTCCGTCTTCTCCGACGACCTCTCAAAACTGTAATGAAATTGCTCCGGTAATTGTTCTGGAAATTACGGTTCGGATGTTGCCGGATTACTTAATATCACGTTACCGGACAATTCGATGGTGGTACATAGATTGTGATGGTGGTACAGAGAAATGGAGTACAGAAAATTCGATGGTGGCGATTGTGGGGCGGTGCTGGGTGGTGGGTTAGGGACGCCGGTGGTAGTGAGAGGTGGGTTAGGGGCGGCGGTGATTATTGCAGGTGGGTTAAGGGCGGCGGTGGTTGTGTGAGGTGGGTTAGGGGCGGCGGTGGTTGTGTGAGGTCGGTTAGGGGCTGCAGTGGTTATTGCAGGTGGGTTAAGGGCGGCGATGGTTGTGTGAGGTTGGTTAGGGGCGGCGGTGGTTGTGTGAGGTGGGTTAGGGGTGGCGGTGGTTATGGAAGGTGATTAATTGGGTTTATTTGTTAGAGTTGAATCGAGATGATCTGAATAATGAATCGAGATGGTCTGAACAATCGCCATTAACAACTCTTTTCAGGTTCTTCTTTTTCCGCTCGCATCATTCGATTCGTCAAACTTATTATTAATCCTTTTCTCGAGCCTCCTAATTTCCATTAATTAATCTCCGGATTTTCTGTTATTACATGTGGTGATGGACGATTTGAATTAAATTGAATTGAATTGAATTGATTTCAAGCTTTTGTTTGAATTGTATGGTATCATTTTATGAATTTTACGTTCTGGTTGTTGAATTTGATGATTGTTGTTGTGTTTAGGTGGAATTGGGCAGCAGCGCTCCGGGGAGGCAAGTGATGACTCAGACTGTGTATTGGTCGTTCCAACTTTCCGGCAAGGTTCCGACATCTCAGGCGAGCGGTGATGGTGGCGGGTGGAGTTCTTGAATTCCAGATATATATACAGAGAGAGAGAGAGTTTATATATTTTTTATTTTTAAGTTTTGTAGAAAATAGTCCATGAATAAAAGTTCTTTATAAAATAGCCCCTGGGAATGTGAATAGACAAATATGCCCTCAAGTGCAATGCACATGACCAGATTTAACCAAAAAATCTAACTGAGTTTGGCCTAAAAGACATAACGTGCAAGATTTTGGAAAGTTAAGGACACCACCTGTAAACTTTTGGAAAAAAGGACAGCGCCTGCAATTTGGTGTAAACATAAAGGACAAAACTTGTAATTTACTCTATGTATAATATAATAATGAGTAAATTACGTTTTTGACCCCTGTGGTTATATCACTTTTACTATATTAGCCCAAAATAGGATTTTTTAACATATGTGCCCCCATGGTCTCTATAACTAACTATTTTGGCCCCTGAGTCTAACTCAACCCCAAACCCTAGTTAATTATTAGTAACATGACATGCACATGATGGGTAAATTGGTAATTTCCCATCCCCTTTAAATCTAACCTAGATCTTCAAGAACATCATCATCTTCTAACCCACCATCGCACTCTGTTCTATAAATCTCATCTTCATCTCCCCACTCACACACCACAATTACAATCATGTCAACTTTTATCGAAAAAACAATCACCGCCACTCTTCACCCGCCGGAAACTCATCACACACCCATCATTTGCTGAAACAAAACTACAAACTTCTCAAGTCAAACGTCGATGTTTTAAACATCATCCAGCTCGGTCTCACCCTCTCCGACGGCTCCGGCAACCTCCCACATGACACCACCGGTCGACGCTTCATCTGGCAGTTCAATTTTAAAGACATTGATGTCACGCGTGACCCCCACGCGCCGGAGTCGATTGAGTTGTTGAGACGACAGGAGATTAACTTTGAACGGAACCGAGTTGAGGGTGTTGACTCGGGTGAGTTTGGTGAGTTGATGATGTCATCTGGGTTGGTGTGTAGTGACTCCGTGAGTTGGGTGACGTTTCACATCGCGTATGATTTTGGGTATTTGTTGAGGATTCTCACGCGCCGTCGGTTGCCGGATGAGTTACCGGAGTTTTTGGGGATTTTGAGGTTGTGTTTTGGGTTTTGGGGAGTGTGTGTATGATGTGAAGCATTTGATGAAGTTTTGCCGGACCGGGTTCTATGGGGGGTTGGACAGGGTGGCGAGTTTGTTGGAAGTGAACCATTAGAAGAATCTGAAGTCAAAGCTCTATGTTTAAAGGCTATGGAAATCCTCGTTGAATCTGTTTTTTTTTTTTTCTTAATTGTATTTTTGAGTTGAAGATATTGTTTTAGATTGATGTTAAAGCTCTATGTTCTTGAAGATGATGATGTGTTCTTGAATATCTGGGTTAGAAGATGATGATGTTCTTGAAGATCGGGTTAGATTTAAAGGGGAGGAGAAATTACCATTATACCCATCATGTGCCTGCCATGTGACAAATAATTAACCAGAGTTTGGGGTTGAGTTAGACTCAGGGGCCAAAATAGTTAGTTATAGAGACCATGGGGGCACATATGTTAAAAAATCTCATTTTGAGCTAATATAGTAAAAGTGATATAACCACAGGGGCCAAAAACGTAATTTACTCTATAATAATTAATGTTTTGAATTCGCAAAACGTACAGTGGATCTTTTGATTTTAATAAAAGTCAAAGACTTAAGTTATTAATTAGGGTGAGGTTCCTGTAAAAAGGACTCTTTTCGTGAGAAGTGTGAGAAGGCATAGAAATTGACATGTAGGCATCATGTTTTGAACTTAGGCATGACGTTTTTTGTTGTTATGGCAAGAAAAACACCAAACATAACAATTTAAAACACAATGAAACATATTATGGACGCGAAATTTAAAAGACACTATTTAACACTTAAAACACACTACTTAATGTTCTTGACATGGTGTTTTAAGTTTTAAGACTAGAATTCATTGCGTTGTGTCTTAAATTGTTATGTTTAGTGTTTTTCTTGCCAAAACAACGCAAAACATTATGTGTAAGTCCAAAACATGATTTCTACATATGAATTTTTATGCCTTCTCACACTTCTCACGAAACATGTCATTTTTACAGGATCCTAAGACTTATTAATTATTACTTATTGATTATTGTTACTATTATTATTAATTATTGGTTTGTTTTCGTTTCTTTTATTACAACTTCGTTAAACTTTGTTTTGTTTTTTTTAACGATTAATTTTTATCTTTAAATACCTACACATACTAAGGAATAAACCTTGTGTCACACCCTAAAAATCCACTTGCGGGGTTTTACCGTGAGGCACGTGACAAACCAGGATCCAATACACTAGTCACATAGTGTCACACCCCAACCGATGGCGGAATCATCGGGGTATGGCACTGAGCGAAACAGATTGTCCAGAAGTTTCCATAACAATTATCAATACTATTCAATTTAAATAATACGTCCCATACCGTATCTCAAACAGCAAAATAATTATTACAGACAAAAATCCAGGCAAATATTCTGTTCCGACAACTCAGATTTAAATAGACAGCAATTGTTTATCTGCTTCTAGAGACCCTTAGTTTGACCACTACAGACAACTATTTGTTGGGCTCTAAAGCTTTATTCTAGCTTCAAATTCCTACCAAGTGTGCGTCCTAAGCACCTGTCACATACGTTAAAAATAAAAGTCAATACATATAATGTAAAGGTGAGCATACAAGTTTGATAATAGCATATAGAGTTCGAATTCGTTTACGCATAACCAGCACGTACACATAGTGAAATGAAGCACGTTAGTTATCGACATAGATCCATCGATACCAATGACTGCGGGTTGACTGCCCAAGGCAGTTCGCAATACATGATTACCACCGTAATCCATGCAAGTAATTATCCTTAACAACCCCCGTGTGAACAGGTGCTGAGTCCACACTATAGTACTATCGTTGCTAAGGCAGGTAGACAGCATTCCATGTGTAAACATAACAAACAAGCATTCATAAGCCACGTATAACATGCATTAACGGTTAGCGTTCAAATAGTATTGAGAAGTGTGATTGATGTGATTTGAATAGTTGTAACGTATGTAACACCCAAAAGTGCTTAAAGCAAAAAGGGATCGAGTATACTCACAGCGATTGATGGATTGAAGGGAGCGCTTAGCGAGTAAGGTTAGCCGGAATCGAAAGGAATC
Organism: Helianthus tuberosus; assembly: GCA_030545235.1. Lineage (NCBI taxonomy): Eukaryota > Viridiplantae > Streptophyta > Magnoliopsida > Asterales > Asteraceae > Helianthus > Helianthus tuberosus. Next base: position 192,903,042 of record CM060413.1, read on the forward strand.
TGCGAAACGATGAGCTGGGCGTGCTGGTCGGTCAGAGGTTTCCAAAAGTAGAAAGAATGAAAATGACAGGGGTATTTATAGGATGCCAAAAGGGGTAAGTGCCGGCCGATCGGCCAGGCAGCTTGATCGGACAGCCTGTCCGATCGGACAACAGTCCGTTCGGCTAGCTGTTCGATCGGCTGGGAGCCTGATCGATCAGTCGCACGTTTCGAGTGTTTCGCGCGACGATTTTTGATGTTTCGATTTCGATTGCGAGCGGCTTGCCACGTTAGGGTTCCCTAGTCAAATTACTTTTAGTCCCAACTACTAATTATCATAGTTTCGATTTAGATTCGGATTCGAGTTCTATTGCGTTTTCGAGTTTCGATTGAGTTCGATTGATTTCCACAATATATCTACATATATATATAACACGCACAAGTAACACATAGGGCACACACACACACGTATAATAACCAAATTAAATCGAGTTGCGGTTCGTATCACGATTCGATGTCGAGTAGTATAGCTTGATTATTGATTAATTAACTTTATCGCAATGTTACTTCCTATATTTCACAGTCATAGGTCGATTAGATAGCGATTAACACACATCGATTTTAGCAATTAACAACACTTACTCCACATAATACAATTAAAATAAAGAAATTACTATAAGTCAAATTCGTACAATCGGTCGTTGACTTTGACCTTGACTTTGACTTTGACTTCCGAAAACACGGGGTGTTACAGCCTCCCCTTGTTTAGGGAATTTCATCCCGAAATTAAGCCGAAAGCTGTACAACTCCGTGAATCACGTCTGAGAACTTTTTGTTCGGACCGGTTTTGACTCCGAAACGATTGCGAACCGAACGTGTGACGTGCGGAATCCGTACGCGTACGTGACTGAACACACGAGAACGTAATATAATCGGTGATTCTATATATTGATATGAAATCGTACAAGGCACTTGAATCACGATGTCACTTTCTCTCTCTAGCTTCTCTCTTTAAACAACTGCGGGTACTTCGCTTTCATGTCGCTTTCGAGTTCCCAAGTGAACTCTGCACCTCGTTTGCCTTCCCATCGGACTTTCACAATCGGAATGCGTGAGCGTCTGAGCTGCTTGGTTTGGCGATCCATGATTTCGACAGGCTTTTCCACGAAGTGTAATGTTTCGTTCACTTGTAGATCATCGAGAGAAACGTATAAGTCGTGGTCGGCTAGGCACTTTCGGAGGTTTGACACATGGAAAGTCGGGTGGACGTTACTAAGTTCCTCCGGTAGTTCGAGTCTGTAGGCGACTTTTCCGATCCTTTCCAGAATCTTAAAAAGTCTGTTGGTACACTACATCTGTCGACTTCGTCTTGTATCGAGTCTTAGACTAGTTAGAATAGATCAGGGCACGTAGATCGAGAGAATGAGATAGAGTTAGTGAGATTTCGCTTGAACATATGTATGTTGTAGAGATTTCGCTTGAAGAAGCTCAAGCGAAATCAACATGTTTAGATTTCGCTTGAGATCATTCCAAGCGAAATCCTGATGTCTATATATAGAAGGTCAAGGTCAAGCGAAATCATGAGTTGTCAGAAGTTGTTTTGTGAGATTTCCATACCGAGGTGCTGCCGGTGTGAGAACTGATTGTATTTGTGTTCAAATATCAATATAATCAGTGTTAAAGTGAAGATTCAGCTGTGTTTAAGTCAAATACTTGTTTTCCGCACCTGTATTTGATGGAATTCCTCTGAACCGACTCGTTTAGGTCGCGAACCCGATCCTTACAATTGGTATCAGAGCCAGTTGACGAGTTCTGCAGGATTTCAGCTGAAATTGACCTCATTCTCGTATTTCTACACCTTTTTTTCATCAGTTCAGAATTTTTTCACGGTCAAAAACTATTCAATTTTTCACGGATTGTTTAATAGTACAAGATAACAAACCCTTGAAAGTTTCATAGCAAAATTCGATCTAAAAGTGATCAAGATAGACCTTCGAATGGATTTCGCTTGAAGAACAAAGTTTGTGTTGGACGATTTCGCTTGAAACTTCAAGCGACATTTAACATTTCGCTTCAAACAGAGTTTGTTTTCGCTTCAAGGTGTTCGCTTCATTCAGGATCGCTTCAAGTGTTTCGCTTCAGGATTTCGCTTCAGAAAGTGTTTACTTGAAAGTTTCGCTTGAACAATTTCGCTTCAAAGGTCTCGCTTCAGAAAGTTTAGCTAGTTCGCTTGAAAGTAATTGAAACATGGATAACGATTTTCACAACGCATTTGCAACATCGCCTAGTTCATCTTCCATTGCTCAGAACATGAATTCAGAAAATGAAACGGGGACTACTCAGAAACCCCCGAAGCTAATGTGCATTGAGGAATACTATGGATGGAAAGATCGTTTCGAAAACTGGGTGCAAGCAAATCATTTGAGATCATGGGAATGTATTCTGAAAAAGTATATGTTACCACGTACTGAAATGGAGACAGTAAAACAGATTTCAGAGTTTGGTAATGAAGAACGGGAAATGTATCGAGCTGAAAAAATGATGATCAGTTTGCTTCAACAAGCTATCAAAGAAGACATCTTTATACTACTTCAACATGACAAAACATCAAAGTCAATCTGGGATGCTTTGAAAGTCAAAGTTGAAGGTAGTGCAAACATGATTAAAAGTAAAAAGGCATTGCTTAAAAAGGAGTTTGACTTGTTCACAAGTTTGCCCGGAGAAGATACAAAGAAACTCATTGAACGTTATTGTCACTTAGTTCGAACAATGTCAATGATGAACATCAACAAAGAAGATGAGGAATGGGTGGATAAGCTAGCTGATGCTTTACCTCAGAAAGAGTGGGGAACATATTTGATGATACTGAAAAATACTGGAGTTTATGAAGGGTTGTCAATCTCTCAGTTCATTGAAAAGATTGAAAGTCAGGATTTAGAACAGCAGAAGATCGCAAGGATGAATAATCCAAGTGGTCAACAAGATGTAAAGATGTATTACAAGGGTAGTGTTCCGACTTCAGAAGCTGAGAGAAGTCCGAAAATTCAGACTGCTTATAGTGTTGGAGATTCTACAGAAAAGACTGATCAAAACTCAAACAAAAGCAACAGTGGTTTCTCATTGTATCCGAGTGTTAATCCAAAAAGCCCATCAGAAAGTTTTCAGTCTCAAAGCACAAAGATGGGAAATGGTTGTGTGATTCAATGCAACATAGCTCTAAATCTTCCAGAAGGTCAAAGTTTTTCTGAAGACATTGCGAAAGATCATATGGCATTACTTGGTTCCGTGCTTATCTCATATGAAGGTTTAGTGGCTGGTCGAATTGGAAATCCTATGCTTACTAAAGAGGATTACGACCAAATAGATGCTGAAGAGATGGAACTAATGGATATCAAATGGTGTCTTGCAAGTGTTCTTAGACGTGCTGAAAAGTTCAAAACAATTACTGGGAGAAATGATTTTCTTGATGCTTGTGTTTCTACTTTAGGTTTTGATAAATCTAAAGTTACTTGTTTCAGGTGCAGGGAAAAAGGTCATTTTAAGCGGGAGTGCAAGAATAGAGAAGTTAGTGGTGCTCAGAATCCATTTGGGAAAGATGACTACTACCGGAAAGCCATTTATCAGCAAGTTGGTCAGACACAAGAATTACAGACGGCTCATGGTAGAAAGATTGAAGATTCAAAGAAAGGATGTTTGGTAGATTTCAACTGGAGCAACTACATTTCTTCTAACAGCACAGCATGTATAATGAACCAAATTGATGAACAACTACCTGAAGGATTTAGCTGGGATATGTTTGTTGATGAAAAGGGGGATTTCAAAGCTTTCATTGCAAAGATTGTTAGAGAACCAGATTTGTTTGCTACTTGGATGAGATCAATTGGTGAAAAAGTGAAAGATCAATCGAGTACATCTGAAGAAAGTTCAGAAAATGCTGATTCTGACTCATTAAGTACAAATGAGAGTATGCAAAATGAGGATACTTCAGAAAAAGAAGTTGTTTTTGATCAAACACCATCTGATTCTGGTGTTTCAGATACTGAGTCTGAAAAGTTTGTAGAGTTTGATCAAACACCGATGGAGAGTAGCAGTGATGATGAAGAAGAGAAACATATTAATATTGCTAAAAATCATCTTTCTCCTGAAAGTTTTCATTTTTATTTTGCAGATCGCATGGAGAAAATGAAGGAGAAACAAGCTGCAAAAGAACAACAACAAGATGAGAAGGTTGAAAATGTTGTTCAAACTGAAGTAGTTGATGAAGAAAAGGTGATTGAAGTGGTAAAAACAATCGAGATTGAGAAGATTGTTGAGGTTGAAAAGCCTTGCAAGAAGTGTTTGGAAGCTTGCAAAAGTTGTGAAGAAAAAGATGTGATTCTGTTTGATAGAGAAAAACTGATAGAAAAGTTACTATCTGACATCAGCTATGTGAAAGAATCGTATAGCGTGTTGAACAGAACAGTGACAGGTCTTCAAACAACGAACTCTGAAAGAGAAAAGGCTTTAACGATGACAAATGCTACATTGATGACAAAGCAAAAGGCAATTAATCATTACATCGAAGAAAATGCTAGTCTAAAGCAAGAGTTGGAGAAAGAAAAGATCGAGAATGAAAGGATCAGAAGGTTATTACTGAGCTATTCTTGTTCTGATTATGTCATTGATCGAGTTTATCCTACTGTTGCAGGTTTTGAAGCATTTCAGGATGAGAAGCAAAAGAATGAGACTGGTAAGAAATCGACTGTTAAATATAACAAGTGTCCGCCTCCTATCTGGGAAGGGTATTCTCCTAGAAAACCAAATGAGGAGCAAGTCGAAAAAGCAGTCAATATAAAGTTAAAATCCGAGACAACTGACGTTTTACCAGATAACATTGATATCACATTTACCTCGTCTGATACTGATCATGAGTCTGAATTAATCAAAAAGGTGGTCGATCAGGTGTTGGATACTGAGGAGGTGTCTGAGTCAAAGTCTGAGTCTGGGTGTTCAAGTTCGTCAGTCAAAAGTTCAAAATCATCGGAAAAACGGTCTTATAGTAAAGAATTTTTGTTATCAAAAGTAAATTTGGATGATGAAACATTTGAAGTTGCATACACTTTAAATGATTCGGACAAATTATACTCTGACAAAGAGTTTCCGATTAAAAGTGTTTGTTTTGACATGATCAAAAAGGTTTTCAAAATGACAGAAATTAATTTTTCTGAAATTAAGGATCTAAAATCTACTAAAAAACCTAAAAAATACACTTCTAGAGTTCAACAAAGGTTAAACAAGAAAAAAGGGAAAAAGAATTACAATTCTGATTTTCAAAAGTGTAGTTACAAAAAGAAAGGTCTTGGTTTTACTCCACCTGAAAATAGTAGAAATGAAAATTATGTTAGAGATTTTAAATCAAAAATGACATATGTTGCAGGAAAAAGCTATGAAGAGGAGTCAAATAGCTTATCTTTGAGTAAATCAAATCAAGAGTTCCTTGCTGAGAAAAAAAGGACAGGAACTGGAGTTTATCATCCAACTGGAGTTTTTCAAACCAGAGACACTAGAACTTGTTTTCAATGTCAAGTGGTTGGACACATCGCTCACAATTGTCCAAACAAAGTCAACAAAAAACAGGGAGTTTCTGAAAAACTTAAAGAAAAAGTGGTTGAAAAGAATGATTCACCAACTACAAACTTCAAAACTTTTAGAAATTCAAAGAATGAAGTTGGTGAAAATTCTAAAAGATTGTACAAAAAGAGTGCAAAAGACAATCAAAAATGGATTGTTAAAAAATCTGATGAAAAATCTGGCAATGAATCTGATTCCACAAAATCAGAGGAGTCACAAGATGAGATCAAAGATTTGATGAATGATGTTGATATTAAATCATTGAGTGTGGAAGAGATTAAACAAATGGTTGATAAAGTTGAAAGCTCAGATTTTGATATTGAAAAAACATTCAATGAAAATGTTAAGAAAATTTTCAAGAAAATGCTTGATGGGAAAGTAAAGGGGGTTAAAGATTTTTATGCAACTAAAAAGGCAACTTACAACCCTACTGTTCAGGAATTGGAAGCCACCAAGTCTAAGAAGACTTGGGTGGAAGTTTGTTTCCCATGATAGCCTATGACTTTGCCGGAGATCCCAAGTTTGTAATTGTGGATCAGGAATCGGCATCTTTCTTATGTTTGAAATTTTTGGTTGAAAGTTTTTAATAGTGTTTGGATGTTTACAGGTTGCATGACTACGCCGGAGCTTTCAGGTTGGTAAGTGCAAAGCAGGAATCGGCATTCTGATTGGTAAAATGGTGATGTAGACGTAACATTCCTACAAGTGGTATTGTGTTCTACATGTGGTAATTTTTACAATTGATATAGTAGGTGCTTACATGAAAAAGGTTAATCAAGGTCATTAAGTTGAACTTGATTGGACCATACTTACAATTGGTATTTCGAATAGACAATGTGATGAACCACACTCCGAATCTACAAATGATTATATCATAAAAACTTATTTTCCGGAAAAATCATTTTGATTAAAACAAACTTAAGTGTTTTGAAATCTAAATGAGAAAATAGTTTTGTGATAGGGGGAGTTCTGATTGTTTATGCCGAGTGAATGGCGATTTGATGCGATTCGATATCAGTAGTCAAGTTTTATTGTACAGTTTATTTTCAAATTTCCTAAAATGTGTTTGCATTTTAGGGGGAGTAAAATTTTTAGAAAATCCAAAAACATTTGAAAATTTGAAAATGTCAAAAACATTGAAAAATGAAAAATGAGTTTTTGTTGCATAAAAGAGGAAATGATAGTACATCAGTGGACTGTCATAGCATGCTAAAGAAATGTAAAGATAAAATGTGATAAACGGTCTCACTAAAGATGTGACGATAGGCTCAGCTAGACTAGTAGATTTGCGATAACGATACAAACCTAAATGAAAAAGCCTAGTTCTAGTGGGAAACATGGTCAAAAGCATAGTACTTAGTTTTGTCCTTCTTGACTGTGTGCCTACTCAGTAATCGCTGATTGTCGAAAGACATAAAACTGGTTAAGTTTGTGAACTTTCACAACTTTGCTGAAAAGTCGTTGTGATTGTGCATTTTATTTTGCAAAGATTTAAACTTGTTTTACTTCTTTATTTTGTTTAAGCATCGGACATCCTCTGCGTATACGTGAGTATCGACCTGGATGTTGTTGCCTAAACGTTCTGCTTTATTTTCTTTGGTGTTTCGTTTAAGCCTTGGATCACCTCTGCGTATACGGGAGTATCGACCTGGTGGTTAAAGCCTAAACAACTTCAACTTGTTTTTATTTTCTTATTTTGTTTAAACATTGGACTTTCTCTGCGTATACGGAAGTATCGACCTGATTGTTAATGTTTAAACATTCTGCTTTATTTTCGCACAAATCACAGTTGATAAAAGTTTAAAGGCATTACTTGAGTCAGTGTATTGCATGATGAGGGGATATGCTGAGATCGTGGGGTCCATAAGAATTTAGTGCTATCTTAATATACCTTAACGTATCGGAAAGCAGATTGAAAGTTTTTAGATTGAGCTTAAGTGGACAACAATATCGTCAATCAACGTGAATCGTTTAGAGCTTAACATGTTTGAAGCTTAACGGTGTTAGTGATATGTCTCATAAACTGATATGATCCTCTTGCACAAACTCACAAAAATATTGTTTGTAAATATTTCTTTATTGCATTCATTTACAATCAAAAATTACAAAAAGATTTTAGTGTGTTTTAGCATAAATTTTGAAAAAAATCAAAAAGATTTTCGACAACTGATATTGGAAAGCTGATTGTCAAAGTTTCAAGTGCTAAACATGATGACTTGATTGTGAGGGGGAGTGAATCTTAAAATGTCAAAAAGGTTTGTTAAAATTCTACAATTTTTATTAAAAAACCTACATTTGGTTCATCATTGGTTTGTGATATGAGAGAGAATTATCTGATTATATCAGATTGTTGGTGAATTTAAATTGTTAAATTTAGAAAATTTATTTCTGGGTTAAGATTGTTACAGGTGAGCCAGATTAATTCATTCAAAGCTTATGAAAGTCAGAATCTGATCAGGAGTCTAAAAGTTTGCTAGCTGCTGATGCTGATGAACTTAAGGAATCAAGAGATCTGATCAAGAGAATTAGATAAAAGCCAGGCAATGATCCTGTAGACAAAATTTGAATCAGACATCGATCCTAAATCAGATGTTGCTGAAGAACAAATGAATACCAGCAAATCATGAGGGGGAGTCTGATAGAGCCAGTTGATTTTGGAGAAGAAGATAGAGAGAGAAAAGCCCGGAGACTGATCAAGAATGAAGATGTGAAAACACAGTATTGGTGTGACTCGATAGTCGACTCGTCAACATCTGAGGGGGAGTCTGTTGGTACACTACATCTGTCGACTTCGTCTTGTATCGAGTCTTAGACTAGTTAGAATAGATCAGGGCACGTAGATCGAGAGAATGAGATAGAGTTAGTGAGATTTCGCTTGAACATATGTATGTTGTAGAGATTTCGCTTGAAGAAGCTCAAGCGAAATCAACATGTTTAGATTTCGCTTGAGATCATTCCAAGCGAAATCCTGATGTCTATATATAGAAGGTCAAGGTCAAGCGAAATCATGAGTTGTCAGAAGTTGTTTTGTGAGATTTCCATACCGAGGTGCTGCCGGTGTGAGAACTGATTGTATTTGTGTTCAAATATCAATATAATCAGTGTTAAAGTGAAGATTCAGCTGTGTTTAAGTCAAATACTTGTTTTCCGCACCTGTATTTGATGGAATTCCTCTGAACCGACTCGTTTAGGTCGCGAACCCGATCCTTACAAAGTCCCACATATCGAGGCGCGAGTTTCCCCTTTTTGCCGAATCGGACCACACCCTTCCAAGGTGATACCTTTAGGAGTACGTGGTCACCAACGTCAAATTCACGGGGCTTGTGTTTCCTATCGGCGTAACTTTTCTGTCGATCCCGAGCTTTCACCAGGTTGTCTCTAATTTGGAAAATTTTGTCTGTCGTTTCTTGTAGTAACTCGGGACCGGTTAATTGCGAATGACCGATCACGTGCCACACAATAGGCGATCGACATCTTCTTCCGTATAATGCCTCGAATGGTGCCATTTGTATGCTGGAATGATAGCTGTTGTTATACGAGAATTCGACTAACGGCAGGTATTTATCCCAATTACCACCGAAGTCTAAGACACACGAACGGAGCATGTCTTCAAGAGTACGAATCGTTCTTTCAGTCTGACCGTCGGTTTGAGGGTGAAATGCGGTACCGTTTGAAACGTTTCCCACAGTCGCGAGGTAAACCGAGCATCACGATCAGAGATGATGTCACGAGGCGTCCCATGATTACAAATGATCTCGTCGGTGTAGATTCGGGCTAATCGTTCTACCTTGTAGTCTTCCCGTATTGGCAGAAAGTGAGCTGATTTAGTCAAACGGTCGACCACAACCCAAATGCTATCGTGACCTGATGACGTGTGCGGAAGCTTTGTTACGAAATCCATAGCTATACTTTCCCACTTCCATATAGGAATTGGTGGTTGTTCGAGTAAGCCAGAGGGTCTTTGATGTTCAGCCTTGACTCTTGCACAAGTTAGGCATTTTCCGACGTAGAGAGCGATATCCCTTTTCATACCCGGCCACCAGTACTTATAACGAAGATCCTGGTACATTTTGTCGGCACCGGGGTGAATGGAATACCGGGATTTGTGGGCTTCGTCCATCAAAATCTGTCGCAAATTGCTTTGCTTGGGAATCCAAATTCGGTCCAGAAAGTGGAATATCCCATTTGATTTGCTCACGAGTTGGGCTCCATTGTGGTAGATTCTTTCTTTCTTCAGGGTGCGTTCGTTAAAACACGCATGTTGAGCGTCGCGGATGAGGGTTTCGAAATCGTGTTGGGCTTGAACGTTACGAGTGCTAAGCAGATAACTCCGTCTGCTAAGTGCGTCGGCAACAACATTTGCTTTGCCTGGGTGATAACGGATCTCACAGTCATAATCGTTGAGAAGTTCTACCCATCGGCGTTGACGCATATTAAGTTCCTTCTGATTAAAGATATGTTGTAGGCTCCTATGATCGGTGAAGATCGTACACTTGGTACCATACAGGTAGTGTCACCAAATCTTTAATGCAAAAACAACCGCGCCCAGCTCGAGATCATGGGTTGTATAGTTCTTCTCGTGGATTTTAAGCTGACGAGACGCGTAAGCTATAACCTTGTTCCGTTGCATGAGGACACAACCGAGACCAAGGTTGGAAGCATCACAGTAGACAATGAAATCGTCGTTTTCCGTCGGGCAATGTGAGAACAGGAGCATGGCAAAGCTTATGCTTGAGGGTTTGAAAGGCAGTCTCTTGTTTGGTTCCCCAGACAAAAGGCTGATCTTTATGCGTAAGGGAGGTAAGCGGCACAGCAATCTTCGAGAATCCTTCGATAAATCGTCGATAATAGCCCGCTAGTCCGAGGAAACAACGGACTTCAGACGGGTTCTTAGGCGTAACCCAACTCTTAACAGCTTCAATCTTCGCAGGGTCGACGTGAATGCCTTGACTATTAACAATGTGACCTAGAAACTGAACTTCCTCCAACCAGAATTCGCACTTGGAGAACTTGGCATAGAGTTGGTTCCCTTGGAGTAACTCGAGAACCAAACGTAGATGTTGCGTGTGTTCGGCTTTCGATTTGGAATAGATCAAGACGTCATCGATGAATACGATGATGAAACGGTCGAGATATGGTTTACACACGCGATTCATCAGATCCATGAAAACCGCTGGTGCGTTGGTTAAGCCAAAGGGCATAACAACGAATTCGTAATGGCCGTATCGGGTACGAAACGCGGTTTTGGGTATATCCTCCTCTTGTAGGCGTAGCTGGTGGTATCCTGAACGTAGATCGATCTTTGAGAAACACGTAGCACCTTGTAGCTGATCAAACAAGTCGTCGATGCGAGGTAGGGGATAGCGGTTCTTGATAGTTAACTTATTCAATTCCCGATAGTCGATGCACATCCGGCACGACCCATCCTTCTTTTTGACGAAAAGGACTGGCGCGCCCCAAGGAGAGGTGCTCGGGCGAATGAAGCCTTTCTCAAGTAGTTCCTGGAGTTGGTTTGAGAGTTCACGCATTTCGGATGGCGCGAGTCGATAAGGATCTTTGGCAACAGGATTTGCTCCAGGAATGAGGTCGATACGAAAGTCGATATCACGAGTTGGCGGTAGTCCGGGAAGATCCTCTGGAAAAACATTAGGAAATTCTCGAACCACAGGAACGTCTTTTACTTCCTTCTTCTCTTTCTTTTCCTTCTCCGCTGCTACAATGTTCGCCAAGAAAGCTTTGTATTCCTTGCGGAGATACTTGCTAGCTTGGACACATGACATGAGCTTGAGTCCTTTTGAGGCAGTTTCACCGTATACACACAATAAATCACCATTCGCGAGTGAGAATCGAATCATCTTATCATAACACACAACTTCAGCATGGTTTTCGCGTAGAAAGTCCATGCCTACTATGACGTCGAAACTTCCGAGTTGCATCGAAATGAGGTCGATTGGGAAGATGTGATTGTTGAGTTCAAGAGTACAATCACGGATAACGGAATTGACGGCGACAGTTCTTCCAGTGGCGACTTCAACGTCGAACGTCGAAGAGAGATTGGAGCGTTTACGATTAAGGAGCTTCTCGAATTCGAATGACACAAAGCAATTATCGGCTCCAGTATCAAACAAACATGATGCATAAATACCATTCACAAGGAACGTACCATTAACCACGTTGTTGTCGGCTTGGGCTTGGCGCACGTTGATATTGAAAGTTCTGGCGCGTGCGGCCTGTTGTTGTTGTTGCTGCTGTTGCTGCTGCTATTGAGGCTGTTGCTGCTGGGGCTCTTGTTTCACAACCCTGTTTGGGCACATGTTGGCGAAATGGTTAGGGTCGCCACATGCGAAGCAGGCTCTGGCTTTGACCGCGGGTACCGGAGGAGCTTGTTGACCCTGTGGGGCGGTGAGTAGAGCTTGATGAGCAGGAGCTTGTCGAATACGGTAGTTGGCAGTAAAATGGCCGTATACATTGCAATGAGCACAAAAACGGCAAAGAATTGCAGTTGGGTGATGGTAGGTACAAGTAGGGCAGAGCGGATGTGGCCCAGTGTATGCACGCTTAGCAAGAGGTGCATTGGTCACAGGCGCTGCCACTTGGCGCTGTTGAGCTGGTACGGATTGAACTGGAGCAGCAGTGATCGCACAGTTCTTGTTGTTGGAGCAGTTCTTTCTCTTGTTCTTCCTCTTCTTGCTCGATGAGGTGGGTTCAGCAGTTGGTGTGGTAGCGGTAGCTTGATGCAGATGCTTCGAAGTCTTATCCCAGACACCAGCCTTAACCCGTTTGTCGTTGATTTCAGCGGCCAGTAGATAAGTTTCCTCAATCGTCGTAGTCTTAGCCGCTTGCACGAAATCAGCAACGCAGTCAGGCAGGGCCCGGATGTACTTCTTGATTGCCATGTCTGGAGTCTTGACTTGGTCGGGACAGATAATGCTGAGCTGTTTGAAACGAGCAGTGAGACCAGCATTGTCACCATCCTTTTGCTGTATGTGCCAAAATTCATCTTCTAGCTTTTGACGTTCGTGAGGAGGGCAGAATTCCTCTAGCATAACTTCCTTGAGCTCGTCCCACGACAGACCGTAGGCTGCATCGTTCCCTCGTTTGTTCCTCTCGGCCGTCCACCAGTCTAGTGCACGGGACTGGAAAACGCCGATAGCATTCAGAGTTCGGAGGTCATCAGGGCAACCACTCTGTCGCAGAGTAACCTCAATGGAATTAAACCAGTGAAATAATGCAGTGGGACCTCCCTCGCCAGTGAATTCTTTTGGCCCACACGACTTAAATTGCTTGAAACTGAAGGTCTTCGCGGTAGCTTTAGGAGCTTCGGTCCTTGATTCCTCAGACGACTTGCTGGCATTCTCATAAACATCACTCATGGCCTTTGCCACACTTTTTGCGATGATGGCAGCGAGGCGTTTGTCTCTCTTTTCTTGACGAGAAAGTGCGTGACGGGATCCAGACGACATTGTCTGCAACAGACATCGCCACAGGACTCAACACATTGCATTCGAATCTCACCTCACACGTCTACTACTACTAAAGCTCAGTAACACGTACCACGTAAACACATAGACATATAACCACGTAGAACACAAAATCACATAAACACATAAGCATGTAGAGCACAGAATCACATTATCACATAAGCACGGAATCACAGAGACATTTTCAACACAAGAGGCAGTCAGAATACAGAAACCTGTCATTCAAAGTTCGCGAGCGTTTGAATATAGCGATGACGTTTTAGTATATCGAATAGCGTAGTATAAGCGTATAATGTCGTTCAAAATTTCACGATTTGTTGGCGTTTTGAGGTAGAAATGCGGTGTGAGTCGTACGTGTCGATCGAAGTGAAAGCAAAAATCGGATTAAACACGTAAACAGGTAACACACATATAAACTCATAAAATCAACGAATTATCAGAGTCAGCAGTTGCGGGCTCAGAATTAAAACACATAAAATTCGAGAAGTGGATTGTCTGCGGCTAGTAGACTGCGACTAACCAAAGCGTTTCAACTATTCGCAAGGACTTGTCGTCTACGTTTGACTTTCAGGACTGTGTCCTCGCCTCGATTCTTGGGCGTTGGGCACACATCCCGTTAGTCGTGTCGTGACTTCAGGTCGTTGGAGTCCGTTGAGACTTTGGTGGGAGTTTTGTAAAATGTGCGGAACAAGTCATCAAGGTTAGGGTTTCACCCCTAGCTTAACAACTTCGTCCCTGTTTTTTATAAAGTAGAGGAGATTATTCATTAAAATATGGATTTCACTCCCGATTTGGTATAATTCCCCCCCCCCCCCCCCCCCCCGTTGAACAAGCGTCAGTTATTGAAAAAGAAAGAAGAAATCATTGATAAGTTGATAAAACAACATTAATTCAAGCAATTTAGTCAAGAGTTTGTGGCTTTCACACCTAATCTCGACTTTATCGCCTATTTATAGCTGTAAATTCGAGTGTAGTGATAGTGTAGCATAAGCGAGATTAGCGAGGAATAAGCTTGTACATAATCCCTACTAGTTATGCACAATCGGTCTGTTGGTTCCTAACTATAGACTAGGTTTCTAAGGCATCGACCCGGACTAGGTCGAGTCCTACCTAATTCCCTATAGTTATGGCTCTGATACCAATCTGTCACACCCCAACCGATGGCGGAATCATCGGGGCATGGCACTGAGCGAAACAGATTGTCCAGAAGTTTCCATAACAATTATCAATACTATTCAATTTAAATAATACGTCCCATACCGTATCTCAAACAGCAAAATAATTATTACACACAAAAATCCAGGCAAATATTCTGTTCCGACAACTCAGATTTAAATAGACAGCAATTGTTTATCTGCTTCTAGAGACCCTTAGTTTGACCACTACAGACAACTATTTGTTGGGCTCTAAAGCTTTATTCTAGCTTCAAATTCCTACCAAGTGTGCGTCCTAAGCACCTGTCACATACGTTAAAAATAAAAGTCAATACATATAATGTAAAGATGAGCATACAAGTTTGATAATAGCATATAGAGTTCGAATTCGTTTACGCATAACCAGCACGTACACATAGTGAAATGAAGCACGTTAGTTATTGACATAGATCCATCGATACCAATGACTGCGGGTTGACTGCCCAAGGCAGTTCGCAATACATGATTACCACCGTAATCCATGCAAGTAATTATCCTTAACAACCCCCGTGTGAACGGGTGCTGAGTCCAAACTATAGTACTATCGTTGCTAAGGCAGGTAGACAGCATTCCATGTGTAAACATAACAAACAAGCATTCATAAGCCACGTATAACATGCATTAACGGTTAGCGTTCAAATAGTATTGAGAAGTGTGATTGATGTGATTTGAATAGTTGTAACGTATGTAACACCCAAAAGTGCTTAAAGCAAAAAGGGATCGAGTATACTCACAGCGATTGATGGATTAAAGGGAGCGCTTAGCGAGTAAGGTTAGCCGGAATCTAGAGGAATCTACGAAAAGATAAGCTGGGCGTGCTGGTCGGTCAGAGGTTTCCAAAAGTAGAAAGAATGACAATGACAGGGGTATTTATAGGATGCCAAAAGGGGTAAGTGCCGGCCGATCGGCCAGGCAGCTTGATCGGACAGCCTGTCCGATCGGACAACAGTCCGTTCGGCTAGCTGTTCGATCGGCTGGGAGCCTGATCGATCAGTCGCACGTTTCGAGTGTTTCGCGCGACGATTTTTGATGTTTCGATTTCGATTGCGAGCGGCTTGCCACGTTAGGGTTCCCTAGTCAAATTACTTTTAGTCCCAACTACTAATTATCATAGTTTCGATTTAGATTCGGATTCGAGTTCGATTGCGTTTTCGAGTTTCGATTGAGTTCGATTGATTTCCACAATATATCTACATATATATATATATAACACGCACAAGTAACACATAGGGCACACACACACGTATAATAACCAAATTAAATCGAGTTGCGGTTCGTATCACGATTCAATGTCGAGTAGTATAGCTTGATTATTGATTAATTAACTTTATCGCATTGTTACTTCCTATATTTCACAGTCGTAGGTCGATTAGATAGCGATTAACACACATCGATTTTAGCAATTAACAACACTTACTCCACATAATACAATTAAAATAATGAAATTACTATAAGTCAAATTCGTACAATCGGTCGTTGACTTTGACCTTGACTTTGACTTTGACTTCCGAAAACACAGGGTGTTACACATAGAACGACTCTATATGCAAAAATACGTTTAAACAAATTCAACCATACAGTTTAAGAAATGCGGAAGCGTAAGTAACCATAAATAAAGTGTGCGCCAAAACAAACGCCCAAACCAAAGTACTTAAAAGTATAAATGCAAAACGTTTAAAAGTGTGCGCCAAAACAAACGCCCAAACCAAAGTACTTAAAAGTATAAATGCAAAACGTTTAAAAGAAATAGTTTTTCATGCCCGTGCCGTGCTCCTACGCAGGAATAATACCTTAACAACCTGAGAAAAACATGTAAGATCAAGTGTCAACAATTAATGATGAGTGAGTTCACATATTTTAGTTGTGATTATAAATATGTTGTTCTCACTGGTTCACCCCGAACCAGTGTATTAAAGTTTCCCCGATCCAACCCGAATCAGATTATTGTAAGTTTCCCGATTCAATCCCGAATCAGATTATTGTAAGTTTCCCGATTCAATCCCGAATCGCGTAATTATGTTGTTTAGCAGTCTATGTTATATGTTTAGGTAGCTAGCCTAGGTCATGTCAACAAAGTGTTCGATCCGAAGCTGACGTTGCTGCCCCTGTTGTGCCAGGTCTATCACCAACCATGGCTAAGTGTTAGGCAAATTCTATACTCGTGACCATCAACGTTCGGTCTAACTGGCGCGACCAGTTCGAGTGGGGCTTGTCGGGCCCAGTAGTACTACTAAAAATTCCCTCGCTATAATCCAATACTAACGGCATCGAAAGTTTTAAGGGGACTGACATGTGATATATGCTTCCTTGTGACCATAACCGTATAACATAACTCTAAATAAAAAGACGTTACTGTACCGTAATATATGCAACCCATACATCACTGTAACGTGTACATGTTTTCTCCCCCTGTGTTTTATAAACGTTCAAAGAATAAGGGGCCGTGAACTCACCTTTGTTTGCTCGGTTTAGACTCTAGCACAATTCAGAGTCTGGTAAATCTTGTCCTAACATGATTACCGTTGGTTGTTAGTATGTGTGCTCATGCAGATACACGAATCTTTTAGGTATCTAGTGACTAGCATGCAGACAGTATGGTGTATAATCTTTGTACAATTACCAAGTAAGCACGGATATCCAAGATAGCATTAATCACATTAAATTCAATTTGCCGAACAATCAGATTAGATTTTTATTGTAAATAAACTTCTAAATCTTAAATCTTGCCTTATCATTCATGTTTCTAAATCATATATTAAATTAAATGGAAAACATGTATGCATCTATTTCATGAAAGCATCACCTAACTTTTTTTTTATTAAATAATTATTTTTACACACATCATCATACTTGAAACTCATGGGTGGACCTACTGTGCATGTTCACGTTCATGTCAATGCTCCTGTAATTAAACCAATCATGCATGCAAATTGAACCTCCCACACTTATACTCATGAACGCATGCATACAACTGATCACATACGCACATGTATACACACTTATATAATTGTTCACTTCATACAGTTACACTTTCACGCATTACACGGTTGCACTACATCTATGGTTCTACATGTGAACATACATATATAAATTGTGCATACAATTCACCGGTTGCGCATACATACCCTCGGTCTCGATGAGGCCATTCATACCCGGTTTATATATACCCTCCTACTCGGTCCGCACCTACTCGGTTCGCACCTAACAGTTTCCACACGATTAATCATAACTACTACTCATCTATGCGATCATATGCACGGCTCATATACTTAACACATAAGTTATTTGCATACAAGTTCACTTATACGGTACACATTCAACGTTCACGCCTACATCCGGGTCGTGTGTACAGAAACTCATGTCATACATTCGCGCACACACACAACTCGATCTATCAGTGTAATCACTTATACATTCTATTTCATGTAGCATTCATCCCTACAGTTTTCGCACATAACACGTATTGCGGACATCCGTACATATATATATATAATCATGTCGACAGGCTAAAAGTTACCCTCATGCACCTACTTGAAATCGCAACACTACATGCTCATATAGAAAACAGGAGATCAAACGGAGATCATGACCGATACGCTACACTCGGGTGTAAACTAAAAGAGAAGAGGAAGGTTGTTACCTGCGATCGGCGACGAAAAGAAAGAACGGAGATGGATTGTGCTACTGTTGTCGAGAGAGAGAGAGAGAGAGAGACGTCTAGGGTTTTGTTTTGCAGGATGTGGGCGACGGGTGGGAAGGGTTTGGTTTTTAAAACAAGTTTTCATTTGTTATATTTTCCCTTTGGCCCCTAGTGTTTCTAACTTTTGATACTTGGGTAGGAAGTTAGTAGTATGCTTTTATACACGTACGAGACTAGTCCCTCAACGAGTTTGTGTTCGGCCAATGTGTGATACGGTATCGTGTTTGGCCAATGTGTGATACGGTATAAATTAGCTACAAGAGCTACTTATATTTTATTATAATTATATTTTTAGGTAACTTATAAAATATAATTGAGACAAGCCAGGAGGGAAAAGAATATATATAAAATAATGAAATCATACCGGATTTTGCGAAGTGTCACATTATCACCAAGTTGAAGGAATTTTCGTCCCGAAAGTTAATCAATCATGAGTTTGAAAGCATTGGAGTAAGAGAGATTTCTGAGTTGCCACACCTTGGTCTCTTAAAAAAAGTAAATAAACATGTGATGTGGATACGCAATGTCTACTTCCAAATAAGATAGGCATTTCTACTACTCTTTTGCCGACTATATTAGTTGTTATTTTTTTAGTCATTTGTACACTAAGGCATTATCTATTTGTATATTTTAATCCATGCGTCGATATTAACAAGACAACTACCGAAACGTCGACAAAAATGTGTAGGTCGTCATGCTATCTTTGGATTTTTTTTAAACATTATAGTTTATAAGATATGAAGAGAATACGTAATAGAATTATAAGTTTGTTGTGGATTGGGGAAAAGTGTAACTAATTATCTATAATTTTGTTAAAACTCAAGGATTTAAGTGTAATAAGTTTAGGGGCTAAAAAATAAATAGTGTTTAAAAGACCAAATTATTCTCATTTTAGGGGTCTATCTATAAATAAAAGGGGGGGAAAGTTCTTATTTTTTGGGTATCTTAAAATACCCCTCCCCCATGCATTATAATATAGTATAGATAATAATTAACTAAAAAACAACATTTTATAATAATAGGTGAGGTTCCTCTACAAAGTGTGTTTTTTAAGAAGTGTAACTAGTCATCATGACCATTAGATTTGGGTAATTAATAGATAGGTTTCGGTTCAATTAAGAACCACCACGAGTTGTTAGAACCATGATAACTCCAACTTCACGCGTGAGTTGAGCCACCATTTTTTGCACAAACGTAGATGAAAATGTTATAAACACATCTATTAAAACATAAAATATTGTCGAGTCGGTAGTTACGTCTGATGTAAATTTTATTTACGATGATGTAATTTTTTTACACCCGATGTAAATTTTAGGATTCGACATTTTTTTATGTTTTATTTTTTCGCTGTAACAAAAGATTTTTTTAAAGATATTTGAGATTTTTTTAAAAAAAATCTTTTGGAAACATGGTTCTCATGGTTCTCACAGCTCAAGGTGGTTCTCATTTTACCCTTTCCGTTAATGGATGAGATCAAATAACTGGTAAAATTGTAATATTTGTTTTAATTAAATTGATTTATTTCTTAGCTACAATAATTTTGTTTTTTTTTTTTTTTTTGTTTTTTTTTTTTTTTTTTGTTTTGTGGTGTACCTCACCCTCTTAACTTTCAGCATTAACACTTACACCTCCTCAACTTTTTAAAAACATTATAAAATGTCATTTTCACCCTCTCAAGTTTTACGTGCTTATTTTATGTAAATGCCGGTATAAATTAAGTTGGTTTACATTTTGATGCAATTTTTTCAGAAATGAGTTAGTTCAAATAAAATATGTTTCATACTTATTTTTATGTATGTTTTCGGATGGTGTACGTTTTGACGTAAATTTTGTTTGGAAACGAGTCGGTCAAATATAATACGTTTTCATTAGATGGTATAATTTCGAGTTATTTTTACGCTACTGCAACGCGCGATACTATTTTTTACTTTAAAAAACACTAATTTTTTACGTGCTTCTTTTATGCACGTGTTGGTATAAATTCAAGTTAATTTATGTTTCAACCAAATTATTTTTCGGAAATGAGTTGGGTCATATACAATGCGTTTGCGTGCTTATTTGTATGTACGTTTTCAATTGGTCTACTATTTAACCTAAATTTTGTTTGAAAACAAGTTGTGTCCTTAATATAGTACGTTTGTTATAAGAAGGTATAGATTCGTGTTATTTTATGTTTTGCCGTCGCCGCAACGCCTGACGGTTAAAATTACTAGTTATTTATAATAATGAATTATTACTTATAAGTTTTCTCTCCGGTATATTTATAGGAAGCGTATGGAAATTTATATTATCACTTTATTTTTCAATTTTTTTGCGCAATGAATGTTGTCCCACATGAAAATAATGTGAAGATTGTGTCAATTATTATTAATCAATTATAGTAGGTTGTTTCAATTCGATATGAAGATTGTGTCAATTATTATTAATCAATTATAGTAGGATTGTTTCAATTCGGTAGCACTTAAGGTGAAAAA
Organism: Helianthus tuberosus; assembly: GCA_030545235.1. Classification (NCBI taxonomy): domain Eukaryota; kingdom Viridiplantae; phylum Streptophyta; class Magnoliopsida; order Asterales; family Asteraceae; genus Helianthus; species Helianthus tuberosus. The sequence goes on from CM060413.1 coordinate 192,923,478, forward strand.
TACCCTTAAGGCCATCCGTAGTCATAAAGCCCCTTGTGGGGCGTTATGCGACACGTGTCGTGCCACGTCACACGGGGGCTTTATGGGGCGTTATATCACTAGAGCCCGTAGTCATAAAGCCCCTACCCATCATTACCTATTTAATAAATTTCAATTTTATTAATTAATATAAAAAACACTGCCTAATTTTTGATTGGTCAAACCAAAAAAGAGACCCTCCATCACGCCGCGATATATATCGCGCCATCCCCCCAATTTTGAAGCATAGCGCCGGTCGTTTTCGTGTTCCGGGCGTTTTAACGGCGCTATCACCGGGCAAAGCGCCCCACTACGCAAGCTCTAATGGGTATTAATAATTACGGATAGTCTGAGCGTAAGAAAATAAGACAAGCGATTAGGCTGTAGGGTATGGGGAACCTCCCCCACCTCGTCGAGCTCCGGCGACGCCGGCACACCACGCTGCCCCCCTCCCGTCCCGTCCTCAGCGGCAGCATCTGGACGTTGGCGACGAAGCAAATCTGGTGGGCCCCCTTTGTTTGTGTCAAATAAACATGGATCAACGACCAAATCTTATTTAGAATCAGAACAATCAACAACAGAATTTAACAAGACTCTCTTCACTAGCAGACATCAACTCGATGACCTGCATACACTCACAGAAAGATCCAACACTTATGACACACGATCTCAACAAGGGATCATCAAGAAAGATCAAACTCAGCGTAACCCTAAGAGAGAGAAAGATTCAGTTGTGACAGAGAGATGATTCTGGAACTTAGAGAGAGAAAAAATCTACTGAGATGTGTGTAAAGTTCTCAATGAACGATCTATTTGTTATGTTTATATATGAGACCAGCTGGACTTCTGAAGCCCATTAAAAGTCCACGGACAGCTACAAGCATCCTCAGCTACAAGCAAGCCCAATATGAATTAACAGTTTGTGTTTGTGTTTGATTTGTACATTAGGCATTACTACTTGTACATAGTGCATAGAGATGGACCATCCTCCCATACCCTCTAGTTTTGTGGGATGAACCATCCTTGGGAGTACTATGACGTGGCGCCTACGTGACGGATCATCCTCCATTGGAGGACCATCACCATACCCTCTAGCCTTAAGGTACACTCTCTAATAAGATTTTCTTAAAAATTATAAAAATTTGTATAAATATCTATTATATATAATAAATGAAAGTTATTTGGGCCACGTGTCACTTGATTAGGGCATCCTCAGTTCTCTTTTCCCGCCCAACATTGCCATCCCCTTTTCCTTATATAATCTCTCTTCTCACTTCTAATCTTTGTTTACAAACCTTGGGTTCTTTCTCTCTCTATATTCAGGCGATTCAAATTCAAATTTCACAAACCCTACAAATTATTGAGATAATTCTATCCATCCAAACCTTAATCTTCTTCAGACGCCACCATAAAATCTTCTTTTGTTCATCGATTACTTCATCAAAAGGTTTGTTCTTTTTTTTAGTTGAAATACTTTCATGATTTCCTCTTATTTACACTAATCCTAATTTCTACTCGTAATCTAATCATATGGTTCCAGGGTTGTTGTCATCAAAGTTGAAATCCGCTTAGCTGCGGATAGATTTCTGCCATAAGCTGGTATGTTTGAATATGTTTTGAAATTAGCGTTTTTTTCTAGATGGTGATGATATGAGTATAACATCTGTTGATTATTGATGTTTGAGTATGTTCAGCCATTATTCTTTCTGAAATTAGAGTTTCATTGGTATTATCTGTTTGTAACAGCAGTGGTTCAGCATCTACAGTGGATTCAACATCAGGTGTTTGCTATTATTGTTTGATGTTGTTTGCTATTATTGACTGATGTTGTTTGCTATTGTTGTTTGATGTTGTTTGCTATTGTTGTTTGCAGTTGAAGATATCTTAATTAAGGTAATAATTGTATTACATCCAGTTGAAAATTAGAATTGATAAATTTAGGGAAAGTGAGGTTGAAAGTTAATAACCCAACAGTGGAGCATTTCATTCTACAGGTTCCATAAATTAAGGGTATTCTCATATAATGATGATGATTGTTCCACGGTTGTTTCCAGTATTATTGTTCCAACATCGTTTAAAGTATGTGTTTTTTGCTACTCTGATTTTCAATTTTGAGTTTTTTATTTTGAAGTGATATACTCTAATTCTCGGTTTATATTTCAGTCTAATCACAGTTGTTTGAAATTCATACAATCTGCTGCGGGTTATTATAGGTTTGTATTCAAAGAAGCATAAAGTTTAATTAAACACAAAGAAAGATTATTAAATTTATAGTTAAAATAATTTTTGCTTATGTCTAAATGATGATGATGATTATAATTGACTTGTGCAGAAGATGATGATGTAGAACCCACAGTAGTTCCTACTAAACGCAAGAAAGGATCTGCTATTGTTGTAAGATAAGATTTTATGTTACTAGAGAGTCTAGAGTAATGGTGTTTCCCACCTTTTTTGTATTAAAAGAAGCATAAAGTTTGTTTTAAAGGAGCTCTTTATGAACAAAGACTGATGAGGCCTATCCACTGTTGAAGACAAGGTCCTGTTAAAGACAAGCACTTTATGTACCTAGAGTTTGATTAATCAAAGGAAAACGACTGTTTAGTATCAGCAGTGGTTCAGCATCTACAACGGATTCAAATTTAGTATTTAATTATCAGTGGTTCTTATGTAACTTTAGTATTTCATTATAAGTTTGTTTCATGTTGTAAGAATCAGTGAATTCTCAGATAATAGATTGCTTTGCCGGATTAGATTATGTGTTAAATTATAGTTCTTTAAGTGATTGTTTCGTTTTCTTGAATTCTATGAAATTTTGTAAAGAAGTACAATAACAAACAGTGGTTTTAACATCTGTTTGCAATTTGGTCAATAGTTAATGGAAACCCCTGTTAGGTTGAACAGTAGATGTTATTAACTTAAACATCTGTTCAGGAAAACGACTGTTTGCACTTTATGTACCTAGAGTTTGATTAATCAAAGGAAAACGACTGTTTAGTATCAGCAGTGGTTCAGCATCTACAACGGATTCAAATTTAGTATTTAATTATCAGTGGTTCTTATGTAACTTTAGTATTTCATTATGAGTTTGTTTCATGTTGTAAGAATCAGTGAATTCTCAGATAATAGATTGCTTTGCCGGATTAGATTATGTGTTAAATTATAGTTCTTTAAGTGATTGTTTCGTTTTCTTGAATTCTATGTAATTTTGTAAAGAAGTACAATTGCAAACAGTGGTTTTAACATCTGTTTGCAGTTTGGTCAATAGTTAATGGAAACCCCTGTTAGGTTGAACAGTAGATGTTATTAACTTAAACATCTGTTCAGGGTTAAACAGATGTTTGGGGTTTAACAGATGTTTGGCTCTAAACCAAACATCTGTTTAAGGTCAACATCTATTTGAGTATTGGTCCTGTTGTGAAATTTGTTTGACCCAACAGTGGTTTTAAACCACCAGATAAACATCTCTTTATGTGCAAACACCTGTTTATGGTCAAACTTCTGTTTATGAGCAAACTTCTATTTAAGGCGAAACATATGTTTCTTCAAAATCTGTTGACCATTGACTGACCAAACATCAGTGTTTAAAAAACTGTTGGGTATCCACTGATAGAAAAAATAGCCACTGCTCACTTTTTTTATTGTTGGCATCTATTGATATTGATCATCAGTTGTTTTCCTAAAAAACAGCCACTGCTCAATTTTTTGTTATTGATGGTGTTAATTAGTGATAGATTGAAATTATCAAATAAAAACTAGAATTACAATGAAATTACCATTTTACCTCATCTTTACATACCAATGAGGTAAGATTTCCTCCAACATTGTTTTGATCATACAATTTAAAAAATTCTAACTATTTGTTGGAAATCAAATCAGTAATTAATGCTAATTTCTTGAGCTTTGGACATTTAAAACATGCAAAATGTGAATTTCAAACTCACGGTTTAAAAATTAGAAAAGTCATCATGACAATGACAGTTGCTTTCAAATCATCATCAGTAATTACTGATAATATCAGTAATTACAGAAAAGTCATAATGACAATTGACGTTCGGTATCTACTGATAGGAAAAAATAGCCACTGGTCACTTTTTTATTCTTGACATCCATTGATATTTACCATCCATGGTGTTAATTAGTGATATATTGAAATTATCAAATAAAAACTAGAATTAAAATGAAATTACCATTTTACCTAATCGTTACATTGCAATGAGATAAGAGTTCCTCCAATATTGTTTTCCTGATGAAATTTAATGTTAAATTAAAAAATAAAAAAAATACTTGATGGGTATTTGTTGCAAATCAAATCACTAATTAATGGTAATTTCTTCAGCTTTGGACTTTTAAAATATGCAAAATATGAATTTCAAACTGACGGTTATTATCTCTTAATTAAAGTTAAAATAAATATTAGAAAAGTCAACATCACAATTGCTTTCAAATCAGATCACTGATAATATCAGTAATTTTGAAATTTTGAAATTAAATTTATGCAAGATGGTAATTTAGAATTGACGTTCTCTCTTTTTTTTCCCTACTTTGCATATGATTACTAATATTTATTTACTTTAATAAGGAGGGATATAAAGATATACACTACTTACCTTTCAGTTCCCAATAAACATCAATTCCCAATAAACATCATCACAATTGCGGTCAAATCAAATCAGTAATTACTAATAATATCAGTAATTTTGAAATTCAAAATTCAAACCATATATATTTTTATCCTTAATGTTAAATTAAAAAATAAAAAAATACTTTTTGACTATTTGTTGCAAATCTAATCAATAATAATTAATTGTAATTTCTTGAGCTTTGGACTTTTAAAATATGCAAAACTAGAATTTCAAACTGACGGTTATTATCTCTCAGTAATTTTGAAATAAAAAATATGTAAAAGGTAATTTAAAATTGACGTTCTCTTTTTTTTTTCCTACTTTGCATATTTCAGTTCCCAAAAAACATCATAACAATTGCTTTCAAATCAAATCAGTAATTACTAATTAATATTAGTAATTTTGAAATTCAAATTTCAAACCATATATATTTTTATTATTCTATAAATAAGATACAATTATCTGGTTTCACATTCAAATCTCGCTCGCTCATATATGTGACCGTATCTTTCTCTCTCAAATGCATCTTTCTTGTGATTTAGCAGCTAATTTCCCATTACACTTCTTTGTTCGAATGTTTGTTGATAATGTTTACATGTTATCGTTCCTGTATCATTGTTCCAACATCGTTGTTTCAATGTAAATTCGCATCCCACATCAACCTTTCAACATCGATGCTGCAGTATATTTGTTGCAACATCGTGAAAAGTTGCATGTGTTACCTTTTTTGATGGCAGAGATGCAACTTTAAAGTTACATGTGCCATTTTTTTTTTCCGTTAAATCCAAAGTCACGTTTTCTTGCTCCAGGAAGATTTTCTTCTTTTAAAGAAAGTATACATTCGTCCAAAGCTCGTGAAAACTCAGATGTGCAATAAAAATGAAAAAGACACGTTTGAATTTTAGATTAGTTTCTTATTCTTATTTGTGTTGTCAGTAATATGGAGTGTGGTGATAGAGACGTGCAGTTTATGGCGATGCTGAAGGACATACATCAAGAGGTTCAGCAATAGATGTAGTGGAAACTAAAGTTTATTAGTTCTTGCTGTTATTCTTAGATTTGAACTTGAATATTGTTCAGTATGTCATGTAATTGTTGGACTTTTAGTTTTAAGGTCCTGAATAAATGATTAAATATAATTTTATGAATCTTTGTTGTGTTTTATTTTTACTTATTATTTATTGTTTCAGTAATATTTAGATTATGTTGATGTTGAATTGTGTCTTAAGATCTGTTTGGTAAGTCAACAGAGGATTAATAGTGTCAAGGATTTGTTTAATGGTCCAACTCTGAAAGGGTGGTGTGGTTATAACAGCTGATCATGCTAAGGACTGTTATAATTAATTCCTGCTCCATATAAAGACTGATGGGCTTATTGTCTCATGAGGGCTCTGCACTGTTGAAGGCAAAGTCCTGTTAAAGACTAGCACTTATGGTGTAGTTATAACAGCTTCTACAGCGGATTCAACTTTAGTATTTATGTATCAGTTTTTCTTATGTAACAGTGTTTAGGACAAACATTGGTTCTCTATACTTTATCTCTCGAGACAAACCTATACAAACTCAAAGATTAACCATTGCCCAACAACAAAAGTGGTTCATCATCAACAGTAGATATTCTATCTTTGTTTTTGTTAACAGTATTTATATGTCCAAACTATTAATATTATATCTCTGTTTATGTTAACAGTATTTATTTAATTTCAAACATCTGTTTATGTTCAAACAGATGTTTCAGGTCGAATATTTATTTAATTTCAAAATTTTGTTTATGTCCAGATTAGATGTTTAACAGTATTTAATTTAAAACATTGTTTTAATGATAAAATGGCAAGTTAAATTACAAAATAAAAAATATTCTTGATGACTATTTGTTGCAAATTAAATCAATATCTATCCACTGTTAGATAAAAAACAACTACTGCTCACATTTTGGAGGTTGACATCCACTGAATGAAAGTGAAGTACACTTGGATGATTATTAAGCTCCTCATTTTGATTGTTTGGGTATAGTATTCTTCAAATTGGTCTTTTCTTGCAAACAGTTTTTAATGTCAAACATTTGTTTAAGCGCAAACATGTGATTGTTAAATGTTATCCACTGCTGAAGGCCATCCTCTGTTTCTTCATAAACAACTGTTGACCACTGACTGACCAAACATCTGTGTTACATTTTGTTGGGTATCCACTGATAGTTAAAAAATAGTCACTGCTCCCCTTTTATTGTTGACATGCACTGAAATTTACAATCATTGGTTTTTTTAAAAATCATCCACTGTTAAAATTTTATTGTTGATGTGGTTAATTAATTATAGAATGATATTATTAACTGAATACTAGAATTACAATGATAGGTTAACTATATTATCTAATCGTTACATTCCAAAGAGATAAGAGTTCCTCGAATATTGTTTTGGTGATAAAAATTAAAGTTAAAATAAAAAATAAAAAAAACTGTTGTATAAAATCAGTGTTTTAACACACTGATGGCTATCCACTGCTAGCAAAAACTTACTCACTATTCTCATTTGTGACTGTTGCAAACCACTGTTATTGTTCCATCAGTGGTTTCCTACCAACTGTCCTCCATTATCATCAGAGGTTGGCACGTGGACAGTACATAGTGGTAAGATCTATTAGTAACCGATGCCACGTCAGCATTCACTATTTCACCAAAAAAAAAAAAAAAACCCTGATCAAAACCCCCAAACAGTGTTTTTACTGTCGAATCGAATTCTAAATTCTTTTCTCAAAGCAGTTATCATCCATTTCTCTCAAAATCACTCATCCTCTTCATCGTCTTCTTCCTCTCGCAATCATAATCAAATCACGATGTCTCTCCCACGCAAATCCACACATAACTACTTAGGTCTACTTGAAAAACCCAGTCACACCAAAACCTTCAATTCCATCATTGATGTTCTGTCTTCTTCAAAGTACAAAAACTTTGTTGACTTGTGATGCTCCGATCTACATGGATACCCAGCAAGAATTCTGGAAAAATGCTAAGTTGGAAACTAAGGATAAAAAGCCCTTAGCCATCAATTCTTCTATAAAGGACGTTCCAGACACAATAACACCTCAAACCATTTCGGAAGTTTTGAACTCGATGATCTTAAAGGTAAAACATCTTTCCATAAAGAAGAGTATCAAACGTTTTTCATTCAAATGGGTTATGAAGAGCAAATAAAAAAAGACACTTTAGAAAAAGGCAGTTTTCCTCCTGCCACAAGGTTTTTGTTTCATACCCTACTGATGTGTGTCTCAAACAAGACCACTGCTTTCAATGAAATCCCATTGAAGATTCAATATCTAGGTTATGCTATATTACATGGTGAAAATTTTAACTATTCCCAGGTAATCTTCAATTATCTTGTTAGAAATGTTAATAAAAAGGCGTTTTTGCTCTTTCCAAGGTTTTTAAGTTACTATTTAAAAAAAAATTTCAGAAGATAATGCCCATGTGCTTATCCAGGGTAATCCTTTTTCAATTAAGAGCCTCACTACTGAAACCTTTACAAGGATGTCAAAACTTTCCAAAACACAAGCAGAGGTTCCTGAGCAGACTTCAGCAGCTACCACTGCTCCTCAGGCACCTGCTGTTGAGCCCACTGCTCAAGGTGATGATAGCAATAAAACAACTGCTGTTAAACCCCCACCTAAAACCACCAAAAGACCAAAACAGAAAAAATCACAAAAGCCCCCCAAACCCAAAACAAAGGTAACTCTGGAAGATGAAATCCCAGAGCAACTACCAGTGACAACAAAAAAGTCACCAATAACCACTGCTGCTACTACCTCACAGCAGTTGGAAGAAAGATCTCAACCTGAGCCTCAAACTCCTCCTGCTTCTTCTAAAAAAGAGCAGGTTGTAATAATAGGGACACCAAATTATGATGCTCTGGAATCACTTGATTCCATCATCCACAGCCCACTGCCCGGGGCAAATTCTCTTTCTACACCTATCCTCACTTCTCAAATCCCCCCAGAAACAAAACTTTTGTTGGATGCAGTTGATTTAGCCCGGACACAAACCAGTTCTTCTCAAACACCTGTTAATGAGGATATACCTCAACAAGTGATTGGGTCTGGTGTCTCAATCATTGCTAACCCACCAACAACTGAGGAGGTTACACTGCAGGAAATACAAGTACTTCCTGTCAGTAGTTCAATTGGAGCAGCAACTACAGGTGTTGGATCCACTGATCTACACCTGGCCAGTTGTTTCATCAATAAGACTCCTCTGAAGGCAATTTCCTCTCCAGCAACTGTGATATCCGCTGCTGTCTTTGTTCTAACCCCTGGTTCTATTAAAAGGATCCCAATTGCTGAGGAAAGAAGTCCCCAGTACCAAGAAAAAGGGGCATCTGTGGATGACTTTTGGGAAACTTTCCCTAAGTCAACTGCTGATACAACCACTGCCAGTGGGAAATCAGATGATCCCATTAACTTGGGTGATGGTTTAATGTACAAGGAATTGAGGGAGAGGGTTAAGAAATTGGAAACTTCTGTTGCAGATATTAAGTCAATGCTCCAACAGTTGTTACAAGCCCAAAAGGCAACACCCACTACAGCACCAGATACAACATCTGCTCCATCATCTGCTCCTACTCCCATTGAGCTTTGGAGTTTATTTCAACCTGTGCTTCACCAACAAAGGGCATATTCTGATCATCAACATGAAATACAGATTCAAAAGATCAGAAATATGATGGAAGCTAGGTTTATGGATACACAAGCAGACATAAAGGCATTGAAGGCCCACTCGCTGAAAACCACTGGTTCTGCTCCTCCTACTATTATCTTTGTGGACAACCCACCACCAGCTGATGCCAAAAAGTGGGAGAAAATGAAGCAGCTAAAGAAAAAGGGATATGAAGATGGTTTGTACATTGCACCAGACAAATCCACTATGCTTGCAGAGATACCTAAGCCAGATGGTACTAAAAAGGTTGATGTAACCACAAATGCCATTTCTGATGCAAAAGGAACGGTAAAAAGGGATATGGAGGCAAAGGATAAAGCAAGGTGGGAACAGGAGAAAAGAGTTTGTATGGAGAAGGATGAGCAGGGTGTTTCTGAGGCCAAGAATGAAGAAAATCCTGAGCCTAAAAGAAAACAGCCCACTAGAAAAGTGAAGGAACCCAAATCCACACCTCCCAAAAGCTCCACACATCAAACCTCAAAACGAGCAGATGTTAAAACATCTGTTGTATCGACAGCTGTAGATACTTCAGTTGTTTCAACATATGTTACACCAACAATTTGCACCACTTCAACACAAATTCAATCCACTGCCTTACCACAAATCCCATTACCATCAAAAACATCCTCATTACTACCAACACCACCTGCCAAAAAGGAAAATACTTCAGGTGACACATCATCTGTTGTAATGGTAACAGTGGTTGAAACACCAGTTGTTTCAACAACTGTTAGTCAACCATCTACCACTCAAATCACTACCACTCAACGCACCAAAACACCACCAACCTCTCCAAAACATAAAAGGAGAAGGATAATTCTGAATGTTGATCCTTCAACACCGCAAACATCCACCTAACCATTGTCCCTTGTTACCATTCCCAATGCTGTCCCATTCTCTTCAGCACAAGTTTCAAATTCAAACACTGCCATTCTTCCTGCAGGAGTCCTGTATCCATTAGAACTGGAAGCAGTTAGAGAAGAGATCATATCCTTCTACTCTGAAGATGACCCTGCTAAAAGGAACTTGCCATCTGTTCAAGGATATCCAAGGCCTAATAACATTAATGAATACTTGAAGTTAAAGGCTCAACAAGCAGAGGATATCTCCAAAAGAAATACACAAGGAAAATCTGACAGAGAGATTCAAACATTTTACCAACATTTGCTAACCCAAGTGAAAATTTTGGAGCAGTTTTCAAAAGATCTCTGTCAAAATTTATCAGAAAGAGCTGATGAAACTTTGACGAAAGATTATATTGACTATATCATGGCTTACAAAACATACAAGGGAGAAAAGTACAAGTACAAAGAATGGACCATCAGTGAGCTAGAAAGTGAAACAGCCAGAATTCAAGATATGATCAAAAAGAAGGTGAAGCAGACTCCTCCTATCTAGGCAAAGTTTAAGAAAAATGTACCAGATAGGTCTCTGCAGCTGAAGAGAATGAAAGAAGAGTTAATAACAGCTAATTTTGGGTCAAAGAACCAAGTGTCAAGGTGGAAAGAGGATAAAGTGTTTTTCTCTTACAAAAAGCTGGAAGAATTAAGAAAGAAAGATCCTAATGTTCCCCAAAAGCCTGTTTACCCTGAAGCAGTGGTTCCAGCTATGCCAAAAAAGCTACAAATCAGGAGATCCTAATACAGATTCGTTGGACTTTGAATTACAATTCAAAGGGCAAGTCAGGGAATTTTTGATGAGGCAATAAAGATTCACAATGGAAATGTGATATTTGGGTTTGTGTTTTACAGTTTATAGCAGAGTTAAGATTACTAGGTGTGGTAATGTTTGCGGTTATATAAGAAATTTTATGTATTTGTGAATTTGGTAAGTAACTGAATTGACTTTGAAAGTCAAAGGTGAAAGAAACATGGTTGACTTCACTATTGGCATTGTTTGTTAATCCTGTTTTGTAGTAAAAATACTCTTTGAGCTTTTTTTTGAGCTGTTTAATTTGTTATCCTTTTAGTGAATTTTCTTTTTCAGTTGACCCATCTAATATAAAACACATGATTAAATCATATGGTCAAATTGTTAAGGGTCTTGATGATTTAAGTTGCTAATTGTGTGCCGTCTATTAGCTAATTATTTGTAATTTATGTTAACAGTGTTTATATTTTAACAGATGTTGACCAAAAGTCGAACAGATGTTGGCGAATAGTGAAACAGATGTTGACCTCAAGCAGATGTTTGGTTTGTGGCCAAATATCTCTTTATGAGCAAACATCTGTTTAACTTCAAACATTTGTTTAAGGCCAAACAAATCTTTATTGGCAAATTCTGTTTATGGCCAAACATCTGTTTAAATCCAAACATCTGTTTAAGTCCAAACAACTGATATAGAACGCCAAACATTTGTTTAAGCCCCAACATCTGTTTAGGTCTAAACAGATGTTTAAATATCTGTTCAAAACACTGTTCAATCTAACATGGGTTTCCATGCATCTGTTGACTAAAAGTCAAACAGATTTTCAAACCACTGATTGACTTATCCAAATTTCTGTTGAATACTAAATGAGATGTTGACCAAAACTCAAACAGCGGTTGACCAAAAGTCAAACAGATGTTGACGAAAAAATGGGATTATCCGACCCGGTTACATGGGATATTTTTAAACTTCTAACATTTTAAAGATCCTCAGAAAATCTCGGTTCATTTCTCTCTCCACGTTTCTTTCTACACTTTCTCCAACAAAATCTGTCATCTTCTTCGATTTCTTCCGATCTTCATCAATATCATCTTGTATAATAATAATAAAGGTATTGTTAAATAATCTGATTTGTTTTGTATTTTTTATGTTTATTCTTTTAGTTATGAATTCTTTGGGCGATTATGGTTCTTGCTATTTAAATGAAGAAGTTGTAGTCGACGGTAGTGTATTCATGTATGTCCCTGTTTTTTTTTTCAATCCATTGTTGGTTATGATTGCGTTTATTGTTACGGCTTATACTTGAACAATTTTTGATAGTCCTAATTTTTTTGAATATCCGATTAATATGTAGTTATTATGCATGTTATGATAGACATATATGTTTCTAAAAAAAGTGATCTGCATTTCCTGTATCTACCATTTGTGTTATCTATTGTTGATTTTATTGGATTTCACTTTGCTCATGTATTTATCTTATTCTGATTTATGATATACCATCTGATGTATTCTCATGTGTATTTAAAAAAGTTGAATTTATTTTGATTAGTACTTGGTATACTGTTTTTAAGTTTTTCTTTTGAATAGACACAAGTCACTATCCTGTTTTTCTATACAATTTATACAGCTGTTGATCGTTCTTGTATATTTGTGATACTTAATCGGAAAAGTAGGTTTTAAGTTTTAATTATATGATTTGATGTAAAAATATATATATATTTCGATATGATAAGAAATTACATGTATTCTCACCTTTTTGATGTTGTCTATTGTTATTTTGATATATATTAGTTGTATCATCTTTTATTTAGATGTATTGCATACCTTAATGCATTGTATTCATTTGTTTCTTAATGTTATTGATTTTGATTATATATGATTGATACTGTTACAGTTTTATGTGAGAATGATTTATGGATTTCCGTGTTACCTTCAAAGCAGTAAAAGGAAATGTTTGGTTAGTAGTTTTATCCGATCTTAGTTTAACACTTAATTTTAATTTTTTGGTATGATAATTAGCAATAAAAGTGTTTCTTTTATTTATGCTTAGATTTTGCCAAAACAGTATCAAAATTGGATTCAACAGTTTAATTATCCAATTGGAAATACAAATATCCGAACCACAGCTGGAAATGTTTTTAAAGTCAAGATCTATCCCCTAAGCAATGGCAGATATTATTTTTATAATGGTTGGTGTCAATTGGTAGACAGTTTGAAAATACCTTCAGATTCATGGTTGATATTTCATTATGAAGAAGCTTTACAAAGTTTCAGAATATTGTATTTTTATCAAGACATTGCTCTTTCTCCTTGTGAAGAGTTTTACTACAAACCATCTGGTAACGAAGATTTTGTGGTATGTAACTTCGAATATTATTCATCATGTAATTTTATTGGAGATACAATTGTTTATTTGTTGTGTTTTATTTTTTTACTTAATTTTCTGATATATTTTTACTAATGTACTATATAATGTGTTTTATTCTGATTGTAGAGTATTAATCGTTCTTTTGTTCATCACAAGATGTTAAACACTATTCCTTCATATCCGGTCGTTATTAAAGGATCTGAAAACAAGAACTGGTCTGTAGGGGTGGAAGATATCAACAATGAACTTTACATAATTACCGGATGGAAGGAGATAAAGAATGACTTGTCATTAACTGCTGATCATCTCATTGTCTTTGAGATGATAGATCTTCAGACTTTTCATATCACGGTTTTCAATTGTGCTACCTGTGATTTAGTGCTTCCACCTGAGGTTTGTGCTGTTGTTAAACAAAAGGTGATAGAAGAGATTGTGTTGAGTTCAGATAGTGAAGCTGTACAGGACGTCGTTGATGTCAATAATAGTGGTATGGTTGTTGGGAATGAAGATGATCAGATCGTACCTCTTTCTTTCCGTGTGGACGGTCATTTTGTAAGTTTGTGATGATGAGTTTACTAATATATAATACTTTAGTCAGATTTTAAAGATGTGTTAATTCTTTGTTTATTGAATTGTTCGTTGTTTGTTATAGCACCTTTTTAAAAAACAGGCTGAAGATCTTGGACTGAATCGTAAGATGGGTTTGAAGATTGTGGACGTGGCAGGTGATGTTTGGAATATTCAAGCTGCTATAGGTTCATCTCGAGGTCAACCAAGATATTATCTGCAAGGAATGAGAAAGTTTGTGAGAGATAAAGGCATGGTTTCAGGTCAAGCATTTACACTTAACTTTGTGAAAGGTAAAAAGTTTTTTATGTTCGGATGAATGTTTGTGGTTTGAAGAAGGCAAATGCAGAAGCATACATTGAACTAAATTTTCGGGTTGTAGTTGTTTGCTTTTCGAAACTGATACTAGACTTGTTTGTTTAGTTTTGAAGTTGTGATTCTAAAACTATATATGTACATGTAAATTATTAGCTCCATGTCTAACGGAAACAATGTGGAGTTGTGAACTAAAAACAATATACTCCGTTTTACTTTTGGTCAACATCTGATTGACTTTTGGTCGTATTAATAACAATATAAGATGGTTGATGTAATGCGGTCGTATTAATAACCAATGGTAATTAATTAATCTAAATAACTTTCCCCGAGTAAAAACCTAGTATTAATATATGCAAATTAAGGTAACAAAATGTCTTCATCTAATATGGTTACATTGAAATTGAAACTACTACAAAGATAAGTTGCTGACATCAGCAAGTAATAGTTGAGCTCTTCATTTGGGCAAAAAGGGCGGCAGGCTCAACAGTGGCAGACAGCCTGGCACTCCCCTATTGGCCCAACAAAATTACGATTTTGTCCTCATTTAAATTTACACTTTTGCCATCAGTTCAAATTTATGTTTTCGCCCCCACTTGAAAATAAATTTTCTCTTTTACTCCCAGCTAAATATTTCGATTTTGCCCCCGGTTAAAAATTACGATTTTGACCCGTTTCAATTTACAGTTTTGCCATTAGTTTTTTTCCCTTAAAATTACGATTTTGCCATCAGGTCAAAGTTATGTTTTTCCCCACGCTTAAAAATAAATTTACGCTTTTGCTCCCGGTTAAAAATTCTAATTTTGCCCTCGGCTCAGATTTACGATTTTGCCCCGTATAAATTTATACTTTCGCTATTAGTTTTTTTTTTCTCACAGCCATGTTAGGATTTTGCCCTCAACTAAAATTAACATTTTGCCCATCGTTTTTGTTTGATTTCCTGGTGACATTACAAGTTTGCCCCCAGTGCAAAATCACAGTCGTGCCGGCAACTTCCTAGCACTCGCCCGTTGGTCCATTTAGTTTACGATTTATCCCTGAATTAAAATTATGATTTGGCCCTCAGTTAAAAATTACGTTTTTCCCATCGTTTTAGTTTTTTTACCAAAACTATAAAGGTTTTTTGTTTTAATTGGTTTACTCGATTTAATTTTTTTTCGTGTCAAGGAGTTGCCTAACACTGGCTCATTTGTCCCGAAAAATTACAGTTTTGCCCTGAGCCCAAAATTACGGTCTTATCATCGTTTTTGTTTTTTTTTCCTAGCAAAATTATAGTGGTCTTTTTTTAATTGGTTGAAAATTATTCGGCCATCGCCCCGCAACGCGGGCGGGGCATCTACTAGTTTAATATAAAACATATGTTGGTAACCTAACGAATAGAAGAATTCCGAATGAATAATATTTGAACACCCCTTAACGAATTTCTGTCGCGTAGCGTGGAGTAATCCTGCTAGTTTTAAAATTTTCTTAGACTTTTTCAACCTCTTTCTTAAACGCCAAAGGTTACTTATGTTCAACCTTACACCAATTATTTAAATTTCTCCGTTTCCAAGGTTTGAAACTAGGATTTTTCTACCAAAAAGTGTATCTCTACCAAATGGGTTACCTCACATTGATGACTTTTTTCAACCTTAATTCCCTTCTTAACCAACCTTTATTTTTAAATGTCCTTAGACTATGCGTATGGGGACCGGCCTAGGGCCGGTGGGCTCCAGCGCCGGGCCAGTACACCGCCCCTAGGTCCAGCGCCGTCGTCTTCGGCTTGCCTTTGACGCCTAGAGGGGCCAAAAACCAAAAAATAATGCCGTTTTTTAATGACTAGTTTTTTTTTTAAATTAATTTCTCTCCCACTTTATAAATATATACCATTTATCCCCCCTCCCCCCCCCCCCCATTTCAACCCAAATCTTTCCAATCTCTCTCACTTTTTTGTACACTACTTAAAATTTTATAAAGTTTTAGCCATGTCCTCTTCATCTGGTGTTCGTCATCTTCGGGTGAGTGCGATTTGTTTTTTGCAAACGCCGTAATGAAGGCAGCACAGATGATCAGGGAGGAAGAAGAAGATGAAGAAACGACGTCACAACCGCGAACTAGGCAAGCCGCCATAAACCGAGACCGAGAAGGTTATTTTTTTTTTGGTGTTAATAATTTAGTTATATTTTTTCGATGTTAATAATTTAGTTATATTTATTTTTTGGTGTTAATAATTTATTTATTTTATTTTTCGGTGTTAATAATTTCGGTGCCCATGATAGATTAGTGGCCGATTATTTTGTCGACGAACCTGTGTACACGGCCGCGATGTTTAGACGTCAGTTCCGAATGAGTCGTTGACTGTTATAGCAGATGACTTGTCGCGGTCTGATCAGTTTTTCACACTTCGATACGATGATAGGGGCAAAAGGGGATTCACCACTTTACAGGAATGCACAACGGTAATTCGCCAGCTGGCATACGGGACGACACCCGATTCGTTAGACGAGTATTTAAGGATGTCCGAAAGAACTGCACGAGAATGTTTGTACAAGCTTTGCGAATGGGTGGTGAAGCCGTATAGCAAGAAATATCTGCGGAAACCAAACGCAAATGACGTCCAAAAATTATGTCAAGCGCACGAAGAAAGGCATGGTTTTCCAGGAATGCTCGGAATCATTGATTGCATGCACTGGTCGTCACAGAACTGCCCTACTGCATAGCGAGGTCAATTTACTCGAGGTGATCATGGACATCCAACTATAATACTAGAGGCTGTTACGTCACAAGATATGTGTATTTGGCATGCTTTTTTCGGTGTTCCTGGTTCGCTTAACGACCTTAACGTCATCTACCAATCAGAGATCTTTAACGATGTCATAACAGGAGCTGGTCCAGACACCAGTTTTACGGTTTCGAGGGTGGAATACAGGCGTGGTTACTATATTGCGGATGGAATATACCCAATGTACTCTACAATCGTTAAATACATTCAGCATCCGACAGACGATAAAAGAAAGAAATTTGCCAAGTTTCAAGTTTCAAGATGGGGCAAGAAATGACATTGAACGGTGTTTTGGGGTTCTACAAAAAAAATTACATATCCTTGAATATCCAGCACGTGCTTTTACACCACAGAAGTTGCGATACTGCATGCTGTCACACCCCAACCGATGGCTGAAACATCAGGATGAGACGAACAAATTGCTCAAAACATCATAACACTATGTGACAATATAATTTAAATTAAATTTCATAACAAGATTAGAAATGCCATATAAGATTCAAATAAAAACAACATTGTTTCTGTAGGTCCGTTTTTCTCGAAGGATCCGATACGTAACCTATTTCCTGTTTATCACAAACACGATCGCGGGTGCGGAATCCCCATGACGGTGCAAACCAAACACAATGTAAAACACACGCGTAACCAAAGATTCAATATCTATTGATTAGGGATGAGTACAACCACAAACATATACCAACAATGTTTTACAGACTCTCTCAAGTCTCTCTGTTCTCACTCATAGAGTTTCACAGTGGTCTCATGAACTCATGACTAAACTGATAAACAACTTAGCTATTTATACTGACCAACGGCGAAAACCCATTGGACGAAAACCATGTGTGACGAAGTCAGGGATTTCGCCACACACATATAATGACGAAAACAAGGAGTGATTTCGCCATATACATTTCGACGAAAACATAGATTTCGTCCAATATGAGTTTGAGTTTTTCATTTGACATCATCATGACATCACTACGGTGATGTCATGGTGATGTGTCGGCGGGACAGGTTGGCGGCTCTCCGTGCTTCGTGGGTCGATCTCTGGGGCGCACGACGGAGGAATGTCGCTACGTCGGGCTTGAGCCGGACCTAACCGTGTCGAACCGAACCAAGTCGAACCGAGCCGAGTCGTGTCCACATAAAGTGTATCAACAAACTCCCCCTTGGACGCTACTCGTGATGGTTCGTCTTCCATGTCTTCCATGTCGGAGGATCTTCAAAATCTTCACGTGTCGCAAATAGGGAGTGTATCAACAAACTCCCCCTTGAACGATGCTCGTGAATCTTTTGAAATTCAAAACTTTAGATCCTTGTGGTGTTGAAAAGTGGTCAACTGCAACCCGATCATCTTGATCTTCTGATTGCATCAACGTCGTGTCTTCACTTTAGGCTTGTCATCTGACACGTTCTCTTTGCCTTTAGCTGATTCTGATGTCGCATCTGCACATACAAGAAAGCTAAACACGTAATGAGAACAACCGCTTGGAATTTAGACAAATTAAACAAATGACACATATGAGATCAAATCTCAATCAAACACCGACCGACAACAGTTTGAAAGTTTTAGAAAATGATCAATTTTAATCCTTTAACTTTCAAAACTTGTTAACTTCGACAGTTTATGAAGGTGCAATTGTTTTCCGGCTTACGATCAGGATTTTGGGTAGGATAGACTCGAGTTCCAACATCGGTCAATCAAAAATAAACTAGAAGCAAAATCTTTTTGGCTTTTATAAAGTTAATATTAAAACACACCTAAAATCTTTTTGGAATTTTTCATTTTTCAAAAGTAAAGACGGAAAGCAATAAATAAATATATACAGAGATGCAGAAACTGAAGATAGTAAATAAATATTTACAGACATTCTTTTTACAAGTTTCGAGGGTAAGAGAATCATATCAGTGTACGGTCACGCCAAAACGCTCTTGTTGTTCAATTAGTTAACATTTAGATAAGCATCCTATAACGATTATCGGTATTGTTGTCCACTTAAGCTCAACTTATCAGATGTAATCATGGTGAGGGGATACGTTAAGGTATGATTTATACTTACCGACCGGTGTTCATCCACACACGACACATTCCCGTCTCAATGTATGCACGAGAGTTCATCTTACCGGTGAGTATACTGCTTATCATCCGTTTGACCGTATAAAAGATGTGAGAAACTCACTTATTTGATTGAAAACAAGCCCTATGTGATAGAATCACTTATTTATGAGGAACTTGATTTTCAGATGCATGAAGGGCACAGGAGCAAGTCCGTGAACAGGTCAGTACTTTCGTACAGCAAAGAGACAACTTGACTCCCGGATAAATGTGATATATTATCACTTGTTTTGTTGGACATATGATTGTTGATCACTTATTGAGGTCTAATGCAATATGTACACGTATGAATAGTATCATGGAAGATCTTAGACTTGGTCTCCGTTATTTTTACGGTTTGATACAACCATGATACCTAGATGATAAGACAGCATAAAGACCGAATATCTCAGAACCTCGGCAATCAATCAAACGAAATTTCGGTACCAAGACCATATGCCAATGAATGGTTCCCACCTGACTTGAAGTCTGTTAGGTTTATATCATCCTGCACATTTTTGTCTGATTGTGAGCCTACCGATACATCGTTAGTAAAGCTACTTACCATTTTTCAATTTTTCTTTTTCTTTTGACCATATTGACAGACCACACCAGTGTATATCATCACTTTCCCTTCTTTTTTCCAAGAAACTCATTTTTGATTATTATTATTTTTTTTTTTTTTGCGTTTTAAAATTTTTCGATGTTTTTGAATTTTCAAATTTTGGATTTACTCCCCCTAAAATGCAACAAACTATGATAAATTATAAAAACACAAAGATATTTACAAAAAAGATTTCCCGATGTTGGTTAACTCATGTTTTACCTCAATGCCGTTTACCAAAATTAATTTAATCAGAAATGATTTATCGAATTTTGAAAAAATGAGTTGGCACGTCGGTAAGCGGTGTGGACCATGACAACATTGACGAGTTTCTTATTGAAACAATCACGTGTGAGGTGATATTCGAGATCAACGTGTCTGGCCAAAGAGTGCTGTACGAGATGATAATAATTCATAAAGCAGCTTAAATATCGACGAGTAAAGGAGAGATAAGAAAATCAAAACCGTATCCTGCAACTGTTTTATGCATTGCAAGGAATCTGAGTGCTCTCCCAAACTGGATATCCACTCGTTGTGGATTTCAAAGTCGATTTTTGTAGCTACTAAGAAATCTCTTGACAGCAACAAGATCACAAACCTTTGGGTCCGGCTGGCCTTACACATTGCACCTGCGAAGGTCTTTGTCTTTCTCTTTCAGAAGTAGTGTGCGGTTGTTCAATCCATGCCAAGGCATCCGCACACCCGGTTGGTTTGTTCAACAAACACATTTTCTTCAATCACACCGCGAAGAAATGTACACTGCACGTTCATCTTGTTGATTTTGATCTTCGGACGTGCTGCAGGTGCGTACATTTTGATTGAATCTATCCTGGGGACCCGATCAAAGCCTTTAACAATCAAACTTTGAAATGATTTTCATTTTGTCGAAGCTTTCAATCTCTTTCATCAGACATTCTTTCACCATCATATTCTTCTTTTTCATTTTCTCTCTCCATCAAAGGCAACAACTCCTAGATATGATGATGTTTCAGAGCCGCATGTCGCCAATCTTGTGCATGAACATTCCACTATCAATAATCCTATGACTATCGAAAGTTCCTCCTGGAACATCCTGCACACTCACTCAGAGATTAGATGGAGAGGGGGACCCAAGCCTTAACAGACTTAGGTCGCCCTTGTTCATCGACGTAAGTTATCTCAACTTCTCGATGATCTAGAACTGATGATGCTCCCCCTGAAACTTTATCCGTTTTAGGTCTCCAAGCTTGTTTCCGTTTACCAGATTGTGTATTATGTACAATTTCTGGTTTTAATGGTTGTGACAAACTAGGTTTCCTTTTAACAGATTTTACTTCAGTTTTTAAAGCCTTTTCGATCACCTTCACATTTTTACGTCGTTGTTTTGTTTCTTGTTCTTTAATAGTGCGTTTATCATGTTTTGGAGAAACATGACGACGTTGTGAGTGACCTTGTTCAGAGGGGGCTCTTTCAACAAAATTTGGGTTGGGCGAGTTTGTGCAGTCTTTAATGATGTGCCCAAACTTCCCACATTTGAAACAAGTTCTCCTTTCAACAAACTTAGGAGAATCTGATCGACGACCTGACATAGAATTTGTAGACCCAGAGGTACTAGCTTCACACCCGTTTGTGTGTTGGGTGTAATTGTTATCACTATTACGTTTCAAAATGTTGACCTTTTGAACAAAATCGGTATTTGACTTATTTTCAAAAGTCTCCACTTTATCAGTACGTTTGGAGGCCACAAATTTAACGTCTTTTGCTTTCCTCTTGTAATGAGCTCCTTTTGATTCAACCTTGGCCTTAGGCTTTGGAGCTCGTTGTTGTTGTTGTTGTTTACCCTTAAAAGCGATAGGTTGTTGCTTCGTTGGTGATTTTTGATTTCCAAATTTTCTTCTAACTTCAGCTTTTGGAATCGGATCACACTGAGTTATAGAAACTCTCGGGATCGCTTTTCCCAAAAACTTACTGGTAGTATCTTCAAACACTTTATCAATCAAAGATTGATTGACATTTTTGATTGGAAAATCTTTGTCTGAATATATTTTACTATCACCGACTAAAGTGTACAACATGTTATCACTTTTAACAGTAGACACTGTTTTAGTGATAGGATCTATATCTTGTTTAACAGCAGACTGCACAGTAGGAGTAGGAGGATCACACAGAATATGATTCTCAACGGGGACTTCTACTCCTTTGCTCTTTTTAAGAGATTTATCCTCATTACTCACATCTGATTCATCATCCGAAGATTCATAGTCCTCAATGGTTGGAGGACTTTGATTTGAAGCACATGATAACTTTTCCTTGCTATCAGATGAGCCCTCCGATGAATTGTCCGTTTTGAACCCTAAGCTAGTTGTAACTTCCTCATAATCAAGAGGTACAGTTGGCTCAAAACGCGGCATTTCTTCCTCATCGGGCATTCTGGTATAGTTGTGTCTCAAACGAGGCGGACACGACTTATACCCAACGCCTTTAACGTTCCCTTTCAGTTTTTGAACGTCTATGATGTGATCAAACACATATAGGGAGTTTGAGTAACTCTCCAATTTGAGCTTGATCGCATCATGCTCGCATTTGGCAACAGCTAGCTCCTTTTTGGTTTCCTCGATGATATTAATGTAATTGTTAATACCAATTTGTTTGTTAAAAACAGTTTTTGTTAATTCGGAAACACTTTTCTTTAAAGTTTCAATTACAGATTTAAAATCCTTTTCGTTTCTAGCTAAAGCCATATTTGCCTCTTTGCACTTTGACAGTTCAATAACTAAACTCTGATTGTGACTATGAACCGTTTCAGATTCACGTTTCAATTCAGCACATTCATGTTTCATATCAGCACAATCACTACATATGCTAGGAGTTTCAGATTTTACCTGACTTGTAGAAGCTGTGACATTAGCCATAAAGGCAGTCTGAGAAGAGAAAGATCCATCTTCAGTGAGAATCTTCTCCATTTCTTCTGATGTAGCATCAGCTTTCTTGATCAAGTCAGAATTTTGACATTTCATCTCCTTGGCATCATTCGACAAACTATCAGCTTCAGAATCCATTCCCTCCTTCACGTCCGATTCTGAACTGTAATCACTCACACCTGAGCTATCTTCATCAGTGCCACTATATCCTGAACTGTCATCTTTTCCTGAAGATTTGCCATCATTGACATTCTTGACAATTTCAGCATAAAACGCAGTTCCTCCTTGATTTCCACCTTCACATTGTACAGACCAGTCACACCTTTCATCAGTTTGATTTGAGTTGGGCGTAGATGTACTTGTTTGATTTCTGAAATGATTTTGGTTGCCTTTTTGAGGTTGGGCTTGAGGTGTAACAAATCGAGGTTGATTTTGATTCGACACCAATGCCCATTGATTTGCACTTATTGATTGTGATTGTTGAGGCACATAATTCATTAACATTGCGGCCATCGAAGTCTGATTTTGACCTGGTCGTGGGTCAGTACTCCAATCCCAAGGACTTGTACAACTCATGATTGGTGTATGAAATTGAAGACCCGGTCACACACTTAATAACACACTGTTAAATCACTTTTGCAAAGCCTCTGTTAAAAACTTTAACAAGTTTCGACGAAACCCAAAGCTTAAACAATTGTGCGACGAAACTCAAAGCTTAAACAATTTTGCGATGAAACTCAAAGCTTAAACAATTTTGCGATGAAACTCAAAGCTTAAACAATTTTGCGATGAAACTCAAAGACATCTATTGACGAAACCTCATGTTGTTGTTTACTGATTCGATGAAACCTTGTAATATACGTGACGAAACCTGGTTGAATTTAAATGGCGACGAAAGGTTGATTTAATTAATGATTTGGTCGATGAAACCTTCTGATGAATTTGTGTGCGACGAAACTTAAAACAGAACCATGTGCGACGAAACCTGGTGGTCTATGATTTGAATCGACGAAACCTGGGTTTCATTTAATTATGGCGACGAAACCCTCTGATGTGTGACCTTTGACGAAAACTGTTGTAAAGCGACGAAACCTTCTGAATTTGGTGAAACCTCAAGGATTTTGACGAAATCTATGTTATGACGAAAATCATTGTATAGATCATATTTGATGATGAAAACTTATTTATTTAGGTGTAAAACATAAAACCCAACTCTTGTATATGTTCTGTTTCATCTAGACTCGAATATTTCGGTCCAGATCTGGGTTTTTCACCATTTTTAGATCTTGAACAAAAATCACGAAAATCACAGATCTAGAGCACATGTGACTTAGCAAATTGTTAGATTTACTAAATCGGGTACCATGGCTCTGATACCAATTGTAGGTCCGTTTTCGGGACCGAAACCGTGATTATCATGATTATGTTCATAGACGGGAAGATTAGAGACAGATGAAATACTTACTTGTATTGATTTTGTAACATAACATAACAAGCCGGCCCGATTAACAAGCTAACCGAACCATACCAAAGGAGTACACATCCGGGGAGAGACCAAGTGGTGATCTCTCCCTGTGAGGACTCAAACCTCTAAAACTTCCAAATGTTGCAAATGGCAAGGGGTTGCTATTTATAGCCACACCCCCTTGTCTTGCAAACACTCGGTCAAACAAATAACCCTCTCGTTTGACCACTTCAAACGAACGGGTCAATACACGTTGGTTTACCATTTCACTAACTATTACATATTCAGCATAAAATAAATCTAATCTATTTGACAAGCATCGGACACAAAATATGTATCAACAGTCATAATACTTCTCTGATGACAAATCAGTTCTTCTTCCTCAGTTCATTGCATATATTGTTCTAGAATAGCATTCTCTAGAGCTGCATCATACTCTATCTGTTCCGATTCATCAACAATTTCTGCTATCAGCGCTACTCCAGTCTTGTCTCTAATATATATGTTCCAATCGAACCCTTCATCTTCATTAGACACGACTAAAGCTTGTTCCGTTGGCTTGGAAGGCTTTTCTTGAACCTCAACTTGAACCTTCTTAGGATACGGCTTGTATTGTAGCGCCTTTTTGTAGTAATCGTTGTTGTTACCGAACGGGCTTTGGTTTCCACTAGCTTCTTGATTCTTACACTCTCTCTTGAAATGTCCTTTTTGTCGGCATCTAAAGCAAGTAACCTTTGTTTTGTCAAACCCAAGTTTGTTGCTCGAAGTACCGATATCTCTTACTGTGAGTGCTACAAACTTAGTGACCCTTCGGATGATCGAAGCCAAGCTCCACTTAATATCCATCAATTCTAATTCTTCTTCATCAACCTGATCGTAATCCTCTGTAATCATCTCAGGATTCCCGATCTTTCCAGCAACAAGACTTTTATATGATTCGAGAACAGTTGCAAGTAGTGCAATGTGTTGTTTAGCAACTTGTTCAGGAAAAGCATTCTTCAAGTTTACTGCGATGTTGCACTGGAATATATTTGGATCTGAAACAGAATGATTTGTCAGATTAGACTGTTGAATGTTCTGATTCTGGAATGGAGAGTTTGACCTGCTGCTAGAGTATCCAGTGTTCGGAAGATTTTGATAATGACTCGGGTACGATTGAGTATATGATTGACTTTGTGGCGAATGATTCGAAGAATTCATATTCGCACTGAAAGCTGTTTGAATTTTAGGACTCTGTATGTCTTGAACACCTCCCTTATAGTACACCCCAACATCTTGTACTACATTGGCATTCTGTGACTTTGCCATCTTTATCAATTCCATTTCATGTCCCTCTAATTTGTCGATAAATGATGCTAACTTGAAAAGTCGCCATCCTGGACTGTTCTTTAAGATTGTCAAATAAGTTGACCACTCTCCAATTGGAAGTGTGTCTCCCAACTTCTCAATCATCTCTTCATCTGTTTTCTTGATATTGTGCCTTCTCATTTGCACCATCAAGTGACAATAACGCTCAATCATCTGTTTTATTGTCTCACCTTTGATCATGGTAAAAATATCAAATTCTTTATTGATTAAGTCTCTTTTGCTTTTCATCATTTCGTCACTTCCCTGAAACTTATTGCAAAGTGATTCCCATAGCTGTTGTGATGTCTCATATTCTGGTAGCAAGATCATAATGTCTTCTTTGACAGATTGTTGAATTAGACTAATCATCTTTTTTTCTGCTACGTATGCATCTCTTTGATCGGGTGATAATTTGGCCAACTGAAGATCTATATCATGTTCATTTTTTGGCCATGTGTATCCGTTTTCCACAGCGATCCAACTGGCAAGATTATGTGCCTGAACCCAGTTCACGAATTTCTCATTTCCAGTTTTCGAATTCATCCATGCTCATGAGTTTGGCCGGCTTAGTAGTTGTTCCAATCTCGTTATCAATGTTCATTTGATGGACTGCTGTAACACCTCGAAAATTCATGTCCTATAATGTGTTGACACGTGTCATAAGTTTGAACGTGTGAAAGAATGTTCTTGAGGGACTAAAGTTGACGAACATGGAAAGTATGTGAATATACGAGTTCAAAATGTCAACAGTGAATAAATATACTTTATAATAACCCTACATGATGTTTATACCATCAAACGAATAAATCATGGATCATACGAAGCTAAAAGTGAGAGATTACAAACTACAGGGGTTAAATGTGTCAACATGTTTAAGTTATACCTCTGAGTGACCTTTTAGCAAACCCGAAGCTTTGTAATGATTAATTATGCCCACTAGAAAGCACGATAAAAATTTCATAAAGTTTTGTTATCGTATGAGAAAGTTATGATCAAATTCGTATGCGAGGGGTTAAAGCGTTAACGTTGAAAATTATGACATTTCGGGTTAACCAGAAGTGACCAAGGACTTAGAAAAGTGGGTACAAGTCTTAAAGCCCTTGTAGGTAAATAAGAAGGGGTCAAAATGCAAGAAATAAGTTTAGTTGACCTTTCGAAAGGCCAAGGGACAATATGCAAAAACTTGAAAATGTGAAAACCTGAAAACGAGGCTTAGGCGGGCCGCGTAAGAGTCCTTATGATCTTACGCGGGCCGCGTCAGACGCCCAGATACAGAAACTCTAGACAGCAGCCTGTATTCGCGCATAACCGACCCAAAACAGATATTTTCACATCATGGGCGATCCCTAAACAGTCCTAGGCACTTAGGGACATCTGTTGATGATCCATTATCAGTTGTAGCACTTGTTGTCAATGATCTAAGTGCTTTTGAACACTATAAAAGGCCACAAGGTTGCAACCATTTCTTCACACCTTCCTTCAGCATTTTTGATCATTTCTGGAGCTCCAAAGCAGACTCAAGTGATCACAAATCGTGCATAGGACTTCAGTAAGTTTGCTTAACCTTCCTTAGTTAAGTTTTTGCTTAGTTTTAGCTTAAAAGTCAAACCGTCGTAATTAACGGTTGACTTAAAGATTAATCACTAATGGTCCAGTGATTAGTCGAATTGAAAGTAGTTATAAGTTGGTAATTATGTGGGCATTAAACCCTTAAAAGGGCATCCTCTGGTTCCCACTCTAACTAGGTCAAATGTCGGGTCAAACTTGTTATTAAAAAGTCAACAGAATGCTTAATTTCTAATTTATGCATAATTAGCAATGTAGGACCCATACAACCTGTTTGATCATTAATATAACTTGGTAACTAATGTAAGAACATGTCTAAACATGTTCAACTCGACAATTTTCTGTTTAGACCCGGTTCGGAACCGAAAGTCGCAAAGCTTTGACTTTTGCTTTGACTTCAGTTCTGACCCGTTTTGGTATGTTTTAGAAATACCTTAGAGTTTTAATTGGACTAGGTTACATGCTAGTATAACCCTCTATGATTATACACCTTGGTTCATTAGTTATCCAATTAATATACATGATTCCGCTAATTGCTCATATGTTGACCATTATGCCCTTTTCACCTTAAAACGTGATTTTTGAAAATGTAAAAGAGTAGAAACCTTAGTTACTGATATATAAACTTGTACCCAAAA
The DNA here is from genome assembly GCA_030545235.1 of Helianthus tuberosus. Classification (NCBI taxonomy): domain Eukaryota; kingdom Viridiplantae; phylum Streptophyta; class Magnoliopsida; order Asterales; family Asteraceae; genus Helianthus; species Helianthus tuberosus. Next base: position 192,951,097 of record CM060413.1, read on the forward strand.
TTTGACTTCAGTTTGAGGTGTAGATTGAGAGTTATGCTCATTAGCGTAATTATAAAGCTTTTTAGCAATTAAACGACATAATTAGCATATAGCTTATTTAAACCTACTTTTTGATATCAAACTTGTTACCCACTGATGTAATATATTATTTTGGGATTTTTGAATATTTTTAATTAATTTTAGGCTGAGCATAACTTATAGTCATAGGCTTAATCCGGTAATTGTCGGTTATGCCCTTTCGGGCTATAAAATGAGTTTTACATATCTAATTGACCCCAAACCTTTTGCTACTGATCTTATATGATAAATAAATTATTTTAAACCATCTGGAATGATAAAAATATCAGCTTTATATATATAACCCGGAAACGGCTTCTAATCGCCTTTTTAAGCGTTTTTAACGCATAGTACGTACTAAAACTATTTTAAACATACAAGGGTTGATACATACTGATATTTTAGGTAAATTATAATATTTTAATAGTAAGCAAAAGTTGTTTAACTCAGACTTCAGTTTTGAGCTTTTCGGCTTATGGGAAATTACCAAAATGCCCCTACGGTGCATAGTTTGGTTATAATTGATAAATTTCACATATATATAATACCCTACTGTTATAACTTGGTAAACTAAGTATTTTTGTTGAACATATCAGACCTGTAACTCAGGATAATACTTAAACTCTTTTATAACCTTATAAATGACCAAACTACCCTTACGGGGCATAGTTTGTGTTTAAATTCGTTTCGGGAATAATAAAAGATATCTTACTGATGTCACAACATATTTGAGGCATATTAACTTAGGAAACCTGTATATGGCTCTAATAATTACCCGTTACGCCTCTTACGCGTTCGGTTCGGTTTATGTAACTAGTTTGCATAAATTAGCCGAAACGGGTCAAACCTTATCGGTTTTATCTCAAAATCCAGAATGTGTATGAAATACCCATATTATGCAAGTCTTCAAACTTGTCGGGTCTAAATCACATTCTATCCGGTCTTCGCTTAATCGTGCGTACGAACCGTATCTTTAAAACTAACCGGTCTAAGCTTAAGCTTAACTAAAGACCCGTTAGGATTCTAATAGGTTATTATAAACCTTCGTTCCAGAATAGGAGGACCAGTAAAAGCTACTTGCATTTGCTTATTGTGATTATTACTTTGCTCAGGTAAATACTTTTAACTTATTTTCCCTTATACGGGCTTGGGGTACGGTATTATAAAAATACCGCTTGGTCGGGCATTAAATCTTCCATCGTATGGTGGTTAATTGAACAATTTGATCGGCCCGTTTAAATATGTTTTGTTTACTTAAAGCCTTTGGGGGGTTAATGACCATGTCCCGGATATCCTTAGCATCATTTTACGAAATGGCCACGACTTAAGCGCGGGGTGTAGGCGTACACTCGTCAGTGCATAAATAAATAATGTGGTGTGTCTATTGATCTTTAACCCGGCACGATCCGGGCTACTGAACGCACAAGGAACATGTAATTCTTTTACGAGATTATATATTTAATTAATTATCCCAAGTTATAAAATGTTTATGCCACGTGCATCCAAATCAATTTTTAATCATTTTTAAAATGAGTCAGTTGATTGTATTTACCAGTGTAAACTGACGTTTTTTCCCAAAAAGATTAAATGCAGGTACTAAGCGTAATAGGCTGGATTCTCTCCTTAGCATCAATAAAGAGTCTCGCAAGCTTAAGATGCCTATCGTCTGTTGAACTACTGTTTTCTATTTATTTCGATCCGTCTGTGGATAAACTTTCAACTGTTTGTGATACATGATATTACAATATTTTATTCGGTTGAAATATATCTTTCATTTGCTTCCGTTGTGCATATTAAATATTGTGTTGTTTGACTATTATGTTGCCAACCACGTCACGATACTCCCCACCGGGCCCACCGGTGACACGGGGAATCCAGGATTGTTGCACCCCTAACTTCCTTGACTAAGAAGAAAGTAAAGTTCGTTTGGGGCCCTAAGCAGCAAGAGTCCTTTGACAATTCTATGCTTAACAAATTAACCAAATATGCTTTATGTATACCATGGTTAATGAATTGCCATAAAAGACAATTCTATGATAAACTCCCAAATAAACTATTGTCATTGTCTTATGCAACAGTTCAAAATTTAAAATGGCTGACTCGGATGAAATAAATAGTCACCCAAGGGAGAAAAATGATAACGCCCGAATTAATCTAACGGGTGCTGAACTGAAAGCGTTAGTAGACGACGCAGTTACAAAGGCCTTAGAGCGGCAGTACGAAGAATATAGTGGGACTCGAAGTAGGACCCTATCTACACTGCATTCGAAGCCACCTTCCAAGAAGGAAGAACCGAAGAAAGATGATGATCGACTCTCCTCAAACCACCACAGTGCTCCATCTCAACAGATTGTACTAAATCAAGAACCCCGTAGTAAGGGTTGCTCCTATAAATACTTTGTCTCATGTAAACCCAGGGATTTCACTGGGGAAAAAGGAGCCATTTACTGCATGACGTGGTTAGATGAGATGGATACAGTAGTGGATATCAGCGGGTGCGCTGAGAGGGATATAGTCAAGTTTGTATCGCAATCTTTTAAAGGTGAGGCTTTAGCCTGGTGGAGATCACTGATTCAAGCCACTGGGAAGATCCCATTGTATAACATGTCATGGGAATAATTCGTTCCCTCATCAGGGAGAATTACTGTCCTCAGCATGAGGTCGAGAAGATTGAGTCAGATTTTCTTTCGTTGGTAATGACCAATCTAGATTGCCAAGCTTACCTCACGAGCTTTAATACAATGTCGAGGTTGGTTCCGTATTTGGTGACCCCGAAACCCAAACGAATAGCTCGTTTCATTGGGGGTTTAGCCCCCGAGATAAAGGCAAGCGTGAAGGCCTCTCGGCCAGCTACTTTCAGATCCGTAGCTGACATATCTCTGTCCCTCACTCTGGACGCGGTCAGACAAAGATCGCTGAGGAACAAAGATGCTGAGAAAAGAAAACGTGAAGATGATAATTCACGAAGGTCAAACAAGAAGCACCGAGGAAACGGTGACAACAAGAGGGGGTTTGAGTCAAAGAAGGATGGGCATCAGTCTGGTGATAAGCCCAAGTGCAAGATTTGCAAGAAACAGCACTTTGGAAAGTGCAGACTCGAATCGAACTCGCAGACTCAGTCAAGAACTTTTGCTTGCGGGATATGCAAGTCCAAGGAACACAAGACCTTGGATTGCAAAAAGCTGAAGGATGCAACGTGCTACAGTTGCAATGAGAAAGGGCACATTAAAACCAACTGCCCTAAATACGCCAAGAAGCCTGAAGAGGCCAAGAAGACCAATGCTAGGGTCTTCAGAATGGATGCAAAGGAAGCGGTTCTAGACGACAATGTGATTACAGGTACTTTCCTTGTAAATGATGTCTATGCAAGAGTACTTTTTGATTCAGGCGCTGATAAGTCTTTCGTAGATAATAAGTTTTGCAAATTGTTGAATTTACCTGTCAAAACCTTAAGTGTGAATTACGAGGTGGAGTTAGCAGATGGCACCATAGAAACCGTCTCAACTATATTAGATGGATGTGTTATATCCATTAAGAACCACTCTTTTCCCTTGTCCCTACTTCCCTTCAAGTTAGCCGGTTTCGACATAGTTTTGGGTATGGACTGGTTATCTCATAACCAGGCCCAAATTGTCTGTAACAAGAAGCAAGTGGTGATTAAGACTCCATCTAGTGAATCACTTACCATTCGGGGAGATACCCAATATGGACTGCCTGAGCAAGTGACTATGCTCAAGGCCTCTAAGTGTTTGAAGAAGGGTTGTGTCATCTACATGGCACAGGTGACTATTGATGAGCCGAAACCCAAGATTGAAGACATCCCCGTCATTTCTGAATACCCATAAGTTTTTCCTGAAGAACTACCTGGTTTACCACCAGATAGGCAAGTGGAATTCAGAATTGACATCATCCCTGGAGCAGCACCTGTTGCTAGAGCACCTTACAGGTTAGCACCAACAGAAATGAAGGAATTGAGGACACAACTGGATGAATTGCTAGCTAAAGGTTTCATTAAACCTAGTTCGTCTCCTTGGGGAGCACCAGTCTTGTTTGTCAAGAAAAAGGATGGATCGATGCGTCTGTGCATCGATAACGTGAACTTAATAAGGTCACAATAAAGAATAGGTATCCTTTGCCCAGGATCGACGATCTGTTCGATCAACTGCAGGGGGCAAGTTATTTCTCGAAGATTGACTTGAGGTTAGGCTACCACCAACTGAAGGTTAGAGATGAAGACGTACACAAAACTGCATTTAGGACTCGTTATGGTCATTACGAGTTCCTAGTGATGCCTTTTGGGCTCACTAATGCACCTGCCGCGTTCATGGATCTCATGAATCACGTTTGCAAGCCATACTTAGATAAATTCGTCATCGTTTTCATCGACGACATTCTCATCTACTCAAAGAACCAAGCTGACCATGAGAAACACCTTCGCTGTATTCTTAAACTTCTACATCATGAGAAACTCTACGCCAAATTTTCCAAGTGTGAATTTTGGCTTCGTGAAGTCCAATTTCTTGGACATGTGGTTAGCGAACGCGGAATCCAAGTAGATCCCGCTAAAGTTGAAGCTGTCATGAATTGGCAGGAGCCAAAGACGCCTACAGAGATTCGTAGCTTCCAGGGATTGGCAGGACATTACAGGCGTTTCATTGAAAATTTTTCAAGGATTGTTGCACCCCTAACTTCCTTGACTAAGAAGAAAGTAAAGTTCGTTTGGGGCCCTAAGCAGCAAAAGTTGAGCAACGCTCCTGTGCTGACATTGCCTGAAGGTACCGAAGAATTCGTGGTTTACTGCGACGCATCACACACTGGCATGGGATGTGTGCTTATGCAAAAAGGCAAAGTTATTGCCTATGCATCACGACAGTTAAAGGTGCATGAAAAGAATTACACCACCCATGACTTGGAGTTGGGTGCCGTTGTATTCGCACTAAAACTGTGGAGGCATTATTTGTATGGCATCAAGTGTGTGATCTATTCTGATCACAAGAGCCTCCAGCACCTGTTTAACCAGAAGGATTTGAACATGAGGCAGCGCCATTGGATGGAGACTTTAAATGATTATGATTGTGAAATCAGATACCATCCAGGTAAAGCAAACGTGGTTGTTGATGCCTTAAGCAGGAAGGAAAGGGTGAAACCCATCAGAATCAATGCCAAGAGCATTGAGATAAGGAACGGTTTGAATGAAAGGTTGTTAGCTGCACAGAAGGAAGCTGTGTTGGAAGCTAACTATCCTAATGAAAAACTGGGAGTCGCTGAAGAGCAACTATCTCAGGGCAAGGACGGAATCCTGAGGTTAAATGGAAGAATATGGGTTCCAGTTTATGGAGGACTTCGAGATGTTATCCTCCAGGAAGCCCACAGCTCTAAATATTCCGTTCATCCTGGAGCTGATAAGATGTACCAGGATCTGAAGGCGAATTATTGGTGGATAGGCTTGAAGAAGTCTGTAGCCACCTATGTAGCTAAATGCTTGACGTGTGCGCAAGTCAAGGCAGAACATCAGAAACCATCAGGTTTGCTACAACAGCCTGAACTTCCCACTTGGAAGTGGGAAATGGTAACTATGGATTTTATCACCAAGTTACCTAAGACAAGGAAAGGAAACGATACCATTTGGGTGATCGTAGACAGACTGACTAAGTCAGCACATTTCCTACCCATTAAGGAGACTTACAGCTCCGACATGTTAGCCCAGTTGTACGTGGATAAGATTGTAGCTTTACATGGCATACCTGTGTCTATTATCTCTGACAGAGATACTAGATACACGTCACATTTTTGGAAAAGTTTCCAACAATCTTTGGGCACGTGTTTAAATTTTAGTACGGCTTACCATCCTCAGACGGACGGACAGAGTGAGCGTACCATCCAAACGTTGGAAGACATGCTACATGCATGTGTGATCGATTTAGGTGGTAGTTGAGATAACCACCTGCCGTTAATCGAATTCTCCTATAACAATAGCTACCATACCAGCATTAAGGCTGCGCCTTTCGAGGCCTTATACGGTAGAAAATGCAGAACGCCCGTTTGTTGGGCGGAAGTTGGAGATGTCCAATTATCAGGACCAGAGATACTCTTTGAAACGACGGACAAGATTGTCCAGATTTGTGACCGTCTCAAAGCTGCCCGAGATAGGTAGAAGAGTTACGCAGATCCAAAGCGTAAACCTATGAAATTCGAAGTAGGTGACAAAGTGTTGCTTAAAGTATCACCCTGGAAGGGAGTGATGCGATTTGGTAAGAAAGGCAAGCTAAGCCCGAGATACATAGGACCTTTCGAGGTTATCGAACGCGTCGGATCAGTTGCCTATAAGCTAAACTTACCTGAAGAGCTTAGTGGTATTCATAATGTATTCCACATCTGCAATCTGAAGAAGTGTTTCGCTGACGAATCACTGGTCATACCACATACAGATGTGCATATAGATGAGAGCTTAAAATTTGTGGAAAAACCATTGTCGATTGAAGATCGACAGGTTAAGAAGCTTCGAAGGAAGCATGTGCCTATTGTAAAGGTAAAATGGGATGCCCGTAGAGGTCCCGAATACACGTGGGAGGTTGAGTCCACAATGAAAGAAAAATACCCTCATTTATTTCAATAAATCTCGAGGTTGAGATTTCTTTTAAGGGTGTGAGGATGTAACACCTCGAAAATTCACGTCCTATAATGTGTTGACACGTGTCATAAGTTTGAACGTGTGAAAGAATGTTCTTGAGGGACTAAAGTTGACGAACATGGAAAGTATGTGAATATACGAGTTCAAAATGTCAACAGTGAATAAATATACTTTATAATAACCCTACATGATGTTTATACCATCAAACGAATAAATCATGGATCATACGAAGCTAAAAGTGAGAGATTACAAACTACAGGGGTTAAATGTGTCAACATGTTTAAGTTATACCTCTGAGTGACCTTTTAGCAAACCCGAAGCTTTGTAACGATTAATTATGCCCACTAGAAATCACGATAAAAATTTCATAAAGTTTTGTTATCGTATGAGAAAGTTATGATCAAATTCGTATGCGAGGGGTTAAAGCGTTAACGTTGAAAATTATGACTTTTCGGGTTAACCAGAAGTGACCAAGGACTTAGAAAAGTGGGTACAAGTCTTAAAGCCCTTGTAGGTAAATAAGAAGGGGTCAAAATGCAAGAAATAAGTTTAGTTGACCTTTCGAAAGGCCAAGGGACAATATGCAAAAACTTGAAAATGTGAAAACCTAAAAACGAGGCTTAGGCGGGCCGCGTAAGAGTCCTTATGATCTTACGCGGGCCGCGTCAGACGCCCAGATAGAGAAACTCTAGACAGCAGCCTGTATTCGTGCATAACCGACCCAAAACAGATATTTTCACATCATGGGCGACCCCTAAACAGTCCTAGGCACTTAGGGACATCTGTTGATGATCCATTATCAGTTGTAGCACTTGTTGTCAATGATCTAAGTGCTTTTGAACACTATAAAAGGCCACAAGGTTGCAACCATTTCTTCATACCTTCCTTCAGCATTTCTGATCATTTCTGGAGCTCCAAAGCAGACTCAAGTGATCACAAATCGTGCATAGGACTTCAGTAAGTTTGCTTAACCTTCCTTAGTTAAGTTTTTGCTTAGTTTTAGCTTAAAAGTCAAACCGTCGTAATTAACGGTTGACTTCAAGATTAATCACTAATGGTCCAGTGATTAGTTGAATTGAAAGTAGTTATAAGTTGGTAATTATGTGGGCATTAAACCCTTAAAAGGGCACCCTCTGGTTCCCACTCTAACTAGGTCAAATGTCGGGTCAAACTTGTTATTAAAAAGTCAACCGAATGCTTAATTTCTAATTTATGCATAATTAGCAATGTAGGACCCATACAACCTGTTTGATCATTAATATAACTTGGTAACTAATGTAAGAACATGTCTAAACATGTTCAACCCGACAATTTTCTGTTTAGACCCGGTTCGGAACCGAAAGTCGCAAAGCTTTGACTTTTGCTTTGACTTCAGTTCTGACCCATTTTGGTATGTTTTAGAAATACCTTAGAGTTTTAATTAGACTAGGTTACATGCTAGTATAACCCTCTGTGATTATACACCTTGGTTCATTAGTTATCTAATTAATATACATGATTCCGCTAATTGCTCATATGTTGACCATTATGCCCTTTTCACCTTAAAACGTGATTTTTGAAAATGTAAAAGAGTAGAAACCTTAGTTACTGATATATAAACTTGTACCCAAAATTTGACTTCAGTTTGAGGTGTAGATTGAGAGTTATGCTCATTAGCGTAATTATAAAGCTTTTTAGTAATTAAACAACATAATTAGCATATAGCTTATTTAAACCTACTTTTTGATATCAAACTTGTTACCCACTAATGTAATATATTATTTTGGGATTTTTGAAGATTTTTAATTAATTTTAGGCTGAGCATAACTTATAGTCATAGGCTTAATCCGGTAATTGTCGGTTTTGCCCTTTCGGGCTATAAAATGAGTTTTACATATCTAATTGACCCCAAACCTTTTGCTACTGATCTTATATGATAAATAAATTATTTTAAACCTTCTGGAATGATAAAAATGTCAGCTTTATATATAGAACCCGGAAACGGCTTCTAATCGCCTTTTTAAGCGTTTTTAACGCATAGTACGTACTAAAACTATTTTAAACATACAAGGGTTGATACCTGCTGATATTTTAGGTAAATTATAATATTTTAACAGTAAGCAAAAGTTGTTTAACTCAGACTTCAGTTTTGAGCTTTTCGGCTTATGTGAAATTACCAAAATGCCCCTACGGTGCATAGTTTGGTTATAATTGATAAATTTCACATATATATAATACCCTACTGTTATAACTTGGTAAACTAAGTATTTTTGCTGAACATATCAGACCTGTAACTCAGGATAATACTTAAACTCTTTTATAACCTTGTAAATGACCAAACTACCCTTACGGGGCATAGTTTGTGTTTAAATTCGTTTCGGGCATAATAAAAGATATCTTACTGATGTCACAACATATTTGAGGCATATTAACTTAGGAAACCTGTATATGGCTCTAATAATTACCCGTTACGCCTCTTGCGCGTTCGGTTCGGTTTATGTAACTAGTTTGCATAAATTAGCCGAAACGGGTCAAACCTTATCGGTTTTATCTCAAAATCCAGAATGTGTATGAAATACCCATATTATGCAAGTCTTCAAACTTTTCGGGTCTAAATCACATTCTATCCGGTCTTCGCTTAATTGTGCGTACGAACCGTATCTTTAAAACTAACCGGTCTAAGCTTAAGCTTAACTAAAAACCCGTTAGGATTCTAATAGGAGGACCAGTAAAAGCTACTTGCATTTGCTTATTGTGATTATTACTTTGCTCAGGTAAATACTTTTAACTTATTTTCCCTTATACGGGCTTGGGGTACGGTATTATAAAAATACCGCTTGGTCGGGCATTAAATCTTCCATCGTATGGTGGTTAATTGAACAATTTGATCGGCCCGTTTAAATATGTTTTGTTTACTTAAAGCCTTTGGGGGGTTAATGACCATGTCCCGGATATCCTTGGCATCATTTTACGAAATGGCCACGACTTAAGCGCGGGGTGTAGGCGTACACTCGTCAGTGCATAAATAAATAATGTGGTGTGTCTATTGATCTTTAACCCGGCACGATCCGGGCTACTGAACGCACAAGGAACATGTAATTCTTTTACGAGATTATATATTTAATTAATTATCCCAAGTTATAAAATGTTTATGCCACGTGCATCCAAATCAATTTTTAATCAATTTTAAAATGAGTCAGTTGATTGTATTTACCAGTGTAAACTGACGTATTTTTCCAAAAAGATTAAATGCAGGTACTAAGCGTAATAGGCTGGATTCTCTCCTTAGCATCAATAAAGAGTCTCGCAAGCTTAAGATGCCTATTGTCTGTTGAACTACTGTTTTCTATTTATTTCGATCCGTCTGTGGATAAACTTTCAACTGTTTGTGATACATGATATTACAATATTTTATTCGGTTGAAATATATCTTTCATTTGCTTCCACTGTGCATATTAAATATTGTGTTGTTTGACTATTTTGTTGCCAACCACGTCACGATACTCCCCACCGGGCCCACCGGTGACACGGGGAATTCGGGGTGTGACAACTTCGTTTGCATTGGATGATGAAGCTCCGATAGCAAAAGCGTTATGAAAATCATCCATCTTATCAAATCATTGCTTAAACTGAAAACACGCTCAAACTATGAATACAATTAGCAATATAACAAGTTCGGGCGAACTTGTATATGAAACAGATAAAAAACTCAGTTTTAACATGTTCGGTCGAACTTGTATGAAGATCTTCAAATTTTATCACAAACAACCAAGTTCGGTCGAACTTGATTAGGAATTTTGAAAGTTTTCAAGTTTTACCACATGCTCGGTCGAACTTCAACAGATCCAAGATAAGTTCGGGCGAACTTAGTCTCAGTTTCACTGAAATAAGTCCAAATTCGGTCGAACTTGATTAAAAACACTCTGATTTTGATGACTTTTATGTAAGTTCGGTCGAACTTGATGATTAAGTTCGGCCGAAGTTCGATTCCAAAAATTGGTTTTTCAACATTTTTGACATCAATTCGTTTGATTTTAGATTCCAAATTTTCAGGGGTTTATCTTTAGTGTATTTTACATGACATATCAAAATTTTGGCAGAGTTTCACCATGAATTCATGACATTTTATGAAAAAGTTAAGAAAAATGGTAGAAATGAGTAGAAATAGAGTAGTTCTCGTGATGATTTCACCAAATCAGGTATCCGTGGCTCTGATACCACTTGTTAGGATCGCTCCAATACAGCACAAGAACCTAGATTTGTATCTAATGTCCAATTAGGCGGAAACTAAATGACATGATTACCAAACACGGAGAATTACTCATTAAACATCAGTTTATTGATTAAAAGTTCAATACATTCGAGTTCCGGATCGGCCAGAGCTTCGCCATCAGTGTGCCAAAAATTATTACAATGAAGACCCAAGCACCACTATATATAGACATGCAAGTTCGGCTGAAACTGACAATGGGTATGATCAAGTTCGGCCGAACTTGATCAACCCACATACAAGTTCGGCCGAACTTGTATGTTACACTTAAATATTTTCTATTTTTCTAACGTACCAAGCTCTATACTATACAGACTCGATACAAGACTGAGACATAGACATTCTGCACCAACATATGATTTGTAGAGCTTATTCATGAAGGTTTTGTTGTGGGAGAAAGAGGATATAAATGAGGGAGGAGAGAGAGCAGAGATTCATTTAGGTTTGAATTTTAAATTTTGAATTTAAATGAAGAGGGAAAACAATTATGTATTATTATTATTATTATTATTATTATTATTATTATCTTTTATTATTAAGTATTTTAAGTTGTTAAATTAACTAAATTATGATGTAATAATGACATAAGAAAAGCCGAGTTGGCATGTCTGAGAGCTCGACACCTCAGCTTTTCTTATGTCATGCTCTTCTTTCCTTTTATAGATATAAAGATAAAGATAGATTACTAATTTAAAATCTTTGAAAATACAATCAAAATAGAAAGTGGAGGAATAACATAAATTCAAATTTCAAAATTATGGCTCTTGATTCAAAATTCAAACCATATGCATATATTGGGCATGTTTGGCTAAGGGGCTGTTTGGTAGCCTCTGAATGGTCATTAAGAGGCTACCTCTTAATGGAACCATTAAGAATTTTACCAATGAGAAGGTAGAAGAATGTGACATGTGATGATTTACCATTCAGAGGTTACCTCTTAACCATTCAGACTTGAGGTTACCTCTTATTCATTCAGAGGTTTTAAACCATTAAGAGGTAGCATCTGAATGGTCATTAAGAGGCTACCAAACAGCCCCTAAGCTTATTATAGTTAAAAAGGACTTTTGGGAAAATGACTTTTTGAAAAAGAGTTTTTAAAAAAAGTGTTTGGATTAGCTTATGGGATGGGAAAAGCCAATAAGTCAATAAGTTGTTTTTTTTAAAAGTGTTTGGCTTAGCTTATTGATGTAAAATGACTAAAATGGACATTCTTTCATAAGTCAATAAGTTGCTTTTTAAAAAAGTGTTTGGCTTAGCTTTTTGTTTCTCTTCTCTTAATAAAAAGTTTAATTTAATAAAAAAAGCCTACAAAATAAAAAATATGTCTTTTACAAAAGTTAAAACACAATAATACCACCATAGTTCTCATAGTACATTCATCCATACAATTGAAATGATGTCATATTCATCTCCGCAATGTCATTATATCTTGCGCAATGATATCTCGGATCGCTGACATATACATATCATCATTTGCACGTCGTGTAGCCTGATCTTCTTCGCGAATTTCATCGCTAGTACCACCTCGTCTAGGATTGTACGATTCTTGTTGTGCCCTATCAAATTTGCACCCTTAAATTTTTCCAAATTTGCACCCTTAAATTTGACAAACTCTTTATTTACCTACGAGATAAGACGTTGATTATTGGATTTTCAAGTTGCAATCACAAATTCATTAATTAATAACTTACCTTTATTTTCTCCTCCCACCACTCATCCGATGCCTCGATTAAGCTTCTTGTCCCACCGATCCCAGTTTCAAGCCTTATTAAGCGGTCATAAAGCTTCCAATCTTTTTTCATGGCGTCCCATTTGTTTTTAAGTTGTTTTCTATCAAAGACTTTGCCGGTTTTTTCGTTCATGGTTTTTTCTATATTCTCCCACCCAATCTTATTAAAGTGACCACAAGGTTTATTACCTTTTATAGTTTCAAGCTTGCAAGCTTCGACAAAGTCCATAAACGCATCATTATTCCACAAGAATTTTGGTTTATTCTTTTTAGTTGACGTTTCACAATCAACAACATTTGTGTGGTAAGCATCCATTATCTGATACATATACGCATAAAAATGGATCCAAATCTGATTAATCGAACCCATACAGCAAACAATACAACAAACAGATGCGTTAATTTTGTTTTTACACTACATATCCAGCAACAATCAACAATACAACAAATCTGATTTAAGATGCCAAAAAAAACAGTAAACAAACAGACCCAATCTGATTTTTACACTTACATATCCAGCAACAAATCAACAAACAGATGCATTAATTTTGTTTTTAGCATGCATTAATAGATCCAATTTGAAACATATTTACCATGTATTAACAGATCCAAATCTTATTAATCGAACAACAAGCAAACAAATCCAATTTGAAACAGATTTAAGATGCAATTTCGAACAGCAAACATATCGAATTTGAAACAGATTTAACATGCAATCACTGTGAATTGGAATATCTGAGAATTGGAAACATTCCTGCGGTGAACAGATCTGATGAGCGCCGGAGAAGGAGAAGGAACCGCCGGAGAAGGAGAAGGAACCGCCAGAAGCGGAGAAGGAACAGATCTGTGTCGGCTTGCTGCTGTGTGTTTAGGAGAGAACGATGTGATGAATGTGCTGTGTTGGCTTGCTGAACAGATAGGGCGGACACAAATATAAGGGGTAAGTTAGTAATTTGTTTATTGAAAAGTCATATCTGAATCAAGAAGTCACAAATACTTGGCTTTTCAAAACCTCTGTTTCCTTCCTTCCAAAAAGCCATTTCACAAAAGGACTTTTGAGTTATCCAAACACAAAATTGACTTATTGGCTTATCCATAAGTCAATAAGCTAATAAGCTGGTTTGAGAAGCCAATCCAAACATGCCCATAACATAAATCACCATTCTCTTTCTCCCTCTCTCTCCTGTTGAACATCCATTCTCTCTCACACCTCTGAGCAGAACCAGCCAACCACCACCACTACAAACACCTAAATCACCACCGCTAGGGTTTCTAGACACAGACCTTGACCACCGTTGAGACAACGCCGGACTTATCTCCGACTTCACATCAACACATCGAGTACTTCTATCTCCGACCTAAATCACCCCGATGACGGTTAAATAGATTCTTCCAATCAAATCGGCAGGCAACAGTAAGTTAACAAACTGGTTCTCTAGAGAGTAGCTCTAAATTTTCGTTTAAGAGTTATTGTTTTTGATTTAGGGATAGATTCAAGGTTTGTTTTCCTGTTTTTTTTGTTTGATTTTCGAGTTACATATGTGGTGATTGTTCATGTTTGTTAGTTCAAATCGTGATAGGTACTAGTAGCAGAAGGTGTTGTTGGAGTAGTGGTATCTATTGACAAAGAGTTGGAGGTGAAGAAGCAATTTATTTAAAGATATATTAATGGACAAGATTATACAAAATAAATTGAATATAGATTAAAAGTAAGTGCAACTTTATGGTTAATATGTTAATTTAGAGATATATAGTAAGAATTTTTCTAACTAAACATCTAACATTTTCTATCAGAGCTGGGAATCTCATTCGTATGTGGATGGATGACGCTGGCTTGACTACGTGAGATTTTGATTTTTCTGTATATTGACTTTGGAGAAATCTCAACTGAGATTGCCATTCGTTTCAGGTCGGTGGATCAGGGAATGTTCTTCGTCGAGTTCAACCACCAATTGCTAGCAAAAAGGCTCTTTTAATTGGTTCCCATCTGGTAAACCAATATCTTTATTATCGAGTTCAACCACCAAATGCTATGAAAGATATGGATACTACTCAGTTCAGGTATCATTTTTACTTTTATGGATTTAGTGTTATTATTATGGATTGCAACTGATTTAGAAATATGTGATTTTGGATGAAGGTCATCAAGCTTCTATGTGCTTTTCTGTAATTTATATGGATTATGGAATATAGTTATTTCTTTAGAAAAGAGGAGGTGAAGGTTATAATGACAACGCAAAAGTTGAAGAATTTGCTAAAAGTTGTTGAATATTGACGATTGAATCTGAGCATGTTGCTAAAAGTGTGTATTCTCAACAACCGGTAAGACTTATTGTTAAACTTAAAAAGTTCTTATATGTAAAGGTCTATAAAAATTGGCTCAACTACAACTGTAAAATATTTTAGCGCTTACGCCAAACAACACTGCTCACCCAATGCTGTCATGGCTTCTTTTGTGTTTCGAATGATTAAGATACATGATTTTGTTTTTGCAAAGATCGTTTTATGTGTAATTATACTTAAACTTTGGTGAGCTGTTTTAACATACGTTTTTTAAAAGAAAGTTTTAATCAGATCAAGAGGAGCAAATGTGGATTTGGTTTATCTTTGGATTCGTCTTAACAAGACCTTTCCAAAGATATCAAAATTAGTATGTTAAACAAGACCTTTCAAGAAAGGTTTCATTTATAATAAAAGTATTTTAATTACTGATTAAATTATCTTTTAGAAAGAAAGGCTTGCAAATGCTACAAGACCTTTCAAAAAGGGTAAGGTTGCTGGATGACTGGTTGCTGGATGTTTTAAATATAATGCTGATCTTGCTGAAGCTTTGGATGCAAAACAGAATTACCCTGTTAATCTTCCAATGGATACCTCTAAATGTCATGTCATCAGTGAACCTATTGGTGTTGTTGGGCTGATTACTCCATGGTACTCTCTACCTCTACTGTAATAATGATTTATATTTTGTAATAAATATTTTTCTTATAGTCTATTATATTTGTTTTCTATAGGAATTATCCTTTGCTAATGGCAGCTACTTGGAAAGTTGCATCTGTTGATACCGCTAATCTTAATGAAATGCAAGCTTCAGTCGGGAAGATGGTAATTAGCATGCCCTTATTTGCAATTTGATTATTATTTTACAAGCTTTAAATCCCAAAGGAACCATCAATGAATGCACTCATGTGTGTTATGTGTTATACAGGAGTTATAATGAACGATGAGACTGTGCATCAGTTATGCAAACAGGCTGTTTCGCAGGTATATACATACTTTCATTTGTGATATGATCTACTAAGTGTTTCTAAGTTCAGTTTTGTCGATGTGTGTTTTTTTCCGTAGGCTCATGCTGGAGCGGATGTTGTAAGTCCCAGTGACTTGATGGATGGTCGTGTAGGGGCAATTCGGTCAACCCCCTTGACGCTGAAGGTTTCCAACATGTGTCTATTATATCCTATACTGCAAAGTAAGTTTTTAATTTACTTCACAGCTATAGTATGATTTTCATATTGCTTTTGAGTTGGCTGGTTTCCTTAAAACATGTCTGCTTTTGTTGTGTACAGATACAACAGCTCATTTTACGGTCCATTTCGAGAATCTTTAGACTCGAATCCCCGTTTTGGAGACAAGAAAATGTGTGTTACTACTGTGTTTCTTTGTTTATTAGTTTAATAATGTGAAAACTTGATGGAATAAAGTGTATTTACTGTGGAGACAATACAAAAGTTACCAGATGAACACTGCAAACTATAGAGAGGCCCTGATTGAATTACGTGCAGATGAGTCTGAATGGGCAGACATCCTTCTGGTCGGTATTTTCTTTTTCTTTTTTTAAGTTTTATTGTATACCGATGAAA
This sequence comes from Helianthus tuberosus, assembly GCA_030545235.1. NCBI lineage: Eukaryota > Viridiplantae > Streptophyta > Magnoliopsida > Asterales > Asteraceae > Helianthus > Helianthus tuberosus. Next base: position 192,967,623 of record CM060413.1, read on the forward strand.
TAATATTTTAACTGTAACCACCTATACTTGGTCACAGGTAAAACCAGGCTTGCCTTACTTGGATGTCGTTAGGTTGCTCCGTGATAACTCTTCATTGCTAATCGCTGCATATCAGGTAATCATTAGTTCTAATGTTCATATCACGTGATATGTATCGCCGCATTTACAACCACAAAGGGGTTGAGTTAAGGGGTAAGGTCTGGGATTTGTGTATAATCACTGTATATATTTCTTCAACATGTTTTTTTTATAATATAAGTTTATATTTTTAAAGGGGCTGAATCTGACACATATTGTGAAACTATAATTTTGCTTTAGCATATGTTAATGTAAGAGAGTATGAGTCTCTTCAACATGACAAGAGAAGAGACTATTGATGCATACTTGATGCCATAGGATATCGTGTTCATCTCGAAGATTAGCATCCACTTGAAATCAAGTTTGGGATTATTCAGCAAGAAAGTGTTTCTAAAAATATCCTTTTTATTTGCTGATGATGATCTTACATTATTCCTTTATTAATCTAATATTTTTTTATTCATTTGAAGATGGTGTCAAAAGACATGCTCTTTCAGCCCTCAATGCTGGTGCAGGGTCTTCTTCTCGCTTGACGCATACCTGCTGTTTTTTACAGCTCATTTTTAACCTTGACGGTCGTGTCTATTGTTTAACTCATATACCGTACTTTCATTAATAGACGATATGCCATCCGAGTTAGCTGGAAGCATAATGATCTTGATGATGTTGTCAAAGACACTTATCATCACACCTTCTTTGAAATGCTTGGTAATGGGTCATTTGGTAATCGTTTTAAAGAAGCCATCGGATGGGCATGGGAGCCTCTCACAATGCCACTGCCTTAAATTTCTTTTCTTATATTATCATGATTATCTCTCATATTAATTTGATATATATATATATATATATAGGTAAAGAGTACGGTACAAATTACCTTATCGTACATTATATACGCGAACATAATAGCCATACACGTGTCCTGATTGGTTTTTTCATATATAAGGTTAAATGAGACAATCAATTCAACCATCTGAGGGTAAATTCGTCTCTTCATTCAATCAGCGAGCGAGAAGTTCGTTACACTAATATCCCGGTATTTATCATTCGAATCAATTTCAAATTTTTCATAATTCTCAATTTGCAGTTATCGTTCTTCTGTGTTAGGGTTTTATTCAGTTGTTTTTTTTTTCGATGGATCCACAGAGCAGCACTGGACATGCAAATGTTGATGTTGAAGAAAGTCGACCTATCGGTGATCATGCTCAATTATCTGCATATTAGAGAGTTTCTATTGAGGATGTTTTAAATCCGCCATCTGCAAATTCAAATCCAATTGCAAGTTCAAGTGCTCTAAACGATTGTTTTAATGGTAATTAAGTTAATTCAGATCTCTAGAATGTTCGTATACCTGTTTTTTGTTTAATCGCTCATCTGATTTTACATTGTTGTAACTGTTTTTGAAGTTTGAATGTTGAGTATATTTTTTGACATGTAAGCAACATGTACAAATTCGCATGTTATTAGTCTTTCAATTCGCATTTGATTTTTTTTTCCTTAATTATTTCGCATGCTATGATATATTAAATCGCATAGATAAATCAGATTAATCAAATTCATCAATTTCGCATGTTTTCTTCATAGATTTCGCATGTTTTTTATTTTTCTGATTTGATTCATTTAGATGAAAGGGTTTACACTCCGGAGGTTCAAGCATCAGCTACACCTGTGGTTGGAATGCAATTTATCTCTATTGAACAAGCATATGCGTTTTACCAATCATATGCTAAGTTAGCTGGTTTTTCTATTCGGAAAGGTGGTGAAGTACACAGTGGTGGTATAATCAAAACTATGTATTTTGTTTGTTCTAAAGAGGGACATAAGCCACTGTGTATTGACGATCGTTCGAAGTCAAAAAAGCAATTCAAAACAAGGAACAGGAGGACTATTAGAACTGGATGCAAAGCTCAACTTGTGATTTGCACTGTTGATGGTAGATTATATACAGTAAAGAGATTTGTTGATGGTCATAATCATAAGTTTGTTTGTCAAGATGATATTCACATGCTGCCAGCTTACAGACAATTATCAGATGTCCAGGAGGAGTTGGTTTGGGAACTAGGCACTTTAAACCTTGGTCCTGTCAAAGCTTTCCATATAATGAGGAAACGTTATGGTGGTTTCGAGAACGTTGGTGCCACGGTTGATGATTGCAAAAATTTTAGGAAGCGAATTAACAGCTATATAGGAGAATATGATGCTGACATGGTGATTAATAAGATGACTGACAAAAAACAGTATTTAGCTGATTATTCGTTTGAATATTCTGTTGATGATGGCAAACGTTTAACTGGGTTGTTCTGGGCTGATGGTTTATGCAAGCTTAACTGTATGGAATTTGGGGATGTGATATCCTTTAATGCAACTTTCAAGACAAACAGGTTAGTGTTTGAAGACAAACATGTTTTTTTTACTATTTCCGCATGTTATATGTCTTCATGAGCTGTTATATCGCATGTGTAAAATTGGTGTTGACTATATCGCATGTTATACTTTTGTTTTCGCATGTGGTTTTTTGTAATTCGCATGTTTTCAACGTATTTTCGCATGTGTTGTGCAGGTACAAGATGGTGTTTGTCCCGTTCACTGGCATTGACAACCACTGTCGAAATGTAACATTTGGAGCTGGGTTGTTGGCATCGGAGAGCATTGAATCATATAAATGGCTTCTGAATTCATTTTTAAAGTCATTTGGTCAGCAGCCAAAGGTTGTAGTGACTGATCAAGACCCTGCTATGAAACAGGCTATTGAGGAGGTTTTCCCTGTCAGCAGACACAGATTGTGCATGTAGCACATAATAAAAAAAGTGGCAGATAAGGTATAGTATGCTATATTGTCTTCTGTTAGTGTTATTTTTTTGTATATTATATATTTTTGTTATAAGTTGATATAAAAAGCATTTATTGTCATAGGTTGGACACGAGTTGTGCAATAACGATGAGTTTAAAAGGAGGATGTGCGACATTGTATGGACTGATTCGATTGAGCCCGAAGAATTCGAGAGACAGTGGAAGTTGGTGATGTTTGAGTTTGGTCTCACAGAAAACAAATGGATCGATGATATGTTTGTGATGAGATCCATGTGGATTCCGGCTTTTTACCGACACGAGCCAATGTCGGGACTTATGAGAACAACCTCAAGATCAGAGAGTGAGAACCATTTTTTCTGCCAGGTGTCTAATTCACAACTCACTCTCGTAGAGTTTATGAATCATTTCGATGGTGCAATGGATGTCCAACGTTTTAATCATAGAAAGAATGATCATATTTCAAGATATACTGAGCCTGCTGATTTGACCGGAACTTCTTTGGAAGAAGATGCTGCTAAGAGATTCACCAGGTCTATATTCTTTGATCAGCAAATAGAGATTTGTGGTACAATTTCTGAATGTCTGCCGATGGACACCAAAGTAGAGGGTCCACAAATCAGGATAATGTTGAAGGACTTTAAAGCCCATGGAAATGGTTTATTGGAGGTATTATAGCATATTTATTTCACACATGCGATTTGTTGATAACAATATGCGATTTTTTTTTATCATGCGATTTTCAAAATTTATTCATTTGCATGATTTTGTTAGGCATGCGAAATTGTTATGTTATACATGCGATTTTAATTGTTACTATATATATATATATATATATATATTGGTTTTTCCTAGGTATGGTTCAAGAATCTTGAAGATGATGTAACTACACAGTGTAACTGTTTGCGTTTTGAGCATATGGGCTGCTATGCAAACACATTTATTTTCTTTTCAAGATGTTTGGTGTTAAAGAAATACCAAACAAATATGTTATGAAGAGATGGACGAAGGATATTGTTCCGAATGAGTTAAATGTGAAGTACAATCTAAATGTGGGTGGCAAGGATGTGCAACACAAGGCTAAACGGATTGCTCGTGAAATCATCCACACAGGGGAGTATTTGGTTAGTAATTTGATTTCCGACCTTGATCAACTTGTTTTAGTCAGGGATCAAATGATGCAGCTTAAAGAGAGAGTTGATCAGAGTCGAATAACCAAGCAACTTGATCCAAAATTTGACCGATTTTCAAAGTTGATTGGTTATCAACAACCAGTAACTAATGCTCCTCCTACTGTCCGTGTGCTGGCTGGTATAAGAAACAAAGGTCGCGGCTCGCATAAAAGGATTAAATCTAAGAAAGAACAAATGATCAGCCGCAAGGGGAAAAGGTCAAGAACATGTAGCGTATGTAATGAAAAAGGTCATGACATTCGGACTTGCGAGGAGCTGAAAGCCAAACTACAAGGTAAACAGCAAAAAAAGAAGAAGAAGGGCATCCAGATCGAAAATGTTGCTAGAGACAAAGACAATGAGGTTGAAGATGATGAGGAGGAAGATGAGTTTGAAGATTACAGTAGTGATGATGGATCTGAAGAAGAAGATCAGTGGGAGGAGGTTTCGGAAGATGATGAGGATGAGTAGTTTTTTTTCTAAATGGACATGCGAATTTATACGAAACACTTGCGATTTATTATATTCATCTGTTTATATCAGTTTTCATGCGATTATAGTTTTTAAACATGCGATTTTATAATCAGCAGTTTATATAAATTTTTACATGCGATTTCACTTTTATTACATGCGATTTGTTAGTTATCTTGTTTTTTGTTATGTGACAATGATGGCTATATTATTCATGCGATTTAATATTAAGAGATAACATAATATGTTCAAAAACATGTACCCAAAATATAATAATAGTTATTGTCTAACACAGCCATTACCACAAAAACGATTAAAAAGAGTTTTTTAGTTACTTGGAGTAAATATTTTGTCACGTTCAGAAGAGCTGAACTCCATCTTCTCCTTCACAGTGTTCAGAGCATCTGTCAGGAAAGAGAAGGCCAAGTCATCAGATCGAGATTGCTCTTTTATGTGATCCAAAGCTCTGTATCTGAAGGTTGATGGTGGTTCTTGAAGTAGCTTTTCCCATACTGCTTGATTTTTCTTGATTTGTTCAAGAATTTTGCCCTGCACATCAAGAATCAGATGAGAAGAGCTGACATCTGTGCTTAATTCTGTCAACGTGCGAGTTGACAATAGCTCTTTGATTGCAATGTTTTTGATTTTTTCTATATCTTCAGATGCCATTTTTGTTGGTCTGTGTTTTTGTGTGTGTATTTCTTTGTCTTCTATGTCTTAATATGGAAGGTAGTTATATCTAGGTTTTTTATATTAATATAGTTAAATTATTATATAGGTAGGGTGGTACGTTCTCTAGTATTTATTGTAAAATTGATCATTACATGTCAAATTACAGTCACATCGGTCATAAATTAAGTATTTTTTATATATAATACTACTATTTTTAGTTTTTAAGATTCGTATTTTGTTTTTTTTTAGTTATTTATTTATTTATTATTTTTTTTTTTGCATTTTTAGGAGAAAGCAATTTTTAATTTTTTGCACTGTTTTTATTCGAAATCGCATTTGAATGGATACAAATTCGCACACTATATAAAATCTCAAAGAATACTTAACATTTTACTGAAATCGCAATGCTTTATCATGAATTCGCACACTATATGAAATTTAAAGGAATACTTAACTTTTTACCGAAATCGCATGTACATTGTTATGAATTCGCACACTATATGAAATTTGAAAGAATTTTTTTTAATTGAATTCGCATTTGCATTGTCCATGAATTCGCACATGATATCACAACCTGCATCATCTTCTTGATTAATTGTTATAATTTCGATTTATAAATTCATCAGAAGTTCAAAACGTGTCTATCGATTTGTGTTAGTTCAGAATTTCATTTTTCACATAAGGATTTGGTGGATAGGAATCGATCGACTTTTGATTAATTGTTATAATTTCGATTTCGGTTTTGATTTTAGAAGCTTACGTTATGATATTTGAGGTTTTTGTTTGCTGATTATCAAGGGTTTTGATCTCGCATTTGACGATTTTAACCTTGGCGGTTTCTTTTTATTAATTTTAATTTGATAAATTTAATAGTAAAACACGCTGTTTAAATGAGATGATCTGACGGTTGTGGATGAAGCGTACATAATGTACGATTAGGTTATTTGTATAATAACCGGCCTCTATATATATATATATATATATATATATAGGGTAAGGTTCATGCGAGAACCACCTTTATTGTGAGAACCGCGAGAACCAATGTGAACACAAAAGTAACCCACTACATCACCACCCAAAACCTAAAAAACCTTAAAAAAAACCTAACCTCCCCCCCCCCCCCCAAAAAAAAAACCTAAAAAAACCCAACCCCCCCTGTTAAAAAAAATTGGGTGGTTTTTATATTTTTTTTAGATATTTTTTGTTGTGTTCACATTGGTTCTCGCGGTTCTCACAATAAAGGATGGTTCCTAACGGATCCTTGTCCTATATATATATATATATATTAGATGCTTGAAAATCTGTAGTTTTTTTATAAAGTTCTGTTGGTTTCTATTTTTCAGGTACTTCACATTTTACGGGATGATGACGGTTGAAGTAACGCCTAACCACAACTTTGCTGCCATAATTCCGTCTGCGTTTTATGCCATTTGGAATCTTTTTTCAGGGTTTATTAATCAATATATAAAATGTTGAGTCTTGAACCGTTTGTTTATATGATATACAGAGGATATGATATGGCGTTAAACGGGTGACGCCTTTAAAGGACCAAAACAGGTTGCGAAAAACTGAGCGTAAGCAACCGATTGCTGAAACGGTTCAAGCAAAAAGCTTGAATGATGTTGAGGCTGAATTCGAGGTAAAACATGAGATCATGGAGTTTGACTTTAAGCAATCATCAATGGAATTGGTCAACCCTACGGTCTGCAATAGTTCTGATTCTTTTTCGGACAAAAATGAGGTCGAAGAAGAGTCGCCAATCGTCCATCTGGTATGTGAAAGCTCTCAACTTTTTTAGGATAAAGAGGTTGTAGAAAGCTCACAATCGTATTTCAGACAAAGAAATAATTGAAGAAGCATTAATCGCATCTACAGTGTCTAAATGCTCTGAATCCTTTTATGATGATGCGGTTCTAGAAAACGAGTCATTATAATGATGAAGGTGAAGTTTCAGAAGAAGAGTCTGAAACTGCTAATCTTAATGAATGCAAGCTTCAGTCAGGAATTACAAGATTCCAAGATAGGGCAAAATGGTAATTTTTGAAGACAAAGATGATGCAGCCGTAAAGCTAAGGTTCCGAAGACATAAAATTCTCGATCTTAAGTCCGAGAATGACAGTCCTGGACGTTGAAAACAGGCTGGTCTTGGTGTTAGTATATAATCTTTGACTTGAACAAATTTATGTAGTTTTGTTAAATTTTGTTTAAGTTTGTCAAATTTTGTTTGTAAGTTAACGCCATCGATTCCCAAACAATTTTAGGCGAGCTCTTGGTGTATGTTGACATGATTTAGTATTGTGACAAATGCAATTTTTAATGTAGATACTGTTGAATTCATTATTAGGTTAAATTTTAGGCGAATTGAGTATATAATATAGGTATAGTTGGAGTTGAAGTTGCCAGGGATGCTACGCTGGTGATATATTAACTTATGATATTACACTTAGACGAAAAAATATCGTATTTACAAGTCGAAAAGAGTGCATGATCAATTGATATTTCTCTTTGTAGTTGACTTTATTCTGCATACCCAAATACAATACTATTACCATCTGTCTAAGTGCCTATTAACAGCCTATTGTAAATCAGAATAGACTCGAAAATTTAACATAGCATGTGATTTACTTTCTGAGTATTAATTTACAGTAGAAACTCGATAAATTAATACTCGATTATTTAATAAACTCTCTAAGATAATATTTTTTGCCGGTCCCGACTCGGGGATAGTGTGCTAAATTAATAATTCGCTAAAATTATAAGATAATACATTTTTGATAATTTCTTTAGACCCCATATAAAATATAAATTAATAATTCCTTATATATAGCATATTACATGAATGATTTATGAAGGTTTCTTGAAAAATGACTCAATTGTCTTTTGTTTTTTCTAGGTCAGGAAATTTTGCCGGTTTGTGTCGCTTAACATCGCCTCTTTCGGGAGCAAGTGAGAGATACTCTAAAGACCGCTTAACTGTATTCGATATTGTCGCTTGACTCACCTGCAAACCATAGTTACTATGAACCCATTCTTGCAATTGCTTTTGAGTGAGACTTGGATTATCCTTGTTGTGCTTGCATAATGCTCTTCGAATCTCGTCTGTCATTGTTGTTTTTTTCACACCTTTAAGATGGGAAACCATGTTGTGTGTATGATTTGTTTGTGTTAACCTATTTTGATCTTGTATTTATATAGAAAATATTTTTAATGTCCATAAAGTGATACATTGAACACAAGAAGCATAATAAGGTGAGAGATTGAAGGTTTCTTTCAAATTGGGCCGTTCATTTGATATACATGCATTGTATACAATAATTAAGTGGAAGCTTGAAAGGTGTTTGTAAACTAAGTATTCTACTATAAATTAATAAAATATTAATTAATATATAAATTAATAATTATTAATTTATCGATTAATTAATAACTCTTTTAATTAATAAATTTTGGTGGTCCCAAGTGTATTATTTTATAGAGTTTCTACTGTACTTTACTTTCTGGGTATTATAGATAATAAGTTTTCGTACCATGATTTTCTAAACACCGCCCCGTGTCGGCACACGGGTTCACCGCTAGTATATCTCTACTGTAATAAAGGAAAACATTTCCATGCCACGTGTCACCTTCACAAGCCCCCCCTCATTAAATCCTAATTTTTTTATAAAACCTAAAGTTAAATAGATGAATACAAAGGGAGGTGGCCGACAAAATATCTCTTTCTCTCTTCCTGCAGCTATGTTGAACACACTCATACCAGAACCAACAAACAAAAAGTTAAACATGAAAGAGGTAATCAGATTTCAAAATTCAAATGGATTTCAAACACCCGCCTCTAAATTCCCTCTTCATTCAAATGACAAAAACCCTAATCAGATTTCAAAATACAGATCTCTTCCATGGTTCTCTTTCTCGCTCTCGAATGGCTTCTGGTTGTCAGTGTTGTTGGTGTCTAGGGTTAGCGAATCGACTTTCCGGCAAAGTTGGCTAGGGTTCAGGCCGAATTCCGCTCACATAGGTAAGTCCGGTACCAAAGATTTCATGTTTGGATGCCTCAATTTCGTTTTTATCAGTGGCAGACGATTGTTCATGAAAGGCGCCATCATGGAGTTTTGCTCTAATCCTCCTTGTAGATCTCTTCAAACTCCGACATCAGCTGGTGAGGCTTCAATATTTCTTTTCCATGGCGTTTGTCGTTTGTCGTTTGAGGTTTTTTGTTTGTTTATCAGGTTAGTTATTGTTCCAATGCTGATTGGGTTAAAAAATTTTCTGGATTTCGCTTCACTGGTCTAGGAATTGTTTCGTAATTTGGTTTTCCAGGTCCCGATTTGGGTTTCATCGCCATTTCTGTGCATAGTTCGATGATAATATGGCCGCCGACTTGCCTCTTTGCTTTGTTTGTTGATTTGGGTTTCGCCACTGTTTCTGTGGTTAGTCTGATTTGGGTTTGCTGATTTGTGATTTTGGCTGGAAATGTAATGGGGTAACAGAGGTCAATCGGCACAAAGTTCATATAGGTAACATTCATCTCCTTTTAAAGAGAAGATTGTTATTGTGCCATATATATATTATATTGTTTAGGTGTTGGAGCTTTAAAACAAAATGGAGAATAGGAGTGGGGACTAGGAAAGGTAAGGTCTTTGAGTTGACAATGGCTTCACACTTCACAAAATCGAAAGGTCGCAGCACCTACTTCGTCAACCACAACCTAACCGACGTTTTCCGCCAGACGAATACGGCTCCTACAGGTATGCTTACTCTACTTTTGAACAAATCGAGTTTTTTTGGATTTGTAGTATCAGAGGGTATTGTAATGTTGAATAAGAAGTTGGAAAAAGTTTTGAATCGAGTATTTTTTTTCGTATTTATAGTTTCAGAAGGTAATGTATTGTTGAAGAAGAAGCTGACGTGGACTCATTTACTTTGTGTCCCTACCATTGTTGTTGATTTTCTGGCCCAATTTGATGCTCAAGTACTATGGTATTTTTTTGGATTTGGGTTTTCGGATGGTAATGTTGAAGAAGAAGCTAAAGTTGACACATTTGCCTTGTATTGTTCATATTGCTGTTCAACTACTGTGAAACAACTAAAATTGGATATTTGTTAATGCTTGACCATTTTCTACAATATATCGTATTAGTACTTTTTTTTTAAATATTCCATTCATATATTGAATGGATGAAAATGAACAAATATATAGGGACCAGTGGCTATTTGTCAATGGTTCACCATTTTTTAGCTTATTAAAGGAATCTTGTGTTTATGCACAAAAGTATCAAAATTGTGATGAGATTTTGTCATTAGTTCATTACATGCTGTCTAAATGCTGCCATAGCCAACTAAAACTATTAGACCAAACATAAGGCTTTTGAGATTCACAATTAATATGCACTTTTCCAGATTTTTTTGTCAAAGAGTTATATCATCGATGAGATTTTGTCAATAGTTCATTACACTAATATTGGATCTGGAGACTGAAGGAAGTTACCTCTTTTTCATTGCGGCTGCTAACCAATTGCGTTATCCTAACAACCACAAACATTACTTTTCGTTCATTTTTTTTGTTTTCCGAGTCAAACCAGGTGCGTCATTGCATTAGTAGTCTTGATGCTTCTTTAAACATACTCACCTGTATGCATATGCAGAACATCATTCAAGAACAGATGACCAGAGATCTGTTGGGAGCAGGTGACTGAAAAATGGGGTTCTTGAATATTTTTGGTACGTGCTGAAACAGGCCGGGACAGGTTGACCCACTAATCCTTTTATATCTTTTTCAGTATATTTACGTTTATAGTTAGTAGGCTAACAACGATTACAAAAAGTGCACATCAATAGATAAAATCTTTGACCAAAAACTGCTAAAAAAAGTTTCCATACTGATTATCGGGTTATCAACCTGTTTGACCCGTACATCTTATAGCAATTTTTTATTTGACCACTTTGACCTGTTTGATATATAACCAGACCCATTCATAGTGTGTTACTTGCTTGAACAATTTTCTTCAAAGTTTTGTACTGTTTTGCGGAGCACTATATCTAAAAGCCTCTCGTGCTTTTTGGAATGCCTCTGGGAACACTAAAGCATAAAGCTACCAAAACATAACTCAACCTGTTTGCTCAACTGAACTGCTGATTCATAGTTTCTACACAAAACAGTTGCGGACATAGTTTAAGTGGTCGTTTCGTGTATAGTCAAAGTTAATACGAAAGTTGTAAGAATTTTGGAAATTATTGTATGTTTGGAGTAATTTTATTTTTGCTTAAAGGATTTCATGTAGCAGCATATTTGAAAACTTGAGCAATGCAGCTATCAACTTACGGAAAAAACCACGCCGCACCTCGGCGGGTCAACACCTAGGGTGGTTTAAATTTGCTGGATGATATTTTAAATTTGGTTCAGTTTGTTTTCTATGGTAAACATGCTAAAGCTTTTCAATTATGCATAGGTTACTGAGAAAAAAGGATAAGTTCGCTAAACTTGAAGTCACTGATTGTGGAAAACCACTTGATGAAGCAGCATGGGATATGATATGTCCATTGCATATAATCATATTGCTATATAATCTTAACTAAGCAGACAACCAGCTAATGTATCTGTTATTATCCAGGATGACGTTGCTTGATGCCAACATCACTTGAATGTGTTGAAAAATATGGTAGCAGGGGATATACCAGCTTCCCAAAAAGGTTAGATGTTAGTGTTTATGGATAGTAAGGAATAACATAAGGTTCTCGAACAAAAGAGTGACAATTGGTAAAATCATTCAAGTCTTCAAGATGTCAAGACCCTTGGTTTTTATGATATAGGATAGAACAAATATAGATCTATATCTTAGGATAGTTGACTTCTTTTGATGTAATGGTTTCTTGGTTGTTTGGCTGCCACTGTGTTAGGTGTGGATCTGTGAATAAAGTTATATTTTTTTTTTAAAAAAAAAAGGTCAACAATTATGCAAGCAAGAGAGCTCAACTTCCCAAAAAGGTTATATAGCTATCGGCAAAAAGGGCGGGCATGTTGGGTCGGGTAATGGGTCAAAACTATTTCTAATCGAAATGAGTTTACATCAAAACATATTGCTTTAAAAAAATACTATTTTGGTTATGGTCAAGGAGCTGTCACCTTGAAATGGGTTGATTTAGAAGAAGAAAAATATCAATAATTATAATATGTTATTTTCTTTCTTTTGGCAGTTCTCTGATCATTTTATTAAAATTGAGTATGCATCTACCACGTGGAGCTACGTTCAGGTATCATCTTTATCATCACATTTATGTTATTTTTTGATCTTTTAAGCATAACTTTTCTACTTTTGACTTATTTGGTTAACATAAATGATATGATTTAGTTATCAAATGCATCTGTTACTTTCAAGTTTAGTTGATGCATGATTTAGACAGGAAAAACTGCAGCAAATAGAATCAAACTGGGCATTTTATTCTCAATTTTACCGATTCTTGTCTTGGTTTAAAAAAAACGAGCTTTAAGTGCGTTTGAAGCGTGAAGCGCCCGAAGCGTTTGGAATAGCGCTTTTTTTTGTCTAAAGCGACCAATTTACGTGAAGCGTTTTGAAGCACCGCTTTAAGCCCGAAGTGCCAAGTGTTTGAAGCGACACTCCAGCTAATCAGGTCTGGTTTGAGTTTTTATTTGGGCTCAATTAGGGCCCAACAACTTTTATTGATATTAGTTCTTTACCCTAAAAAAGAACGTTGCTTTATTTAGCCGCTCCCCCTGTTCTCCATCGATTCTTCATCTTTTCTTCAAAAATCCAGCATGATGATTATTGATTAAAGACTATTTTTTAAGTGTGTTTCGACTTTAATGTATGTTTTATCTATGTTTTTTATGTGTTAAGTGTGTTTTATATCATGTTTTTGGGTTTATTATTGATTAACAAGTAGAATATGGCATATTGATGTGTACAAATATTTGTTATATATATATTTTTTATTTTGAGTGCGTCGCATACGTGAAGCTCTCGCTTCGCGCTTGAAGCTTCGCTAAAAGCTTTTGGAACCAAAACGCTTCAGAGCGCCTCATGCTTATTTAAACCAAGATTCTTTTGTTTGAGCAGCCATAATTGAGAGTTTTTTACTGAACTAGTGCATGTTTCAAAACATTAATCAATAGTAGTGCTGCCCATGAAAACATTTCACAAATGATGCTGATGCCAATAGTAATGGCGATTTTTTGCTGGGTGTAGGCTGCCTGCAGCTTTTGCAGGGTATGTCAGTCCTTTTCAGCAACCATTGCAGACCAATCATTGCCCAGGATCTTTCAGCCGTTAAATCATTTCAGCAACCTGCAACAACTGCCATTAGTAATGGCGATTTAATCTTTGGAACTGAATTTCGCCAATACAAATGGCGATGACTTTAATGAAACCTGCAAATATCCAATTCTAATGGCGATAACTTTAAGTCCCTGCACAAACACTGTTCGAATTAATTGTCAAATTGTCTAAACATTTTCCTTAAACCGGGTGTAGTGGTTAACAAAAATAATGCCCCCACCATGGAGCATTATCCGACACGTGGCAGTCCAGTCAGCATGGGCATTATTGCAAAAGTGATGTAGTGGGGCATTATTCCAATAACACCCATGCAATCATTTCACAATTATTTTTTTTTAATTTAAAACATAAAAATCTTCATTAATTTAAAATAAAAATTACACTACTTGAAATAAAAAAAAAAAAACAGAAAATAAAAAGCCGAAAAAAAAAATAAAGTTAAAAAAAAAAGAAGATGATCTAGATCCATATTTTTCTCGAATTTTTTGGCGACGCATTTGCGCAAGGATCAACGCGTCGCCTTGGAGGTGGTCGATCGGTTTGGACAAAAACTCAATGTCCTTTTCCATTTGCCTCGCCTCTTGCATCTCGTTAAAAATAAAAGTAAAAATATAAGTAAAAAATAAGTAAAAAAAATATAAAAGTTACGAGTTTCGTGGTCCTCCGAAATGTCGAGCCACGCCCGAGTCAACGTGAATTCCTCCTCCTTCGCCCATTTAATGGTAGTTTTTGTACGTCGAGGTTCGTCCTTTTCCTTCTTCTTATGCGACCTTCTGCCGCGTTTCGATTTCTCTTGCACCGGTTCGGGTTGTGTCTCCGGCACGACATCGACATCGGTTTCGGGTTTGGCTTGCTGTTGTGACGGTTGCGACCCGCCGGCTTGACCATAGCCGATGGTGGGAGGCACGAACGGAGTGGCGCCACTCAAGTAAGCCGCGTACGTTAACACGCTCGGGTCCATTTCTTGAAGTTTAAACGTGTGTTGCGGTTGGGTTGTGTTCTGGTTCATGGGTCTTGCGGGGGACACCAAAAGGGGGTCGGAATGGATGCATGATTGTATAAAATATAAAAGAAGTAGGAGAGAAAGTAAGAGTTTTTTTATAAAAAATAGGAGAAAGTGGGTGATATATATATAGTGGGTGAATTTTTGAATTAAAAATAAAACAAAATAAACAATTGACCGTTGCCAACGGTCATGTCTCAAGCCCCAATGCAAATTTAGCGTTTTAAATAAAACGCAACAACAATTTAAAAAAAAAACGCATAATAACGCCTAGTGTAATGGGGGGGGGGGGGGCGTTTTTCAATTTTTTTTTTTAAATACCGCACCACTACGGGTGGTCTTATAATGTTTCACATTTTCAATAAATTTCCCCATTCAAATTGGCAATTTGTGCAATTTAAAAAGGGACAGTTAAAAAATTTGCCAATCAAATGGGCTATTTGCAGGTGCTTTAAAGTAATCGCCATTTAGAATGGCGAAATTCAGTCCCAAACAAAAAATTGCCAATCGAATTGGATATTTGCAGGTCTCATTAAAATCATCGCCAATTGTAATGGCGAAATTCAGTTCCAAACAAAAATTCGCCATTAGAATTGGATATTTGCAGGTTTCATTAAAGTCATCGCCATTTGTATTGGCGAAATTCAGTTCCAAAGATTAAATCGCCATTACTAATGGCAGCTGTTGCAGGTTGCTGAAATGATTTAACGGCTGAAAGATCCTGGGCAATGATTGGTCTGCAATGGTTGCTGAAAAGGACTGACATACCCTGCAAAAGCTGCAGGCAGCCTACACCCAGCAAAAAATCGCCATTAGGGTGAGCGGGGCACTCCCCTAAGAGGGGAGTCCCCTCTCTTACGCACACCCAATCCGTTTATGCCACGTCAACTCCCCTCGCACCCCAATTTGATGGCGGCACTCCCCTCTTAGGGGAATTGTTTTTTTATTAAAAAAAAAAAAAAAAAAAAGCTTTTGATTGGTTGAAAGATAGGCTGGCCCCACCACCATCTCTCCCCCTCTTCGGTGACTCCCCACCGCTCACCCTCCCCGATTCGGGTCCCCGCTTGGATGGCGGTGGTGTTCCCGATCGGTGGATAGGGTCCCCGCTCTTGGTCACCGCATACGCCCCGATCACCCTTACTATTGGCATCAGCATCATTTGTGAAATGTTTTCATGGGCAGCACTACTATTGATTAATGTTTTGAAACATGCATTAGTTCAGTAAAAAACTCCATAATTGAAAATCAAGACTTAAACTCAGGTCTTCTTTTCTGTATTTGGAGCAAACTCTTATGAGGGATGGATCTGGATATAAGACTAATTTAACTATTCCTTCTAAAAAACTCACCAAACATACAGATTATTTTATTAATCCGTGAGTTTGCGTCAATTTCTTAGCTATTAGAATTATCTTATTTAGTAATGAAACTGATTGATAAAAATAATTATTGTTTGGGATTTGTCTATGGATTGATGTTGGTATATATGTGTGGCATATAGGGTGCAGAACTTGAATCAACGGATGGTATGAACCCACTAGATGTTGTTCGGATCCTTAACAATAAACTAAGCTCAATAATGTGATAAGTGGTCGTGTCACAGCGGTGAAAGGTGACGTAAATCTACCCGAAAAAGCTTAGTGAATGAGACGACAACGTCGTGCTTTCTGGGCCGGTCGTGAGAACACATTCATGGTGTAATGGCAGCAGCGAACTGGGTTGTTTGTGGCTGTTTCGGAGGTGCTTCAGGGCTTGAAAAAGTGTCTAAACAACTATGATAAAACGATGGTAATGGCTGCAAGAACATATCATAATCTACCCGTCTTGTAAGTGCACTTGTATTTTAAGTTCGTGTTACATTATATAGCAAGCACTTAACACATATTAAGTCTTAACTGGATGAGCATAAAAGTCAAAACAAGTCAGCTCTTGAATGTGGGTTAAGCTGCAGGTAAAAACAAGTCAAAACTTTTATGCTCATCAGAAAACAAACGGAGTTAATATATTGTTTAATATATGTGTATTAAATATCTTCGTTATCTAATAAAGGAGAGTTTTCAATGACATAAGAAAAGCTTATATGTGGAGCATTTAGACATGTATAGTGATCATGTGGATTATTGTAAACGACTATTTATGAATGTATGAATACTCTTGCAATTCCTAAAGAACAATGTGTAGTGATTTGTGTTTTTAATCAATTTTTGTATGTAAAATTTCTAAAAACCACCCGTGTTTGCACACGGGTTTACCTACTAGGATGAGATCCAGATGATCTAAGAAGACCAATAATGGAGTTATATGTTTTTTTTGGTTAGAGAAAAGATTTTTTTTGGTGATTAAGAAGACCAATAATGGAGCTATATGTTTATTATATATGAAGATGTCAGTACAAGTTGGATGATCCGAATAAAAATGACCGATTCATATTCATTCGGATCCCGTGTGAAATGAATTCAATTTATGTTTTTTTTTCTTGGTAAAGTTTGCCAAACATGAATTTTAGTATGAAGAGATATCAGCGAGTTAAATGCTTGATTGGTCCCTGTGGTTTGCAAAAATTTCATACTTGGTCCTAGTGGTTTACTAATTACAAGCGTGGTCCCAAAAGTTGTCAAAAATGAACTCGGTTGGTCCCCTGACCTAACCTCTGTTAAATTTCTCAGTTAACTATGTATGAAATGACTATATTACCCTTGAACAATTAAAAGAAAAAAATATATATAAACCCCTCCGTCTCTCAACCTTCACCATTGTTTCAATGTCACCATCCCTGCTGCCACCAGCAACCAGAAACCATCGCCATCGTCGTCCACTATCACCATCTTCCTTCACCTCGTAACCCTTAACCCCACCCCAAACCCATATCCAAACCACCTCCTACACCGTCATCTCCTCCAAATTCGCCACCACCTGCAACCATCTCCACCGTCGCCACCATCTGTAATCATCTCCTCCGCCTGTCACTGCCAACCAAAACACCATCCATCTCCCACCGCTACAAGATCCAAACACCCGAAAAACTTTAACCCCTACCCACAGTTCACCGCCCCCTTTACTCATCATTTAACAAATGACGCAGAAACTCCAAACCTCAAACCCCCTTTACAGATATAAGAATAAATTAAAGGCATAGGGGCTGTTTGGTAGCCTCTGAATGGTCATTAAGATGCTACCTCTTAATGGAACTATTAAGAATTTTATCAATGAGAAGGTAGTAAAATATGACATGTGATGATCTACCATTCAGAGGTTACCTCTTAACCATTCAGACTTGAGGTTATCTCTTATTCATTCAGAGGTTTTAAACCATTAAGAGGTAGCATCTGAATGGTCATTAAAAGGCTACCAAACAGCCCCATAGACCGATACCAAAATATCACCTTAATACTGATTTAGAACTACATGTTGTATAAAGTTTGACCAGAAAGCTTTATGGTGGCCAACAATCTGATTTATCCTATTTTAGGATTGTTTTCAAACAAAGAAGAAAGCAAAAAGGTAAGGCTTTGAAAATGGAGGTGATAGCAGGAAGTTTTAGAGAGAGGGGGAGTAAGAAGATGAGTTATTTTTTATTTTTTTATTGTTTAGGGGCAATCTAGTCATTTTGCACATAGTTAACAGGGAAATTTAACAGAGGTTAGGTCAGGGGACCAACCGAGGTCATTTTTGACAACTTTTGGGACCACGCGTGTAATTAGTAAACCACTAGTACCAAGTATGAAATTTTTGCAAACCACAGGGACCAACCAAGCATTTAACTCGATATCAGCTTATAATAAATCATATAAAAAAATACTTTTTAAGATATAGATTTTTTTAACACAACCCATAACCCGTGAAACTCACGGGTATATAACCTAGTATATAATAAAAGAAAATAAATGAGCTGATGTATCGTATTAGAGCATTCACAATGGATTTCTTGTATTGTGTGGGTGGGTTAGTTATATTATAATGAATGGTTGTGAATGGTTTTGAGTGGTTGTGAGTGAAGGAGAGAGAAAATGTTACTGTTCATCTGTAATTATATGGGAATACTGTTCATCCCTTATAAGTTTTTTAATATTTTTGAAAGTGGTTGTGAGTGGAGGAGAGAGAAAATGTGATGATAAAGGTATAAAAATATTATTTAAATGAACAGGAGAGAGAAAAAGTAGTGATTTTTAGTGTAATTATATGGATAAGGCAAGGGAATTGATTGTGAATGCTTAGAGCCTCTGGATTTTCATTTTTCGGGTCTTATTTCTTAGCATTGAAGCCCCGTTTTGACTACCCGACCCAACTAGGTTAATCGGATCCATACTTAAACTTGGAAAAAACAAGCTCCACCTTTTCTTCATCTCTCCGTGAAACCCTAGCCTCCCATTCATCCTCTTATGTGGCGGCGATGCTGCCCACTCCGGTGGGGGTCTTTCATTGGGCTAGAGAAGAACTAGGGTACAATTTCTTCTTTCATCTCTAATCTTGGCTTTGCTTTCTGGTTTCCGGCTGATGAAGTTCACCTGGTGTTGAACAGGGCTCCAACGAACTATCTGATTGTTGAATGGGGTTTCTATTTTCCGGTGGAGATTCAACTTCGTCTTCTGTTTTCTTATGCTTTTTTTTTTTTTTATTTAGAGTGTTAGTTTTTTTTTTCTTTTTTTTTTTTATTAATTAATTGAACAACAAGGTAGTAAGATGTTTATGCTTTATCGATTAGAGTTTATCTAGGATTCTTGATAAAATTGGGTTACGTGACTTATAAAAATGTTTATTATTCGTATTTGGGATGTGATTAAAAAAATTATAGGTCTTCGTTCGTATGACTTATGGTTCAACCATGGATGTCGATTTCAGTGAGTGGTAGGCCATTATCATACAATTTTATTTTTCTAATCACACACTTTAAATTGACAATCCCTTCATTCTTTTGTGAGTTAAAGTTTCCATTTTAGAATCGTTAATACTCGGTTTTGATTATCGATCTTGCAAACACTACCTCTGTGATCCACCTCTGATCTGCAACTTAAATGTATTCATTCAATGAGGCTTCTTTAGTCTGTCTGTCCATTCTCTCTTTACACTTCAAGAATAATGAGTCTGCTTGACCTCAAAGCCAAGTGTTAGTTTGATTTGATTTTTTCCTTTCCGTTCATAATTTACTCATGTGCTTTGTTTCATGTTTGGAGATGGCAAAAAAACCCCAACCCATTGGTATTTTTTTAACGGGTATACCCGATGCCCGCCTGGTTGATTATCTACTGATGGTTTTAAACTATGTATGCCAAGGGTTTGATGAACGCCTGAATGATTTTGTTTGTTTGTTTGTTTTGGTTGTATGCGTTTTTTTTATTGCTGGAAGTTGGATTATCATTGATGAGTTTTGTTTTAAATGCAGGTGATGGTGTCTAATTTCCTTCAAAATGTTATAAGAGCTGCTCGATAAAGTAAGAATCAAGTATATTAATGACCTGTCAGTCATCTAGATGATCAAGTTTCAACTCTTGGTGGCTGGAGATGCTATGCTAATGGGGTCATCAGATGCTGCTAAGATTATGCTGCTCTAGGTATATTCCATCATCAATTTATTATTGGTATTTTAAGGTTTGGTTTGGTATTGGGCTATTATTCAAATGTGAAACTTGATGAATTTTTAATTTCACATTGTTCTGGCCAATTCATGATGATAATCTTGTAGAATCGTTTGTCTTAAAACCAGAACCATTAAAATTTATTGGGGTTTTAACATCTATAGAACAATTTTATTACAGTAATACTCTAAATCTGATTAAAACTTTGAACAAATATAGTTTTGAAAGTTGTACGCATAAAAAAAGATCTTAGACACCATTCATCAGGTACAACCATAAAAGTAACGAATGAGCAGTCATTATGCGTATAAAGCATGCACTTTTTGATTGTGTTTACAAAGTTTGTGTTCATTTCCACTGCACTTAAACT
The DNA here is from genome assembly GCA_030545235.1 of Helianthus tuberosus. Classification (NCBI taxonomy): domain Eukaryota; kingdom Viridiplantae; phylum Streptophyta; class Magnoliopsida; order Asterales; family Asteraceae; genus Helianthus; species Helianthus tuberosus. The sequence continues at coordinate 192,988,055 of CM060413.1, forward strand.
CTGTTCATTTCTATTGATTTGTTCAAATTATACAAACAAACACAATCATGAGGAGCCTCCGATCCTAACAACTTCGTTTTCTTTTCTTTGTATAATTTTAAAATTTGGGGATGGTTTTTGTGTACCCATTTTAACTTTAAGTTCAAATTTTGTTTTATGTTGCATTAGTAATCTTGAGGCATGAATGATTCAAAATAACTTGGCATAAATCCCATATTTCAACCTTCTATTTTGTGAAATTTTACCGATTTGTCGAGTGTCGATATGACAATATATTGGGGTTTTGTATTTGATGAAATCACTACGTAGTCCAACTTTTTTTTGGTTGACATTTGTGTGATAGCATTAAAAATGTGATGAAATGTCCCATTTAGTATTTTTATAAATTCTTTGTTGGTTATAATTGTTATAGAATTAGCATTTGAGTTGTCAAATCATTGTAGTACAAATTTGATTTTAAGATTCATGCAACAGTAGCTCATGAAACAATGTTACTATCTAGAGATGAGCAAATGGTACCGGGTACCTATACCTAATTTCTCAAACCGACTCGATTTTTGGAACCGATTCAATACCGACATTGAGCGTTTCGGTACCGGTATTTACTGGTTTTTATCTTCAAATACCGGTACCGAACTGTACTGTACTTGGTATTTTCGATACCGGTACCCATTTTTTGAGATTTTCGATATCAGTACTGGTTGGTACCAAGCTCATCCCTATCACTATCTGTAACAACATAAAATAAGTTTGAGGCGTTGGTTAGTTTCATTTTCTAACAACTACTATTAAAAAAAATAATTAAGTATAGTATGCATGTTTAGTGAAGAAGTGAGAAGTTGGCATATTTGTAATTTATATCTACAAAATTATGTGTGGTGAGTAAAACTTTTTGTGGAGTTGTAAAAATCAATTTTGTTGGATGAGGTTGAAAAGATTATATCTGTAGCCACAAGAGTTGGCATAAATGAAGTTGAGCTTGAAAGGCGAACAAAGTGAAGTATTGCCCAGGTTCAAGTTAGACACTTTTTTTCTATGTTTTTTTCTTTGATAAATGCATGTGTTTTATTACCCTTCATGTGTTTTATTGGTTACTTTCTGAGTTTTCGTTTGTTTGTCTGGCATCAAGCTTGTGATGAATATCCAAAAATTTATTTGTTGGCAAAAAAACTCATTATATATTAAGTTGTTGTCTGCAAAAAAAAGAAAAAAAAAACGCATCATTAGTGAGAAGTTGATCGTTACTTCATGGAAGCGAACTGAGGTACATACAAAATCCAATTTACCATGTCAAGAATGTCAATTCAACCCGGTACAACCTATTTTAAGACGTATTAGAAAATGACTATTTCTAACCTGTCAAGTGACCCGTCCCATCTACCATGTCAAGAATGTCAATTCAACCCGGTACAACCTATTTTAAGACGTATTAGAAAATGACTATTTCTAACCTGTCAAGTGACCCGTCCCATCCATCTTACCACCTCTCCTAAAATTAATTATGCCAATATCACAAATGACTCTTTCAATTATATTACACTTCCAACTGAAATTCATTTATCCTTTGCGCAGATTTTCAAAGTTGAGAGGAATCATCCCTTTTGGCGATCAAAAGAGAGAGGACATTTTTTTGTTGGAGATATTATACTAGACCAACATGTTTCCTATTTTTTTTTATCAACTTAATTAAATAAAACTAACAAGTTTGATCGTTAATGATTTTATAGGCTATCGAATACATTTAGTTTCTACAAGAGAACGTGCATAATATTTATTTATTGTACATGAAGCACCGCCTCAAGGCCCTGAGGCGTTTCTCTAATCGCCTTACGTCTCTTTTAAACCAAATCGGTTATCTTAATATTTATTTGTCATTTTATTTGCAAGTCCTCTAAACAATTTATTAACGGATGATCATATCTTAATATTTATTGCTTATTCTATTAAACCAACGATCACCATAGTTGAATCGTTTAATTGCCACTTCTAATTATATGTGTTATTTGGGTATAACTTTTTAGGTTGAAGAGAGGAAGGTAGAGAGTATAAAGAGGGACAAAGCTGCTACAACTCAAAAAGAATACTATAAAAACGCTTTAAGTGCAGCTAAAGAAGTTGAAGCATTCGCAGAATCACGGGCAAATGAAGAAGCCAGAGTTTAACTAGAAAGCCGTATAAAGGAATCTGAAGAACGTGAGGCTTCATTGTGTAAGTAAAGTTGGCCTCTTTTGGTTAACAAAAATGCTCCGAACATTCTTATCTTATTTCAGTATTGTCGTATTTGATTATTTTTAGTAATTGAACATTATGAGTTGTGTGTTTTTATTGTTTACATTATATTAATCGAAATCGTTTAAAAATTTGACACACTATTTTCATGTTGTTGGTTGGGTCGATTTGAGGAAATCATTTAATATTGTTTTATGTTTATTAGAATTTTAACATTATATGGCATATGAAGACATTTCTCTATCCGTGTCGCACACGGGTGATAACCTAGTATATAATAAATGTATAAATATTTGGGCTGGTGTGACACTCATTTAGAGCTTCTCATTCTTGGTTTTGGCTCCAAAACAATGGATCCTTTTTTTTTACGAGTGAAGCCCCATTTTTTTCTTAACCCGATCCTACCACAATCTAGGGGTTTTCAGAATTTGTTTCGAATTCGAAAAATTCGAAATTCGTTTAAATTTGATTCGATTATCAAGAATTCGTTTCGATTAAAAGAATTCGAATTCGATTCAATTCGAGTCAAGTAAATCGAATACGAATTTATAATTTCAAATTCGATTCGATTCGAAATTCGAATAAAAATTATACATTTTTATTTATTATTTTTATATATAATGTATATTATAACTTTTATTATGCTATACTATAAATTATTTTCAATTTTTTCCCAAGTATTAAAATTACCCATTACCAAACCCACTACATGGCACATAACTAAAACCTAAGTAACAAATCTATCAATAGATTTATAACCCTAAAAATATTAGCTTGTAATGTGGAGTGGTTATTCCCGACTTCTCGTTTTGAATTTTAGACTTATGGTACTTTATTTGGAACTTTTTAATGTGATATCGTGTTTTATGGCTACTTTAAAATTTATGTTTCATTTTAATAGTTTTTTACATGTTTTTAAAGAATTTGAATTAAATCGAATTTATTCGAATTCGAATTTTTAATCGAATACGAATCGAATACGAATTGGGTTTTTTATTCGAATACGAATTCGAATCGAATTCGGTAAGTTTTAATCGAATTCGAATCGAATACGAATTCAAGGGAAAATAAAAATTATTCGAATAATTTGATATTGGATTCGATGAACACCCCTACCACAATCCGGTTCCATATAAATACCTTCTAAAATACCTAAGCAATATGATTTTATCCTAAAAAACCCTTCACGCCACTCCAACTCTCTGCCACCACCATATCTTCTTCACACAATTTCTCCAGATCCATCGTGTTCTACTATCAGTCATCATCTATATCAAATGGTAACTCTTCTGATCGATGGAGATATTGATTGACTTTGTCTTCAAGGTATGTTTTCATGTCATCTCTATGTTTCTAATTGATGTAACTTGACAAGTTTTTTTATGTTCAAAATAATAATGTCATTTTAGTCAAAAAAAATTAATAAAATAAAATTTGTTTAAATAAAAATGATTATACTAATGTTAAGTACTAACTATACCTTTCGTATAGTTTAAGAAAGCAGTTATCTTAATAATATGTGGGAAGATCACCATTCGGCCATGGAGTTTACTCTAACATTTGAAGTGTTACCGTAATTTGCGTTGCAAACCACTCTTTTCTTGCATTAAGGGTATTAAATGAGTTATTTGTTAAGTTAATGGAATTAACCTGTTCTTTGGAGTAAAGCATAGTGAAATGGGGGAAAATAGGTGATGTGATACTTATGTGAAGTTAAAGAAGTGTTAAAACATACCTCGAAACCTTATAACCAGTATTCTTTTTTATAAACTTTTGAAAACTTTAATTTTTTTCCGAAGTTAAAGAAGTGTTAAAACATACCTCGAAACCTTAGGCTATGCGGTATGGTGCCCGGAGGATGACCCGCCACGTAAGCGCCACGTGGATCAGATGTGAAGATGGGGCAAAGAGGATGGAGGGGGAGAAATGGAGGATGAGCCTAAAATATATATATGAGTTATATGTATATGTGTGTGTGAGTAGGAGATGGGCGGCATCAACAGCATGGGGAAGCCGGGCATGCCGTGCCGGAGGGGGGGCGAAATGGTGTTGGGGGAGGCGCCGAGCCAGGCCGGCCCTATGCCGACCTCCACACCGCATGGCCTTATAACCAGTATTCTTTTTTATAAACTTTTGAAAACTTTAAACTTTTTCCCAGTTTAACATGACGTAACATACGGGTAATGTTTTGCTTTTTAAGAAAGAGCTTCTAGGTCAATAGATGATTTCATGAATCGGTGTGTTTTAATGATCAAATGCCCCCATTCTCGGTTCCGGTTATTGAAATTGCTTATGCAGTTTTTTGAAATCACATATTAGTCTTTAATTTTCTTTTTTCTTGATTAAATAAGCAGTTTTTTGAATTCACATATAAGTCTTTAATTTTTTTTTCTTGATTAAATATTTACATGACTTTTAAAAAACAAAGATATAAGATTAAGATTTTGTACTTATTAAATATCACTATTATATTATTAATATTATTATTTAATCAATAATATATTATTAGTATAATATTTAATAATCTAATATGTTATCAATATAATGTAACATCCCAAAAATGACCTTTATACGTACGAGCTAAATTAATTAAAAGCCTAACCTAGTAAATGTAAATGTTACAAAATACTAGTTAGATAATGAGAAAATCCTAAATTATGGGAAGTGTTTAAATTAGGCACTTAACAAACTTTAGGGGGGTAATGTGGAAAATTATAAGTTAGAAAGGAGTAAAAAGGGTTCAAACCAAAAATACACACCCTGGGCGTGTTTTTGGTCGAACAGAAGGGGGAGGAATAAGGGTTACCCTTGTTCTTGCAAAACTCATCAATTGACAAGGAAATTCAGTGTTGATCGACTGCATGTTACCAGATTTTCGATTAACCTAACATCCTCTATAAAGTGGTAAGTTCAATTTGGTGTTTTTGATATATGGTAGGAAGTGGGTTATGACCCAATCTCGAAATTTTGCAAGAAATTGTATAGATTGGAGTTAGGACTTCTCTATAGAACAGGAATCATGTATGTTTATGTGTAAAATTGATTATATGAAAAGTTAATTGCATAACCCATTGGTATGAATAATTAGAGATGTTGAAAGGTGGAAAATGGGTAGGAATCATGTGTAGGTTTGACATGTGATGATGTTGTAGTACTTGAATCTTAAGCAAATTAAGTAGGACAAGAGAATATTATGAATTTGATTGATTATTGATGAACTTTGAAATGAACTAGTAGGAATTATACTTTAAAAAGCTTGTATTTAGTGTCCCACAAATGCGAAACCCTCCAAGTGTTTGATGAAATGCTTTAAAGAATAATTATGTGTAATTTGGAAAATAATGGAATAAAATTTGGGGTACTAAACGAATGAATGAATGTATTGATAGGCGTGAAGGAAGAAGGTTCAAGTACTAAGAAATCGGAAGGCTCGCAAGATCGAGGTATGTTCCGTTGCATACAAAACTTTACTTAAATTTTGTTAATAACCGCGAAACATAACCCTTGTTATAATAATTATGGTGGTTAGTAAGTAGATGGCTAATCCCTCGCGGATTTGCTTATGTTAACGAAAGTTATAACCAGTTATGCAAATCGACCGGTTCGAGTTGAACAAGTCGAGTAAGAATAAGGTGCCATCCGTTTAGAATGGGTGGTCATGAATCCAATTACGAATGTATGAAGTTCAATCCGTTATACGGATAGAACGAAGGATTATGTTAAAAGCAATTAACCCGATGTTACCGGGTCGTAAGTGGTATGCTTGAATCTCATTATGAGAGTATATGCCATACCCATTAAATTGGGTAATCGAATGCGTAAGAGAAATGAAAGTACATAAACGAATGGAACTAAAATGATGATATTGTAAGCGAAACAAGTATTATGACTAACTTTTTAAAGCTTTGTTATTGAGTGTAGGTAAATCCTCAATGTAGGCGACTTGGAGAATTGGAGCGAGCACGTGTTCATGATATGTCATACTAAGCGCTTCCGCTAGCTTGCACTAAAGTTTTGGGTCAAAATACCTATTTTGTACAACTTGTTAGTAGACATACATTTTAACACTTGATGTCTTGGTTTTTAGTAGTGTCTTGTCGAATGAATGGTAGAATGGTATTGTCTTGATTATGGTTAAAACAAGGGTATATCCGTTTTACGGACGGGTCATGCCCAAATTTTGTTAAAGTCATGCATTAATGATATTAGCGTTTTTACCTATTAGATCAGGAAAGTTTAGCAAAAATTTAGAAGTTTATGTTACTAGCATTTTTGGTCGTTATTTCATTAGATTTAAAAACCGGGTCTTACATATAATAATAGCATTAATCGTATCTATAGATGAGTGTTAATAACAACAGGACTTTCGTTGTTTTTCATTTTCTAAGAGGTGAATGTTAATAAAAAACTTAGGATTAAATTTTGTTTATCCGATAGGACCTTCATTGTCTTTTATTTTCTAGATAATTAATTCTAGTTTGTTGATAATTTTTAATATCATATAGAATCTATTCTTCTATATCAATAGCATTATATCATTTCAAATAGGAAAATTGGTTTTTAATAAACCAACCTTTGCCCCATTGGTAAATAATAATGCTACCTACAGATTTGGTAATTAATAATCCTACGTTTCAATATGTTGGTACTCAATGGACCTCCGTTAGTTTTTTTTAACTGAAGTTAGTTTTTAACTTTTATTTATTACACAAACAGTCCCTGTAGTTATAATTTACTAGTTTTAAGTTTTATTTATTACACAAACAGTCCCTGTAGTTATAAAAAAAATCATAAAAATAAAAAAAAAATCTAAAAAATCAAAAAAATCATAAAAAATCATAAAAATTCTAAAAAAATCAAAAAAATTCTAAAAAATCAAAAAAATCATAAAAAACCGTTTCGAACTGTACCGTTTCGACGCGTACCGTTTCGACCCGTACCGTTTCGACCCGTACCGTTTCGACGCGTACCGTTTCGACCCGAACCGTTTTCGACCCGGACCGTTTTCGACCCGGACCGTTTCGAAAACGGTGGTGGTGGTGGTGGCGGTGTTGTGGTGGTGGTGGCGGTGCGGTGGTGGTGGTGGTGGTGGTGGTGGCGGTGCTGTGGTGGTGGTGGTGGTGGTGCGGTGCTGTGGTGGTGGTGGTGGTGGCGGTGCTGTGGTGGTGGTGGCGGTGGCGGTGCTGTGGTGGTGGTGGTGGTGGTGGCGGTGCGGTGGTGGTGGTGGTGGCGGTGCTGTGGTGGTGGTGGTGGTGGGTCGAAACGGTCCGGGTCGAAAACGGTCTGGGTCGAAACGGTCCGGGTCGAAAACGGTTCGCGTCGAAACGGTACGGGTCGAAACGGTTTTTTATGATTTTTTTAGAATTTTTTTGATTTTTTTAGAATTTTTATGATTTTTTTGATTTTTTAGATTTTTTTTATGATTTTTTTATAACTACAGGGACTGTTTGTGTAATAAATAAAACTTAAAACTAGTAAATTATAACTACAGGGACTGTTTGTGTAATAAATAAAAGTTAAAAACTAACTTCAGTTAAAAAAAACTAACGGAGGTCCATTGAGTACCAACATATTGAAACGTAGGATTATTAATTACCAAATCTGTAGGTAGCATTATTATTACCAATGGGGCAAAGGTTGGTTTATTAAAAACCAATTTTCCTTTCAAATATTATTTAAGTATAACTTTTATGTATTTTTCTCATATGTTACAACTATACCATCCTAAAAGAAAATTTCGTTCATAAAATTACTAAATACAAAAATAACTTACAAGGTATATGAATAACGGAGACACAATACCTAAGTCAATAGAGATCGGTCCAGCATACCATACGTCTATAATGGATTAATTTGAACACTCTTCATAGCAATAACCTAACTTGTACACATATCTTAATCCGACATCTACCCATTAACTCGCATGCTTTGTTTTAAGAGAAAAAAATCGACAGGAAAGAGCTTGACCTCCAATACCACAATTGTAACATCCCAATTCGACAAGGACTCATATTATTTGTTGGCATATTTTACCTCACCATTTTTTTCTATCCAAATTTCTTCATGACCCTAAATAATGAAATGTTTTATGAAGTTAGAAAGAATAACTTAAGCGACCCTAAATGAAAAACGTTTTATAAATTAGGAAATAATAGATTAATCATATTTCAATATTATGAATTATAATTATATGTGATTTTTATTGTACAACACTAAATGGCACATGGCATTTTCTTCTTTAAGGTAGGTTTTTTTGTTATTAATTATTATTATTATTAATATAATATAAGAACATAAAGGATATTGATATAATAATTCTAATATTATTAAATAATATATAACGTAAAGGATTTGATCTAATTCGCACGGGTCTAATTTAATTAATTTTATATAATTATTAAGTCTATTTAACTTATGGTTGTAATTTAATATATATATATATATATATATATATATATAGGTAGAGGATCCTGTAAAAAAGGCCCAAAGTGTGAGAAAGGTAAGAAAGAATCTCAACCATTAGATCTTTTGATCTAATGGTTAAGATCATTAGGGACCAAATTGTAAAATATTTTTATTAATTTGGACTAAATTGAAATATCTAGGGGTAATTGTGTCTTTTTATCCCCATTTTGTAAATCAAAATCCCTAAAATTTCTCTCTCTCTCTCTCTCTCCAGATCTCTCTCTATCATACGTTCAGAATTTCTCTCTCCAAGACCAATCGGAAGATCAAAACGACAGCGGCCAATCGGAAGATCAAAACGACAGCGGCAGCGGCGGCGGTGGTGGTACGAGCGGCAGCGGCGGTGGTGCTGGTGCGAGTGGGCAGCGGCGGTGGTAAAACCAAAACCCCAAATCCAATCTCCATAATCGCCGGCGATCGATTCAACGATGACGGTGAGCGTGATTCTGATGCTCTTACACGCTGCTTATCAACTATTTAATGTAACTAACTCACTTTCATCTCTAATATTTATTGTTATTATATTCAATCGTAGATTAAAAACTCAAAAGCTTTATATTTAGTTCTGAATGGTGTTATAGGGTGTTATATTCTTGTACTGAATGGTGTTTTTTTCTTTTTCTTAATGGTGTTTTTTTTTTTTTTTTTTTTTCTGAATGGTGTTATATTGTTTACTGAATGGTGTTATTTTGTTTACTGAATGGTGTTATTTTTCTTAATGGTGTTATTTTGTTTCTGAATGGTATTCTTTTTCTTAATGGTGTTATTTTGTTTCTGAATGGTGTTATATTGTTTACTGAATGGTGTTATTTTGTTACTGAATGGTGTTATTTTTTGTTTACTGGATGGTGTTATTTGTTTCTGAATGGTGTTATTTTGTTTCTGAATGGTGTTATATTTTTGTTTACTAAATCGTGTTATTTTATGTACTGACGGTTATAAGTCCTTAAATCAAGGATTTTCTCTCTCTCCAAATCCTTAAATCAAGGATTACCATATTTGAATTTTTAATGCATTTACAATCATACCCTTTTCAATTAATTTAGATCTAATGGTTGAGATTCTTTCTTACCTTTCTCACACTTTTAGTCTTTTTTACAATAACTCCACCCAATATATATATATATATATATATATATATATATATATATATATATATAGGATCACGCTAAAATGAGAACCACCTCGAGTTGTAAGAACCGCGATAACTACACCGTACGGGGGGAGGTGGACCAAATTTTTTTTTTTCATAAACGTAGATACATGTATTATAAGCACATTTGTAAAAAAAAATTCAAAAAAAAAAGTTTTTGAGCACCTCAAGTGTGCATTTACGGGTACCGTAAATTTTCCGACCAGATTTACGGGTCCCGTAAACACACACGACATTTTTTTTTTGAATTTTTTTTTTACAAATGGTGTTTTTATACATGCATCTACGTCTATAAAAAAAAAATTTGGTCCACCGCGCCCCCTACGGTGTAGTTCTCACGGTTCTTACAACTCGAGGTGGTTCTCATTTTAGCATTCCCCTATATATATATATATATATATATCATTACTAGTCTAAGTACCCGTGTGTTACACGGGTAGCTCAAAGTAAATTATATCATTTAATAGTGTTGACATAAACTTTGAAACGAAAGAAACGTTTCATTACTTATGTAAACATTAAATTACAATGAACTGAAGAAAAAGTAATACAGATACTAAAAAGTAGAACTATTTTGTAGAACTCCATCCCATTCCTAGAACTCCAACTCCTTTCCATTCAGTATCTTCTTGGTTACCTATTATTGGAACGCATGATATTTGAACATTTGCGCATAAGAAAGAGAATTAGTACACATCGGTCAGCACCGAGAGTTCGCAAAATGTGAAACAGGTTTTGAGATATAAAAAGGTCGGATTGGGTTAACCTGCTGCCCAATTTTTTTGTCCATTGAAGTCCTTTTATATATGGTTAACGCCTTAAAATATGATTGAAAATTTCTATAATAAAAACCTAATTTTGTAATAAAATGATTAAGAAAGTTGTAAGCATTAAAATAGACTGTGACTTTCGATTCATCAGACACATTCTACTTGTTCCATGTGTAGTTTCTTTTTTTTTTAATGGTTTGACCCGTTTCATCCTCAAAAAGCCAAAGAGGTGCTCACCAATAGACACAACAACATCCTCAAAAAGCCAAAGAGCCGCGCACCAATAGACACAACAACATCTGCAATAGACCCACCCATCTCAACTTATTTATTTTATACAAAAAACCGGTTATAGTTTCCCTTTTAACCCATAACCAAACCAAACCGACCCATGGTCACCCGTGTTTGAAAAAAAAAGTACTTTAATTTAACAACGTACCTGCATGTGTTTGTTCTAGATTGATTATTCCACTTGGCGTTGCAAATAGCACACTTGTAACCTGCTCGACGCAACCAGTCAGAGATGTAAATATCGTGGATCATAACAGTTAATATTTAATATTTTATCAAATGCAAAGTATAAACCGCCTTCGGCTTCAAATTCTTATAACTTCAATTTCCTAAACCAAAATCAAATGAATAAATAAGCAAACCAACAGATTCGATAAGCATAACAATATAAGGAAGGCATAATTTAGAAAAAAAAAGTACTGTAACTATTACCTCAAGTTCAATAGAAACCCAAAAACCTTCATTCTCTCTTGCCAACAGAACTGTCATTCGAGAGACGATCGGCAAAAGCCAAAAAATGAACCGTCATCCTAAATCTGGAAATCACCACCCATGAAAGTCGTAGTGTTCAAGTTCTTTGTCAGCAGCGTGATGGTGCCCTATGGTTAGGGTTTCATCGGAACATAATCAAGAGTTAGAGATGAAACTGAAATTAGGGTTTCTCAATGGAATGGCTGAGAAGATGCAATAGGTAGATGAAATCGCCATACACGAAGTCAAAAATGTAGAACTAAATTAAAACATAATACTCGAAGTAACGATTGTAAGTACGTGTACTTTTCTAGGACTATATTATAGTGATGCCACCAATTATTTTAACAATGGTTAGCATGCACCTTGTTGAATACTCGATATACACCAATTCCCAATTTACAACTCTTTATTCCTAATTCAGTTAAGCTCAAACACAGAGCCCAGATCTTCTGTTAGGCTTTAGTTTCTATGCTAAAAAGGTCATCACCTTAAATAAGTATCCTAGATCCACCTCTTATCAATGAGGGACCCACAAAAAATTAAATTATAAGCACAATTTGTCAGCAATTATTGTATTAACCCATAAAACAACAAATCTTTTCATATCACATCTCATTAACTTTCTTTCTATTTTTAAACCAAGTTAATATTTTACAAAAACTGTATCAGAAAAGCAATCTAGCATCTTCACAAGAAACTGGAGGTTTAAGTGGAGTATGCTTAACCAACTGATATTTAAATGTCGTTTCTCTAAGTATGGGAGGGATTTAAGTAGAATTCTTATTCATCTTAAAGGTCCCATAACAAAATTTGTGCTATGTATAGCAGATTACATGGTACTTACATGGTACTGGATGGTAAGGATATTAATCATTGGATTACGTTCTTGTCCCGAAAAGGAATTGAGAAATTCACTCTTTTGAATTTTCGTCCAACTCATTTTAAGTTGCATGCCCATCTTTTTTCTTGTCTAGACTAAACTACGATTTGTGCGTATGGTTGCAGATCACTCCTAAAATCAAACAAAGCTATGAGCAAACAATACCTTTTCAAAGTTAATAGGTCATTCAAGTAACAACCACCAAATTAACTATATACCAACAGATGGAGAGACCGTGTTTATGTGTGTGATAGAAATAGCATAAGTAATTTGACAATGACGAAACTGAAGTACGTAAAAACATGTCATCGTTGATATTTTATTTGTTTCATTCCCAGTAGTTAATAATTCTACTATGCTCAATACCATGAAAAATAAAACAAAAGAAATAAACATGCCTTTTGTAGGTCCGGCTAGGGGAGGATCTAGTCGCCTACTCCTTGTGTACAAACACACCCGGTTGTGCGGAATCCAACCGGAGATGCAAACCGAGATAGAAACCGATAAGAACACGAGATACAAGACACGAAGATTCAATGTTTAACACACTTGTATATCAAAGAGAAGAGTTCAAGTACAAGATCAATACAAGATCCGGTTAACACAATAAAACTCTCTCTCTCTCGGGTTCTTCCTGCTTCTCACACACTTGTCTACCGAAATCACACTTGATTTCGGTATTTATATTTTTCCTTCACTTGTGCGATTGGACTGATATGGGGTTCGGCCCATGTGGGTAGAGGCCCAAACATTTTGATTGGACCATAACACAATTCACATGCACGATCAGTTTAATAAATTGCATGAATTTTCTTCTACATCACATCATCATGATGATGTCATGGTGATGTGGCTCTTCGGGAAGGATCGCGGCTCTCCGTGCTTCGCGTGTCGAACTCTGGGACGCACGACGGAGGAATGTCGTGACGTTGGGCTTGAGCCGAACCTAACCGGGTCGAACCGAACCGAGTCGCGTCCACATAATATGTATCAACAAACTCCCCCTTGGACGCTACTCGTGAGGTTCAACTTCCATATCTTCCATGTCGGAGGATCTTCAAAGTCTCCACATGTCGTAAGTAGAAAGTGTATCAACAAACTCCCTTTTCATTTAGGTAGTGTGCCAATAAACTCCCCCTTTGATTATGCTTGTGAATCTTTTGATCTTCAATGCTTTAGATCCTTGTGGTGTTGATGATGGTCAGCGGCAACTCGATCATCTTTATCATTTGAGTGCCTTCACGTCGTGTCTTCATTCCGAAGCTTGTCATCGACCATGTTCTCCTTGCCTTTAGAATCTGCACATGCAAGAAATCTAAACGCGTAATGAGAACAACTGCTTGGAATATAGTTAACATAAGCAAACGACACACATATGACCATTATTCAAACAACTACCGTCCGACAGTTTGAAAGTTTAACAAATTTATCAATTTTAGTTTTTTACTTTCAAAACTTGCAAATTCTGACCAATTATGAAGATTTAGTCGATTTTGGTTTTCAAACAGGTTTCAGGTAACGAAGACTCGAGATCCAACATCGTACGATCGAAAATAAGATAGAAATAAAATCTTTTTGGCTTTTAGAAAGTTTATATTAAAACACACCTAAAATCTTTTTGGAATTTTTGAATATTTCAAACTTAAAGACTGAAAGCAGTAAATAAATATATATAAAGATGCAGAAACTAAGAAAACATTAAATAAATATATGCAAACATTCTTTTTGTGAGTTTCGAGGGTAAGAGAATCATATCAGTGTACGGTCACGTCGAAACGCTCTTTTTGTTCAATTAGTTAACATTTAGATAAGCATCCTATAACAATTATCGGTATTGTTGTCCACATAAGCTCAACTTATCATATGTAATCATGGCGAGGGGATATGTTAAGGTATGATTTATACTTACCGACCGGTGTTCATCCACATCACGACACATTCCCGTATCAAGGTATGCACGAGGGTTCATCTTACCGGTGAGTATACCGATTATCATCTGTTTGGCCGTATATGATGTGAGATACTCACTTATTTTGATTTGAAAACAAGCCCTATGTGATATAATCACTTATTGATGAGGAACTTGATTTTCATATGCATGAAGGGCACAAGAGCAAGTCCGTGAACAGGCCAGTACTTTCGTACAGCAGAGAGACGAACTTGACTCCCGGATAAATGTGATATATTATCACTTATTTGTTTGGACATGTGATTGTTGATCACTTATTGAGGTCGAATGCAATATGTACACGTATGTATGGTATCATGGAAGATCTAGACTTGCGTCCCCGTTATTTTTCGGTAAAAGATACAACCATGATACCCAGATGATAAGCAGCATAAAGACCGAATATCTCAGAACCTCGGCAATCTCTCAAACGAAATTTCGGTACTAAGACCATATGCCAATGAGTGGTTCCCACCTGGTCTTCAGTCGATTTAAGATTTATATCACCCTGCACACTTTAAAATGATTGTGAGCCTACCGATACATCTTATATAGAGCTGCTTATCGTTTTTCATTTAAGGTTTAAAGAGGTTTGGATAGACCACTGATGTACTATCATTTTCTCTTTTGCTCGCCAGGAAACTCATTTTTGATTTTCTGTTGTTTTTGCGTTTTTGAAATTTTTCGATGTTTTTGGATTTACTCCCCCTAAAATCAACAAACTAAGATAAAATTTAAAACACAAAGATATTTACAAAAATGATTTTCCGATGTTGGTTTTACTCTTGCTTGACCTTAATGTCGTTTAGCAGTAATAAAAAGTCAAATCTTGATTTGTCAAATGCTTTGGTAAAAAGGTCGGCACGTTGGTCATCGGTGTGGACCTTAACAACATCGATTAGCCTTTTCTCAAAGCAATCACGTATGAAGTGATACTTGATTTCGATGTGTTTGGTCTTTGAGTGCTGCACAGGATTTCTAGTGATCTGTAAAGCAGCAGAATTATCAACGTAAATAGGAGTAGTTAGGAATTCAAAACCGTAGTCGCGCAATTGTTGTTGGATCCACAGGACTTGGGAGCAACAACTTGAGGCAGCAATGTATTCAGCTTCGCATGTTGATGTAGCGACACAAGTCTGCTTCTTGCACTGCCATGTGACTAGGCGATTTCCCAAAAACTGACATCCAGCCGTTGTGGATTTGCCGTCGATTTTGCATCCGCCAAAATCAGAATCACTGAAAGCGATCAAGTCAAAGTTATTATCCCTAGGGTACCATAGACCGGTGTCAGGGCAACCCTTCAAATAACGAAAAATCCTTTTTACAGCTGCAAGATGTGAGGCCTTCGGGTTGACTTGATATCTGGCAAGCAGGCACGTTGGGTACATTATATCTGGTCTTGATGCTGTGAGGTACATAAGAGATCCAATCATCGCGCGGTAGTATGAGGGGCTAACAACTTCACCCTTCAAGTCTGGATTAATTCCGTGATTTTGCTGCAGTGGGGTACCGATGGGCGTTGCATCAGACATCTGGAACCGGCTCAAGATGTCACCAACATATTTAGTCTGATGGATGAATATCCCAGACTCAGTTTATTGTACTTGTAGGCCCAAAAAGAAGGTCATTTCCCCCATAGCACTCATCTCGAATTTATCCTGCATAATACGCTCGAAATTCCTACACAAAACATCATTAGTAGAACCAAATATAATATCATCAACGTATACCTGTACCAGTAGAAGATCTCCATCTTGTTCTTTGACGAAAAGAGTACAATCGATAAGACCTCTGCGAAATCCATTCTCCAGCAAATAATTAGATAAGGTTGCGTACCAAGCTCGCGGTGCTTGATGTAGACCATAGAGAGCTTTGTTGAGCAACCAAACCCGATCGGGATGGATAGGATCTTCAAAACCTGGAGGCTGTTCGACGTACACCTCTTCTTCAACCACACCATGTAAGAATGCACTTTTGACATCCATCTGGTATACCTTGAATCCTTTGAATGAGGCATAAGCCAGAAAGATCCGAATTGCTTCCAGACGTGCAACAGGTGCATAAACTTCGTTGTAGTCGATCCCTTCAATCTGACGAAAACCTTGAACGACTAATCTTGCTTTGTTTCGAATAACGACTCCACGGTCATCCTTTTTGCATTTGAACACCCAACGGGTACCAATCTTCTTGTAACCAGCAGGTTTCTCTACGAGTTTCCAGATACCAAGCTTCTGGAATTGTTGCAGTTCTTCCTGCATCGCTTCAACCCAAGAGTTATCTTTCAAAGCTTCTTTCCAAGTTCTTGGCTCTTCCTGTGAGACATAACACGCGAAAGACCAATCATTTTGTTGACCAGATTCTCGGATAGTTGCATACAAGCCTGCATTGTTGTTGTTTCGCAACATGTTTCTTGTTTGAATGCCACTCTGTACATTTCCGATGATGTTTTGTTGAGGATGGGTATTATGAATCCTTGTTTCTGGATTATCTTGAACTGGAATATTTGTACCCAGATTGTTGAGATTAAGATCAACAACTAAATCAATGCCTGGAATTGATGAAGAGGATGATGCAGTAGCTTCAGCTGTTCTAGGGGCGTCCACTGGAGGTGTACCCTCTGAAGTACCATGAACTGCTGTTGTTGGAGCTTCTTGATCTGCATCTAGAAATTCATCATCCTCTGAAGATTCGTTCAATTCGGTAGCATCGTGAAAATCCTCATTGTTGAGAGCATTGTTGTTCACTGAAGATGGTTCTTGATTGACAATAATGGGACGAACCAACGGTGAATCTGTTGCGTTGTCACTCTCGAAAAACATCCTTGCCGCAGCATTTTCTTCAACTGCTTCAACATTGATCGAATTGAAAAAGTCATCGTACTCAAACATCCAAGGCTGACCAGGACATCTGACTGGCAATGTGTGCCTTTGTACTCTGACCTCAGACCATTCCTCGACCCTTTTAGTCTCTAGATTCCAGACT
The DNA here is from genome assembly GCA_030545235.1 of Helianthus tuberosus. Taxonomy (NCBI): domain Eukaryota; kingdom Viridiplantae; phylum Streptophyta; class Magnoliopsida; order Asterales; family Asteraceae; genus Helianthus; species Helianthus tuberosus. The sequence continues at coordinate 193,005,247 of CM060413.1, forward strand.
CTTGAGTTCGGGGTGGCATAACCAAGAAAGTAACCTTCAATAGCTTTTGCCCCAAACTTTCCATTAGGATCGATCATTGTGCAAGGAGCTCCAAACGGATCAAGATATGACAAATCGGGTTTCCGTTTGTGAAGAAGCTCGAAGCAGGTCTTGTTGTGCCTTTTGACTGTAAGGACTCGGTTCAACGTGTAACATGCAGAGGCCACAGCTTCACTCCAGAAGGGAATCGGCAACTGTGACTCTACCAACATAGTCCTAGCAGTCTTGATCAATGTACGATTTTTACGTTCAGGGACGCCATTCTGTTGAGGAGTGTAAGCCGCACTAAATTCGTGAAGAATACCTTTTGAAGTGCAAAACTCCGCCATGGCATGATTTTTAAATTCTGTACCATTGTCGCAGCGTATCCTCCTAGCTTTCAACTTATACAAATTCTCAATCTGAATGATCAAGTTTTTGATAATACTGAAAGTTTCACTCTTGTGTGCCATGAACGCCACCCAAGAAAATCTTGAATAATCATCAGTTATCACGAGGCAATATTGATCATTCCGGATGCTTTTATGCTTGACAGGACCGAACAAATCCATGTGCAAACGTTCAAGCGGAACGGCCACCGTGTTGATCTTCTTAGTAGGGTGTCGCTTCTTCGTTTGTTTTCCTTTCTGGCACGAAACACAGACGTCTTGAAGATGGAAGTTTTTAAGAGGAACACCATTCACCAATTCATTTGACACCAAATGATTCATTTTGCGTAAGTGAATGTGACCCATTCGTCTGTGCCAAGAGATTGAGTCTTTTTCTGTGGCTTTGGAAACGAAACAGGTTGCTTGTGCAGAAGTTGTAATAGCTTGGCTCATATCAAGGACATACAAATCATTTATCCTTGGAGCAGATAAGAGAATCCATTCTTTTGGAATTTTGAAGCCGGGTTTCAGCACATAACATCCATTTGCATCAAAGTGAACTGAGAACTGCTGATCACAGATTTGTGAAACGCTGAGAAGATTGTGATCAAGTTGTTGTACAAAGTTGATCTTATCAAAGCTTACAACCCCGTTGGATATCATTCCTTCGCCAGTAATATATCCGCCTTTATCTCCAGCAAAAGCAACATAACCTCCTCTAATAGATTTGACGTCGTAGAGAAGCTTCATGTCGCCTGTCATGTGCCTGGATGCCCCACTATCAACAATCCAATGACTACTGATAGTTCCTCCTGGAACACCCTGCACATGAACTCACATGATTAGTTGGAGATAGGGACCCAAGCCATTGTGGTCTTGGGTCTTCCATTTTCATCAACAACAATTACTTCCACTTTTTGATGGTTAGGAAATGATGATGGTCCCCCTGAATTTGTGGTCATTTTAGGTTTCCATGTCTGTTGAGTTTTTCCAGTTTGATTATTTGACAAATTAACTTCGTGATTGTTTGAAGTTTTTGAAAACTTTGAACTTTCTGGTTTAACTGAAACAGATTGTTTTTGAACCACATCAGTCTTAAGTGCTTTCTCAATTACCTTGACTTGTTGGCGTTTCTGTTTCTTTTCCCTTTCTCTTACAAGGCGGGGATCTTGTTTTAAAGAAACAGATCCCTGTTGGTAATTTCGTTCACGGGGATCATCATCTTTGGCTTTTAACTTATGAAGATACGGACAATTTCGAATGATATGCCCAATTTCACCACATTCAAAGCATGATCTTCGTTCAACAAACCCCGAAGTATCATGTGATCGTCTTGCCGATGATGATGAACTTTGTGATCTCGAGGTACTAGGTTTCGAACAGTTTGGTTCATTTCTTTTCAACACTGTTGCTTGTTTAACAAAATCTAAGTTAGATTTGTTTTCAAACGTTTCAATTTTGTCCGTTCCCTTTGATTTCACAAAGTTCACATTTTTGTTCTTCTTCTGATTCGGCTTCCTTTGACTTTGAGTCGTGTCTTTTCTTTTGGTTTGGTATGATTTTGCTGCCTTTTCACTGTTGGTAATTTTTGATTGCCATATTGTTTTCGAACTTCGGCCTTTGGAATAGGTGGGCACTGTGTTACTGTAACATGTGATCCTGTCTTTCCCAAAAACTTACTTGTCGAATTTTCAAAGACTTTACTGATTAAGGATTGATTAACATTCTTAATAGGAAAATCTTTGTCAGAATAAATTTTATCATCACCAACAAGTGTGTACAGCAAATCCACACTTTCAGACTCTTTTGCAGACGTGGACTCAGTCGGAGCAGTCTTAGCAGGTTTTGCGGGAGGATCACATAGAATATGATTCTCAAGAGGTATGTCCTCTTCTTTGATTACCGCATCAGACTTTGCCGAATCAGTATCATCAGATTCATCATCAGAAGAATCAGCATCTTCAATCACAACTGGAGGATCCTGATTCGGTTCAGCAGAAGACACACATGTATCTGTTGACACATCCGATTCTGATGATACTTCCTTCTTGTATCCGAGTCCTGTTGCAAATTCCTCAACGTCTAAAGGAACAGATGGTTCAAAGAAAGTTCTATCTTCCTCGTCAGGCATGGCATCATAATTGCGTCTCACAGGTGGTGGACATTTCTTGTAACCTATGCATGTGACATCCCGTTTCTCTTTCTGAACGTCAATGATGTGATCCAACACATAGCTAGAGCTCAAATAACTGTCTAGCTTAAGCTGGATCGCCTCACTTTCAGTTTTCACACAAGCCATCTCTTTTTGCATTATCTCAAGTCGAGTTATATATAAATTAATGTCAGTTTGTTTTCTGGAAACCATTTTTGTTAACTCGGTTTTATCTTTCTTTAATTTCTCAATTACCGATTTAAACTCCTTTTCATGATTTTCATAAAACATGTTGGCTTCAGTGCACTTCGAAAGATCCACGGTCAACTTCTGGTTGTGAATGAATGTCACATCATACTTGTCTTGCAAAGCCTCGTGTTTGCTTTGCAACTCACACCACTTATCATTCAATGAAACATGTTTGTCTTGCAAGTCAAACAAACTAGCTTGTAAAGCATCATGTTTGGCTTGCAACTCAGACATATTTGCCTCTAAATCAGCACATTTAACATGCAATCTATCACAATTATCACAAATAACAGCAGTGGGTTCATCGACACATACCTGACTTGATGAACTGTCGACATTAGACATAAAGGCTGAATGGAGAGAAGACGAAGAATAAGCAGCTTGATCCACCAAAATAGATCTTCTTTGAGTTCCTGCTGCAACTTCTTCCAATAGCTCATCAACATCTGCATCGACTGACGCACTTGATGTGTCATCCAAAAGATCATCGCCTGAACTCGAGGATTCTTCATCCGAGCTTCTACTGTATCCGGAACTGTCTTCGTCTTCAGAAGACTCATCACCATTGGTGGAAGATTCTCCACCACTGGCGTGCTTAAGATCTTTGACAACTTCAGCAAAGCAAGCTGTTCCATCCGGTGTATCATTTCCCAACTGAATTGACCAATCACAACCTTCATCTACTTGAACCACAAGTGCCTGGTTGGCATTTGATGGTCCTGCCTGACTTGGGTTGTTAACAGGTATCAACGTACGCTCGTTATTCCTGTTCTGATTCTGTTGGTTGCCTTGATTCCTGAACGGATTCTGGTTCCCATGCTGAGCTGGCCTTGTACATTCCCTTTTAAAATGACCTCGTTCACCACAGTTAAAGCACTTGACAGCCTGTTTATCGAACCCATACTTGGTGTCTTTCTTACTTTCCAAGCTGGTTCTGCCAGTTCTTTCCATGAAATCCTTTGCTCTCCTCACAGCACTCGCAAAGGCCCATTTGATATCCATCAAATCCATCTCTTCCTTATCAATCTGCTGATAATCTTCTTGTGTCAGATTAATGTTGCCAATCTGACCTTCCACTAACCCACAGTATGCGCTCACCAAAGTGTTTAGCAGTTCCATGTGTTCCTTTGCTACTTCCACACTGACTTTAGAAAAGCTTGAGGTGTCGAGCCGTACTGTATTTGGCTTTGATTGCTGACCAGCAGATGATGTGCTTCCATAACACGCTTGTTGTTGAGCAGGAAGTGGATTCCCGTATAGATCAGTTGTCACAGGAGGCCTTTGGGTTTGTTGCTGAGGAACTGGTTGAGGAGCTGGGTGAAGCGGATTTCCATACAAGTCTGTGGTTGGAGGAGGCTTGACAGGAACTTGGATAGGATTGCCATACATATCGGTGCTAGACACAAACGCTGTTTGAATTGGAGCGTGTGAAGCAGGTCTTGCAGAAGTGCTAGGAGTTCCATAGTACATATCAGTATTATGTCGCACTGGTATTGCAGAAGTGCTAGATGTTCCATAATACATTTCAGGATTCTGCGGCACTGGAACTCTTTTCGCCTTAAGAGTTTCTTCCTGATTCTTGTTCTCCAAAAGTTGAACAAATTCATTGATGTTTGTTGTAGCCAAATTGCCATTGTACTTCATAATTTCCAAGAAATTATTCCATTGAGGTGGCAACGCATCTGCAAACTTTTTCACTACCTCTGCTGAAGTTGTTACAACCCCAAAATTTCCCAATTCAGTCAACAAATGATGAAACCGACTCGTCAAATCTCCTAAAGATTCATTATCCATACAAGTAAAACCATCAAACTCTTTCTTTAGCAAGTCGTGTTTCAATTGACGTGTCGCTTCATTTCCTACACCTCTTGTCTTCAATGCATCCCACAGCTTCTTTGTAGTCTTAAAGCTGACAAATTGATGGTAGATATCTTTGCTTAATGCCTGAGTAAGAATAGCATAAGCCTTCTTTTCCAGATCATACGTCTTCTTTTGATCTTCAGAAAGATCGGCAAACGTAGCAGCAGATGAAGCGGCAACCTCGATAGCTTGATCAAAATCTGTGGTAAAACGTAACCACAATTCTGTATTTTGACCAAGGACGTATGTATTAAATCTATCAACCCATCCCGGATATTCGTTTAAGTGCATCAACTTTGGAGGCCGATTCAAACTTCCGGTTTCGCTTTCGCTCAATAAAATGCTTTGAATACTAGGCGTCTGATTTGATACGAAAGCCCATTGACCGGTTGATACAGCGTTTGTTTGCGAAGATGCCGGTACGGGAGATTCGGCCCACGAAGGAGATAGACTTGTATTTCTATACTTTCCCGAATCTGGAGCCGGGGTTCCCCACCAACTCGGATTCATTTTGAATGCTTGATGATGAAAACCTGATCAACACACTTGAAACAAACAATTAAACCACTTATACAAACCTTCTGTTAAAAAAAAAAAATTACAATAATTTCGATGAAGCAAATTCGACTAAACAACTTCTGATTTGATGACGAAACAAATGTACTTGAGCAAATAACGAAACAGGTCAAGTGGGCCTTTAATCGACGAAACAAATAAAAATGGCCCAGATTGACGAAACAGCCCAAACACGTATGTGTAGAACCCAATTCTTCTTGTGCGACTAACTGGATCTTGTGCGAGTAATCAAACTCTTGTACGTTCCACCTATCTTGTGCGACTCAAATCTTGTGTGACTAAACAACTTGTGTGATTAAAATCAGAAGCCCAAAATCAGAAGCCCAAATATAATTGTCCACTTTTTATTGCAAGCCCAGTTCTTGTGCGAGTAATTAAATCTTGTGCGACTGAATAAGAATCCCAAACAGAAACAGAATTTAAATGATGCACTCAGAAGCCCAAATAGAAGCCCAATTATTTGTTGTGCAAGCCCAGCTACTTGTGCGACTAAACAACTCTTGTGCGAGCCAACAACTTGTTCGACTAGCTTGTCTTGTGCGACTCAAATCTGCAGCCCAAAAAAAAATTGTCCAATGTAATCAGAAGCCCAGTTCTCTTGTGCGAGCCCACTATCTTGTGCGATAACAAATCCTTGTGTGATTCAATCTCTTGTGTCACATGTCTTGTGCGTTCCAACTTCTTGTGTGACTAGAACATATTGACTTTCTATTATCTGATATAAAGTACACCCACTTTCTGCTCACTCTTTCCAAGTTTACCAACCAAATGATGATTTGCCAATATCAATAAAATCACAATTTTCAATACACAAACACTTGAATATTCAAATCTCAAAGGATTAAAAAGTAAACACACTCAAGAACACTTTGAATATTTGATGAAGATATGAAGAACAACCCAGAAATTTATGAATTTTCTGGTGAACCGAAGATTTTCCGGTGAACCGACACCTTTCCGAAACCCGATTTTGCTTAAAACTTCACTAAAAACCTTAACACACCATTCACAAATCAGTTATAAGCAAGGTTTTCTGATGAACTAGCAGCCAAACATCAGAAATTTCAAAGATTCAAACAGATTTTCCAGAAAATATAAGCTTCAAAAACCCGAAAAACAACCCGAAAACGCTCGGTTTTAACAAGGAGAAGAGCCAAGGCTCTGATACCACTTGTAGGTCCGGCTAGGGGAGGATCTAGTCGCCTACTCCTTGTGTACAAACACACCCGGTTGTGCGGAATCCAACCGGAGATGCAAACCGAGATAGAAACCGATAAGAACACGAGATACAAGACACGAAGATTCAATGTTTAACACACTTGTATATCAAAGAGAAGAGTTCAAGTACAAGATCAATACAAGATCCGGTTAACACAATAAAACTCTCTCTCTCTCGGGTTCTTCCTGCTTCTCACACACTTGTCTACCGAAATCACACTTGATTTCAGTATTTATATTTTTCCTTCACTTGTGCGATTGGACTGATATGGGGTTCGGCCCATGTGGGTAGAGGCCCAAACATTTTGATTGGACCATAACACAATTCACATGCACGATTAGTTTAATAAATTGCATGAATTTTCTTCTACATCACATCATCATGACATCATCATGATGATGTCATGGTGATGTGGCTCTTCGGGAAGGATCGCGGCTCTCCGTGCTTCGCGTGTCGAACTCTGGGACGCACGACGGAGGAATGTCGTGACGTCGGGCTTGAGCCGAACCTAACCGGGTCGAACCGAACCGAGTCGCGTCCACATAATATGTATCAACACCTTTTGATGAGAATTATGCCGTTTCCCTTCCTTCCACGACCTAATTTGGCCATCTTTTGTGGTCCCAAATCGTCCCTCAATTAGACCATCTTTCATCGTCCTGAATCGTTCCTTGAAAGACATGAACAAATCCCAAAAACAAATTAATGAGAACAAAGTAAGATTATAATTTATAACACAATTTATAAACTAAAAAACAAAGTTAGATTATTAACCGATTTCTTTGAATCTAAAGAAGTGCAGTCTTCATCATTTACTCTAGCGGCCAGGGTTTGTGTACCTGGAGAAGACATTGTCGTCACGTGCCATAAGCAAGGCAGCAAAAGCTGACAACTTATACATATTTTTTTCACGAGTTAAGCAACCTTGGGTTTAGCTAGACTCGAATACCCCTGGTTGCAACGCTTGACTTAACACATAGTTGCAACGCTTGACTTAACACATAGTTGTAAGTAAAATGCTTCACTATTCATCAGCTTAAAGGTGATCCCGTTCAGCCGGTTTTAATGAAAATTCTAGAGCAGACCTCTAACTACTACGGTTTCTGAAAACGACAAACCAAATTGGGTGGGTTGGTTGGGTCAGCCAGGCCATCAGAAAGGGTTCAGTGTGGCGGTTTGAACCGGCCTTTCTAAATCAAAATCCTTAGTTTGTAAGTTTTTATTAATTTTTTTCTTAAATGATAAAGATGGTTTTCATGAACATTATCAGTATGCACAAATAAATATTCCAAAAAACGGTGGGTTCATTTTACATATCCGGGGCCAAGTTTCATATGATGAACGGAACCATTATACCCGCTTTTCCAAATAGTAAACCGTAAAAACTTCAAACATGCCAAACCAGTCAACTTGCTGGTTGGTTCAGTAAGTTTCAACAGCTAATGACTATCACTACGTCAAATATCCAAAACTATTGAAAATCTGAAAAAACCATATAAAGTCTACAATAGGTAACCAAACCTCGTGTTAGCACCACAATCACCGACCTAGGAAGAAGACCCTCAACCAAGCCAACATGCAAATGGTCCGTAACAACAATATGCCAGTCCTTCACATCACCAACACAAATTGCCAAAGGGCTAGTATGCTTACGCCCTTTATTCTCATTTATCATATTAACCGCCTCTACGTTACTGCACCAACACCCAAGCAAAACAACAAACAATCATCATCCAAAACCAACAATTCACTCACACAAGCAAAACGTCGAACACCTGGTGTGCACCCACAAAACTCAAAAAAAAAAAAAAAAACACAACTTTATATAATAAGTGCATGTCCTGGTTGGGGACTACTAAGATTTAAGAGAATGAACACCAAGCTTATAACTAAGATTGAGATGCTTCAGTTTTCTGTTATAATAAAATAATAATTGTTAGCAATGGGAGAAGACATCATACTTTTCATGCTCAACATTATTCGAAGGAGAAAAAATCTCAGTTAAACAAAAGGCTACAAACCAAATTACAATTACATTACAATTACAAATAAAATATAAACTTTAAATATGAACAGTATAGCGAATTCTTTTTGCATAAATCAACCTATTCATCAAAAAAGGGTCATGTTGTCACCCTAAGATTTTAGTGGCTGCCAAACAATAAAAAAGATGAAAAAACACTCACACCCGGAAAGCAGTTGTTCCAACTATCTCTAGAGCAGTGTCGCCAGCATTACCAAACCTGTTCACCCAGTCTATAACATAACCACAATTTACAATTAACAATTAAACCATGAGAACAACATCCAAGTGAAAAAAATATGATTACAGAGTATTATCCAACGACACCTCGGTTTGGTCAATCAATGCATGCAGACCTTCAACCTACATAATAATCGAATCAAAACCATGAGAACAACATCCAAATGAAAAAAAAAATAAGTTTACCCTTACTCAAAAGATTAAGCCAATATTGTCTACAACCATGAGTCAAAAACATCATATATAAACATACTGTTGGCGCATATATCCATTCACACACAAGCTGAGACACTTATTTTTGTAGGCGATCGTTTTTCTCTAATAATAACTTGTTCATAGTAGATAGTTTCTTGTTAACTGTCTGAAGGCTAAAAGACTCTTTCCTTTGCTTCTATCGACATCTAAACACAAAATTATATAACAATTATAAATATTAAAAAACAAAATTATATGCATTCAATTTCCCCTTTTATTCTAAACTAAAAAAATGTGAAATCACTTGTTCTCTCTAATTAGTTATCACATATGAGATTCAAAGATCCATATTCTCTCTAAATCTAAACACAAAAAAGTAGATCATAGACAAAAAAAACTAACCTCAGTTGTCCGACCAAAAAGCATTCCACGTTTAGACACCATCAAATGAATAGTCCTTCAAGCCCTAGAAAAAACACGTGCAGGTAGAATTCTTTCAGTACTTGTCATCAAAATACTTCTTGCTAACATGAATCCGTTATGGAACAACGGAAAAGATATGAGGTAGATTATATGCGAAGAAACTAAATAACATCAGAAAGAGAAATCAAAAGAAAATAAAACACATACCTTCAATAGCGGAAGAAGATCCGATTAGAGAGATTAGATATTGCCTGAAAGTAACGGCCAGATCGAATTATCCTAGATGAACGAATCACAAAACAAATCTAAAATAGTTGATGAAGAAATCAAAACAACATACCTTCGATTTTCAAAATTGTTTAGAAAAGAAACCTTGAATCAGAAATCGTGAATGGGATTTAGGCAAGATCGATGGAATCAGAATCGCTTTTTGAAAGTTAGGGTTTCAATTACAAATAAAGATTGATCCACTCTTCAATTCTGTATCGCAATCGTGGAAACAAAAGAAGAATAAGAAAAAAAGAATCCAACAATGATGCTAATAACATTCGAATAAATATTTTATAAAAAGATGAATCTACATAATCTATATAACATAAACACAACAGATACAACCTTGGATCTTGTTGAGATAATCAAGAAGATGAATTTAGGTCACAGCCAAGAGAGATGTTAATCGCCGACAGAAGAAGGATGCACGCTCTCCTTTAGGGTTTGGAGAAAAAGGAAAGCGTCAATTGAGAGAAAGGATTTATAGGATCCATATTGTTACTCGGTTTCTTTAAAAACCCATTTATCCTACCCGAATGTAGCCGGATCCCGCGTCGAAAGTAATTTTATTTGTGTATTGAGAATTGAGAATGGTTTCCCTCCTAAACTTCCAATTCTCTAGCCAAAGAGAATAGCCACATCAAAGTCAAAAAGTCAACCTTTATTTTGCTTTAGTATAATAGATAGATTGTAGAAGATATTTACATAGCTTGTGGTAACTTAATTTTTTTACTATTCCTTGTACAAAAAACAAAAATCTTGTGATAACTTAAAATATGTGCTCTAGCTAATATTTAATTATAGGCGTACTAGCAAATGTATCATGTGTAGTTTTCCATTTCAAATTATTCAGAATTCAAAAGTTGTGTAAATTGTAAGTTATAACTTATGAATTTTTTTTATAAATAGCAATAATTGTCTATAATATACTAGCATCTTAAATTGTTTTGATTTATTTTATTGTTCTTTAAACACCAAATAAATTAACATTTTTCTGATTACAAGTGGTTTTAAACATTTTAATGGTATTTATCATTTTTTACTTATGTGAGATATTTTTCTTTATTCAATCCGTGTAACACACGGGGTCCATAACCTAATATATAATATTTTTATACGTCTTTAACCCATTTAGATGTTTCTCTTCGTTAACTTTTAAAAAATGATGAATACACGTATGTATTTAACTTTTCTATTTCATACGGTTTGTTGAAAACGAAGCTATACCGGAAACAAACTATTTTTGGTATCGTAAGTTATAACAATTGTTGATATTGTATAAGTACCAATATTAGTTTATATCGTTTCGATCAGTTTAAAACATATGTCAGTATTCTTTTAGGAATTTAGGTTTTCTTTTTCAATTGCTATAACGAATGTCGGTACTGTAACGAACTGATACTAACCGAAACCCGCCGCGAAGCGCGGAGATCCAACTAGTTACAATCAATTATAAGAATCGCAAGTGTGCTATGAAACGTGTATATCGCTTATCTCTCTAGAGGGGGATTGTATGTCGAGATGGAATAAATTCGGTCCTAAAAAGGTCAAAATTTTATAAAACAGTATATATGAAAGTTAAAAACAAAAAGAAACAAAACAAAACAAAAATGTATTGAAAAAAAAAGAAAAATTCTTTATATTTGACATGTTTAATTAAATGTTGGACTTGTGTTATTGGTAATATTAGGCTAATACTTTGTGAATTACTAATAACTGTAGATGAATCTGCTCTTAAAACACAAAAGGGGAGCCAAAAACCAATCAACCGGGATGACACAACACACAAAGTGTTAAGTTGGGAGTGGTGGGAGTCAAAGTGATAGTTGGGAATGACAACGACCAATACCTAATAGTTGAGAGTGATAAAATCCAACAACCCAATTTTGTATATAAATTTATACCCGTGAGATACAAAAGTTAAGCAAGCTAGTGTTGTTCATATTAACCGGTGAATACGAACCAGTGTTCATTAACCCTCCAAACTCATACAAATTTACCCTACCTCGCAAGCTAGTGTTGTTCATATTTCCCAGTGAATACAAACTAGTGTTGGTTAAACAAACACCCCCCCCCCCCCCCAAGCCCCCGAGGATCTCTTTAACATACAAATTTACCCTAACTCACATGTGTTACACGCATGGTATGCTTGATTGCTTAGAATAATGTAGGTGGTGGTGGCCAAAACTAAAAGTTGTGGTTCTTAATTATTTAAGTGTTGCTTTATTCATGATGAACTTCATCCCTCACTTTATAAATTAGTCATCAAACCTAGTCTTCAATCATCATCAAAATCTAACTCCCAGATTCAAACTAGTATCATTTTCTCTCCAATGAGGTTCAGTCTTCCCCATCGTTGTTATGTGCTTCTTTTGGTAAGTATGTGTGTCATTGTGTGTGTGTATATACTACATACACACATATATTTGTATATACACACACTTCATCATACCATTATCTTCATTGTGTTGTTAGAAGTTGACGACAAGAACCCATGATGAGGCAAAATGAATTTGAGAGTGGGGCAATTCATCTATGGTCGGTCACAACACCATTTTCATCCACGTTGTTACGTTCTCATAGTTCCTTTAGTTCGGATTAAAGGTCTGTATGTTATGTACAGTGGTGGACCCAGGATTCATTTCCAATAGGGTCCCATTTTTTCGGTGTTCAAATTTTTCACAACCATACATTAGAATTTTCGGGTCAGTCGTCGTTCGGGTCGGGTCGGGTCAGGCAAAGAACACAATAAAATACAATATCGTAACAAAAGTATACGATCATTACACATTTTTAAAGTTGTTCTCAACGAGTTTTCATCTTTTTAAAACGATCCATTACATCTTGGACCAAAACATTGACAGGAAGGTCTTTTTCGATGTAACAAATGCAAGATCATTCCTATAATCGTCACACATCCTATTACTACTAAATGTGATGATTATTTAGAATTGTTCAACACATTTTCCTTTTCGTTAAACTTCTTTACTGACCTGTTCACAATATCAAATATCACATTCTACGTATTCATAAGTGAAAGGGTTGAAATAATCACATCTAATAATTAAAACAAGCAATAATCCAGTTAAACTTTAGTGCCCATCAAAAAATGTTAAAACAATGGTATGAACAATAACAATGAACAAACACAAGAAATAGCGACGAAAACGGTGACAAAATCTTATTTATCCAACCCAAAACAGTTCCCCCCAAATACCCAATGATCTTACAAACTGTAAGATCAATGACCAGTACAAAATACAACAATAACACCTGATGATCATCAATACCAGAAGTACAATCTCTCTAACACAAACGAGAGATATCAGCACTGATCTAACACAAAGAGGAAACCCTAATTACAGAAACAACAGAGAGAGTATGTGTAAAAGTGAAGTGGTGAATGAATGATCCAGAAAGTCTTCCAGCTTTTATATCCAGCTCAATCATAAGTTACACTTTAGTCCATATCTATGACCAGAGACAATAGCAGCCCTTCAACATTTACATTTCACCCCTCACAGTTCCAACTGCTTACAATCTATTACAACAACTTACTAACAGAAAACAATAAGCCCAATATAACAGCCCAATATAAGTAAACATTAAGCCCATTATGAATGACAATAACAAGGGTTATTTTTAACATCCCCCTTCATTCATATGGCTTAAATAAATCGACAAGCCCCAGTTTTTCACAAAACATTTCATGTTGACTTACACTTAAGCCTTTAGTGAAAACATCAGCCAGTTGACTCTCTGAGTCAACTTTTATTGTTTGTATAAAACCTGAACTAACCTTTTCTCTAAGAAAGTACAAATCAACCTCAAAGTGCTTTGTTCTCTCATGGAAAACTGGGTTTGTTGCTATAGATATAGCAGCACTACTATCACAATACAGTTGTATAGGCACTTTGCAACAAACATTCAATTCATTTAACACATTCACAACCCAAACAAGTTCACAGGTGGTTGAACAAATGACTCTATATTCAGCCTCTCCTGTAGACCTAGAAACAGTATTTTGTTTCTTACTTTTCCAGGATATCAAATTGTTTCCCAGAAAAACACAATAACCAGTCACAGACTTCCTAGTTACAAGACATTTTTCCCGGTCTGAATCAGCAAAACAAGTTAAGTCAAGACTATCACTTTTCCTAAACATAAGACCTTTACCAGGACATGACTTTAGATATCTTAACAATCTTAAAGCCACTTTAAGATGTGATATAAAAGGTTTATGCATATACTGACTAAGGAACTGAATAGCATAACATATATCTGGATGAGTTAAGGACAAGTATATCAGTTTTCCAATCAACTTTTGGTAATTAGTGACATCTACAACTTCTTCTGTTTCACTTCCAATTTTATTGTTCACAACATGACTTGATTCTATAGGTGTACATACAGGTTTGCATCCCAAATACCCAAATTCAGAAATAAGTTCTAGACAATATTTTCGTTGGTTTAGACACACACCAGATTTATCATACACGACTTCTAAACCTAAAAATATTTAAGAATACCCAAATCCTTAATTTGAAAATTATTACTAAGAAGACCTTTTATTTTTTCAATTTCACGATTACTATTTCCTGTAATAACGATATCATCGACATATACAAGCAGAGCAACAAACACAGAATCCTTATTCATAACATACAAGGAATGATCACTTTGAACAAACCCAACACTAAGTAACACATTAGTCAATTTTTCATTCCATTTTCTCGGCGCCTGCTTTAAACCACACAAAGACTTAACTAACTTACACACTTTGGTATCATTTTTTAGAATAATAACCCTCAGGAAGAGACATGTAAACATTTTCAGATATAGAACCATACAAAAATGCATTGTTAACATCAAGTTGGTACAAAGTCCACCCATTTTGAATAGCAAGACTTAGAATACACCTAACAGTAACCATTTTCACAACTGGTGAAAATGTTTCCCCAAAATCCAAACCTTACCCTTGACTATACCCTTTAGCTACCAACCTAGCTTTGTATCTCTCTGTCTCACCAATAGATTTGTATTTGATTTTATAAATCCACTTACAACCTATAGGTTTTCTATCTGCATGTAAATCAACAAGTTCCCAGGTTTTATTACGAAGTAAAGCTTCAATATCTAAGTTCATTGCTTTGACCCACTTAGGATCTTTCGAAGCTTCATCATAACTACTAGGTTCTACAGACTTATTTAACCTACTAATGAAGCACATATTATCAGTTGACAAACAAGAATAATTAACCACTTTATTTATATCATATTTCACACTACTATTAAGCACATAATCTTGAAATTTTTTAGGAACAGAAATATTCCTAGAAGATCTCCTAAGATCTACTAGGTTTCCCTCAGATGGGTTGATCTCAGCACCTGACACAACAGTGTCCTCTGCCCTGCCAGACTCCTCCCTATGACTACTTTCTACACTAGACTCTAAATGACAACCCAAGTCAGCAGATCCAGGAGTGGCAGATGTAGAGGGAACTGGCTGCTGATCATCACTGACTATGTCATGAGATCCATTTGTACCCTCTTCATCATCGGGAGTTGAAGAAATTTCAGGTGTATTTGTTTCATATTGATCAAAAAAATTTAACAGATTTCAATTTTTATCAAACACAGTATTATCATTAATCTGATTAGACTTAAAAGGGTATACATGTTCATAAAATTTAACATCTCTTGAAAAAAAGATTTTTTTCCCATCTAAACTCCAGAGTTTATACCCTTTTTTTTACATTAGAGTAACCTATCAAAACACACTTATCAGCTTGATAAGCAAATTTATCAGGTTCATTTAATATAGTACTAAAACAAAGACACCCAAAATTTCTCAAATGAGACAACGAGGGTTTAAAACGAAACACAAGTTCATACGGACTTTTTCCAACTAACACTGAAGATGGCAGCCTGTTAATTATATAAACAGCAGTTAGCACCCAATCACTCCAAAATCTCAGAGGTAGACCACCTTGAAACATCAACGCTCTGGCTATATTTAAAAGATGCCTATGTTTTCGCTCAACTACCCCATTTTGTTGTGGGGTATATGAGCAAGAACTCTGATGAATGATACCTTTCAATTTACAAAACATATTCATTTGATTATTTACAAATTCAGTGCCATTATCACTTCTAAACACCTTTACCTTCCTTTTAAACTGAGTTAAAACTATTTCATAAAAAAACCTTCATATTTTCAAATACTTCCATTTTATTTTTAAGAAGGTAACACCAAACAGACCTAGAAAAATCATCAACAACAGTTAAAAAATATTTGAAACCTTCATAACTTGACACCTTATAAGGCCACCATATATAAGTCTAAGTGAACTAGATCACCTACATCCTTAGGCTTATGTTCACTCAGTGAAAGGGAACTCTAACTTGTTTAGACCTATGGAAAATCTCACATGGACCATGTTCAACTGAACTAACTCCTAAACTATCTTTTAAAATAGCCAGAACTTGATCTGAAGGATGGCCTAACCGACTGTGCCACAAATTAGTCCTAACAACACTATTAAAACACATATTCACAGAATTACCATTTCTACCTACAAAATACAGCCCATTGTCCTGTCTACCAATCACCAGGATTTTCTTTGATTTCAAATCCTGTAACTTACAATTACTGTCATTAAACAAAACAGTAATATTATTGTCCTTGGCTAACTTGTGCATAGACAACAAATTGACACTATATCCAGGAACAAAGAACACATCTTTTAACACAACATTGTTAATTAATCTTAGTTCACCAATTTTTAATACACTAATACTTGTTCCATTAGGGTGACTAACCTTCAAACCACATTCAGACACATCAATACAGTTAAACGTGTCTTTATCACTTTTAATCATATGTTGATTAGCACCAGAATCAACAACCCAACTATAATCATGACTAAAACACACACTACTAGAACAACTAGCAAAACCAGATGCGAAAAGAAGACATACCTCCCATATTAGACTTCCACTGATCTCCCTCAGACTTATCACCAACTAAACTTATCAACTTTGTAATCTGCTCAGGAGTAAAAGGTAAAGCAAACACAACAGAACTAGAAGGACCAGATGACATACCAGACTTATTAGAATCATTACCACTATTATTCCTAGCAAATGACCCACTAGTTCTCTTTTTCATACCAGGAGGATAACCAATTAACTCAAAACAACGATCAACAATATGACCTAACATATTGCAATTAGTACATTTTAAATTTGGATTAGGTCCCCTAAAATTTCTCCTTCTAGGGTCAAAGTTTTGATTAGACTGGTTTGACTTAGACACAAAAGACACAGACTGGCCCTTTGACCCACCACTGGAAAGTCTATGTGACTCTTCTCTAGAAATCAAAGCATAAGTAGCTTTGACTGAAGGAAATGGTTCTCTTGTCAGCAAGTTTGTTCTCACAGGTTGATACACATCATCAAGACCCATGAGAAACTGCATCAGTTTTATTAAAGTTGAAAAATCATTGTAGTATTCGGCTGCTTGACAAGAACATGAAGGCAGATGCACCATCGCATCAAACTGCTTCCACATTGTTGTCAACTTGTTATAATATTCAGCCACAGAACTACTACTTTGTGAAATACAGTTAATTCGTTTATATAAGTCATAGACAACAGAACCATCTACCTTATCATATGTTTCTTTCAAGTTTGTCCAAACTTCTGAGGCAAGTTTGAAAAAGACTTGACCTAAGAACAACTCTTCAGACACAGAATTTAATAACCAAGTTAAGTTGCATCTATCCCATTGGGCAGCTAAGACATGATCATCAGCAGGTTTTTCATATTTACCATCAATAAAGCCATACTTATTTTTAGCTTCTAGTGCAAGTTTCATTGCACTAGACCAGACAGCATAATTCTCAGTGCCCTTAAGTTTTATACTAACTATGGTTAAAGCACTTGAGTCACTAGGATGCAGATAAAGAGGATTTCCTACACTGGCGGACCCAGGATTTTTTCCATGGGGGTGCGGAAGATTTTTAAAAATTTTAGGCCCCTAGGTACATAAGTAAAAAAATCGGTTGTATCGGGTCGGGTCGGGTCATGTAAGTCAAAAGAACATCAAACTAAATTTATATATATGGCAAACACGTCAAACTTTGTACAAACATAATTAAAACGTCGCCCTACGGGTTTTCATTTTTTGAAATCTATCCAAAACATCGTCTAAAGCTACTTTCTTAAGCAAGTCTTTCTCTATATAACATACACAACTATCACTTAAATTCTCATCCCCAATCCGATTACGCAAGTCGGTCTTCACATTCTTCATTGCCGAAAAACATCTTTCAACGGTTGCGGTTGCGACGGGTAATACGAGAACAAGCTTCAATAACCGATATACCAATGTAAAAGTTACGTGAATATTTGTTGAAACCATTAACCTTACAAGACTTGACAAACCATCCAAGTTGGCGAATTGTTTATCTTTTTCCACAAAATTAAAGTAGTTTTCGAGTTGAACCGGAAGCCTTCGTTTTTCCTCTTCATTGAAATCATATGGATACTTCTCGGCTAGCTTTAGTATTTTTGGAATGTCAAATGCACTAAAATTATCACAAGGACTCAAACAACTCATACAAACAAGTAGTTCAGATGTTACCTCATTAAAACGGTTCCCAAATTCTTGTATTTGCAAATCAAGAACCGCATTGAAGCAATCATACTCGTAATAATGCCGATTTGTGATGTTCGTCTTTCTTCTTGGCCACCTTGGGTTAACGTATTCATCATCCAATTTTTTCACCTCAAGTTCATACATGTCACAAAAGGAGTTAACCTTCTCCAAGAACTCATTAAAACCTTCCAACCTAAACTTTTCAAGTTGGTTTTTGGTGGAAGAAACCAATTTAACCGCATTCATCAAATCTTGCTCCTTTTTTTGAAGACATTGGGACAACGTATGTGTGATGTTTAGAATATGCTCCATCAAGTGTATGTAAAATACAAAGTCGTATTTTTTCATATCCTCTAGAAGTCCGTCCGCTTGTCTATTACAAGGAAGAGTTTGACCCGTTTCTACTAACCATCCAAGAACTTCCATAATGTTTGGATATAAAGAAATTAAACGGGAAAGTGTCTTGTAATGGGAATTCCAACGTGTATCCCCGGGCCTTGAAAGCGTCATTTCTTGGTTCAACCCACTTCCGGTACAAAGTACATCTTCCATTTTTTCCAAATGTCTTCTTTGGCTTTCACGAAGCATATCTTGCCGTTTAGAAGATGCACAAACGACATTTGTTAAACATGTTATCGTTTCAAAAACTCTCCAAATTGGTGTGTGTTTGTGAGCCACCGCCACAACAACTAGTTGAAGTTGGTGTGCAAAGCAATGAATATAAAAAGCCGAAACATTTTCCTTTAAGATTAGAGCCCTTAGGCCGTTAAACTCGCCCGACATGTTACTTGCCCCGTCATAGCCTTGACCTCTAATCCTTTTCAAACTTAACCCATAACGTGCCAATATATCATCAATAGCCGTTTTGAGTGTAATTGCGCTTGTCTCTTTGACATGAACAAGCCCAATAAAACGCTCCTTAACAATCCTAACTTTATCAACAAAACGAATAACAACTGCCATTTGTTCCTTTTTTGATACATCACATGATTCATCTACTAATAAAGAAAAAACATCATCACCAAGTTCTTCTAAAATTTGTTTAATTACCTCTTGAGCATAACAATGTTTGATGTCCGCTTGAATTTTAGGACTTGTCATTTGGTTATTCGCGGGTGCATTCTCTTAGATAACTTTAGCAAGCTCTTCATTCATTTCACCCATGAGTTCCAAAAGCTCTAAGAAATTCCCTTTATTTAATGAATCTTTTGATTCATCATGTCCACGAAACGCCAATCCGCCATTCAACAACCTTTTCCCAAGCAAAGTAGAAGCACTAAGTCTAAGTCGGTATTCACGTTTCTCCTTAGGGGTCCTATTGTCCCATTGTGTGTGTACCGCTTGATTTTCGTTAACTAAATCGGCACTCTTTTGGAAACATTTGTTGTGTAGACTATTAACTAAACCAACATGTTTTTTAAGTGACGCATGTACCTTTTTCCAATTGTTATACCCACCGCTCACAAATGTGTCTCTACCATCTCCAAAGTGGCTCCTAAACAAATAGCAACATAAGCAAAACACACGATCCGATTTTGAGCTATACTCTAACCATCCCTTATACTCATGTTTGTCATACCATTCTTCCTTAAATTTTCTTAACTCGTCACCTTGAAACGTTGTTTGTGGGAATTCGATACCTCTTGGTTGATACGGTCCTCTTAGTATATATGCCCTTCTAATCTCATCCCGTTGATTCACGTTATATTCTTCTATCGGCTTGCGATCATACGGATCCGAAGGAAGAGTATCCAAATCAATTAGTTCGGAAGATGTATCCACTTTCCGCTTGAGAAATCGCGCCATAAAGTCTCTACTCATGGTTCCTATAATCCTATCACAATAAAATTGATCCATGAGACCATGACCACAAGTTCATCGTTCCATAGCCTTTTTGTTTAATTTTAACTTTCAACCATTCAATCAATCAAACCCTAGTCCCCTAGAATTGTGAGTGTAATCACCCCTAAAAATCATATAAATAACATAATAATCATCTAAAGCAGTAAAGAAACGACTAAACACAAGATTTTTCAAACCTATTTAAGAATTTTACTACCCCTTTCTACCTAAATATCAAGTAAATTCTTAAAAAAAAAACAATAAAACTTACCTTTGAAGATCGCCGGTCAGTTTTGGGGCGGATTCCGGTCACTTTCCGGCTGTGATCGACCTGTGTTGTTGCTGCTGATGATGTCGATTCGCTGGAATCGCTGGGCAGGAGGGAAAGAACGCTGGGCGGGATGATGGAATTGAAGGGACATGGGCTTTAGTTTATTATTTGTATTTAAGTTATTTGGGTTTGGGTAATGGACATGGGCTACAAATTATGTTAGTGGGCTGCTAGGCTAATGGGCAGAATTTGGTTTGGGTAATAATGGACTAAGTGTATATAATCATGTATTAAAATAGGTAGTATTTTTATAAAAAAAAATCAAACTTTACTAAAAAAAATGTATAATATAAATCCATAATATTTTTTACCTATGGTGTGCGGACGAAAAATTCCAAGGGGTACGCCCGAAAAAATCCAAGGGGTGCGGACGAAAAAATCCAAGGGGTGCGGACGGGATTTTCGTCGGAAATTTACACTAAATTTTTTTTTTCTCGGGGGTGCGCCCGCCCACCTTGGCTTGGTGGTGGGTCCGCCCCTGATTTCCTATATCTAATTTGCTAATAAGAGTAACAGACGAGCTACCAGTATCACCCATATTAACCAACACAAATAGACAAGTAAATCACACAACAGATTACAAAACACAGATCAAACAGAGAACACAGGTTATCAACAAATAACAGATCACAAAAGAAAACAAACCCTAAGGCGAAGCTGAGTCAGGGACCAGATTCCAGGTTCGTCACTCTGTGGTGCCTGGACAAGCCTTTACTCAGGACCACAACAAACTACTACATACACTATACTCAAGAAAAACAGAACAAGTACAATACAAGTGTAGACAAACATAAAGTAATCACAAGAACAAACAAGAAAAGACAAACCGTTCCTGATTACCCCGGTATCAACTATATCAATCAATATAACGGGTCCTCACTACCCCGGCATCAACTAATCAACAACAACAAGAAAAATAATCCAGAGAAAGGTAAAGAACGATCTTACAAAGAGCGTTTAACTCCCTCCAAATAGATCTGAGATTGTAACCTTCTAGGATTACAGATCACATATCAAGCAGCTAGAACCACAATACACACCGGTCAGTTTTCCCTGAGGCCTTCTAGGGTTTCAGAGACCAACACAGTATGTAAAGAAGCACCAGAAGAGGAGAAGTCAACCACCAGATCCTCCAAACCCTAACTAGGGTTTTCAACGAACCAGATCCGTAACAGCAACCTTTCAAAAGTCCAGATCTACAACTTCCTCAAGCAGTGAGGAACACAAAAACATCAACAGAAATCACCAGAACCTAAAGAACACACAGCGGAACAAACAAAATCAGAAATCAAACATAGATCCAGAAATCAAGAGCCACGAGGCTCTTATACCATGTTAAAACAATGGTATGAACAATAACAATGAACAAACACAAGAAATAGCGACGAAAACGGTGACAAAATCTTATTTATCCAACCCAAAACAGTTCCCCCCAAATACCCAAAGATCTTACAAACGGTAAGATCAACGATCAGTACAAAATACAACAATAACACCTGATGATCATCCACTGATGATCATCAATACCAGAAGTACAATCTCTCTAACACAAACGAGAGATATCAGCACTGATCTAACACAAAGAGGAAACCCTAATTACAGAAACAAGAGAGAGAGTATGTGTAAAAGTGAAGTGGTGAATGAATGATCCAGAAGGTCTTCCAGCTTTTATATCCAGCTCAATCATAAGTTACACTTCAGCCCAGATCTATGACCAGAGATAATAGCAGCCCTTCAACATTTACATTTCACCCCTCACAGTTCCAACTGCTTACAATCTGTTACAACAACTTACTAACAGAAAACAATAAGCCCAATATAGCAGCCCAATATAAGTAAACATTAAGCCCATTATGAATGACAATAACAAGGGTTATTTTTAACAAAAAACCAATAAATTAACATGTATGGGAAAATGAATAACCCAAGAATTACTAACCTTGTGACAGCAAAACACAAATACCCTAGTTAAAAGCTCAACACCATCTAACTCTAATAAATTAGCATGATTCTGTGTGAATACCCCAAATTGAGTCATAAATAACACATAACCTTTTTTCTGTGTGAAGACCCTAAATTGAGTCATAAATAACACATAACCTTTTTTTAAAGAAGTTAAGAGACCAGGTGTGAGATGTTTGTTTGTTGATGTATGTTAATTCTGTTTTAAAACCCTGGATTTAATCTGGATATAAAAATTAGAAAAAGAAAGACAACAAACGGAATTTAAAAGGCTCGAACAAGTGATCTATTTGGTGGTATACAAAGGGATTTCCCCTTAATAATATGGGGTCCAACTAATTATTTTTATGGGGTTCTCAATAAAATTAATATACAGGTTCTTCTAATTTTTTAAAAAATATTGGGGTCCAGAGACCCCGACCCACACCACATGGCTCCGCCCTTGGTTATGTATGTTTTAGTTAGCTGATCTAGTTTCTAGTTCTATTCTTGGGATACAATATGCGTATACACATACACACAAAAAAAAGCTTAAATTTGTTTAGTTTTTGTTTATATTACTAGATATGTGATTGAATACTTTGTATATACATATATATACACACAAAATGGGTTTCAAGCTAAATTTGTTTAATTTTAGTTTATATTACTAGGTATGTGATTGAATATTTTGTAGTTAACTTTTTTTTGTTTGTCGTTGGTTATGATCAGCTAGCACTTGTTGGAAGTCATGCAGTAACTCAGTAACTCCTGAGGTGTACTGGAAGCATATGTTGCCAACCACAACTATGCCAGAAGCTTAAAATTTACCGGGGTAACACTTTACCCAAAAAAAACTATGCCAGAAGCAATTAAGGAATCTTTAATAGGTTTGTATTAGTTTATTGGGTAATCACAAAAAAATATGGAATTGGGGAACGAGTAACTTTATATGTAAAAAGAATAATTTAAAAATCATTTTTACATAGAAAAAAAAATCTTTTTTACCTAATTTTTTAGAGTTTTTTTTCATATAAACACATGTAGAAACCGTTAAAATAAAAAATTATTTAAAAAAAATAAGTTTTTACTTTTTTTGAACTGTTTTTAAACTTTTTCTTTTAATTTTTTTTATTAAAACAGCTTTTATGCAAAAGCTCCAAAGAGATTAGGTAAAAATTAAAAAAAAACTAGGATTTCCCCACTGCGTGTTGCTGCGGGGAATCCGCGTATGTACTAAACGATAAAGATCGATATGAAGATTCAAAATATAAATGCGTAAAAATCTAAAATTGAAATAAAATATAACAAATGGAAGAAAAAATGGTGACATGGTATCTATGACGTGGTGTTGCGACCTGAACAAACGAATGGAAAAAAGGTGGTGGTGACGTGGTGTTGAGCCGTTTCCAAAAAAAAGTTATATCGCGTATTTAGTATTTTTGTAAAAAAAACTAACGAATGAATAAAGAAAAATAAAAGTATAAAACTATTGGGTTAAAGACGTAATTTGTTATAATGTATAGGGCTAATTTGAAACTTAAAAAAATGCAGCCGTAAGCTAAAAGTGTAAGAACCAAAACCTTGGTGGTCAAAATATAAAACAAAACAAAACAAATTTTATGATATGGTTTAAAAAAAGCTAACAAAAGTTGAGGGGACAAAAAATATAAGAATCAAAAGATTGGTGGTCAAAACATAAAAACCAAAGAGGGAGTCTTGCCATTGGGGTAAAAAAATAAAAACATCAAAATTCCGTGTGGAGAAATTGAAAAGTAGGGGATAAAGAGATAAAAACACCAAGTGTGTAATCTTTAGCCAACAAATATAAAAATAGAAAGAAAAGGAGAAAATATAATGGTTAAAATAAAAATCAATACAAAGGTGGTCAAAATAAAAATAAAAAAAACTTGCATGTAGTTAAAGATGTAGTTTAATAAATTATAATATAATTATGTAAAAATGAATTCTTTTATAGGTTTTTATACATGGTTATCTGTTTCCCACTTTTTTATAAACCTTACACTATTTTGTTGTATTTTTAATTGTTTCTTTCTTTGTATATATTTTTTATAAGATGATGTTGATTTATAGAATGGAGTAACGAAAAGGGCACTGCATCCTTTGACCAGCTAAAACATGATCTATTACGGTGGTTTTACACATCTTACGTTCAGGGCCGGACCTACCTCTTTGGTAGGGGTAACCCCCGCTACCCCTTGGTCGGAAAAAAATTGGAAAAATTAGTGTAAATTTTGGAAAAATTTGACGTTTTTTCGATTTCGTTGCGGCTTATTTATAAAATGTTACCCCTTGGTCGGAATCCTAGATCCGCCACTGCTTACGTTGGTGTCGGAAGAGGCATACATCCTCGAAAATCTACATTTTTTAATTACATAAAGATGATCCAAATGTCGCATTGTTTGTCTTGGAAAAAGACTTGCATCAAGGCACAGAAATGAACCTACATTTCACGAAAAAACGACCAAAAATCTATGTTTTTACAGCGAAAAGTCGCGGATTTGATACCCTTTTCATCAAACGATCTTCCACAAATCTACAACCGTTTTTCGGTTAAACCTGACTCAATGGAAGGTCAAGACATGAAGCAAACGCTTAAAGAATGCGAGGACAAAGGCATTGAAGGCGAAGAAAAATATTGTGAATCCATGGTCGATTTTGTTACTACAAAGTTAGGTAAAAAGGTGAAGGCGATTTCGACTGAGGTGAATGCCAAAGAAAGCACTTGGTTACAGAAGTACAAAGTTGAGCTCGCTAAAAAGCGAGTTGGGGATAAAGTTGTGGTTTGTCATAAACAAATCTACCCGTACGCGGTATTTTATTGCCATGAAACCGTTGCTACTCGAGCGTATACGGTTTCTATGGTGGGTGTGGATGGTATGAAAGTGAACGCGGTGGTGGTTTGCCATACTGATACCGCGAAATGGAACCCAAAACATTTGGCGTTTCAAGTGCTTAAAGTGAAACCAGGAAGTGTTCCCATTTGCTATTTCTTACCTGAAGATCATGTTGTATGGGTTCCATATTAATAATAATAATTTGAGCAGAAAACACACATAACACAGTGTGAGTATGTGTGTATTTACTTATTAAGGTATTGTTGAACTTTGGTTTATGAGTATTTGTAGAGTTAAGAAATAAATACTATTTTCTTAGTCATTTGATGTTTTAAATTTTGGTAAGTCCAAACTGCTTTGCCAACTTTGCCGGTATTTATTTACTATGATTGATTCATTGTTACTAACAATTTGTTAGTGTGAAATATATGAACCTAAAACAAATCTTATTAAGTTTGAAAATTAATTAAGAAGTTCAAGTTCAGTTTCTATTTGGGCCCAACAAGCTAGATGGCTACCGAGAATGGGCTCTAGAAGAAACAATGACCTATGTCCTTATCTTGTCAGCCCATTAGGGTATAACTCATTTATCTATAGAAAAAGGCCCAACCCAAACACCCACTTTGCAAGTGACGTCCGTGGAAAAGACGAAACCTGTGAGACTATGTGTACTAGTTTAATCCGTTTTCACTGACACGTCAAAAAGTGAGTGTCATATCACTGTTAGTCATGAGCTCTCACTTATTTATTTTTTTTACTTTTAGTGTATAATGGTTTCACAAGTTTTCACCACCAAGTACCTATTAAATTAATATTTAAAAGAAATAATTAAAAGAAAAAGAGGGCTTGATTGGCTGGTGGAATGAGATTCTTTCTTCCCCTTTCATCGACGTCATCCCCACTTTAGGCTCACATAACAGGTAAGATGCAACACGAAAAGACATGATGACTTGAGATGTTAGACACGAACACGACACCATAACTTATACATAACCCTTAACATACTAATCCTTAGTAAATTTAAAACAAATCCGTAAAATCCAAATCATAATATCCATTACAAATACAAACATGCCATTAACATATCGCTAACAGGTTAACAGTCTATAACCTCTTTACACATGAATTGTATCGTGCCCTAAACGTGTTGACCTATTCAAAACACGAAACCTGTTAAGCCCAAACATGATACATATTAAGTACGTGTCATTTAATGTTCTGTTAACAGGTTCGTGTATGAAAATGTCAGCCATATCCCCACCATGCCCCAACCTCATGCCACCGTTCGTACCGGCTAGAGCACACACCCATCATTTTTCAGACCACCACATACCCATTACACATAAAAACTAAAACACAAAGTGGTTACTGAAAATTAAAAACGAAACATCTATTTTGGGCCAAATGTGTATACAACTACATAACTAGGGACGATTAATATAAGTATATAACTCAACACTTAATTAAAAAATACTGAAATTTTCCGAGTCTCATTTAACAAGGGAGGGGAAAGAAAAGAGATGAAAATATGAAAAAACCATGTTCCCAAGATTTTTTTAAGGATAGAAGGGGAGGGGAAAGGAGGGAAAAGGGAAGAAAATTTGTACGTATATTTATTCTCCCAAATCGGAGAGATTTAGGGCTGTTTAAAAAGCCCGTGGCTCGAGGCTCGCTCGAAGAAGTTCGAAAAAAGCTCGGCTAGAAGTCAGCTCGGTTTTAAACGAGCTGGCTCGGCTCGGTTTCTAAACGAGCCGAGCCAGAGCCAAGGTAGGTTCGGTTCGTGGCTTGCTCATTAGTTGGCTCGCTCGTTTGGCACATTTAAATTAAACCCCAAATTATGTGTGTGAGTGTTTGTTTATATACATGTATTTTACTATATCTAAGCTAGTTTACCTCCAATTTATGTTAATTATATAGGATTAGCAATCTAAGCTAGTTTACCTCCAATTTAGGTTAATTATATAGGATTAGCAACTAAAATAAACTTTAGTAAGTTAATTAGAACAATTTTTTTATGAGTGACCTCTCCTAAAACTTGTGTAACACTCGTCTTTTAATTTCATTATTTAATCATAAAAATGTGGTATTTGTAAAACAAAATTTCCAATTAACAAATTTTTAGTTAGTAAACTAAGTTATACTTCATCATTGTAGTTAACATAGTCAAATAACTGGATTGAAACATTCGTCATTCAGTAGTGTTTACAAAACCACATAGTTTAGCTAGATTAGATTAGTGCGGAAGCATCCAAAATTTGTGTTCGGTTCTTGAAGCATTGACTTGATCATTGTCACACCCTCAAATTACCACTTAGGGAGTGTCCCTGTTAGGCGTGTGACCACTAGTAATGAGCCACCAATTACATTGAATCCGTAAGTTTAAAATAAAGTTTCATCATTTAATAGTAATAAAATCCAAACATAAGTAATTCAAAAACCATCAACTTCAGCGGAAGCGTTAACATAACATAATGTAAATACTTTCTAAACAACCATAGTAAATAAATGTTTGATAAATAACCCATCAATGCAACCATGACCACTCACGCCCTCCAGCCAGCAAGTTCCTCTTCCCAAGTACCTAACGACCTGCGAGCATGTAACAAGTGTATCAGACAAAGCTGGCGAGTTCACAGTATTAGAAAACGTTTGCTACCAGTTGTATGTAAAACAGTTCACTGACAATGCAAGTAATATTGTTAATATCTCAATTCCGAACAAGACGGCTCCTGAAGTACACGACTGCCCTTTCCCACGTACTCCTATCTAGTACTGGGCCCGACTGGGTCATTAGTTCACATCCGTCCTCTCTAGGAGCGGTGTGAGGGTGCCAAACCTAAGTAGCGCTACCAACTAATACCCGTTACCCTCCAGGTAACAACATAAGGGACTTACAAAAATGATAGGTGAGAATATTAACCAATATACCCGTTTTTACCCAAAAGACTTATCCCTCCACGGGATACCCACTGACTGTCCCCAACCACTGTGACGCATGCTCGAGTGTAGTGAACTCACCTTAGAGTGCTCGGTAGACTTAATTACTCTTTTAACCAACAATCATTCAAGTCCTATGATAATTGCACATATAACAGTCAGTATGTATACGAGCTCGGTACGTGTCACTCCACATTTATTCATCAATCAGTGCACACAACATACAAGTAGTGACATTTGTCAACCCGTACACCTACTTATTCAGTTAAGCCCAAAGTATAAGAATTCATTAATCAAGTAAATCGGCCCACTAAACATATATCATGTCTGCGGCCCATCTTGTAAACATGCAACCAATTAAATACAGAGTACTTGTGCTGCCCCCATTTCAAATACCATTTGACTCCCAACTTTGAAGATCAAATTTGTACAGCCAATTAAAAAGAAATGTGCAGACTTGTCTTATATGCCAACATATTTATTTAAAACATCACATACATCTTCGAACCATGTGCTTAGAATACATGTACAGATATTTCAAACACATGTGCTGACCCCAATGCATAAAATAAGTTCTGACATGCAACTGCCAATTATATTGAGACCCTTATACATGTGCAGCCACTATAACAACAATATATATATCCATTTGATTTACAAGTTCTGAAAACAGTGTGGATTTCATCATTCATTCACATGTGCGATACATATATTTATTAGTTTATACTCAGACCAATTTTAGAATTATATATTCGGTCCATGTAGATCAACCAAGTTAAATCATACTTTTCACAAACGAAATCGGACATATAAAGAATTCAATCATATAACAATAACACTCATCATTGCTATCAACATTCAAACCAATTCCATCGCCGCATAATATTTAGTCATCAGGTTTATGCATCACTGATCATCATGTATATCATCTTTCTTATAACAATTTTCATATGCCAAATCATTATACACAGTATCGTTATCTGATCATACTATTCAATTCCCATACCCTACCAACACATGTATAACAATCTTTCTAACAACATAATTCCAAGACACAACAGACTATTTATGGGTCTCTATCTTTCATACAGCCACAACATGTCATATAATAATCCCGATTAGATCAAGAACATAAATATGTACGAACAATCAAAACATCACATCCTTCAACCCCTAATGTATCGGTATAACATCATGCATGGTTTCGAGTTCGTGCCAATGACTTAACATCTAATCACTAGTCAGCGGATATCATTCGTACGAGTAATAACGTGATAAACACAACACAACGGGGAATCTATATTACGAGGATAGTGACTGACCTATTAGGGACAAGCGTGCAAAGTGACTGTAACGAGAGAGGGCCTGCGCCGATCCAGCGAATACTTCGAAGGAGAGGGAGGCTGCCTGGACGATGAACCGAGAGGATGAAGAAGAGGAACTGGTGTCGGTTGTATGAGGGCTAGGGTTTTGCCATAACATGCCTTGGAATAATAAAAAATTGTTCCCCCCACTAGATGTACGTGTTTTATGTTTACATGGTGTAAGCCGGGCCTGTTTGGGCTTTCTTTCGGGCTCAAGAGAACTGGGTCGAAAGCCACCCAACTAGAAAGGGAAGGGTGTGCGGTCCCTTAAATGATGTGCGACATGACTCATCATAACTTTCTGACGTTATACAAATACATAAAATCTTATATTATTAATCCATGATTAGCATAACATGCTTTTAGTTATAACATGTAACGAGACATAGGACGTAATTATACGAGCTAGTGATCAAAAGTCAAGTAATGTAAATCTTGAAAGTCCTTGAAAGTCCGGGTTGTCACATCATCCCCATCTTAAAAGAAATTTCGTCCCGAAATTTGCTAAGCGATCTCGGAGGAGCGATGGGATAGAGTGATACGATAAATCAAAATGACTGTGGATTTCCTCAGGTACCATATCATCCCCAACTTGAAAGGGAATTTCGTCCCGAAATTCGCCAGTTGCATTTAGATTGGTCAGTTGGGAATGAGGGTTCTTAAGCTTCATCTGATCCTCGCGTTCCCACGTGAACTCCGGTCCATGTCTTGAGTTCCAACGAACTTTCATGATTAGGATTGACTATGCTAACGAATCTTGACGTCCTGGTCCATGATTTCAGTAGATTCCTCGACCACTGCAACTTGTCATTAACCTCAGACTCTAGTAAGGGTATCACAAGCGTTTTTATTAGACAAACACTGCCTTAGATTCGAGACATATATGACATCGTGATCGTTACCCAATTCGTCGGGTAACTCGAGTTTGTAGGCGACGTGACCGATTCTTTCCAAAATTCTGAATTACTCAACGTAACGTTAGTTAAGCTTGCCACGCTTCCCAAGCGTACCACACCCTCCCAGGGTGAGATTTTCAACATGATACGATCGCCTACAGCGAACTCCCAGTGTTTCCTAAGCTTATCACCTTCCCTGACTGTCACTCGTTGCCGTCAAACGATTTCCGATCTGAACAATCTTCCCAAGAGGTTCGAGTACAAACTCTAGATCTGTGATTAGGTCGTCACCCACCTTAGTCCAACAAGAAGGTTGGCATTGTCATCCATGCAATGCCTCAAACAGAGTTGTATGCAAACAAAAACGGTAACGGCTGCAGTAGAGCTCACTCAAAGATGAGTGTCCTTCCCAGATGTTTACTATAGTCAATCACGCACATGCTCGCCGCATGTCCTCGTGTGTCAGGATGGTTCGTTACTCTGCCCGGTTATCCTACAGTGATAAGTAATGCTCATGCCTAGATATGAGCCAAGGATGTTGCGTATTGCCTGCCATAAATCAGGTATAGCTCAAAATCAGAGATACAGGGGTTGGCACCTCGTGCCTAGATAGCCGCCTCTCTCAGAGGAATATCCACAGGCTGTGAAGACTCGGCAGTTTCTTTGATTGCAAGAAGGTGTGCTGGTAACGTGAGAAAATCAACGATCACTCAGGTGGTATTGTTTCCGTTTCGAGTTGCAAGTAGACAGAATCCATGGCAGTCTGTTCTCATTTCCATATGGGTGTTTCTGGTTGTTGATGCTTCACCTTGACTTCCCCACAAGTCAAGCATCATTCACATACATATCTAGGCTGGCATTCATGTCCGATCACCAGCACAAGATTTATAGGTCCTAATATTTCTCACCAAAACCTAGACGACTAGGTTATCGAGGCCGGTGTGCTTTGCTCAACACGAATTCCCTACAGTTGCCGTATAATGACAGCCACATTCGTTCCATGAGGTAGCGTATGACATCCGACCTGCCACATGTTGCTTCTCCATGCCCCGCATGGGTTCAACTTGAAAATCCTCCTCCTTCAGTTCTCCAGTTTGAACAGAGTGAGTCTGATCAGGTAAGTCAAAGTCGATAGTGAGCTGTAAAGCTCATGCACGTCCAGGTTTCACAGTCGAAATCATTCAAAGGTTCCATCTAGCGATGTCATTACATGATTTAGCTCCTCCGAAACAACGGTACACGGGAGGCCCTTGTGATCGGTCTAAGTGGTGCATTCGGTACCGTCCAAGTAATGCCTCCAATTTAAATCCAAAGACTACGGCTTCCACCGCAGGTCGTGACTCGTGCGGTTTTTCCTGTAAGTCCACCACGTAAGCCATCGCCCTCTCATGTTGCATCGGTGTGTAACTGGGACTCTGATTCGAACCATCATGGTACACCACTAGATCACCCGTACCCTTAGGTAGAGACGATGCGCAGCGCGTTGCAGAGTTGGGATTCGAAAGCTGAAAAGACGTTCTCCTATTTTGCCTTCCACGAACACAGCCCTCTGTTGTGCTAAAGAGATTTAGGATGCGTGATCTTCGAAAATCCTGTGACGAATCTGTGATAGTGTCTAGGGAGACCAAGAAATTGTTGTATCTTGGAAGGGATCTTTGGTGTCGATCAATTTCTGACAAACGGATCCTAGCGAGATCCACGTGTATTCCCACTTCGTTGTTCATATGACCAAAAATGTACCTCTCGAATCCAGAAGTTACCTTTGACAAGACTTCACGCGGAGTAGCTCCCCTCTCGAGAGCTCTAAAACAAGATACATATGCCGCCCAGGTTGTTCCTTTCTTCTGGAACGATTTCTAAACATCCATAAACACGGTCAATTCATGTGATCCCCAGGAAGTTGCTGGTGTGTCGATCAATCCAAAGGTCAGGGGATACAAAGTTGTAATGGCCGCACAACGTTCGATTTGCCGTTTTAGGAACTTTCCCCCTTGGACTTCCATCTGGTAATAGTTCGTTTGTTAGCCAATCCTAGAATGAGAGCTTGACCCTCGCAACTGGTCAACAGTTTGTCAATACAAGGTCAAGGCAAACGGTTCTTAGCTGTCACCTTGCTGAGTTCCCGATAATCAGTACACATACGAAAGGCTTCTCTTCATGGGTATAACTGGGGCTCCTTTAAGCGAGAACAAAATTCCTGTCCGACAGTTCCTGTAGTTGATTAAACAGCTCTTGCAACCCTCCTGGTGCAAGACGGTAAGGAGTACGAGTATTCAGAGCTACCTCTGTCGTGAGATCAACTGAGATTCCGACTAACTGTTGTGGAAGTAAACCTGAAAGTTCCTCGAGTAGCACGCCGAGAGGAGTCACGGACAATTGGTGGATCCTCGATCCTATTTTCCTTAGCCTGACAATCAGAAACGGTTGCTAACACAGTGGGGTAATCCCTCCGTAGACACTTCTGGGCTTTCATTGCAGAATTGATGCTAACTTTTACACAACTCTGGTACTGTGGAATAGATGACGATTCTCCACTAGGGAGAGGGGTACGTAAAGCTTTCTTTTCGTAGGGTATATCTGCGCGATGTATTGATAACCAATCCATACCAACTACTGCATCAAATTATCGAGGATAACAGAAAGAAGGTTGATGTCAAACACTTGTCCCACAAGGTCGAGTTTACATCACAACGAACATATGAGGTTTCATTTGAGTTGCCATCAGTTGCTACCACCGCAGGTTCGGTTTCAAGAAGTATTAGGGTTGACCAAAACATGGCTACTTATACAAGTTACCATGCTGCTATTAAGCCTGGCGTCACCTACGCCAATCCTAAATGCCCTTCCGTAAGCATCATTTCCAGTGTTGTTGTTTTCGTTGCGAGAATTCCTAGTACCGTCTTTGTTCCCTTGGATGTTGGCACTTTGACTTAACACGGTCAATCCTTGTCGAGGTCAACTTCTTTTCCATCCTGTAAGCTATGATTACGAGTTCCTTGATGTTGCCGTGACCGTTGCCTCAACTGTCGTTGCTTAAAACATGGCCCTACGATCTTTCAACAACAGGGTCCATCTTGTCCCATTCCGTGTCGCGTCCTAAGGCACTACTAACTGCGTTGAAAGTTACACATTCCATGTCCCGATTGATTCGTAAGAGTCGACTCCCATAAGTCGCTTACTAGGGTTAAGGATTCGGTTGAGGTCAATCTGCTGGAGTTCGTTGCTGGTGATCAGGGTCGTTCTTATACTGAGGTTGGTATGGCACTACGCTCATCCCCTTGTACATCGCTCTTGCAAGTTGACTGGGTAATTCACAATATGTTCCCAGAGTGTTGCAGAAGTGGTCGCACTCCGGGGTCTAAGACGTCGGTACATTGAGTTCCAACCGATAAAAAGAAGTGAAAATGTATCGCCCAATCATTCGACGCTGCAACATCCAACTCAGGGATGTTCGTACAAGCACCTAACATTCTACACAGTTCACTAGGCGTTCAAATGGGCGTTCAGGTAATACTCGATAGCATCGAGATTCGTAAGGATTCAGAGTAGAGTGAAAAGATCACGTTCAAGTAAGAGACAATCACTGCTATGACTCTTATAGACTGTTGTGTTTCACATCGATCAACTAACGGAACGAAACCCCTTTTTCACTTGTTAAGCCTCACTGGGACTCGCATGCACCCCACATTATTATTATGTGTGCACCCATAATAATATTGTGGTTTGCATGTTCATCTCAGTTCTTCCTAACTTATGTCAAATGGTTCCTCAAACTTAGATGTCAAACTGGGGTTATCAAAACGACAAGGTCACAAGAATCCATGGGGTATGACATGCTAACAACACATCTTAATGCAAACAAGCAATTCGTGTAACTATGCTATAGTGACAGGTGTGTGTCCGTATGCTACATCATGAACAAGTATACACTAGTCATGCAATGTATACAACAGGGAAA
Source organism: Helianthus tuberosus (assembly GCA_030545235.1). Classification (NCBI taxonomy): domain Eukaryota; kingdom Viridiplantae; phylum Streptophyta; class Magnoliopsida; order Asterales; family Asteraceae; genus Helianthus; species Helianthus tuberosus. Next base: position 193,039,650 of record CM060413.1, read on the forward strand.
AAAATGAACCTTGCAGTCTGGAGCGGAGTGTCATGGTCGATTTTGGATCTGTTCGGTTATAGTCTGGTTTTACAAAAATCGTTTTTAAAACCAAGTTCACTATAACCAGTGGCTCTGATACCAAACTGTCACACCCTCAAATAACCACTTAGGGAGTGTCCCTGTTAGGCGTGTGACCACTAGTAATGAGCCACCAATTACATTGAATCCGTAAGTTAAAATAAAGTTTCATCATTTAATAGTAATAAAATCCAAACATAAGTAATTCAAAAACCATCAAGTTCAGCGGAAGCGTTAACGTAACATAATGTAAATACTTTCTAAACAACCATAGTAAATAAATGTTTGATAAATAACCCATCAATGCAACCATGACCACTCACGCCCTCCAGCCAGCAAGTTCCTGTTCCCAAGTACCTAACGACCTGCGAGCATGTAACAAGTGTATCAGACAAAGCTGGCGAATTCACAGTATTAGAAAACGTTTGCTACCAGTTGTATGTAAAACAGTTCACTGACAATGCAAGTAATATTGTTAATATCTCAATTCCGAACAAGACGGCTCCTGAAGTACATGACTGCCCTTTCCCACGTACTCCTATCTAGTACTGGGCCCGACTGGGTCATTAGTTCACATCCGTCCTCTCTAGGAGCGGTGTGAGAGTGCCAAACCTAAGTAGCGCTACCAACTAATACCCGTTACCCTCCAGGTAACAACATAAGGGACTTACAAAAATGATAGGTGAGAATATTAACCAATATACCTGTTTTTACCCAAAAGACTTATCCCTCCACGGGATACCCACTGACTATCCCCAACCACTGTGACGCATGCTCGAGTGTAGTGAACTCACCTTAGAGTGCTCGGTAGACTTAATTACTCGTTTAACCAACAATCATTCAAGTCCTATGATAATTGCACATATAACAGTCAGTATGTATACGAGCTCGGTACGTGTCACTCCACATTTATTCATCAATCAGTGCACACAACATACAAGTAGTGACATTTGTCAACCCGTACACCTACTTATTCAGTTAAGCCCAAAGTATAAGAATTCATTAATCAAGTAAATCGGCCCACTAAACATATATCATGTCTGTGGCCCATCTTGTAAACATGCAACCAATTAAATACAGAGTACTTGTGCTGCCCCCATTTCAAATACCATTTGACTCCCAACTTTGAAGATCAAATTTGTACAGCCAATTAAAAAGAAATGTGCAGACTTGTCTTATATGCCAACATATTTATTTAAAACATCACATACATCTTTGAACCATGTGCTTAGAATACATGTACATATATTTCAAACACATGTGCTGACCCCAATGCATAAAATAAGTTCTGACATGCAACTGCCAATTATATTGAGACCCTTATACATGTGCAGCCACTATAACAACATTATATATATCCATTTGATTTACAAGTTCTGAAAACAGTGTGGATTTCATCATTCATTCACATGTGCGATACATATATTTATTAGTTTATACTCAGACCAATTTTAGAATTATATATTCGGTCCATGTAGATCAACCAAGTTAAATCATACTTTTCACAAACGAAATCGGACATATAAAGAATTCAATCATATAACAATAACACTCATCATTGCTATCAACATTCAAACCAATTCCATCGCCGCATAATATTTAGTCATCAGGTTTATGCATCACTGATCATCATGTATATCATCTTTCTTATAACAATTTTCATATGCCAAATCATTATACACAGTATCGTTATCTGATCATACTATTCAATTCCCATACCCTACCAACACATGTATAACAATCTTTCTAACAACATAATTCCAAGACACAACAGACTATTTATGGGTCTCTATCTTTCATACAGCCACAACATGTCACATAATAATCCCGATTAGATCAAGAACATAAATATGTACGAACAATCAAAACATCACATCCTTCAACCCCTAATGTATCGGTATAACATCATGCATGGTTTCGAGTTCGTGCCAATGACTTAACATCTAATCACTAGTCAGCGGATATCATTCATACGAGTAATAACGTGATAAACACAACACAACGGGGAATCTATATTACGAGGATAGTGACTGACCTATTAGGGACAAGCGTGCAAAGTGACTGTAACGAGAGAGGGCCTGCGCCGATCCAGCGAATACTTCGAAGGAGAGGGAGGCTGCCTGGACGATGAACCGAGAGGATGAAGAAGAGGAACTGGTGTCGGTTGTATGAGGGCTAGGGTTTTGCCATAACATGCCTTGGAATAATAAAAAATCGTTCCCCCCACTAGATGTACGTGTTTTATGTTTACATGGTGTAAGCCGGGCCTGTTTGGGCTTTCTTTCGGGCTCAAGAGAACTGGGTCGAAAGCCACCCAACTAGAAAGGGAAGGGTGTGCGGTCCCTTAAATGATGTGCGACATGACTCATCATAACTTTCTGACGTTATACAAATACATAAAATCTTATATTATTAATCCATGATTAGCATAACATGCTTTTAGTTATAACATGTAACGAGACATAGGACGTAATTATACGAGCTAGTGATCAAAAGTCAAGTAATGTAAATCTTGAAAGTCCATGAAAGTCCGGGTTGTCACAATCATCATCCACGTACTTGCCATACCTAAAAACTGGAAATTTTGACAAATATTAGTATTAGAGTTCTTAGAAAATTAGCCTAATCGAACTACGCTAAAAAACGGATTCGATTAACTAAGATATGCTAAGTTCAACAAAAGTGACATGGCTCTACCGTAACTTACGGTAGCCACCGTAAGTTACGGTAGCCACTGGGCAACACTGGTCTGCCGTAAGGCAGTAGAAAGCTACCGTAACACTTCAGCCTCTACCATACTTACGGTAGCTCACTGGGCAGAATGTTTTGCAGCAGATGCTGCATTTTCCAGCTCCGATTCTTTTCACGAAAACATGCATAACTTTCAATCTACACATCCGTTTTACGCGATTCTTTTTCCTACGAGACCGTAATTTGATTCTCCATCACATGGGATCATAATTTAACATTCATACTAATAAAATTCTAAATTTTTAAGCATTCGGCAATCTACATTTTCAACTTAATTGACCCGTTAAGGGATTTAAGCGCTTTACATTTAACTTTGCTCATCCTTTGCTTGCACATTATTTCCATACTATAGTTTCTACTTGTTTTCCACCACAACCATATTTGTGGTGGATTTAATGTGAAAAACTACTTGTTCCGTATTCTAATCCTCGGTTTAGAAATTTCACACAAGACTTGTTCTGAGGCTTTTAACCGAAAGATTTGTACCTTAAACTTTTATACTATAAAAGACCTACTCGATCTTAAACTTACCTTTAAACAACCCTTTAGGGTCATTTGCCCGATTGGTCGTTCAAAGGCATTTTGGTCAACTTTAGTCCATTCTTTTACGACGAAGGACTTTTAATAACACGTTTGACCAAATTCGCACTTTAAAATATAATCATATTTGCACATACCTGGCTCGGGTCAAAGTTTTGACCCGTCTAGAATACCTTTCGCTATTAACTTACTAATTAATAGAGTCGCGAACCTTATATTACTTTCCTGTAATCACCAAAACTAAACAAGCGATCGTCAGTAATTATCGTCAAATGGTGTTAACACACCATTTGACCCGTTTAGTCAAAATGATCATTTATCCTCATATGATGGTATATATTTTTTTTGATACCATTTCACCCCTTTAACCCACTCTGGTTAGCACCATGAGCTCTTACTACTTAAATACACTTCTTGAATTGTTTGACCCGTTATGACTTATGCCAAATGATGTCTTTTCACATCTTTTATTCTATCAGTCAACTCGTGTCCGGATTATTACTAAACCGCTTTTACTCTTTAGAATTCACCCATAACGTAATGTTCAAAATTTGTTATTTATTAGTCCTCACTCGACTAATTTACCATTTTACCCCTTTTTACCATAATTTATGGTTTCTTACCTTTTTACTCATTCCGACTTGCTTTGTATCATGCCGGAACATCGTATTTCAATTACTTAACATTATTCACAATCAATTTTCACTAGTAAGTGTATAGTAATTAAAAAGGGGGTGTAAGTTTAACTTACCTTGTATCCAAGTTACGCCTTTTCTTCTTTCTTGTTTCGCTTAACCCGCTTTCTCCCAAGCTTCCACCTAGCTTGTTGAGCGCCAAACTATTATTCAATATTCACAAGGCGGTTAGATTAGTCTTTAACAATCGCGACTATTCCACCTTACTTATTTTCTAAGTCAAAACTACTATTCGACTTCATCATTTGTTAATTCAACTTATCAAAAGTTAACTTCTTTTGATCACATGATTTACACAGTTAAGTCTAAATCAATATGATGTTTAGAACCCTTATTGTTTCATATTACGCTTAATTTGCCATCTCATTCAAATGCATGTTTTCACATGAAATTTCAACATTTTAGCTTCAATTTAGGCATTTTAACAAACACCTAGTGGGCATAATTTCACTAAATCAAAAATCAAGTTTCATGACTAACTATTTAGCCAAGATTAAACAATTTTTGTGTCTAATCAACATCTAAATCCTAAATCTAACTTCAGGGAGTTCTATTAACACAATTTAACCATTATGATTCTAGTGTTCATCATGTTTCTATAAAACCCATTTAGCACATAATCGGGTGATCATGAATTCACAATTAGGAACATCAATTCAACAAGTAAATGACTAGGGTTTACTCCTAGACATAAAATCATTCCTAATTTCATCCAAACTTTAACCATGCAAGCTAAAATTTTGATTTCATGTTTTCACATAGAACTCAAGGTGAAACTAAATAGCAAAATTGGGCATACCTTATGATCCCTTCACGAAGGTGATCACTATTCTGAGTTTGGATTTCGATTTGGAGCCGATTTAGCCTTCCAATTGCTTGATTTTTGCTAGTTAGGGTTTGAGCATGGAGTTCCCTGGCTCCTCTGCAATTTTCGACCAGAACACACACTTAGAGTGTGTGTTTTGGTGTTGAATGTTTTATTTAATAAGTTTGTCACCTTTGGTCCCTATACTTTACCAAGTTGCATATAGTGTGTTTTAACAAATTTTCTTATTACTATAAGACTTATGACTAACTAGGTCATTTATTCCTAGTTACTTTATCTTGTTCATAACCCGTTTTATTTTAAGTCTCGTTAATCTCGGGCCTTTTATATACTTTGCTTTCTCAAAGTATTTCTCATCCTTTTAATAAATATTAGATTTATTTATTTAAATCCTAATATTCACCGGGTTCACTTTACCACCTACAGTATTTTACCCGTTCATTATTATTAACATGGTTTAATTACCAATCCTGATTTCGGGGTGTTACAACTTGGTTATCATTTTGTGAAATATTTCCGTTAATTTACTTGTAAGCTAATCACGGAAGTGGCTTCAAATTAGCAATGCTAAATTTTATTTTTAAATACATAAGTTAAAACTTACCATTTATACAACTAATTTGAAATGAAGAACTGGAAATGAAGAATTTGAAAGCAATGCTAAATTTTAAAATTTAGTTTGAGCACATATTTCATTAATCGTTTTCACTTTAATATTATATTTTTTTTTTGTTTTCTTTTATTTTTTGGAATAGTAAACTTTAAACATTTTTTTAAAGGACCGGAAAACTATTATAAAGTTAAACAACATAATTTATATAGTTTTTTCTTTGGGTTGTTATATCGAGTGCCAGTACGCAACAAACCAAACTGATACTGATCGAAATTGATTTCATACCGCATCATACGGGGGGATTACAATAGTTATTTCTTTAAATTATATATGTTCTTGTTAATAACTAAAACAAATCAAACACTCCCGATTAGTTTATACAACCGGTTATATGTAAACTCATAGAGCTATGTAAATATCTTTTAGAATAATGAAAAATAACTTAATTATTATTGATATTAACTTATAGCTGTAAAATAAAATATAATGTTATAGTTATATAAAAATTAAATTAAGTTCAATATTCCTCAACCCATGTGATAAATATGAATGTTTGAGAAAATAATATTTATTACATATTTTAAGCGTGTGATAAGGATTACATATAAGTTTATGATTTAGATTCTTTTATATTCAACCTTTATGATACACGGGTTTGTGACACCTATAAATTAAAATAATATTCAATCTAATGTTTTTCGAAATTTAACCCGTGTAATATACGGGTTAATATTAACAATAAATTTGATGTTAGATATCTTACTTCAAACAAACCCTAAATCATCAAGTTAAATTATTAAATAAAAGTAAAAGGATAACCAAAATGACTAAAGTAAACCCATAATATACATTATTACTTTACCATTATTTAGATTTTTTCAATTATGAAGATGTTGTATTATTGATAAAACTTTTAGCACCGACTTAGATATGTTGAATTATTACGTGAGAAAATTACGAAAACAATCGTTTTTCTATGTATATACATGTAGAATAAAATTTGATTTATATTTATATTTGTATATACATGTGATGTGATGTAGATTCAAATATTGTAACCTGATTAATCAAACTCTTCCTTGCAAAGAAAAGTGTATTCATTCGTAAACCCCAAAGCCTCAAAGCCTGTTGCAAAAAGTCTAGTAGAAAAGAATTAAAGATATATCTACATTAAAGTTCATAAAATTAAAATTTATACCAAGTTTTATTGATAACGCATGATTTTTTCATTGCAACTTTTTTTTAACCTTATAATATAAAATTAATAAATATTAAGAATAATAACAATATATACCAAAAAAAAATAACTAAGGGTTTAACGAAATGAATTGAATACAACCAAATATTATTCTCGCCCAAAAAAGTCTGTTAGAACTTCTTTCATACGTGGCAGCAACTCATTGGGTATTTGGCACATGAGGAAAGGGGGTGGGGACTAAAGTGTAAAGGGAGAATTAGATTAAGGACTAAAGTGTAAATATACAACGCTATATATAACGTCATCCCTGTCAAATCACTTCAAATCACTCTCACTACTACAAATCACTCTCTCCACTACTACAAATCAATGTTTTGAAAACCGGACCGGGCCGACCGGTCCGGCCAGAAACCGGGGCTTCATCCGGCCGGTTCAGGCCATCAAACCGTTCCAACATCAGGCCGGAGGTCGGGCCGGCGGTCGAATCGCTGGCTCGGTTGGCGGTCTGGCCGAACGCTATATTTATACAGCCGCATCCAAAGAACTTGTACAATGATTCGAAGGAGAAAATTGAAGATGAAGGTCGAAGGACAAAACAAATCAATTCAAAGAAACAAGAGGCTAATCGGAGTAGTATGAAGGAACTTACAAGAGAGCTGGAGATTGAATGTAGTATGAATAATATGAAAGAAGCAGATCTAAAAACCTAAAGGAAACGCGCCTGAGAAGTGTAATAGAAAGTAACTTCAAAAAGTCAAAACCCTAATAATATAAAATGACTAAAACATTATTTTACTTGGGCTTTTGCACGAAAATTATTTATCCAATATGGGCCATAATTTTTAATCTTCTACAAGAACAAAACTAAATAGAAATGAACTACAAAATTAATAAAAGAAAGTTAACTAATTCAACTTGCGGGAAATGTATTAAAAAATGACTAATATTATGATTAGATAACTTTAGTTTTAAAACTAATGATTTTTATATAAAAAATTGTAAATTATATATATATATATTGCTATCCGGTTCTTATATCCGGTCCGACCGGTCGAACTGCTCCGACCAGTGAACCAGTAAGACATCCGGTTCAATGTCCGGTCCGGTTATGAAAACATTGCTACAAATCACCATGAAATTTACGCAGATGCTGTTACGTAGGAAAAAAAGTGCAATGGACACAATTGCGCTGGCGGTCATCCGACCGCCGACCACGCGCATTGTGTGGCCGGAAGTCGAGAGTCCGATTACGAAGGTGCTGGAGCCCTAAGTTGAGACTCTGATTCCGGTGAAGCCTAGGCGACAAGTAGTTATAACCGATCTGAAGCAGCTCAGCAAGAGGTGGATTTTCCACAGGGAATTGGATACTTTGTTAATCAACGATATGAGATTCGAAAATGCAGTGCGTATTGGTCAGAAAATAGGCTCCTCCAGCAAGATATGGGGAAGCACCCCACTCAAATGAGGCAAATACGGTTTCTCTTATCTTATTATTGATTTAAGTTGATTGTTAATGTAATTTAACTGTCCGTTCAATGAAATCAGTCTCGTGTCTCTGTTTTACGGCTTTATTAATAGGCTAAATGGTTTATTGGATAAAAGGTATTGTTATCTGCTGTAGGTTTAGGTTTATTGATGAACTGTATTAGGATGGAACGGATGTTAATCTGATGAACGGTAATAGGTTTATTTGAAGAATGTAAATGTAATCTGCTGTGCTCTATTTTTGTTTGTTAGGGTTAGGGTGTTAACTGGCAAGGAGATAAATCTGTTTGCTAGTGTTGTTATATTAGGTTGAATATGCTCTGTTTTTGTTGGATATTAATTTGTCAAGGAGAGAATCTGTTTGTTAGTTTGCTGGATTGAATTGTTCACTGTACTCTGTTTTCGTTAGATCTTAATTTGTTTTTTTGTAGGATGTTAATTTGCTGAATTGAATTGTTATTGTTAATGTAAATTAACTGTTAATTAATCATTTCATTGAAATCAGTCTTGTGTCTTTGTTTTAACAGTTTTGTTAAAAGGCTAAATGGTTTATTGGATAAACGGTATTGTTATCTGCTGTAGGTTTTAGGTTGATTGATGAACTGTATTAGGATGGAACGGATGTTAATTTGTCATAAATCTGTTTGTTAGTTTTTTCTGGATTGAATTGTTCATTGTGCTCTGTTTTTGTTTGTAGACAATGTTTTGTGTAATTAGACACTTAAGGATGTTTGCTAATCAACAGGGGTTGTTCGTGGTAGGGCCCACTGGGGTAAGAAATTGAAAGAGGCACAAGGGCACGCCATCTACAATCTGGACCCCTTCAAGATAGGGGATAACGAGTCACTCAATGGGAGAAAATTTCAAAGAATCGTCGCGGTGATGCCTAACTGGAACCGCGATCAGGTGGGGAGGTACCTTACTGGTACGCAAGAATTCTTATCGGATTACAATTCAGCTAGGAAGGGAGAAATCCAACTCTTGCTAAGGAATGTGGCCGACGAGCTTGGGTTTGGGCTCGAGGCCCTTGCTCGGGAACATGACCTGTATTGTAATAAACAAGTTCAGGTAGAATGGGGCGGTCAGAAAGGATGTAACACTTGTTTTATTGTGACATTTTCAAAGGAGGAAGAAGAAGAAGAAGAAGAAGAAGAAGAAGAAGAAGAAGAAGAAGAAGAAGAAGAAGAAGAAGAGAGAAATGAGAGTTTAACAGATATTATAGTTTAAGTTTGTAATCAAGTCTAGTTGGTTTAAAACAACATATAATCTTCTGGCTGTGAGCCTGATTATACTTCATTTCATCATAGTTGGTGTTTTGACAATCGGATCAGTTGCAAAACGGAACGGTTAAAACATATAGATGCGGCTAGAGGTTGCATAACCAAAGTGCTGGTATTAGCTAGTCCAGGACCAACAGTCGAGTCCATTCTTGAAAACCTGATTATAAGTTAACAAAGAGAAATAAAGTCCAATATTGAGCACCATGATTGAATCCAAATATTTTTCACCCCATTAACCAAGAAACCAAATATTTTTCATACCATAAACCAAGAAACAAACCCCAACACGTAACCACTTACCGAAGTTTTGTCAACGTTATTAGTTAAAACAGTCCAATAATGACATGTTTTTGTAAACTATTTAGTTTTTAGGACAATATTCAGAGTATAAGGACCTGGTACCAAATTAGCTTTAAATTACATTGTTATTTAAAGCAATTAAATTAACACATACCAAACCTATAAGGTATCACTTCGCATGAGATACAAACTAAAACTTTAACAAAAATCAAAGTAAAAAACAGCCACTAAGCCTTCCATTGTTTACTGTTGATTCGCTTTCTTTCCAATGACCTTCCAAAGGGTTCTGCTAAAGAACAACCTGCTGCAGCGATTTTCTCTCTCTGAGGTTAAATTTCTTGGCGATTAATGGTCTTACGTCATCAAGTCCAACCAGACTTTCTAAAAATGGCAATAAGGAAAGCAGCTCTTGATCCGTACGGTCATCATACCAGCTTTCTATTGAAATCCAAACGCCTAAAACAAAAGTTATTAAGGCGTTATATGATGTTAATAATTAAAATTTCGACTAGTTTACTAATGAGTAACGAACATGCCGTTTTGGTTATGACATATACCTCAAATGGGTCAAAACGTTAAAAAAAAAAAACTAAAAAATAATAAACACATTAAATACCTCGAAAATCACCCAAACTCATATTTTAATATATTATTTACATTATAAAAAAATTTAGAGGTATTGTAGAAAAACCCTATGAATTATCACTATATTCCAATGTAACTATGTAAGTCCATAAGACTTTATTTTTGGATGATGAAATTTCTAGACTTTCAAAGACTAACAAAATAGTCCTTTGTATAGAGTTCAGGGACCTAATCATCTAGACTTTCAAAAACTAACAAAATAGTCCTTTGTGTAAACTTTTACTTAAACTATATCTAGATATCATTTCGATATTTTCACAGAATAGTAGACAACATAACTCAAGAAAGTTAAGTACCTGTGGAGAGTTATCAATCATGACAACACGTGTTAAATCGCGACCAAGGATCGATAAATCTTTGAGGTAGTTTCCTTCTAGAAAAACGCAGGACTCACCAATCTTGTCCATGTGGTTTGGACCAAAATGCCACATTCGTCCAAGAAAGTTTTTTTTCTCATCCAAGTCCCTGAGGTTTATACTTTTTGTCATTTTCGTCCCTTCTTCTAACGCCGTTTAAAAAGCTTTTTCAAGTCAGGGGTAATATGGTCATTGTACCTATTTATTTTTCTTGTATTTATTTTATTTTATTCTTATCTTTATAACCCACCCAACCCCTCTCTCTCTCCCTCTCCCTCTCTCAGATCACCACAACCACCACCTGGTACCACCACCATCACCCACTTCTATCACCGCCATCTTCACCACCATTTCACCCACCTATACCACTCACCTCCGCACGTCATCCGCAACCGCCACCCACCTCCACCGCGTTACCCACAACCGTCACCCAGCTTGCCTTCCCCGGTCAATATTACACACACTACACCCACATGAAACACTGGAACAGAGAGATCAAAAGATCTAGAGTTTGAGAGAGAAAGAAAGATAGAATGGACGCCCCTTACTTAATGGCGCTGGAATGGACGCCGTCAGGGGGGGGGGGGGATGAAAGTGGCGAAAAATGAAAACCTGAGGGAGCCAGATGAGAAAAAAGAAATTTTGGACTAAAGTAACATTTTTGCTTAAACTACAGGAACGAAATTGGCATTTTACCTATTGTATATCATTACAAAAACTTCATTATTAGAATGGTAAACCTTGTGTGGTGCTGGCAACACATAAACACATATGACTTCCCCTTTGGATACATGTTAAGCATCTTTTGATCAGTTTTACCCATAAAACCTGCTGCAATTTTAGCTTACTTTCCAATCTGACCCTTTTGACTAGTCATCAACAAGATACAAATTTGAACCTTTAGAAACAAGTCTTTTGCCCAAAAAAAAAAAAAAAGAAATAAATCAGAAGCAGAGGATACTGAGTCAGCACTATGAGAGTCACAAAACATATTTTTAAAAGCTAGCCAAATGAGCGGGTCACAGTGGCGGATCTAGGATTCCGACCAAGCGGTAACGTTTTATAAATAAGCGGTAACGAAATCGAAAAAACGTCAAATTTTTCCAAAATTTACACTAAAAACGTCAAAAATTTTCCGACCAAGCGGTAGCGGAGGCTACCCCTTGTTCCATAATACATCCGCCCCTGGCGGGTCATGAAAGGTGGGTAACGGGCCAAAAGAAACAGGAAATCTCCTACGGGTTGAGTCACACTTTCTGTTGGACAGTTTGTTCTTTTCAATAAAAAAATGAATGAAAAACTTCATCTCAAAATTAATATTATTTTAAACTAATCTATTTTTTTAATAGAACTATCAAGTAGATAATTAATACACCTTGGGCAACTTTCAACCCATTTGCTTTTAAAGATATTGTTAAACCCCATTGACACATTAGAGATAAAACATAACCAAAAAAGTAAGCAAAAGGTCAAGAGATATAGTCTTTAATAACATTATATATATATATATATATATATATATATAACATGCAGTACAAGCAAAAGGTCAAGAGAAATACTAACCATGATCCAAGTCTAAAACAAGAGTAGTTGATGGGCAACTCCGTGTTTGTTTGGGCAGTAGCACAGGCATAAAAGATGCACGGGACCACTGATGATAATTCTGGCAAGTTTTCAATAAAATAATAGGGATCAAATTCTTTATATTCATTATCATCCATTTGAATGTCAGATGACGACGTATGATTATCTATCTTCAACAACACATTCCAACTTTGATTCTTTCATGCATCGGTATACATTCAATTCTGAGAATAAATGCGTCTATTGGCTATCTCTGATTCCGATAAATAAAGGCTGTCTCCAATCCATTCCGGCGTCTTACTCTCAGCGTCTTAATTCAGAGGAGACGCAATAGAATATATGAAGGCAGTGGCACCAGCACAACACAGAAATTAGAAAAATAAAAATCCTATGATACAAATTGATTAATAGCAATTATAGCATGGGCAGCCCCAACAACTAATTACATTTGTTCCTAAATGATATCAGAAATAATAACGATAGTAATGATATTATACATAAGAACAAAATCACAAATATAGTATCCCATACATATATGCCAGATCATGTGAAGATAGATTTATCCACACTTATTACACAATACTTACAATGAGTGAATTGTTACAACTAGAAGATTCAGGTTCGATCCTAGTTGAAGAAGAACAATATGGTATCTGATCGCCATCAGGTATTTGACTTTTGGGTTGTACGCGCCAATTATCAATGTATGCCATTGAGTCAAGATCCATGTTAGGAAGTCTGCGTACTTTCAGTCTCTTAAGGATCTTCTTGGATTTACCAAGAAGCTTAGCTGCATTCCGAATGCTCTCTCCCCTTTTCTCTATTGCATGGTGATGACACTTCGATTTTATTACACGTGGCAAGTTAGTAAAGCAAGCGAATAATATATCTGCAATAACAGTTGATATCCAATCAAAAAGATCTTCTCCATTTGACCAATTTTTTTGTTCATCCCATTGTAGCAACATAGACCGGCTAATTCTATACATGGAACTTGCAAGGATGAACTTATAAGGTGATTGATCTATACTTGGCTTTTTGCTGCTCTTAAACTCTCTAACAATTTTTTCAGCTTCATCGCCCAACCATTTAACAATCTCCTTTGTTGTCTTTCCTTTACGAGCCATCTTTTGAAGATCGATTTGTAGCCACGAGCGGTATACTTCAACTTCTGCCCACACGCGTTTTGTTGCTTTTCTTATCTCTAATGTGTCACCATCTCCATCGAGAGATTCTTCAATATTTCTAACAATTTGGATTCCTTCACTCATGCTGGAAAGTAATGACTTCACATGACCAGGTCTAATGTTAGGAAGTGCAATGGCAATTGATGTTAATGTTACTACAACAAGGCTCCAACAATTGCGAGTTTCATCCTCATATAAAGGTTGGACTTGGTCATTTTCAAACTCTACCACTCCTTTGAATCCTTTAGATTTCTCAAGAAGCTCCATAAGATTGTGTGGTTCGTTCTCTTCAGATGCATTAAGGAGTTGAGTTATACAACGAAGCGTGTTTTTTAATATTCTGTCTGACAGCTTCGCATCCTCTTCAATTTGTACGACATACATAATATATTCTTCTACTTCCGGGCTCCCTTTGCTATTAGGTGTGTTTGCTACTTTTAGAAACCTTTCCATACATGACTTGAGTAAATGCCAGCAGTAAGAGATTAAGATCAAAAATATTTTTGGAACAAGACATATTGTTTTACATATAACCAAGACCAAAATATGGAGTAATATACAAAAGTTTAAAAAGGTATTTTTTATGCTATGAAAAACTATTTTGAAATGGCGACCTGGAATGTGTGAGAAAGCATGTCTACGTTTCCATTGCTGAAGCTTTTGGATCCAATGTTTTTCGATTCGAAACACGTTTAAATGGTTCTTGCTCCATTCCTTGGAGAGACTGTAATGACCAACAGATGAGAGACATCTGAAAATTGGTGCAATACTACCTACCAATGTTCCAAGTGATTGCACCAAATATATTATCTTAAGTGACCACTTATAATCTGAAGTCTCACAATTATATCCAGATGATACAAATTGTACAAATTGTACACCTGAAATCAAAGAAACGTATAAGCATATAACGCCAAATGCGGATGAAACCGGTGAGCAAGCAATAACAAATTGGGGGTTACGAGTTTCTGTCATCATCCAATGTTTTTTAACATAACTTTTCAACCCCTTAGTGGAGAACCTTTTCTCTTGATAACTTGAAACCAATCGTTGTGACTCCTTGTACCTGTGCTCTAACTTTTTTCTAGATGCTGAAACTGTTAAAGCTACCGAAAATGGCCATACAAGTGCGAATATAATTATAGGAAGTGTATCTACATAGATAAAAAGCGCGAAAGTAAAAGCTTGGATCCCTATATTTACAGCAATCGTGATCAAGAGGATACCCAACGCCACGATGTTCATTAGAAGCTCTCTGTCATCCATAAGCCCTAAAGATGGGAGAAAATTGGCTAACATCGTGGTTAAGAAAAGGATTCCGGTCATCTTTGTACGTTTAATCATGTAAATGCTACACACTTCAGGACCTTCAGCTGATAGATCCACTGGGAGCTTCATTGCTATTGCAATAAGAGTGAGGGTAGAAGCATTAAGAGTGAAAAATCTGTTTGGAAACCAGAGTTTCCATTGCCAAATTGCTTGAATGGCATCGACTGCCATCGCAAGGATGCATATCAAAGATGCTAGAACAACATACATGCCCACCCACGGCATGGCGTCTTTTGCAGATTCCCGAACCATTGTGCTAGATAAGGGATACACAAAGATTATGCTCGGTTTGATAGAGCAAGAGCTACCATGCTTGATATATTTATTTACATATTAGAAGAAGTTTAAGAAGATATTTGTTTACAAGTTTCTAGAAGGTGTGATCAAGATTTTTATTTTGCAATTTCTTCTGGTTGAATGTTTCTTCCCCGTCCCTTCTCTAGGGCCATCCCTGTCGGACATAATTTTTGCAATTAAGTTGTTTAAATGTACTAAATGCTATTTTTATATTTTAGATGAGATTGATCCAAAGTAAACGCATATTTAAAAAACTTTCGCATTTGTGCTAATATAGAAAGGGTGAGAGTTGGCTACAAAGTTCATTTTTCCTACAAAGTGTAAAAAGTCATAAAACACCATTATGTCAACCATAAAACACACTCAAAACCCACAAATAACAAAGTGAATATTACTAAAACGCCATATTTGTGGATTTTGTGTTGTGTTTTGAATGATAAGGCTTTGATTATCGAATGACTAATATTAGTGTGTTTTATGTTGATTATCATGTTGTGTTTTATATTCATAGTTCTATGATGGTGTTTTTGAAGTTTTTATGGGCTACTAGGGTTTGGATATTGTGTTTTAGTGATATTTACTATGTTATTTGTGGGTTTTGAGTGTGTTTTATAACTTTGTACACTTTGTAGGAAAAATGGACTTTGTAGCCGAACCCCACCTCAGAGAGAGAAAAAGCACCAACATATATTCCGAGTTGTATACATTAATATTTTGGGACTTATAAAACGCACACAGGTTATGGGTGGTTAACCGTGTATTTAGCTTAGCTAAAAATAGCTTAATTTTTTTTAACATGGAATAAATTGTTATTGCATATTTGTATATATTAGTATATTACATAGTATTGAAAATACATATAATTTATAATATAAATACCAATTATTATCGAATACTCAAATAAAGTGATATGATACATTTCATAAATTCAAATAAACATTCAACCAAAACCACAAAATGATACGAAAAACCTATAAGTACTAAAAATCTTTAGTCAAAAACATCAAATATTAAAAATATGGTGAAAAATCCTAAATCCTATAAAGATTTATTACATGTCGGTTCGGTTCGGTTATGGTGGGTATGGAAAAAATGATAACCATAACCGACCTGCTACTTTCGGTTTTCAAAAAAACCATTAACCGACCCACCGGTTTTTTATTTGGTTCGGATTTTTCGGTTCGGTTTTGTCGGTTAATTCGGTTATGTTCGGTTAATTCGGTTTTTTGCACACCCCTAATGAAATGGATTAAACGCACAAAGGTAATTAGATTATCCGTGCTTTTAAACATGTAAAACATTAATTATTTGCACATACCGGTGAGCCAAAAGTACTTTACAAATATAATTACTGAAAAACACCATCGCTAAATATGAAAAGAGACTAAGAAAAGGTCGTCCAAATTAATTAAGTATGCCTAAACTAAGTTGTTTGGTGTTTTGTTGCTGGCCCGGCTTGGGTTAGCGTTTGTGTTAATGATAGTTACTTTAAAAAAAATGCATACAATTAACTAAATTATTGTAGTTCAGATTTAATTATTTTGTGACGTATACGATTAACACATTCAGTGTGTCCACATAAAAAATATGCTTTACCAAACACTAGAATTTCAATAGAAGCACTTTATTTTCTTGGAACATACTATCACAGCAACAAATTAACCCTATGGCGACGACAAGATTCCGAGATGTGGCGACGAAATGGTGTTGCTACAGAGTGTGACAACGACATGTCGCCGCTATAGCTGTCGTCGCCATAGACTCAGGGCCGTCCTCGAAATAGGGCTGTTCAAACTGCTCGACGATCGAAGATCGCTCGACGATCGCTCGAAAAATGCTCAAAAAATGTTCGCTCGATTCCCGCTCAGTTTGTAAATGAGCCGATCGGATCGGTTCGATTCAAATTCAATCCGAACATGAGCATAGCTCCGCTCGCTCGTCGATCACTCGGTTTCGCTCAAATTATTTTTATTAATAATTAATATATTTATTTATATTATAGATTTTATAGATTAAAAACTCAAAAAATATAATAGCCCAAAAAAAAATTAAAAGCCCAAATCACATTCAACCCAACTTAATATTTAATACTAAATCTAAGTATCTAACCCTAAATCCTATTCAAAAGAGTATTCAGTATTCACTCACTATTCAGTCGCCGCTCCTGTGTTTCACTCTCTAGTCTCCGACACAAACTGTGTCACACCCTGGCTTTGCGGAAGCGTGGGTTTATTTGGTGTGACTTCTTAATACCATAGCTTAATCACAACAAAGCTATATGAAAATAAAACCATGTAGATCATCCATTTATTTAAGTAAAATACCACAACATTGTCTTAAGGCGTTGACACAAACAACGGAAATTTCATCATAATATCATAAAAACATTGTTTGAAAGACACAACCACAAACTTAAAGTAGACGTAGTTTAAGAACTGTGACTCGTCCAGGTAAAAGCCACACCCCTAAACTCGGATGATCCCATAACTATAACGCAGCGTGAAAACGTAGCATACCGTGCCAGATCCTTAGTTCCCTGAAATACATGTAAGTTGGAAAAATCAACAAAAATTGTTGAGCGAGTTCATGTGTAAGCGAGTATGTAAAACCTTTGTAAGTATAAAAATCCTGGTATGTATCAAATAAGGAAATAAAGAGATCACCAATGGTTTGCAAGGCCATTGATATGTGTGAAGTGCAAGTAGGAAGACTCAAACCTAGCGGATTTATGCGTCGGGCACAAAGTCACCCCGAGGTCCGTTCTGTTTGGCCTGGGGCTGGGCTCGCTACACCCAGATAGATCTACCGCTCCTGTCCCTCGGTCCTACAATGAGGATTAATGATCCCAAGTTGCGCCTACCCACTCACATGATCTAAGTAGTAACCCTCCTTACGCTAAACATACCATGTGTAAAGTATTCGTAATCACAGTAACATGTATTTCACCCCCGCAGTTTAAAACTGAAAACAGTTAAGAGAAAAGGGGGACATGAACTCACAGTATTGCGTCTTGAACCGTGTCTCAACTCTGTCAGCTACACGACAACCTACAACGTACTAATGTCTATTAGACGAATGGGCCGTGCCTTGGCTTAGAGTTAAATGTTTTGAGTTACGGTTCTTTTATTATTCCGAGTAATAACTATTTGTCAAAATAATTAATATTTAACTTAATCAATGTCATGTTGGAATATTTGTTCGTGCAATATTCTTGTATCAATACTTCTAAAGTATTTTATATAATAGTGTCTCCTTCCCAAGGATGGGACATTTTACACAAGTATGTTCATATCGGAAAATATATTTTTAAGTCCCTTGTTGAGATTATATACTTAACCATTTTTAGGTATAAAACCATCCTCCGATACTTTGTACTTTGTTATAAAATTTATGGCGAGGTTTATCTTTGAAAACATGATCTAAAATATACTAGTAAACATTTGTCCAGAAAATATTTACTAAGTGTTGGGATTTTCGGAAAATTTCGCCATAGTCTCCTTTGCAAATGGAGGTGTCCATGCTTAATAACATATCATTTTCTTTAACATATAACCCGTAGATCGTTCTCACATAGCCAACTCGACAATTAGACATGTAATAAACTACTTATGTCATTTCAGCTTTATTAATTAAAACTGGTCTGTTTTCGAGCATTTTAATAAAATAGTTAAACTTCTCCAAAAATTCTGAAATTTTTATAGAATGTCATATATAATCCAATTTTTATTGTGTAAAAATATCGGGGTCCAATTCATTACCAATATTTTATAGAAATTCATTTACCGGACTGAAATCAGATTCGTCACTTTCTGACCACAGTTCACGGAAAAATTCATTAAAAATTCATCGTAAGTCCAATTGAAGAAATTCCAGTGGGAGAATTTCTTATACATCAGTGGTCATCTTCCATACAAATTTTATGATCTGACTCTACACAGAATCCATGTTATGACGGAAAATAGGACGCTTATTTTCAGCAGTGAAAATACAGCTTGAGCTGCTGTTACAAAATGGGTCTTTGAAAATAGTAAACGAAGTCCAAAAATTATGATTCCAGTGCCATTAGAACCGTATTTCATAATATCATGTTATAGAATCAAGAAAATCAAATTTTTGTTAAGTTATGACCTTTTTACAGCCAGTTAAAGTCGGATGAAAGTGCAAATCAGCAAGCTTTTTATAGGTTAAATGTTACTAAAACGCATATATACGATCACCATAAATATAAAATAAAATATGATCAAAGAAGCTTACTACTAGCTTTGAAGCTAGGGAAGAAACACTAGAGAAATCGGGTGGATAAAAGAAATTGTGAGAGGTTCTTCAACTTCCGAAAGCTCCACACCTTCTTAATCACCTTGTTTCACCTCAAGACAAGCTTCGATTGTATGTACTAAAATTGAAAATTGTTGGTGGGTGGTGTTTGGCCGTAGCTTTTGTTTTAAATGGAGGAAGTTTTGTGATGTATGAAAAAAAAATGATGAAGATGGGTATTCTTATAACCCGCTAAATATTGTCATCCATCAATGTGTCTCCCAAAGTACATACATAATTACATATACTCCAAGAAGGAGTTAGTTGGAAGATTTGTGAAGATTTAAATCAAATCTTGGGGGCCATGCTTGAATCGAAATCAGCCAAAGGAGGTGGGGTTAAATGGAAATTCAAATGAAATCTCACCACTTATCCATGTTGCCGACTACAAATATGTTAGAAAGGACAATGTAGTAGGTTTATAATTCATCTCAATTATAGAGTTAAGTGGATTAGTTACTAAATATATATATATATATATATATATATATATATATATATATATATATATATATATATATATATATATTTGTGGGTGTTAGGGTGTTCGGGGTTCATGACTAGCTCAGAAAATTAAAACAATGTCATGGACAATATTTTTATGTTTCGGGTAAGTCCGGTTGTTCGGTTGGATATTAATCCGTTAAAGTGCTTAATAAGCATTTAAAGTATGTTTTAGGCACTTCCCGGCACTATAACTATCACCTAGTGACGCAGTTCTACAATCCTCTCATCCCTACACTCCCTACTAGTGTAGTAATCTATTCCCGGCTCATAATGGCCTCAGAGACAGTAACTGTCTGATACTGGCTATGTCAGCATGTTTACTGGGTTATCCGTATAGTGTGCTCACTGTGCTTTTTGTGCATCAAAGTTGTCACTGATGTTGTGTAAAAATAATAGAGTGACAGTATAAAATGTGATGCATGAGTATGTATGTATCAGAGATCAGTAAGCAGTTTAATCACAGTTGTAAGCAAGCACAGTAATTAAGCAGTAATTAAATATTAATTAATTCGTACGGATACCTAGTTTAGTGAGGGTTGTCACATTCTTCCCCCGTTAAGAAAATTTCGTCCCGAAATTTTAGGTTCTGCTTCTAGTTGCAGGGTTCTTAGGAAATAAATGGGGGTATTTCCCTTTCATACGATCCTCACGTTCCCACGTGAATTCTGGGCCATGTCGTGCATTCCATCGAACTTTGACGAGTTTGACACTACTCCGACGTGTCTTGTTAATCTTCCAATCAGTGACCTCAACAGGTTCTTCAACAAAATGGAGTGTGTTGTCGATATGAACTTCGTCAGCAGGAATGACAACTGTCTCTTGTGTTGGACTCTTTTTCAGGTTTGATACATGGAATGTATCATGAACACCGTTAAGTTCAGCAGGCAAGTCCAATTTGTAGGCTACTAGCCCAATCCTTTGCAGGATTCTGAATGGGCCAATGTAACGCGGATTCAACTTCCCACGCTTTCCGAAGCGTGCCACACCCTTCCAGGGTGAAACTTTCAATAAAACCATATCTCCAACTTGGAATTCCAAATGTTTCCGGTTTGGATCTGCATAGGCTTTCTGTCTTTCGCGAGCCGCTTCGATGCGTTTTCGAATTTGCACAATCTTGTCTGTCGTCTCTTGGACAATTTCAGGGCCAACAAGTTGTCTATCACCCGCATCAGCCCAGCATAGTGGTGATCTACATTTGCGTCCATAAAGAGCTTCAAATGGCGTGGCTCCAATACTGGTGTGGTAGCTATTGTTGTATGAGAATTCGGCCAATGGTAAATGCTTATCCCAGCTAGCACCCAAATCCATAACACATGCTCTCAGCATATCCTCTAATGTCTGAATAGTTCTTTCACTTTGGCCATCAGTTTGCGGATGAAACGCAGTGCTCAGATTTAATTGTGAGCCAAAAGCTTCTTGGAAGGACTGCCAAATCCTTGATACAAATCTCCCATCTCTATCTGAGATAATCGAGAGAGGCACTCCATGACGTGCAACTATTTCTCTCATGTAAATTTCCGCAAGTTTACTCGTATTGTCTTTCTCTTTGATTGGCAAGAAATGGGCGGACTTTGTTAGGCGGTCAACTATCACCCAAATAGTATCATGACCCCTGAGTGTCTTGGGTAGTTTCGTTATGAAGTCCATTGAAATCTGTTCCCATTTCCACTTGGGAATTTCAGGTTGCTGCAGAAGTCCTGATGGCTTCTGGTATTCAGCTTTCACCTTGGCGCACGTTAAACACTTGCTAACATAAACAGCAATGTCGCCTTTCATTCTAGGCCACCAATAGTAATCTTTAAGGTCCTGGTACATCTTATCCGCTCCTGGATGGATAGAGTACCGTGATTTGCGTGCCTCATCAAAAATAATTTTTCTCAAACCACCAAGCAGATGAACCCAAATCCTTTTCATAAAACATAACGTTCCTTCCTCGTTTGGCACTAATTGCTTCTCCATCCCACGGAGATATTCCTCTTCAAGGTTTCTTTCCTTAAGAGCTTCTTTCTGCGCGGCACGAATGCGCAGGGAAAGATCTGTCTGGATAATCATCTCCAAAGCCCTAACCCTTATGGGCTTGATCCTTTCTTTACGACTTAGGGCATCGGCAACCACATTCGCCTTCCCTGGATGATATTTGATTTCACAATCGTAATCATTCAATAGTTCAACCCAGCGTCTTTGCCTCATGTTAAGCTCCTTTTGGTTAAATATATGCTGCAGACTTTTGTGATCCGTGAAGATTGTACATTTCGTACCGTATAGGTAATGTCTCCAGATCTTTAACGCAAATACCACTGCACCTAGTTCCAAATCGTGTGTGGTATAATTCTTTTCATGAACTTTCAACTGACGTGACGCGTAAGCTATAACTTTCTGGCGTTGCATCAGCACGCAACCCAATCCTTGTCGTGAGGCGTCACAGTATACCACGAAATCGTCTGTACCTTCCGGTAGTGCTAAAATTGGCGCATTGCAGAGCTTATCCTTTAACAACTGAAACGCTTCCTCCTGTTTGATTCCCCAATCAAACTTCTTATCTTTCTGGGTGAGGAGCGTCAATGGTTGAGCGATCTTCGAAAAATCCTCAATGAACCTTCGATAATAGCCAGCCAAACCCAAGAATTGTCGAATCTCGGTTGGCGTCTTTGGCGTTTCCCAACTCTTGATCGCTTCGATCTTTGGTTCTGCAGCTTTCTTGTCTAGAATGTGTGCCAGGAAGGCAGCACATCCTTTCTGCAAACACATTCGCGCTTTCAGGCAGCTGATAATTCTTAACGGCGTATCACGCCTTTCACCATGAACCACAATTATTTCACCCTCTTTGGTTGGGATACGAACAACCTTTTCGTGACAAACTATCTCAGCCTTGTTGCCTGATAACCAATCCATTCCTACCACCACGTCGAAGCTTCCCAACTGGGCCGGTAGTAGATCCAGAGCAAACTCACGCTCTCCCAATTCGATCACACAGCCTCTGACAACTTCATTGGCTTCTACTAACTTCCCATTGGCCAATTCGATTGAGTAGGGAATATCTAACTTACTAGCGGTTAAACCAAGCATATTCTTAAATTCTAATGATACAAAGCTATAATCGGCACCAGTATCAAACAAAATAGATGCAAAAGTTTTGGTTGATAGAGAACGTACCAGTAGTCACGCCTGGATCCTGGCATGCTTCACAAGCTCCGATGTTGGATGTCCTTTCACGGTCTTGTTTCAACTTCGGGCATTCCCTCTTAAGATGTCCAACATCCCCACAATGGAAGCATCCTGGCACTCGGCCATTTCCTTTCCCATTTCCACCTTGAGCGTTGTTACTGTTTTCTCCTTGTCTGGGACCCTTCATCCCACAACCATCCTTGTTGTGTCCTTTCCTCCCGCACCTAGGCTTCCGACATCCACAATCGTGGTGATACTTGCACCCAGCACGTCTTGGTTTAGTTTCTAAGTAAATCTTATCATTGGCTTGATTGTTGTTAGGGCAGTCTTTCTTGAAATGCCCTTTGTCCCCGCAGTCGAAACAACCTCGAATAGATCTTTGTTCATCATTATTCGTTCGGGTATCTTTGGTGAGCTTCCTTTTGTTCTTTCCGGACGACTCTACCTGAGTCTCCTCCTTCCTGTCGGGGTTCGCAAGTTTTTCTAGTCTAATTGCCTCCGTGGCGAGTGCCAAACCCATCTTACTTGCTGAGATAGTTGTTGGTGGCGTGGATGCTGTCATTAATCTCAGGACTTGAGGTGCCAGTTCCCAAATGAAATGTCCTAAGTTCTTCAATTCTGGTTCCACCAAGTACGGAACGACTCGTGCCAAATTATGAAGTCTTTGCATGTATTCCAAAATTTTTGGACCTTCCATTATCAGGCTCTGGAATTCACCTTCCAACCTCTGGGTTTCTGTTTGGGTGCAATACTTCTTACGCATTATTTCTTTCAACTCATCCCAAGTTAACGCGTATGTTGTAGTTAGGCCCATTATTCGAACCTGAAGATTCCACCATAATCGAGCTCCATCTTGAAACAACTCAGAAACGTATGGGACTTGTTGTTCTGGCGTACAACCACTCATTCGAAAGATGGAATCCATACTTTCAATCCATTTCACAAAAGCTATGGCACCTCCAGTGCCGTCGAACTTCGGAGGCTTGTAGTTGAGGAAGTGCCAGTAGGAACAACCGTTATTTTCTGAGGTACCTCTACTAGGCTCGGAGCGTAGGGCCTCGTGCTGCGCTATAGCTGCAGCAATTATCTCTTGAAGTTCCGCCTCTGAGGTGGGCATGCGCATTTCGCGTCTTGGTGGCATCTTCCAAAAGATGTTTCACGTAGGTTAGGTCATAGCAAGTAAAATGTACGTATGTATTCAACAATATCAACACATAACATCTCATGCTATAAATAAATCAACCACATAACATCTCATGTCATAGAACATAAACAATAGATCAAACATCACCAGTGATGAGAATACTGCGATTGCATTGCCACAAATTGAGACCACAATGTAAAGCTTACAAGTACACAACTGTATCATACAACATCAATGACTTAGTAGGGGACGACCTTAGACAAGTCATGCATTTGCCTGTGAGATGCGTTCCTGCAACCCGGCTTCTGTCCTTAGCAGTGTATTGGTGTCTGTGTCATGCCTGGGTGGCATTCTCTTCTGTCGAAATGGTATGAAGCGGGTTAGACAACATTTCAGTTGTCTATGAGATACATAGCACCATAAGCCATCATGTAATCACCCAATTTCACACGTAAATATACTCAATGTATGAGTGAGGTAATAGTTTCTGAGTCTTTACATAGGCTTGCCAACTTGGCTGGTTGCTTGTAATAGAATGAACTCGAGGCTACATCGCCTTGGTCATTCGTGTTTTAGTTATTTCCTGCTACATGGGTTTTCATTAGCTTGACCCGCAGAGTCCACCAGGATTTCTGTGCACTACAAGCCGTTATTACGTGGGCCCCCGTAATAATAGATTGTCTTGCACAGTTACCCCAATTTTCTCTCGTCCAAGCAGATGATCAATCAAGGAGCAACAGCAGGTGCCTCGGCATGAACAGGGTCATGCTCCAATGCGGGGTCAGGAGCAACGCCTGGCTCAGGAGCCACGGCTAGCTCCGGATCAAAAACTCCATCTCAAAATCAGCTGGATCAACAAACACAGGGGTTACAGGACCCTCCAAGGGCTGGTCTAAGTGTATGAACTCAATGTCATGGTCTGGATCAAAACCAGGTGGAAAAACAGGATCAACCTCAATATCGTGATCAAACTCAAAGCTGTGTGCGGGAACCGGTACAGCTGATGACGCCATATCAGGGTCGGCGTCGTGTGAGCGGTGCTGCACTCCCTGTATATGCGAAGATGCGTACGCCACAGACTCAAATGAGTTTGGGACAGGTGAATGAGCATGAGCCTCCTCTGCAGGAGCGTCAGCAAGCAGTAGGCTGCCACCAGTAGCAATAGGGCCTCGCCCTCAAGTGGGTCCTCCTCTAATAGTTCGACATCGTCGTCAGAGACAACGTCGGGGGGCATACGAATAATGGGATAAGCGGCAAGGGGCACAGGAGCAGGGATCACCGCGAGTGGCAAATCCCCAACAAGATGGCCATCAGCAGGCTCTGCTACGACATCAGGCAGCGCAAAGGGCTGAAAGTCGTCATCATCTGTGCTGGTAGTATCGGAAATGTACACCTTGTGCTCTGATGAAACTATGTCGCCTGATACTATGGCCATGGGATCTGTAGTGTCCGACTCTCCAGTATCTGATGAAGGCATGACGTTTTGTAATACAAACACACATATGCGCAAGTAATCAATCATATAGTCAGATAAGCACATTAGTCACCAAGTAAGAAATCAAATAATTCTCCTAGTCCCACTAGCCTCCCAGCCTCTCAGACTGCTCTTCCTAGTCCCACTAGCCTATCATCTCAAACTGCTCTTCCTAGTCTCACTAGCCAACTACCTCGGTCTCCTAGACCGAGCCTCGGTCTTCCAGACCGAGCCTCAGCCTCCCAGACTGAGCCTATAATAAATAAATGTGCTCAACATTTGTTTGTAAAAAGTTTTGGATCTGGACTTAAGTGGTATGCAGTGTAAAAATGTTTTCGTGAGAGCCCTAGTGATCATAGTCTAGACTCGAGAAGGAATCCTAGTTCGCTATGATCAGAGCTCTGATACCAAGCTGTCACACCCTGGCTTTGCGGAAGCGTGGGTTTATTTGGTGTGACTTCTTAATACCATAGCTTAATCACAACAAAGCTATATGAAAATAAAACCATGTAGATCATCCATTTATTTAAGTAAAATACCACAACATTGTCTTAAGGCGTTGACACAAACAACGGAAATTTCATCATAATATCATAAAAACATTGTTTGAAAGACACAACCACAAACTTAAAGTAGACGTAGTTTAAGAACTGTGACTCGTCCAGGTAAAAGCCACACCCCTAAACTCGGATGATCCCATAACTATAACGCAGCGTGAAAACGTAGCATACCGTGCCAGATCCTTAGTTCCCTGAAATACATGTAAGTTGGAAAAATCAACAAAAATTGTTGAGCGAGTTCATGTGTAAGCGAGTATGTAAAACCTTTGTAAGTATAAAAATCCTGGTATGTATCAAATAAGGAAATAAAGAGATCACCAATGGTTTGCAAGGCCATTGATATGTGTGAAGTGCAAGTAGGAAGACTCAAACCTAGCGGATTTATGCGTCGGGCACAAAGTCACCCCGAGGTCCGTTCTGTTTGGCCTGGGGCTGGGCTCGCTACACCCAGATAGATCTACCGCTCCTGTCCCTCGGTCCTACAATGAGGATTAATGATCCCAAGTTGCGCCTACCCACTCACATGATCTAAGTAGTAACCCTCCTTACGCTAAACATACCATGTGTAAAGTATTCGTAATCACAGTAACATGTATTTCACCCCCGCAGTTTAAAACTGAAAACAGTTAAGAGAAAAGGGGGACATGAACTCACAGTATTGCGTCTTGAACCGTGTCTCAACTCTGTCAGCTACACGACAACCTACAACGTACTAATGTCTATTAGACGAATGGGCCGTGCCTTGGCTTAGAGTTAAATGTTTTGAGTTACGGTTCTTTTATTATTCCGAGTAATAACTATTTGTCAAAATAATTAATATTTAACTTAATCAATGTCATGTTGGAATATTTGTTCGTGCAATATTCTTGTATCAATACTTCTAAAGTATTTTATATAATAGTGTCTCCTTCCCAAGGATGGGACATTTTACACAAGTATGTTCATATCGGAAAATATATTTTTAAGTCCCTTGTTGAGATTATATACTTAACCATTTTTAGGTATAAAACCATCCTCCGATACTTTGTACTTTGTTATAAAATTTATGGCGAGGTTTATCTTTGAAAACATGATCTAAAATATACTAGTAAACATTTGTCCAGAAAATATTTACTAAGTGTTGGGATTTTCGGAAAATTTCGCCATAGTCTCCTTTGCAAATGGAGGTGTCCATGCTTAATAACATATCATTTTCTTTAACATATAACCCGTAGATCGTTCTCACATAGCCAACTCGACAATTAGACATGTAATAAACTACTTATGTCATTTCAGCTTTATTAATTAAAACTGGTCTGTTTTCGAGCATTTTAATAAAATAGTTAAACTTCTCCAAAAATTCTGAAATTTTTATAGAATGTCATATATAATCCAATTTTTATTGTGTAAAAATATCGGGGTCCAATTCATTACCAATATTTTATAGAAATTCATTTACCGGACTGAAATCAGATTCGTCACTTTCTGACCACAGTTCACGGAAAAATTCATTAAAAATTCATCGTAAGTCCAATTGAAGAAATTCCAGTGGGAGAATTTCTTATACATCAGTGGTCATCTTCCATACAAATTTTATGATCTGACTCTACACAGAATCCATGTTATGACGGAAAATAGGACGCTTATTTTCAGCAGTGAAAATACAGCTTGAGCTGCTGTTACAAAATGGGTCTTTGAAAATAGTAAACGAAGTCCAAAAATTATGATTCCAGTGCCATTAGAACCGTATTTCATAATATCATGTTATAGAATCAAGAAAATCAAATTTTTGTTAAGTTATGACCTTTTTACAGCCAGTTAAAGTCGGATGAAAGTGCAAATCAGCAAGCTTTTTATAGGTTAAATGTTACTAAAACGCATATATACGATCACCATAAATATAAAATAAAATATGATCAAAGAAGCTTACTACTAGCTTTGAAGCTAGGGAAGAAACACTAGAGAAATCGGGTGGATAAAAGAAATTGTGAGAGGTTCTTCAACTTCCGAAAGCTCCACACCTTCTTAATCACCTTGTTTCACCTCAAGACAAGCTTCGATTGTATGTACTAAAATTGAAAATTGTTGGTGGGTGGTGTTTGGCCGTAGCTTTTGTTTTAAATGGAGGAAGTTTTGTGATGTATGAAAAAAAAATGATGAAGATGGGTATTCTTATAACCCGCTAAATATTGTCATCCATCAATGTGTCTCCCAAAGTACATACATAATTACATATACTCCAAGAAGGAGTTAGTTGGAAGATTTGTGAAGATTTAAATCAAATCTTGGGGGCCATGCTTGAATCGAAATCAGCCAAAGGAGGTGGGGTTAAATGGAAATTCAAATGAAATCTCACCACTTATCCATGTTGCCGACTACAAATATGTTAGAAAGGACAATGTAGTAGGTTTATAATTCATCTCAATTATAGAGTTAAGTGGATTAGTTACTAAATATATATATATATATATATATATATATATATATATATATATATATATATATATATATATATATATATATATATATATATATTTGTGGGTGTTAGGGTGTTCGGGGTTCATGACTAGCTCAGAAAATTAAAACAATGTCATGGACAATATTTTTATGTTTCGGGTAAGTCCGGTTGTTCGGTTGGATATTAATCCGTTAAAGTGCTTAATAAGCATTTAAAGTATGTTTTAGGCACTTCCCGGCACTATAACTATCACCTAGTGACGCAGTTCTACAATCCTCTCATCCCTACACTCCCTACTAGTGTAGTAATCTATTCCTGGCTCATAATGGCCTCAGAGACAGTAACTGTCTGATACTGGCTATGTCAACATGTTTACTGGGTTATCCGTATAGTGTGCTCACTGTGCTTTTTGTGCATCAAAGTTGTCACTGATGTTGTGTAAAAATAATAGAGTGACAGTATAAAATGTGATGCATGAGTATGTATGTATCAGAGATCAGTAAGCAGTTTAATCACAGTTGTAAGCAAGCACAGTAATTAAGCAGTAATTAAATATTAATTAATTCGTACGGATACCTGGTTTAGTGAGGGTTGTCACAAACTGAGCGGTCTTCAATCTCCTATTCAATAAATGTGTTGACTCCAGATGGGTCTGATAAAAAATGAAAGGTATTTTTATAATTGACCAAACCTAAAAGTTGTTTTCTAATGTGTAGAACTTAATGGTTTTGTTTAATGCTTGTGTTTATAGGTTATATGTTGATGTGAAGTTGAATTTTGTGCATGAAGATGAACAAGCTTAAAGAAGAAGTTTATGGCTTTTGAACTAAATGAAAATTTGTATCCGCACTTTATTTTGTGTTGCTTTTGTATTCGCACTTTATTTTGTGTTTCTTATGTATTCGCACTTTATTTTGTGTTGCTTTTGTATTCGCACTTTAAGTTAGAATTTGTATTTGTTGAACGAAGCCTTATTATTCAATCGAGCGAAAACGGTCCGCTCGCTTTTTTTAGGATTTGATAAAAACCGAGCGAAACCGAGCCGATCGATTCAAATTCAATCCGAGCATGAGCATCACTTTTGCGATCGGTTTTACAAATTTGATCCGCTCGGATCGGTTCGGTTGTAATTCAATCCGAGCATGAGCAGACCCTCGATCGGATTGGATCGGATCGTGAACACCCCTACCTCGAAAGCTCTGGGGGGCTGTACAAATAAAAAATGGGTCCCTGTATTTTTAATTGATTACGTGCTAATCTCAATAACAAATAATAATATATAATTAATATAAACAAACGATTAAACTAAAAAATAACTTAAATAAGCATTTAAATATAAATAAAACAATTAAAAGTAATAAAAACAAATCAAATAAAAAAGAAACTTACAAATGCAAATCTATATGTATTGAACTATAGTGGAGGGTTCAAACGAAAAAAAAAATTGTAAGAAGAAAAAAAAAGTTTCAACCAATAAAAATGTTTTATTTTACTTTATTTAATATTTGCATTTAATTTTAATATAAAGGTATATTTGTAAAGTTACATATATCATTAATTTCTAGTTTTTCTCTTAATAGTTAACTACATTAAATTTGTAACTTATTTTCAAAATATATATTTTTACAATAATAATAATAATAATTTAGAGTGTAGGATAAATTACTAGGTGTGTAGGATAAATTACGAGTTGTGCAATGCTAAATTTAAATATGTGTAATATAAATCTCGAAATGTGTAGGATAACTTTTTATGTGTGTAGACAAAAAAAAAAATAGTGTAGAGAATGATATTTTTATGACTAATTAATTAATTAAAGATAGTAATAAATGAGATGAAAGAAAAACTACTTAATATTTTAAAGTTGTATGCTTTGTTCTTTTTTTTTCACAAATAAATTTTATTTTCGAATGAACCTCCTCCTTAGACTATAAACTCAATAATTTTAAAACATTTTTCTTCTTATTTATGCTTGGGCTTTAGGGCCTCAAGCTTCAACAAACTAAAAAAAATCAGAAAATCATATGTTGTCGGTCTTCAACCAAAGAGCGTTCTCAGTCTCCAACCAAAGAGCGTTGTTGGTCTTCAATTAAACTTGGCTGTTATACGATCAAATAGACAAAATCAATAAAAAAAAATATCGATCTAATCAAGAAGATTGATTAGAAAACTTTCATGTTTTTTTTTTTCTCAGAATAATTAGGGGTGTTCATCGAATCGAATATCGAATTTTCGAATTATTCGAATAATTTTTATTTTCCCTTGAATTCGTATTCGATTCGAATTCGATTAAAACTTATCGAATTCGTATTCGAATAAAAAACCCAATTCGTATTCGAGTAAAAATTCGAATTCGAATAAATTCGATTTGATTCAGATTCTTTAAAAACATGTAAATAACTATCAAAATGAAACATAAATTTTAAAGCAGTCATAAAGCACGATATCACATTAAAAAGTTCCAAATAAGATATTCAAAAAGAGAAGTTGGGAATAACTACTTAGGTTAGAAATCTATTGATAGATTTGTTACTTAGCTTTTAGTTATGGGTCATGTAGTGGGTTTGATAATGGATAATTTTAATACTTAGAATAAATTTTGAAAATAATTTATTGTATAGCCTAATAAGAGTTATATATATATATGTATATATATATATATATTACATATAAAAATAATAAATAAAAATATATAATTTTTATTCGAATTTTGAATCGAATCGAATTTGAAATTATAAATTCGTATTCGAATTATTATAATCGAAACGAATTCTTGATAATCGAATCGAATTTAAACGAATTTCAAAATTTTCGAATTCGAAACGAATTCTGAACACCCCTACTTATAATGTAAGCACTTCAGATCAGATTAGATCCGATTCATAAGCAACAATGGCCCATTTCACATATTTAAATTGAATTCCTAATTTCACAACATTTCACGTGTTACAACTAAACGGAAGTTCTAGCTTCTATTGAACATTTCAATAATTTAAATTCTAATTTACTGTTAAATTATATTGCAATCTTTTGATTGAACATGAACATTTGGTCCATTTTGTCGATTAAGTTATGAATGATCTAATTAAGTTATGAATGATCTCATCATAACAAAACATGAGGCTAAGGTTTTGAAATCGAAGAAGATGATATATGTACATTGAAGATTCTAATTCATCATACGTGTCTACAATAGTGCAATACACAAACGTATAGCAGTGATTACATACACATACAACAGCCTCTATACTCGTGTACAACAGTACAATACACGGACGTACAACACCGATTACATACATGTACAACAGCCTGTACACTTGTGTACAGCAGTGCAATACACAAACGTACGACATTGATAACATATACGTACAACAACCTGTACATATGCTTTAAATTGTGTAATACGTACAATACATGTACGTAGTTTCAATTTTGTAGCAATTTTTAATTATAAGTGTTATAAATAGAACAATATTTGGTAAAGATTGTTTTTTTAATTAACAAATTAATTGAATGGTGAGACAAAAGATGAGAAAGAATATAACTAAATATTTAATTGGAGAGAGAAATAAGTAACAATTACCTTCACGCCCTTAATTTAAAATTTCTCTTTAAATTAGATTGTATGTATTTACAATCTTGCCATCCAAAATCAATGACTCATAATAGTTCTTTTGGTTCACAAATATCCATAGGTACACAGCATTCACATCCAAACCATCAAATTATACATACATTCCACTAAAAAACAACTCCTATATCAACATATTTTCACTAAAAACAAATATTTTTTCTCTCTCCTTTTCAATTAAATAATATTATCATCACTTTTTTCTCTCTCCTTCACTCACAACCACTTTCAATATATATTAAAAAAATTATACTGGGTGAACAATGTCCCCCCAAATATACAGATGAACAGTAACATTTTCTCTCTTCTCCACTCACAACCACTTTTTATACCCTTTATAATATAAAAACTCTCCCTCACATATTTTGATGGATAGAATGTGAATGCTCTTAGGAACACCACCCTATATATATATATATATATATATATATAGGGAGCCGCTAGAATGAGAACCACCACGAGTTATGAGAACCGCGAGAACCAAGTGCCACGGAGGGCCGTTGACCACGAAATTTTTTTTATACCTAGATCCGTATATTTTAAGACCGGGTGTAAATTTTGGGTTCAAACGGCGCGTCCGAGGGGGTAGTTTTTTACGCCCAAAGTTTGGTTAAAAAAAAGAAAAATTAAAAAAATTAAAAAAACCCAAACTTTGGACGTAAAAAACTACCCCCTCGGGAGCGCCGTTTGAACCCAAAATTTACACCCGGTCTTAAAATATACGGATCTAGGTGTAAAAAAAATTTCGTGGTCAACGGCCCTCCGTGGCACTTGGTTCTCGCGGTTCTCATAACTCGTGGTGGTTCTCATTCTAGCGGCCCCCTATATATATATATATATATATATATATATATATATATATATATATATATATATATATATATATATATATATATATATATATATATATATATATGATAAGGTTCATGCGAGAACCGCGAGAACCAATGTGAACGCAACCTAAAATAGCTAAAAAAAACCTAAAAAAACCTAGAAAACCTAACCCTCACCCCCCCAAGCTAAATGCTAAAAACTAAAACCCCCAAAAAACCTAAAAAAACCTACCCCCCCCCCCCCAAAACCCCCCTCCCCCACCCCCCAAAAACCTAAACACCCCCCCCCCCACCCAAGCTAAAATGCTAAAAATTAAACCCCCAAAAAACCTAAAAAAAATCTAAAAAACCAAAAAAAATTCTAAAATTTTTTTTTTTAATATTTTTATGTTAAAATCGCTAATTTTAGTAGCCAAAAAAGAATTTTTTTTAGCTACTAAAAGTAGCGATTTTTTTATAAAAAATATTAAAA
Organism: Helianthus tuberosus; assembly: GCA_030545235.1. Lineage (NCBI taxonomy): Eukaryota > Viridiplantae > Streptophyta > Magnoliopsida > Asterales > Asteraceae > Helianthus > Helianthus tuberosus. The sequence goes on from CM060413.1 coordinate 193,073,333, forward strand.
AAAAATTGTGTGTTTTTTAGCTATTTTTAGGCATTTTTGGTTGTGTTCACATTGGTTTTCGCGGTTCTCGCAATAAAGGGTGGTTCTTAACGGATCTTTGTCCTATATATATATAGTGTGAGGTTCATTGGGGAACCCTAAAAAAGTGGGGAACAATGGGAAACTGACTCAAACGAACTCCGATTGGACTCATTCCAGCGGCGTTGGAACCGGCTCGTCGAACCCTAACTAGGATCTCTTAACCCTAAACCCTAAATCATAACCCCTAAACCCTAAATATATTAGGGTTTGGCTTTTAGGGTTTAACTTTAGGGTTTTGCTTTAGGGTTTAGCTTTTAGGGTTTTTAGTTTAGATTTTACGATTTAGCTTAGGTTTTAGCCTTATTTTTTAGCTTTAGGGTTTAGAGTTTAGGAGTTAGGATTTAGGGTTAAGAGATCCTAGTTAGGGTTCGACGAACCGGTTCCAACGTCGCTGTATTGAGTCCAATCAGAGTTCATTTGAGTCGGTTCCCCGCCGTTCCCCACTTTTTTAGTGTTCCTCAATGAACCTTCCCCTATATAGGGCTCGATTCAAATGAGAAACACCACGAGTTGTGAGAACCCTGAGAACTTTTTCTTCCCGCGCGAGTTGGGCTAAAATTTTTTTGCACAAACGTTGATGAAAATATTATAAACACGTCGGTAAAAAAGTAAAAAAAATGCCGAGTCAGTAGTTTTGACTGATGCAAGTTTTTTTACGCGCTGGTGTAAATTTTGTACGAAGATAAATATTTTTTACACCCCATGTAAATGTGGGTATGCGGCTTTTTTTTATTATAATTATTTTTTTTTTGCTTAAACAAGTGATTTTTTTATGACTTTTGAGGATAAAAATTCGAAAAAAACCTTTTGTATGGCTTAGTTCTCACGGTTCTCACAACTCAATATGTTTCTCATTTTAACCCATCCCTATATATATAGGGAAAGGGTAAAATGAGAACCCCGTTGAGTTGTGATAACCATGAGAACTATGCCTTCCAAACGTTTTTTCAAAAAAAAATCCCAAAAATAAAAAAAAAATCATTTGTTCCAGCAAAAAGGGTAAAAAATAACTAAAAATGTCGCATGCAAAAATTTACATCACATGTAAAAAAGTTTACATCGCCGTAAACAAAATTTACTTCAGGCGTTTAGAAAATTTAGTATTTTCATCTAAGTTTGTGCAAAAAATGATGGCATAACTTGCGTGGGAAGTAGGAGTTCTTATGGTTCTCACAACTCGTGGTGATTCTTAATTGAACCGAATCATATATATAGGGGAAGGTTCATTTGAGAAGAAAATTAAATTAAGAAAAAAAAAGAACAAAGGGTACAAATGTAAAACATTAAATAGTTTTTCTCTCAACTCATTTATTATTATCTTTGACTAATTAATTAGTCATAAACACTATCATCCTCCACACTTAAATTTTTTATTGCACAAGTCAAAATTTATCCTACACATTTTGAAATTTATCCTATACATATTGAAATTTATCCTACACAGATCGTAATTCATCCTACACACCTCATAATTTATGCTACACTTTAAATTATATATATATTTTTATTTATTTTTTTGAAAAATATGTTTTTTTTTTTCAAATAAGTTACAAATTTAATGTAGTTAACTAATAAAAAGGAAGACTACCAATTAATGATCCATCTAAGTTTACCAATATACCCTTACACTAATATTAAATACAAAAATTAAATAAAGTAAAATGAAGCATTCTTATTGGTTGAAATTTCTTCTTTTTTATTCTTACAAAAAATTTCTTCTCATTTGAACTCCCCACTATATATATATATATATAAGGGAAGGATAAAACGAAAACCCATTTAAGTAAAAAAAAACCCTATGTAACATTTTGTTTTTTTTTTTTCTAAAAAACAAGTAATGTAACATAACTATGTTTGAGCATTTTTATAAAAAAAATGTAAAAAGCACCGCTTAGTTTTTTTTTCAAATGTTCAATTTTTATGTTACATCTTTTTTTTGACACATATATTATGTAACACTAAATTTTTTAACATTTAAAAGAAATACTCAGCGCTTTTCTTTTCTTTTTTTTTTACAAAAATGTTCAACCATATATATGTTACATTACTTGTTTTTTTTAGGAAAAAAATTGTTACGTAGGATTTTTTCAAAGGTTTCTTGAGTTTTTTCAACTCAAGTGAGTTTCTTCCTATATTTCAAGGGAAATGATAAAATGAAAACCCACTTAAGCTGGAAAAAAGAACCCAAGAAAATCCTATGAAAGATTTTTATATTTTTTTATAAAAAAAGTCAGGGAATGTAACATATATATGCAACGAAAGAACTTTTTTTGGACCCTTAAGAAGTTCGAGCCATGTTCGGTGGCACACCTTGCACACCCTCTAACGCGGCCATACACATACCTAAGAAAACTATATATCTAAATAAGAGTAAACGACACTTTGAGTCCCTATGGTATGTTGTCAGTGACTACTTAATTTCATAATTTTAGAAAATGGAAGATTAAGTCCCTGGGTTCCCATTTTGCTTCACTTTGAGTCCCTTTGTAAATTCAACATTAGTTTGACAAAGGGTAACTTTGGTAAACCACCCCACCACCAATTATCATAGTGGTGAAAGATTGCACACCCCCACCACCAACCGCCACCCTTACTAGCCAAACACCACTACCACCACCCACCACTGTCGCTGCCGGAGCAGCTTCCTCCCTAACCCCACAACCATCACTACAACCGTCATCGCATGCAACCACCTTCGACCAATTTCACCCTATCGACGCGCGGCACCACTACTATACCTCAGCTACTTTAAAGATTAGGTATCTTTTGCGAGGGCTTCGATTTAGGTACCTTTTGTGATTGAACGGAGCATTCGATGTCACCACTCATCATCCTCATCGTGTTTCCATATCCGCCGACACCTTAAACACCCCGGAAGCTTCCACTGGCGACGCGTGATTTTCCGGCGATACCCATTCTTTAGATTTGTTCATTATACCATTAACTAGAAACCCTAAGATTGATTTATGCATTTTATATAATAGTTTTTTTCTTGGAACAAAAGAGGAAGAAGAATTTGAGACGAAACAAAGGCAGATTAATTATTCATTTGTGTTGCAAGCTCTAAGATATGTGTTTGTGTTCTATAACAAATTGTGAAAAAGTGCTTTGGACCCATAGGTGAAAATGAAACCTTTGGACTAAACTGAAAAAATGAAACATTTAACCGAATTGCTCTTCTTCTTAATAGAAAAAATGGATGAAGTTAACACAGTAAACTAAAATGGTAACGGTGAAACCTTTTTAGACCCGCAGGCGAAAACCTCTTTAGACCCACAGGTAGGGCTGCAAACGAACACGAACAAGACCTTGTTCGTGTTCGTTTGTTAAGAAATATGTGTGTTCACGAACTGTTCATGAACACTTACCGAACGAGATTTTATGTCCGTGTTCGTTTGTTAAGGAAATGAACTTGTTCGTGTTCGTTTGTGTTTGTTTGTTGACTTTAGGCAACGAATGGAAACAAACGATGATGAACACATGAGCACAAACTAATGTTAATGAACGTAAATGGAAACAAACGAACACAAACAAGCGTTTCGTAAACAGAATATATAATACATTGTCACTTATTAAATGTTTTATTTGTCGGAATTTTGAAGTATTTAAATAAATTATAAAAAATAAAAACAATAATGAACAATCGAACACAAACGAACACGTTGCCGAACGTTCATGAACATAAACAAACGAACGCGACCTTTGTTCATGTTTATTCATTTAACTAAACGAACCAAATTTCTTGTTCATGTTCGTTTGTTTATTAAACAAACGAACACAAACGAACTTCCCGCCGAACGGTTCACGAACTGTTCACCAAACGTTTGGTTCGTTTGCAGCCCTACCCACAGTCGAAAAATAAAACATTTGGACTAAACTGCCAAAATGACCCAAACCACATGGATTAAAATGGCATTTAACTCTTTAATTAATTTAGACATATAGCGACCATATATCATCACCATAAAAAAACTTTATTTAATTAAATTAGATCTATATGGATGATAAGTCGTCGCCATTGACCAAAAAATAATTTGTTCACTTAATTTAGGCCTATAGCGACGACAAGTCATCGCTATATGTCTTCAAAAATTATTGATAGTGTTTTTACATTATTTTTTTAGGTCTTTTCTATAATTATAATAGATAAATCTAACAAAATTTTAAAATATAGTAGAAACTAACCTTCATTTAGTACAAATTAACATAACATCTCAAAGTATCACATGTTTATAGACATTAAACGAACGTAGCTAATTATCTTCACTATCATTACTTTCATCATGTCCTTTCATTTGTTTTCGCATTTCTTCCTTTTTTTTTTTCTTTTTTTTTTTTTTTTGAAAATCATTTGCATTTGTTGTTCATGTTGTTGTCATTCTTGATGCATAAGTTCATTCATTTATTCTTGCACTGACTTTAACATGAACACATGGCCGAATTCCACGGACCAAAAACTCAATCCTTTTTTTATTCTTACGACTTTTCCTTTTCCTTTTCTTTTCTTCTTCTTGCGACCCATCTTCTCCTTTCGTTCCCCGGGGTACTTGATGTGCGTGATCGATTATGCGCCTCCTCTTCGTGTTCTCAGCCCCACGGCTAAGAGGGTTGCTCCCCTTGCCCAAAGAACGACTCTCAAAACGACCAAGCTCTAATGACTCTACAAAATACATAAGCCCTAATCATCTGTTTATACTAAAATAACCATACCAATCCTACTCTACATCTTTCAATTTTAATCTAATACTAACTCAGATCATTATCTCTACTAATTAAATACCTAATAGATATTAAATACTAATTAATTAAACTTGTCACTTTTACCCCTTCAACTTTCTTTCAAACTTCATTTTAGGATTAAAACGTTCCATGTTCATATTAAAAAGAATACAATTTTGAATTTATTTAAAAACTAATAAAGTATATGAAAAAATTCAACATAAATGGACTTTCAATTCAACACGACTCTCTCTTGTATATTTTCCAATTTTCATGTGTAATCTTTCTTTTCCTTTCGTTTTCAAAGGGCCACCTAGATTTTGGACAATTAATTTGTATATATATATATATTATTGAAAGCGTTATTTAGATTGATTGACTTAAAGAGTTAAAAGGATTACTTGTTGGAATTTTCTTTGTTTTTTTTCCATACTTCTAACTACCCATTCTCACTTCACAATTCTATCATTATTTACTTGTAGTTTCTCTGATCTCAAACTAGATGTATAAAAAAAGTTTGTTATTATAGGTGATAATGAGAGGTAAGAGACAAAAAAATAAAATAAAATAAAATAAAATAAAATAAAATAAAATAAAAAAAACAACAACAACTAAAAGACGTATATCTATACAAAGAAAATGTTCTTTTCAGTTGGAGTCATCGGTTTTTAAATTGTTACTGACATATTTACAAATCAGCATTAAACAAGTCGACCAGAAACATAACATAAAGATGACATGTGTTTAAACAAATAAAAATAGGGGTCATTTTTAAATTCACTTACTCAACATGTCAACTCAAAATAATTTTTCTTCCCCTTTCCCTTTTAAAGGGTCACTAAACATGTGGTTGAAAGTTTACGGAATGCATTATTGAGCTAAGCTTGACTCATAAAGTAATTGGTGGTTGTTGAAATTTCTACTACTTGATACTTTTTTCTTCACACATTATGCTATTGTCGAACATTGAAACATGTAAAAACTATTCACACATACATAAAGAAAATATATAAAAAATACCTAAGACTAATTTGTTACAAGCACAAAAAAAAATTGAGTGATAAAATGCTAAAAGGAAACACAACTTCTCTAATTACATCCCAACTTGTAAAACACGGCCATAAGCGAACTACAAAGTCTGTGCCCTATTAAATTGGTATAAAGAAAATCAGCAACTGAGATTGAGATTTGAGACATTGACAAACCATAGCGATGATTTTGCCTAATGTCGGCCCTAATTTCTGTAACACCTCGAAAATTCACGTCCTATAATGTGTTGACACGTGTCATAAGCTTTGAACGTGTGAAAGAATACTTTAGAAGGACTAAAGTTGACAAACAAAGAAACTATGTGAATATAAGGGTTCAAAATGTCAACAATGAATAATTATACTGTACATTAAACCTACATGATGTTTATAACCTTAAACGAATGAATCATGGATCATACGAAGCTAATTGTGAAAGAAAGTGAGAGATTACAAACTACAGGGGTTAAATGTGTCAACATGTTTAAGTTATACCTCTGAGTGACGTTTTTGCAAACCCGGAGCTTTGTAACGATTAATTATGCTCACTAGAATGCGTGATAAAAATTTCACCAAGTTTCGTTATCGTATGAGAAAGTTATGATAAGATTTGTATTCGAGGGGTTAGATGCGTCAACGATGAAATTTATGACTTTTCGGGTAAACACAAAGTGACCAGGGACTTCACAAAGATGGTATAAGTCTTGAAGCCCTTATAAATCAATTTAGAGGGCTTATAATGCAATAAATAAGGTGAAAATGACGTTTAGGAGGACCGGGGACCAAAACTGCAATTTATAAAAAACTTGGTAACCTGATCAGGGGACTCACGCGGGCCGCGTAAGCCCAAGCATATCCTTACGCGGGCCGCCTGGCCTGCCCAGATGCAGAAAATGTAGACAGGTGGCTGTTAAGTCCATTTAACTGACTCTTGTTGCCATTTCTCAATACCATGAGCTCCCTAAAATGGTTTTTAGAGTATAGGGACACTTGGGATGCATCCATGATCATTGGTAGCATTACTTGTCATGATCTTGATCAATTAAACCCACTATATAAGAACCCACTTTGTGCAATTTTTGATCATTCATTCCATACATCACTTCTGATCATTTTTGGAGCACAAGATCAGTTTCCAAGCATCCCTAATCATAATTAGGACTTCGGTAAGTACCCATAACCTTCCTTAATCGCATCTTACTTAGTTTATAGCTTAAAAGTCAAACCCTCGTAATTACGGTTTGACTTAGCAATTAATCGCTAACGATCCAGCGATTGGTCAATGTAAAGGTAGATATAGGTTGGTAATTATGTGGGCTTTAAACCCTTAAAAGGGCACCCACTGATTCCCATTCTAACTAGGTCTTTTGTCGAGTCAAAGATGATTAGAAAAGGTCAACATAAATGTAAACTTTGATTGAACGCGTAATTAACGATGTAAAAGGCGTGTAACCTATTTTATCATTCATATAACTTGATAATAAGTATAAGAACTTGTCTAAGCTTGTTTGATTCGACAACTTTCTGTTTAGAACCGATTCGGAACCGAAAGGCGCATAGTTTGACTTTCTGCTTTGACTTCGTTTCTGACCCGGTTTTGATAGGTTTAGACATGCCTTAAAGTTCCATTAGGACCTAGTTACATGATTGTATAATCCTCTGTGTTTATACCACTTGAATCCTTAATTGTCTGACGTTTCCGTTAAGTGCTTAAATATTGACCATAATGCCCTTATGATCATAAAACGAGATTTTTGAAGGTATGAAAGGACAATAACCTTTGTTACTGATTATTAAACATATCCCTAAAATTTCACATCAATCGGAGGTCTAGATTAGGAGTTATGCTCAATAGCGTAATTAAGAACGCTTTTATTAATTAAACGGCGTCATTAGCATAAAACCTATCTAAACCCAATTTTTGACACCAAACATTTTACCCACTGATGTAATATAATATTTTGGGGTTTTTGAAAATTTTTAATTATTTTTAAACTGATCATAAGCTAGGATTAGTGCCTTGATTCGGTAAATACCGAATATACCCTTTTAGACCATAAAATGAGTTTTACAAATCCTTTTGATGCCAATCCAATTGCTACTGATTTTAAATAATAAATGAAGTGTTTTGAACCTATTTAACTGATCAGAAAACTCAGAATCCTATTTTAACCCGTACGTCGCTTAAAACGGCTTTATACGCGTATTATACGCATAGTTTGAGTTTAAAACCATTTTGTCACATAAGACTTATTACCAACTGAGGTAACCTGTTAAAATAAATTATTTTACTGATTTATTCAGACCCGGATCACCGAAGCTTATTTAATCCCTTTTAAAATCTTTAAAATGACCAAAATACCCCTACGGGGCTTATTTATAGGTTAAACTCGTTTTGGGCATAATGGAAGGTATCCTACTGATATCACAACATATTTAAGGCATGTTAACTTAGGAAACCTGTTTAGGACTCTTACGGTTACCCGTTACGCTTCATACGCGTTCGGTACGGTTTATGTAACTAGTTTGCATAAATTAGCCGAAACGGGTCAAACCTTATCGTTATTATCTCAAAATCCAGAATGTGTTTAGATTACCCATATTATACAAGTCTTCAAACTTGTCGGGACTAAATCACATTCTATTCCGGTCTTCGCTTTATCATGCGTTTGAACCGTATCTTCCTCTTGTAAACTAATCGGTCTAAGTCAAGGCTTAATTAAAGACCCATTAGGATTCTAATAGGTTATTTAAAAACCTTCGTTCCAGATTTAGGAGCCCAGTAAAAGCTATCTGTACTTGCTGATTTGATACGGCTGGGATTGAATTTATATTTAGCTCAGGTAAATACTTTTAACTTATTTTCCCTATACGGGCTTGGGGTACGGTATATAAAATACCGCTTGGTCGGGCATTGAATCTTTAATTGTATGATGGTTAAAGTATTGAGATGTCTCGTTTAATTTGTTTTGTTTGCTTAAAGCCTTTGGGGGGTTAATGACCGTGTCCCAGATATCCCTGGCATCATTTTACGAAATGGCCACGACCTCAGCACCGGGCGTAGGCGTACGCCCGTCGGTGTCTCATTTAAATAATGTGGTGTGTCTATTGATCTTTAACCCGGCTCGAACCGGGCTACTGAACGCATAAGAAACATGTAAATCCTTTACAAGTATTATATTCAAATAATTATCCCAAGTTATAAAATATTATTTGTGTCATGTGCATGCAAATCAATCATTTTTTTTAAACCCTTTTCAAAATGAGTCGGTTGATTGTATTTACCAGTGTAAACTGACGTATTTTCCCAAAAAGGCTAAGTGCAGGTACTAATCGGAATTGGCTGGCTACTCCTAGCATCAATAAAGAGTCTCGCAAGCTTAGATTGCCTAAAGTCTGTTGAACAGTGTTATTTTATTTTCGATCCGCCTGTGGATCCTTCAATTCCATTGTAATACTTTGATGTTACATTATTTCGGATTGTAATATTTTTATCCTTTTGCTTCCGCTGTGCATTTATATATTGTGTTGTTTGACTATGATGATATCAACTACGTCACGATACTCCCCACCGGGCACACCGGTAATACGTGGAAATTTGGGGTGTGACAGGTTGGTATCAGAGCCAACATTGAGTGAATTAAACACTATCTTTTTGTGTTTAATCTCAATGACACATTAGCACATTCTTTGACCTTCTGAGTCTAGACTTAACATAGGAATATTCTCAATCCTCATCTGGAAATTTTGCTTCCAATTTTTATATATCAGATACGTGGCCAAGCGAAGAAGCCGTAATAGGAATTCTCCACACCCGGAGCCTTAAATTGCTGACCTTCGTACAGCGGCTAGGACGAAACATGCAACCAAGGAGAAAGCATTCAGAAATAAGATGAAGAAGAAACTCCTTTTGCTAAAGATCGTTTCCTTAATAGTCCTTCTAAGGACATATTTATTTTTCAGTCCCTTCTAGGACAACATTATTCCTTTCAAGTCCCGCTTAGGGCAACTCTGTACTGTTATTTTCATATATTGGATTGATTAAATTTAAGTTTTCATTCTAAACATGAAATATGAAATAAATGGGAAATAACATTCCTTTTATATGATCTACCTTTATATAAAATGGCAAAATATAAAAAGGACAAGACCTAGCCACGCGTTATTTTGATACAGGGCCAAGATGGTAGTTCCTCAACAAGATTCAGATCCTTATTAACATTTCAAGTTAGGATTGTTCTGCGTTAAATATTAAAAGAATCTTAAAGGTAAACCTAGCCTATATGACGAGGCCAAGATGGTAGGACCTATTCAAGAGATTCAAATCCTTGTTAACACCTAAGAACGTGTTAGCACTCTTGACAGATGTGATTCGAGAAAATCACAACAGTCATTCTTATATTGGATTCTTCCAATTTTCTTATCTAGTCTATTGATTCTCTGAAATCATGGCTTATAAATTAAACTTGTCCACGTGACTAGGCCTTTTGTGCTATTACTAACTTATAAATTTGACTCGATTCTCTGAAATCATGGCTTATAAATTAAACTTGTCCTTGTGACTTGACGTTTTGTGCTATAGTTATATTTTTATTAAATCCAGGATAATATTAATAAAAATCCTGAATAAAAATAAATATCATTCCTTTCCTGCCAGTATAATTATTAAAAGAGAATCTTAAAAGGTTTGACCTAGCTTGAATGTCATTGAAGACTTAGCTAAGATGGTAAAATCTGTTTAAAAAAAAAAGAGATTCAGATCCTTGCTAACATCTGAAAATGTGTTAACACTCCCGACAACCGTGATGCGATAAAATCACACTTGTCATCCTTATATTAGGAATTTTTCCAAATCCCTTATTTAGCGTAAATGATCAATAGAAATCATGGTTGGTAAACGTCGAAAATGATGTACGCATCAAAACATCCATTTGGGATGTATACCTACGGGAAAAGGTGTATACATGAAAAGATAGTTTTTATTTCATAAATTCTTGTCAAGACAATGAACTATGAAATTTTCCGATCCAAAGGAATCATTGATTATGTTTTAGATTTTTCCCCTAGTGACAAGGCCTTGTGCCATCAAGAGTCCTTGGGAACAAGCTCTTGTGCTATATAAAATGTCAGTACGACATTGACAGTCGTGATTTATGTCCCCTGTCTAATAAATATGAAGGATTATATTCTGTTTACACGCCAAGGATGGTTTACTTAAAAACCTAGGCAGAACATAATCAATTAACTTAAATACTATCTTTTGGCCTATATGGTTTATTTACACCATAGCTATTTAATCAACAAACTCGACAATTCACCATATAATCAAATCAATTATTACTACTTGGTTTGTAGCCTTCAAAGCTTCACCATGGCTGACTCCTCTGAAGCTCACAATCGTCCAGTTAATCGGAATGATGATGTAAGACTGAACTTAACAAGCACCGAGTTACAAGCTATGTTAGATATCGCTATAAACAACGATGTGGATCGTGTACTGAAGGATCATAAGTGAAAGTGCAATAATACCCCAAATAAAGGTTGTAAAAAGGGTAAGACCGGTTCAAACTATAACCAGTCCAAGCCAAAGGAGGCAAAACCCGAATGTAAAACCTGCAAGAAGAAGCACTTCGGAAAATGCTTCTATGATCAGACCAGGGGATGTGTCATCTGTAAAGAGATGGATCACAAGACCCATGAATGCAAGGACTTGAAGAACAACCAACAGTCGAGTGAAAAACCCAGATGTAAGATCTGCAAGAAGCAGCACTTCGGGAAGTGCAGGTATGAATCGAACTCGCATACACAATCGAGGACTGTTGCATGTGGGATATGCAAGTCCAAGGGGCATAAGACCTTGGACTGCAAGAAGATGGAGGACGCAACCTGCCATGGTTGCAATGAAATAGGGCACATCAAAACTAATTGCCCTAATAAAACCAAGGAGTCTGGCGAGGCTAAGAAGACCAAAACCGGAAACTCTCAAATGGATACTCAAGAGGCTATTCAGGATAACAATGTCACAACGGGTATTTTTCTTTATCAATAGCACTCATGCTAGAGTATTATTTGATCCAGGTTCAGATAAGTCTCTCGTAGACAATAGATTTTGTGAATCATTAAATCTGCCTGTTAAAACTCTAAGCGTTAAGTATAAAGTAAAATTGACCGATAATACCTCAGAGACTGCTCCAGCAATATTAAATGGATGTTTTATATCCATTAGGAATTACCCTTCTCCGCTGTCCTTGTTTCGTTAATAGAGAGGACTCGATATAGTAATAGGAATAGATTGGTCGTCATGTGACCAAGCCCATATTGTGGGTGATAAGAAGCAATTAATTATCAAGACTCCTTATGAGACAACCCTCATAATTACATGTATCCGTACGATTAATTAATATTAAACAATATATAAATTATACCTTACATATCTAAAAAATGGTGGAACCGGCCATCCCCGGAATCGAACCTGGGTCTAGGCCACACCCTTTCGCGCGCCTAGCCAACCGAGCTAGGTGCCTAGTTTGTGAAATTTCCATTTTGATTAAATATAAGCACATGTACAATGACTTCCTTACTTCTTACTATAAGTCACCTACTTATCCTCCTTATGTTGACTAAGTATTAGAATCCAAGATTTTACCTCTATGTTTTTGTTACTCTTGGCTTGCTTATGTTGACTAAACACTAGAAAGGATGAAGTAGAAACCATTAAGTATATCAGTGGTTATGCTAGAAAGGACATGGTAAGGTATACATCACAGTCATTCGATGGCAATACTCTTAATTAGTAAAGACATTAATGAAATCCTCAAGAAGGATCCTCTTATACATTGTGGAATGGTCCAAGTTTTAAGGACCTTATTAGAAAAACCTAGTATCCGTTTCGCTAAAAGGGAAAAGACGGAATAAGAATTTTCTGACTCTCGCCATAAAAGTTCTAGACTGTCGACAGTATGTCGCAAATTTTAATTCATTGGCTGAGATAGTACCCTATTCAGTATACCCAAAAATCTAAGCTTAAAGCACATAAGTATTAGTGGTTAGCATTGGCAATAAGAGGGCACACTAAGGTTTCAAAACCTACTAAAAAAAAAAAAAATCCATTATGGATCTACCTCAGCTACCCACGTTATAATGATTAAGAAGTAATCAGTCAAAGCTGAGATTGCCCTAAAGTTATCTAAGATTTTACAGCTAAGTTTAGAAGGATTAAGAATGGAGGCGTTTAACCCTCCTGTTGAATGATTAGAGGCAGCTCACATTAGGAATGTCACCAGATAAATCCTTATTTGTGCATTTATTGCTAGAAATTACATGTGGTTTCGGGTGCTGTTAAGTCTCTCACAAGACCATAAACTTAGCAAACTTTTAGAAATTTGTTTTCCCTGTAAGAGCCCCAGATGTTAAGTGTAAGGTAGAACCTTCAGTCAAATCATATGAACCATTTCTTCTGTTCTTGTCAGAAACCTTTAGGCATAAAATTTTAGAAATATCCTCTCTCTAAGAGGAAGTGCGAAAGCATATATAGTTGATATCTCTTTAATCTCTATCGATTCCGAATACCAGATGGTATGATAAAAGCTCCATATGAGGATTGGTGTATCTTAATAAGTTCCATAGATTGCTTCCATGCCTGATCAGTATGGAGGTTTAATGCATGGGACCACAAAGATATTCCGAGAGGTCATATGGTACTAAAGTCAACTAATGGTATTCAAAGGAGATATCCAGAATGGAATTGTCCAAGTAAATGTTCCCAATTAAGGAGTTCGTGGACTCGTAACGTAAATGTGTCACTTAATTGACACAAACATTGGTGGATGAATTGGAGCCTGAAATTTTGTAAAAATCTCTGTAACCTCCTTGTACCTTGATTATCTTCTCCTAAGATTACCTTGTCTACCCCTAAGAGGTAGGTAGAGTTAAGGTTTATATCCCATTTAAGGCTATATTATTATAAAATCTCCAAGACGGCTAGTACCATCATTGAGAGAATCGAAACCCTGATTAACTAAGTTTTTAAAATAGAGGGTTCATATAGCCTAACTCAATATCCTGGGAATCCGGTATAGTTAATTATGAAAGACGGTTCATTTTGCTTATGCATTATCACCGCAACCCTAATTAGGCAATAATTAAGAATTGCCATCAGCTGCCCAGGATCGTCGATTTGTTCGACTAACGGCAAGGATTAGCTATTCCTTAAAATTAGTTAAACAGTGGTTGGAATAACCATATCACCTTAAGATGAGCTTTTCTATAATAGTTGATATATATGCATCAAGGCTGCTCCTTGGGAGACCTTGTATAGTTGGAATGTTAAACATCTATTGTTAGGACAATAGATTGGCAAGTCCAATTATCAGAATCTGAAAGTTGTATTGGAAACAACAAATAAGATCACACAAATTCATAATCATCAGTAAGATGCCAGTATTCGGCAGAAAATCAAGGATTAATGAAAATAGCAACCTCCTAAATTCTTGTTAAGGAATAAGGTTCAACAGAAGATGTCTGTCACACCCCCAAAATACCACATGCGGAAACCCCCACGAGGCGTGTGACGTACCAGGATCCAAGCCACCAATCACATTGAACTCATAAATATAATTACATAAAACTTTCATTCATTAACGTAAAGTGTTACAGCGTCTCATATCATTTATTGAATACAGCGGAAGCATAACTCATTTGTTAAGTGTTTCGTGAACTATGTATACATAAACCATTAAGCTTGTATTGGAATTCCATGTGTCTCGACCCATGACCACTCCAGCCTCCCAGACAGCAAGTTCCAATTGAGATAAGCCTATAGACCTGCAAGCATGCAGACAAGTGTGTCAGACGACGCTGGTGAGTTCAAGGTTTTGTTAACGTGTGTAGTTACCAGATATCTGTTAAGTCAACTCATCGTTTCGTTTTGGGATTGTTATTAACGTAGGAGAGTCTTATATACTGGAAGTGTGTCCAATATATACCATGGGAGTGTGCCCAATATAACCTGGGAGTGTGCCCAACCCCAATGCCCCTAACCAAGCATTGGTAATGATGTCCAGGTAACTAGATCACGCCCGTCCTTACGGCCCGGTGTGAGGGTGTCAAACCTAATAGCGCTATCAACTAGTTACCCCATTGCCTTACAGGCAACACGGTAGATGATCGATTCTGTGTTTAATAACCAACATCCCAAATAACAGTTTACCCAGTATTCCCTTTAGAAACGTTTACCAGATGTCCCAAACCACCGGGACACATGCTTAGAAAAGTGCAGTGAACTCACCTGAGATTGCTCGGTTTGTTAATCTACTTTACCAGTTCCCAGTTGGTCAACCAAACCCTACCGTGGTTACCAAAGATAATCAGTTTCGAAATCATTCATGTCATACATCAACATACAGTAAGTCACGCACGATTACACAGAATGCTTTTATCATAAAAATCATGGCATGACATGTATCGGTACTTAATTTAAAACAACTAGCATACACAACCCATTATTCCAATTAACATTCACAGTTGAGTAATTCAATGACAACATATGCGATCCACTATTGATTTTCAGTTCCCAAAGTCTAGTCACAATATAACAGTTTGATCACTTATATTCACTTAATAAAAAATTCAATTACATTTGATTACTTGAACATCCAAGTCCCATATGCGGCCCACTAATCACTTGCCAACAATCCATTCAACCCAATACCCCATCAAAGTAACCTACAACTCTATTAGGAATATTAACCCACTCATCGACCCTTAGTTCATTATTTGATTATTTCAGAATGTACTACACAGAATATTAACATTCAATTTATTCAGATTACACAAACATTACCCAACCATAGGATCATAACCCCATAACAAATGATATCGACACAGCCCACTCGGTAATGCTTTCCACTGCTCGGCCCAACTCACTTGTGTGACCCACTATTAATTTGTGCGGTCCATCATATGCATATATATATGGCCCAGTTTAGTTATAAATATTGTGTCATGTGATTATATTGTATAATCAGTGGGACAACATCCACAATACCTCCAAAGTACTAAGTGACAAAACACTAAGATTCACCTCACTTATCATGACACAATCATCCTCCAATCACATAATCCGAAACATCATGCTACCCTAATCATTACATAAATTCAGAAATCATATTTCCTTTTGAGTCAGTTACATGATTTCTTTCAAGAATCAAATTAATAGTTTATGCTATTATAATCACTAATCAAGTCGGATCCCCAATTGTTCATCCACGAATCACACAAGATCAAATCATTTATAATGAACCCATGTGGCCCTAATCATTACCTACTGATTAACCTTATCTATACTAGAACTAACTCACATGCTCATGATTAAATCAAATCAACACCAAGTATATTCATCAGCTATCATGCAATTTAGTTCCTTATGTAAACAGATCTATTACACACTCATAACCATGGAATATTAATATCACGAATTGACACAAAACCATATTATATTCCCACTACCACGTTCCCTATCACATGCATGGCTAAGTGCCATGATCTGATACATCACAGTTTACGAAAAGATACCTAAGCTTACATGTAATCAACATCCATTCCACTCCATAACAATTCCATATCATATACTAAAGTCAAAACCATCATTGCGAATCATAACAAATCACACATAATTAAGAAAAATCAACAAGGGTTTGAAACAAATATAAATCCACTAACCGATAAATGGTGGAGTTGTTTGCTAAAAACCGTATGAGCGATGATACTCCTAGGGAAAGATCCGATCAGTGCAGATAGCACTTCAAATGATTCCACAGCCGTCGCTTCCTTTGGGAGTGACTAGGGTTTGCAATTGAATGAGTTTTTGTGAGATAATTAAAACCGTATGTGTGTATATGTTCGAACAGGTGAGCTAGATCCACTTGGGCCTCGCATTGGGCTCTAGGAAGCTGGGCCTACGGCAAGCGAATATCATAGGGAGGGTGTTCGGTCCATACACTAAGTGTGCGACTCAGACGTGGTGTGCGACTCACTTCCTTTTCCGGATTAATATCGTGAAATCAAACGATTTATTATACAATAATGACATAAACTAAAACGCGACGATCACAAGTAAAGGTCGCGGAGAGTAAGGTTAACCTTGAAAGTTCGAGTTGTCACATCATCCCCAACTTGAAAGAAATTTCGTCCCGAAATTTGATAAGCAACTCAGAAGTGTGAAGTGATAGATCAAGATGACTGTGGGTTTTCCTCGGGTACCACATCATCCCCAACTTGAAAGGGAATTTCGTCCCGAAATTCGCCAATGCTATCAGAAGTTGATACAACCGTTTGCACAACTGAGGATACTAGAGCCTACTCTGTTCATCGCATTCCCACATGAACTCCGGTCCACGTCTTGAGTTCCAACGATCTCTCAATATTGAAGTTCGACCGTGTTAACGAATCTCTCACGATTCCTCAACAACTATAACCTGACCTAAACCTCCGTCTCTAATAAGGGTATCACAAGGGTTTCATCGGGAAAACACTGCCTTAGATTCGAGCCATAAATATCATCGTGGATGTTATCCAATCCCAGCATTTCCTAAGCTTATCAGCTTTCCTGGCAGTCACGCGTTGCCGTCAAACAATTTCCAATCTAAGCAATCTTCCCAAGAGTTTCGA
Source organism: Helianthus tuberosus (assembly GCA_030545235.1). Classification (NCBI taxonomy): domain Eukaryota; kingdom Viridiplantae; phylum Streptophyta; class Magnoliopsida; order Asterales; family Asteraceae; genus Helianthus; species Helianthus tuberosus. Next base: position 193,090,828 of record CM060413.1, read on the forward strand.
GTACAAGTCCTGGACCTGTGATTAGGTTGTCATCAACCTCAGTCCATCAAGAAGGTTGGCATTAACATCCATGCAATGTCTCAAACAGAGCTGTATGCATACTAAAACGGTAACGGCTGTATGCCCAAAGATAAGTGTCCTCGTGTTCCAAATGTTTACTAAGGTCAATCACGCACATGCTCGCAGCATGTCTTCGTGTGTCAAGATGGTTCGTTGCTCCGTTCGATTATCCTACAGTGATAAGTAATGCTCATGACTAGACGTGGGCTAAGGGTGTTGTGTACTGCCTGTCATAAATCAGGTATAGACCAACATCAAAGATAACAGAGGTTGGCACCTCGTGCCCAAAATCCGCCTCTCTTAGAGGAATATTCACAAGCTGTGACGACTCGTCAGTTTCCTTAATTGCAAGAAAATGTACTGGTAACGTGAGATAATCAACGATCACCCAGGTGTTACTGTTTTCGTTTCGAGTTGTAAGTAGACTAGTGACAGAATCCATGGCAGTCTGTTCTCATTTCCATATGGGTGTTTCTGGTTGCTGATACTCCACCTTGACTTTCCCACAAGTCAACATCATTCACATTCGTAGCTAAGTGGGCCTTCATGCCCGATTACCAGTACAAGGTTTATAAATCCCAGTATCCCCTATCAAGTCCCAGACGACTAGAATAACGATGCGGGTGTGCTTTGCTCAATTCAAGTTCCGTATAGCTACTGTATAATGAGATCCACATTCGTTCCATAAGGTAGCGAATATCTTCCGGCCTGCCAAAGGTTGCTTCTCCATGCCCCGCATGGGTCAATCTTGAGAACTCTCTTCCTTCAGTAATTCAGTTTGAACAAGGCGAGTCTGATCGGGTATGTTAGAGTGGACAGTGAGCTGTAAAGCTTGTGCACGTCCAGGTTTCATGGTTGTACTCATTCAAAAGCTCCATCCAACGATGCCATTAACTGATTTAACTCTCTCGTAGCCAGGGTATACGGGAGGCCCTTGTGATCGGTCCAAGTAGTACATTCGGTACCGTCCAAGTAATGCCTCCAACTTATATCCAAAGACCACGGTTCCCACCGCAGATTGTGTGTCGTGCCATTCTCCTTGTAAGTCTATTACGTAAGCTATCACATTCTCGTGTTGCATCGGCGTGTATCTGGGTCTCTGATTCAAACCATCATGATATACCACTAAATCACCCGCACCCTCGGGTAAAGACGATGCTCAGTGTATTGCAGAGTTGGGATTCGAAAGCTGAAAAGACGTCCTCATGTTTTGTCTCCCACAAAAACATCACCCTGCTGTGCTAAAGAGATTTAAGTTGCGCGATCTTCGAGAATCCTGTGATGAATCTGCGATAGCATCTAGTGAAACCAAAAATTACTGTATCCTCGAAGGAATCTTCGGTGTCGATCCGTTTCTAGCATAATGGATCCTAGCAAGATCCACGTGTACTCCCACTTCGTTGGTTACATGATCAAATGCATCTCTCTAATCTAGATGTTACACTAAACAAGACTTTGCAAGTAATGGCTCCTCCCTCAGGAGCCCTAAAATAAGATACAGATGTCGTCTATGATGTTCCTTCCTCCTGGAAATGATTCAACACGTCGTCAATAAGCATAGTCAATTCTTGTGATCCATGCAGCTGCCGGTGTGATGATTAGCCCAGAGGTTTTGGAATACAACGTCGCAATGGCCACCCTGCGTCTGATATACCGTTGTAGGAACATTCTCCCCTCTGGACCCCCATCTGATGATAGTTCATTTGTTAGTCATCCCTCGAATGGAAGCTTGCCCCTCGCACTGGTAGACAGGTTGCCAATACATGATCGAGGCAAATGGTTCTTAACTGTCTCCTTGTTAAGTTCTGAATAATCAATACACATACGAAAAGGCTTATCTTCACGGATATAACTGGGGCTCCCCAAAGCGAGAAGCTAGGTTCGACAAACTTCTGCCCAGTAATTCCTGTAGTTGATTAAACGGTTCTTGCAACCCTCCTGTGCAAGATGGTATAATGTACGAGTATTCAGAGCTGCCCCTGCCGTGGGATCAACTGAGATTCCAATTAACAGTTGTGAAAGTAAACCTGAAAGTTCCTCGAGTAGCACACCGAGAGGAGTCACGAACAATTGGTGGACCCCCGATCCTATTTTCCTTAGCCTGATAATCAGAAGCGGTTGCTAACACAGCGGGGTAATCCATCTGTAGACACTTCTGGGCTTTCATTGCAGAATTGATGCTAGCCTTTACACAACTCTGGCACTTTGGAACAGATGACGATTCTCCACTAGGGAGAGGGGTACGCAAAGCTTTCTTCTCGCAGGGTATATCTGCGCGATGTATAGATAACCAATCCATACTAACTACTGCATCAAATTATCGAGGATAACAGAAAGAAGGTTAACGTCGAACGCTTGTCCCACAAGGTCAAGTTTACATCCCAATGAACATATGAGGTTTCATTTAACTTTCCATCAGTTGCTGCCACCACAGGTTCGGTTTCAAGAAGCATCAGGGTTGACCAAATCAGGGCTACTTATACAAGTTACCATGCTGCTATTATGCCTGGCGTCACTTACGCCAATCCTAAATGCCATTCCGTAAGCATCATTTCCAGTGTTGTTGTTTTTGTTGCGAGAATTCCTAGTACCGTCTTTGTTCCCTTGGATGTTGGCACTTTGACTTAACACAGTCAATCCTTGTCGAGGTCAACTTCGTTTCCATACTGTAAGCTATGATTACGAGTTCTTTGATGTTGCCGTGACCGTTGCCTCTACTGTCGTTGCTTAAAACGGAACCCTACGATCTTTCACCAACCAAGTCCATCTTTCCACATTCGGTGCCACGTCCTAAAGCGCTAATCACTGTGCTGATAGCCACATTCCGTGTCCCGATTGATTCATAAGAGTCGACTCCCATAAGTCGCGTACTAGGGTTAAGGATTCGGTTGTGGTCAATCTGCTGGAGTTCGTTGCTGGTAATCATGGTCGTTCTAATACTGAGGTTGGTGTGGCATTATGCTTATCCTCTTGTCCATCGTTCTTGCAAGTTGACTGAGTAATACACGATATGTTTCTAGAGTGTTGCAGAAGTGGTCACACTTCAGGGTCTAAGACGTCGGTACATTGAGTTCCAACCAATGAAAAGGAGTGAAAAGGTATCGTCCAATCATTCGACGCTGCAACATCTAACTCGGGGATGTTCGTACAAGTACCTAACATTCTACACAGTTCGCTAGGCGTTCAGATGGGCGTTCAGGTAATATTCGATAGCATCAAGATTCGTAAGGATTCAGAAAGGAGTGAAAAGGTCACATTCGAGTAGGAGACAATCACTACTATGACTCCTATAGACTTGTTACGTTTCACATTGATCAAATAACAGAGCAGAACCCCTTTTTCACTCGTTAAGCCTCACTGGGACTCACGTGCACCCCCACACTATTATTATGTGTGCACCCACAATAATATTGTGATTTGCATGCTCATCTCAGCTCCTCCTAACTCATGTCAAATGGTTCCTCAAACTTGAGTAGCAAGCAAAGAACATCACAAAACGCAAATCATGAATGTCTAAGGGAACACCACACTACCAATCACATAACACATGCAAGTAATGAATTCATACTGTTGTGCCAACGTGCAATCAAATTCAATATCATATGCAAATGTTCACTAATTATGCAGTACAATAATTAAACGAGAGACGAACCTTGCTATCTGGAGCTGACTGTCATGGTCGTATTCTTGTTTTCAAAACTGTTCGGCTATAGTCTGGTTTTATAAAAATCGCTTTAAAACCAAGTTCACTATAACCAGTGGCTCTGATACCAAACTGTCACACCCCCAAAATACCACATGCGGAAACCCCCACGAGGCGTGTGACGTACCAGGATCCAAGCCACCAATCACATTGAACTCATAAATATAATTACATAAAACTTTCATTCATTAACGTAAAGTGTTACAGCGTCTCATATCATTTATTGAATACAGCGGAAGCATAACTCATTTGTTAAGTGTTTCGTGAACTATGTATACATAAACCATTAAGCTTGTATTGGAATTCCATGTGTCTCGACCCATGACCACTCCAGCCTCCCAGACAGCAAGTTCCAATTGAGATAAGCCTATAGACCTGCAAGCATGCAGACAAGTGTGTCAGACGACGCTGGTGAGTTCAAGGTTTTGTTAACGTGTGTAGTTACCAGATATCTGTTAAGTCAACTCATCGTTTCGTTTTGGGATTGTTATTAACGTAGGAGAGTCTTATATACTGGAAGTGTGTCCAATATATACCATGGGAGTGTGCCCAATATAACCTGGGAGTGTGCCCAACCCCAATGCCCCTAACCAAGCATTGGTAATGATGTCCAGGTAACTAGATCACGCCCGTCCTTACGGCCCGGTGTGAGGGTGTCAAACCTAATAGCGCTATCAACTAGTTACCCCATTGCCTTACAGGCAACACGGTAGATGATCGATTCTGTGTTCAATAACCAACATCCCAAATAACAGTTTACCCAGTATTCCCTTTAGAAACGTTTACCAGATGTCCCAAACCACCGGGACGCATGCTTAGAAAAGTGCAGTGAACTCACCTGAGATTGCTCGGTTTGTTAATCTACTTTACCAGTTCCCAGTTGGTCAACCAAACCCTACCGTGGTTACCAAAGATAATCAGTTTCGAAATCATTCATGTCATACATCAACATACAGTAAGTCACGCACGATTACACAGAATGCTTTTATCATAAAAATCATGGCATGACATGTATCGGTACTTAATTTAAAACAACTAGCATACACAACCCATTATTCCAATTAACATTCACAGTTGAGTAATTCAATGACAACATATGCGATCCACTATTGATTTTCAGTTCCCAAAGTCTAGTCACAATATAACAGTTTGATCACTTATATTCACTTAATAAAAAATTCAATTACATTTGATTACTTGAACATCCAAGTCCCATATGCGGCCCACTAATCACTTGCCAACAATCCATTCAACCCAATACCCCATCAAAGTAATCTACAACTCTATCAGGAATATTAACCCACTCATCGACCCTTAGTTCATTATTTGATTATTTCAGAATGTACTACACAGAATATTAACATTCAATTTATTCAGATTACACAAACATTACCCAACCATAGGATCATAACCCCATAACAAATGATATCGACACAGCCCACTCGGTAATGCTTTCCACTGCTCGGCCCAACTCACTTGTGTGACCCACTATTAATTTGTGCGGTCCATCATATGCATATATATATGGCCCAGTTTAGTTATAAATATTGTGTCATGTGATTATATTGTATAATCAGTGGGACAACATCCACAATACCTCCAAAGTACTAAGTGACAAAACACTAAGATTCACCTCACTTATCATGACACAATCATCCTCCAATCACATAATCCGAAACATCATGCTACCCTAATCATTACATAAATTCAGAAATCATATTTCCTTTTGAGTCAGTTACATGATTTCTTTCAAGAATCAAATTAATAGTTTATGCTATTATAATCACTAATCAAGTCGGATCCACAATTGTTCATCCACGAATCACACAAGATCAAATCATTTATAATGAACCCATGTGACCCTAATCATTACCTACTGATTAACCTTATCTATACTAGAACTAACTCACATGCTCATGATTAAATCAAATCAACACCAAGTATATTCATCAGCTATCATGCAATTTAGTTCCTTATGTAAACAGATCTATTACACACTCATAACCATGGAATATTAATATCACGAATTGACACAAAACCATATTATATTCCCACTACCACGTTCCCTATCACATGCATGGCTAAGTGCCATGATCTGATACATCACAGTTTACGAAAAGATACCTAAGCTTACATGTAATCAACATCCATTCCACTCCATAACAATTCCATATCATATACTAAAGTCAAAACCATCATTGCGAATCATAACAAATCACACATAATTAAGAAAAATCAACAAGGGTTTGAAACAAATATAAATCCACTAACCGATAAATGGTGGAGTTGTTTGCTAAAAACCGTATGAGCGATGATACTCCTAGGGAAAGATCCGATCAGTGCAGATAGCACTTCGAATGATTCCACAGCCGTCGCTTCCTTTGGGAGTGACTAGGGTTTGCAATTGAATGAGTTTTTGTGAGATAATTAAAACCGTATGTGTGTATATGTTCGAACAGGTGAGGTAGATCCACTTGGGCCTCGCATTGGGCTCTAGGAAGCTGGGCCTACGGCAAGCGAATATCATAGGGAGGGTGTTCGGTCCATACACTAAGTGTGCGACTCAGACGTGGTGTGCGACTCACTTCCTTTTCCGGATTAATATCGTGAAATCAAACGATTTATTATACAATAATGACATAAACTAAAACGCGACGATCACAAGTAAAGGTCGCGGAGAGTAAGGTTAACCTTGAAAGTTCGAGTTGTCACAATGTCACCCAGGAAGGGTGTGCCAAATTTGTTAAAATTATCAGGCTAATTAAGCTCTGAATATATAGGATCATTCGAAGGAAATCGAATGTATCAGATCAAGTAGCTTATAAACTAAAACCTATTTACGGAGCTTAGCGGAACTCGCAATACATTGCACACTAGTGACTGAAGGATGTGTTTCGCCAATAAGTCAAGAAACACTACCACCTAATGATATGCAGATTTATGATGTGATCTGTATCGATTGAAGATCGAGAGGTTAAGAAGCTCCAAAAGGATACATGTACCTAATATAGGAGTCATTTTGGGAGCTTGGAAAGACTCCAGATATGCTATAAAAGTTAAGTCCATTATGCGACAAAGAGTACTTCTAGCATTTTAACAAATCTCGAGGTCGAGATTTATTTTAAGGGGGTGAGGATGTAACACCTCGAAAATTCACGTCCTATAATGTGTTGACACGTGTCATAAGCTTTGAACGTGTGAAAGAATACTTTAGAAGGACTAAAGTTGACAAACAAAGAAACTATGTGAATATAAGGGTTCAAAATGTCAACAATGAATAATTATACTGTACATTAAACCTACATGATGTTTATAACCTTAAACGAATGAATCATGGATCATACGAAGCTAATTGTGAAAGAAAGTGAGAGATTACAAACTACAGGGGTTAAACGTGTCAACATGTTTAAGTTATACCTCTGAGTGACCTTTTTGCAAACCCGAAGCTTTGTAACGATTAATTATGCTCACTAGAATGCGTGATAAAAATTTCACCAAGTTTCGTTATCGTATGAGAAAGTTATGATAAGATTTGTATTCGAGGGGTTAGATGCGTCAACGATTAAATTTATGACTTTTCGGGTAAACACAAAGTGACCAAGGACTTCACAAAGATGGTATAAGTCTTGAAGCCCTTATAAATCAATTTAGAGGGCTTATAATGCTATAAATAAGGTGATAATGACGTTTAGGAGGACCGGGGACCAAAACTGCAATTTATAAAAACATGGTAACCTGATCAGGGGACTCACGCGGGCCGCGTAAGCCTAAGCATATCCTTACGCGGGCCGCCTGGCCTGCCCAGATGCAGAAAATGTAGGCAGGTGGCTGTTGAGTCCATTTAACCGACTCTTGTTGCCATTTCTCAATACCATGAGCTCCCTAAAATGGTTTTTAGAGTATAGGGACACTTGGGATGCATCCATGATCATTGGTAGCATTACTTGTCATGATCTTGATCAATCAAACCCACTATATAAGAACCCACTTTGTGCAATTTTTGATCATTCATTCCATACATCACTTCAGATCATTTCTGGAGCACAAGATCAGTTTCCAAGCATCCCTAATCATAATTAGGACTTCGGTAAGTACCCATAACCTTCCTTAATCGCATCTTACTTAGTTTATAGCTTAAAAGTCAAACCGTCGTAATTACGGTTTGACTTAGAAATTAATCGCTAACGATCCAGCGATTGGTCAATGTAAAGGTAGTTATAGGTTGGTAATTATGTGGGCTTTAAACCCTTAAAAGGGCACCCACTGATTCCCATCCTAACTAGGTCTTTTGTCGAGTCAAAGATGATTAGAAAAAGTCAACAGAAATGTAAACTTTGATTGAACGCGTAATTAACGATGTAAAAGGCGTGTAACCTATTTTATCATTCATATAACTTGATAATAAGTATAAGAACTTGTCTAAGCTTGTTTGATTCGACAACTTTCTGTTTAGAACCGATTCGGAACCGAAAGGCGCATAGTTTGACTTTCTGCTTTGACTTCGTTTCTGACCCGGTTTTGATAGGTTTAGACATGCCTTAAAGTTCCATTAGGACCTAGATACATGATTGTATAATCCTCTGCGTTTATACCACTTGAATCCTTAATTGTCTGACGTTTCCGTTAAGTGCTTAAATATTGAGCATAATGCCCTTACGATCATAAAACGAGATTTTTGAAGATATGAAAGGACAATAACCTTTGTTACTGATTATTAAACATGTCCCTAAAATTTCACATCAATCGGAGGTCTAGATTAGGAGTTATGCTCAATAGCGTAATTAAGAACGCTTTTATTAATTAAACGGCGTCATTAGCATAAAACCTATCTAAACCCAATTTTTGACACCAAACCTTTTACCCACTGATGTAATATAATATTTTGGGGGTTTTGAAGATTTTTAATTATTTTTAAGCTGATCATAAGCTAGGATTAGTGCCTTGATTCGGTAAATACCGAATATACCCTTTTAGACCATAAAATGAGTTTTACAAATCCTTTTGATGCCAATCCAATTGCTACTGATTTTAAATAATAAATGAAGTGTTTTGAACCTGTTTAACTGATCAGAAAACTCAGAATCCTATTTTAACCCGTACGTCGCTTAAAACGGCTTTATACGCGTATTATACGCATAGTTTGAGTTTAAAACCATTTTGTCACATAAGACTTATTACCATCTGAGGTAACTTGTTTTTTGGTGGCCCTAGGCCTTAGCCTAATGATAAGCCTAATGGTCCGGCCCTGTTGTAAACTAGTAGAGCCGAGCTCGAGCACGTGTAAGCTTGAGATCAAGCTCCACTCGTTCGAGCTATATTTTTTAGCAACCGGATCTCGATTAACTCACCATCGATGGCTTGACTCATGTACGCCCGTAATTGTGGAATAGCTTTCATATAACCCTAAGACTACATAGAACTAACAGAATGTAATCCGGTGTTGGTAGATTTCATAGAGGTCAAAACATAGCTGATCCACGTGGAAATAGAATTCTGAGCCCATAAGAATGAAGCCGAATTCCGGAAATTATAGATAAAGATGCTGGCCCAACAAACATTCGCCCCATCTTTTAGTAGAAGAAACCAGCCCAATAGACATTGGCCCGTGAATTATAAGTCTAGAGCTGTAATACGCGGGTCGATAAAATTTGACCCGCTGGGTCCGAATAAGTATTTGCCAAGATTAACTTTAACGTTTGAGATAATCTAATCTAATCTAATCTTTTTTTTAACGGCCAACAAACTCAATCCCGAGCACTCTCGGGGCACCCACTGGACAAACAGGGTATTCCGAGAGTAACCCGAGTCCACCACCAATTCCCGGGAAAACCCGGCAACCCACCCGCCCGTAGGCACGATGGTGAAAGTACCGGTAAAACCCGTTTGGCTCAAGGATCCAACCCAGGTTTCCCTAGGTCTCCTATCATTGCCCACCAGTGCCTCACTCTGCACCAAGTATGAGTCGAACTTGCATCTCTCAAAAGAAATGCAAAACCTCCACCACTTGATCTAGAGATCATTGGCCTTTTTTAACGGCAAATTTGGATCACTGACGAACCACTGGAGTATCATCGTGCCACCAGCGGAACCACCCCATCATATCCATCTCCACTAGGCATAATGCCTATACACCAATTCAGGAGGAAACCCAATAAATATGGGAAAACCCCCTTTATGGGAATCGAACCCAGGACCTATTGGTCATAAAGTTTTATCCCACCCCCAAGATGCCACTAGGCTATAAAGCCATGGTCTAATCTAATCTAATCTAATCTAATCTAATCTAAATATTAATAAAAAACTACAAATACTATCACATAGCATTCTCTCTTTCAACCTCATAAATTTTATTTATATTTATTTAATATATTTCTTTTAATATTAATAAACAGTATATAGATATCACTTATCTTTATCCTTATCTTATTTTAATAAATAAATTCAAATAATAGTATTATAAATATCTAAATTTAATATCTAAATAAATTATTAATATCTCTTGAAACTAATTTGAAAATAATTAATTCATAAATATTAAACTAATCAAAGAATAATAAATAATTTGAAACCATATCGTGCATTATGCAGATAATAAATAAGTATTTAACCATTAACTAGAGTTTACTCTATTAATATAATAGTTTTGTCCTCGTCATGAACAGCGAGAGTTGAACAGCGGGGTGCAGAAGTTGCCCTAGCACAGACATGGGCTGAACTTAGAGCTCTTATGATGAGGGAGTTTTGTCCTCGTCATGAACAGCGAGCGTTGGAGAAAGAGTTTGATGTTTTGAAGCAAGATAGTGGTGAGCATCGGGCGTATACTGATAGGTTTGAGGAGTTGAGTCTGCTTTGCCCAACAATGGTTACCCCACTCGACAAGGCTATCGAAAGGTACATCGACGGCCTACCTGACTCAGTGCAAGATATCATTACTGGTAGTAACCGTGCCACACTCCGTCAGGCGATCGAGTTATCAGCGACATTGACTGAGTCGCAGATTCGGAAGAATAAATTACACAGGAAGGGTGACAAGGGCAAGAAACAGTCGTCTGACAAGGAAGATAGCAAGAAAGGTCAAAACAAGAATGGAAAGGATTCTGGTTCATCGAAAAGGGCAAGGAAGCGTAAGGCTTCCCAAAACTATGCCGTTACTGCACAGGCTCAAGCTGCACCAAATCAGCCTGCGCAACCACCCGCCAAGAAGCCTTATTTTGGCAATGCACCTTTGTGCAATAGGTGTAACGGCCATCACCTACCACATCTCCAATGTCGTCAATGCACAAACTGTGGGAGAAATGGTCATCTTGCTGCCACCTGCCGCATTCCTGTTAACCAGAACTAGGCAGTTCAGAACCAAGCCCAACAAGTTGCTCAGCCTCTTGCTCAGCAACAAGGTCAAGCTGCACGACCTCATTTTCCTCCTGGTTCGTGCTACAATTGTGGGGATCTGACCCACTATAGGAACCGGTGCCCAAGACTAGCTAACCAGAATCAGAATCAGAATCAGAATCAGGCTCTGGCTCGAGGTCGAGTCTTCAACATAAAAACTCAAGAGGCACAAGCAGACAATGAAGTGGTGAACGGTACATTCTTTATTAATAATCAGCGTGCATCTGTTCTCTTTGATTCGGGTGCCGATAAGAGTTTTGTGTCATTGTCTTTTGAGCCAATGCTTCACGTGTCTAGAACGAAACTAGGTAAACCTTTGACAGTAGAGGTTGCTAGTGGTGAACCCATTATTCTTGATTCTGTTCTTCACAACTGCCAGTTAAACCTTAACGACCATCTTTTTCCTATTGACCTCACGCCAATGCAACTTGGAAGCTTCGACGTTATAGTGGGTATGGATTGGTTATCTAAGCATCGCGCAGAGATAGTTTGTTCTGAGAAGATTGTTCGTGTGCCGCTTTCGACAGGCGAGATCCTACAGGTTCAAGGTGATGTAAGGAATGACTGAATCCGAAAACATTTCTTTTGATAACCTTGACTGAAAGGGTTATCCGACTGTCTCAAGGCTTGAATGTATGCGTTAACTTACCACATAAATGTTTGTATCAATGTAACATGCATTACTTTGCAAAACATAACTTTTTGATATATTCAAAATACTTTGTTTTGTACATTTCTACGTTTGGATTATGTGACAATACTTTACTTACAATACATAACATTTGTTACGCATTACTTGACTACTTTTGGACTTATAAACATTTGACATGGCTTATACAAGGACTTTTGACTATTGGTTTAAACATAGACTTTATACATTGGTGGTTTGTTTAAGTGACTTAAGTAACAAGATGTGAGTAATATGATACAAGCATGGTGGATACGTCGCTGGTACTTCCTATATATAAGTGTTTGTATTATATTACATATCATAGCGTTATTTAAATCATTCAATTTGGACTTATACATTTTACACAAGTAACACGAGTTTCACAAGACTTTGGTTTACAAACAATTTACTTTATACAACTCATTTTACTTGGTTATACATTTAACCACGCATTATTCTTTTATTTATACATATCATTCGATCTTATCGCTTTTTAATCGATTTACAAAACAAAACAATTTACAAGGTTCATGATTGACTTTTACTAAACAACTTTTTCTTAAACTTAAGTCATGAATCCTATTTTCACAAAACCTATGTATCTCACAGGCATTTTTATGTTGACGTACCTATTTTCACATGTGTTTTCAGGAGCTTTTGCGTAGGATGATGATCGTGACACTAGGGCGGACCTGTGCCTTAGAGACTTAAAATGAAGATAGACTTTGTTTAATTATGTTATAAACTCTTCGATTCCTGTTTAAAACAATGTAACTCTCATGTTGATAAATAAAATACAACTTTGTATGCCATGGTTATGAAACAGTTAATTCTGTTACAACACTCCCCGACGTTTCCGCCACGTTTTGTATGTTATACGTGGTCGGGGTGTGACAGAAGAGTTGGTATCAGAGCCAATGGTTATAGGGAATTAGGTTATTAGTAATTCTTTGACCTAGACTATAACTTTTCTAGGACCCTAACACAAGTTATCTTGTGTTTAGATCTTAAAACATGTACATCACTGATGTGTGTAAAATGCAACATATAAATTACATCAAATGAGGCATAAAACTAACCCTTTTTAAGTACTAATATTGGAAAAAGTGTGTTTTTGTCTTCCTTTTGTATTTTCAGGATTAAATGAGCTCAAAAACACAAAAGAAGCAAAAAGACAGCTAAATCCAACATAAATACAAGGAAAGGAACATAAGTGGACTGCCCGACCCCTCAACGGCATCTTCCCAAGCAAAATAGAGAAGGCAGAAGACTGAACACGCCCCGTGCTCAGCCAGCACGGGGCCGTGCCCAAGAAGCAGCAGAAAAGACAAACCTATAGAAGCTTCTATTGCCCACCACGGGGCCATGCCCAGTGAACACGGGGGCGTGGCGAAAGTACAGCAGGCGCATTAATTGTAATTGTGAATTACAATTAATGAAGAGAGAGAGTGTCAGACAGGCACGGGGGCGTGTCCAGCGGACACGGGGCCGTGCCCAGCCCTCTGTTCAGCCTATAAATAGGAGTGCTTGGTTTCATTTCAACTCATCCCTTGGCACACCACCCCTCTCACACTTCATCCACCACCCACCACCATCACAACACCATCATCCACCACCATCATCCATTGTCCATCGTAGAGTGTGTGAGTCGTCTCGGGATCTAAGATTGATCGTAAGAGTTCTTGACAATCAAGGCCATGTTTGCCTAAGTCTCTTACATTACTTGGTGAAGACAAAGTGTCTAGTATAATACTTTTTATTTCTAATCTTTTGCACTTTTTATTTGGTTTTGTATTAATGACTTTAATAACTAGTTACTTATGTTGAAGGTGATCTTTCCTTATCGTTTGTCCGTGGTGTCTTGGCATTATTTTACTGTCTATATAAAATAAAGGATTTTCACCATTCATATCTCCACGGTCTAAATGGAGGTATGTTGGCTACCTGGTCGGGGGTTAAGGGAACGGTTTGGTAAAGGTCTTGCCATTGTTCAGCGTTTAGAGGTCCTGCAATGGACCTGGGTCAAATTTAGTAGGACCTCCTTCAATGCTTCACGGTATTGGATGGCGGGGGTCCAAACTCTTTGATCCCCTCATAAGTTAACTACTATTAATACTATAACCCGGCTATTTAGGACTGTATCCCTGCTGACTCAGACTACTTAGCCGAGGGTAACGTCACCGCCAAAAGCGGGGCCTACCATAATATTGCATTAATAACTTAATTCATTATCTTCCAATAATCCACCCTTTTAGGATTGTATCCTTGCTGACTCAAACTACTGGGGTGAGGGTAACGTCACCTTCAAAAGAGGGGCCTACTACAATAACTAAGATAATCTCTTAATCATGTGCAAAAGTGCGGAAATAATCAAAGGTTATACTAGATACGAGTCGGAACCAAGTGATTCATCTTGTCTATCTGTTTTTATTTTTATTTTTATTTTCAGCATTTTAGTTAGTTTTTATTTTTCTTAGTTTAAAACATTTTTCTAACCTTTTTATTTTGATTAGACGTTGAGGATAAACCGGTACTAAAAGCTCTTGTGTCCTTGGACGACCTCGGTATCTTACCAACGCTATACTACGCTCACGATGGGTGCACTTGCCCATATGTGTGTTTAGTGTTAGTAAAATATCGTGTTTTATAAATTTAAAACTTGGCTAAAAATAAGTGTTAAAAGGGCTTAAAATATACACCTAATATATATAACACTTCAACGCACATCAAGTTTTTGGCGCCGCTGCCGGGGACACAAGGATTTTAAGAAAGTTAGAAATCAACGGCCTAATCATTTTTTTTATTTATTTTTTTTTATTTATAGGATTTTCTTAGTTTTTCAGCTTCTGCAGAGCTCAGCACGGGCCGTGCCCGCTGAACACGCCCCGTGCTAAATCATTGGAACTGGCAATCCTGTTTTACGTCAGACAGTAAGCTGAACACGGGGCCGTGCTCACCCAACACGCCCCCGTGCCCAAGATTCACTTACTGAAAACAGAACCGTTAGATCCCGGCGGTTGGTAATTTCTGACATAAACATGAGTGATAGTAATTGTTTTTACTTTCGGCACTCTTATGGTACGTGGTGTCAATTATGTGGTGGCAAACATAAAGAAGTAGAATGCTACTTTCTAAATTATAGGCCCCACTACATGGACCCACCGACTTCTTATAACCTTAAGAGGGGCGAAAGTAAAAATAAGCACTATTTCTCCCTCGAATGCGCCTAGCCAGATATTCTAGGGGAAATGCTCCTTGACGAGTTATTTCAACTAGAAGAGCTAATTCTGAATTGGTTAAAAGAGCTTAGGAAGGACTTTATTGATCCACCCCAAGACGATGACCATAACGAAATGCTGGAACCGCATTCCGACAACCTCGTTGCTCCCGAAAATACCTTCGTACCTAGCAAAGACTTGGACGATAGTCGTCCCTGTGTCGATTGTGCCGTGAAGGACTCTCCATCGACTTCGTTCGGTGCATACATAGACCTGAGAGATTCGGCATACACCTTCTTTAACGAGAGCCCGGGAAAGGGTTGGACTTGTCCACCTAGAATGAAAATAGGAATTACCCTCACCGACAACCTCTTGCGTTCTCGCCTTAGTTTAGGACAATTAAGGTATCTTAGGAACTTTGGGGTTGTTCCAACCAGTAAGGAACCACCCGATATCGACGAGATCCTTAGAAGTAACAAAACTCCATAAGACAGCCTCCAGACACGGGGCCGTGTCCAGGTCAACACGCCCCCGTGCTCACCTAAAAGATTCTCTGCTGATTTTGTTAGAATACGGACAAAATGTGTCAGGCTATCATCTGCACACGGGGCCGTGTCCATCCAACACGGGGCCGTGTCCAATGCACTGTCGTTTTCTTTAAATGCAGCCTGATTCCTGCTCACTTTTGACCACTTCAATAGACAGAGATTCCTGGGATCTTCACTCATACCAACCTAGGTAAGCGCTAAAAGAAGGTTCCCAAGGACCATCTTGTCCCTTCCACTTTTATTCATTTCCTCTTCTTCAAAAACTTTTTCAGCATTTCCTCCATGGAAGCTTGGAAATTCCATGATTCCAAACCTCTATGAGAAGTTTGCAAGGTTATTTGCTAAGGATTCTTGTTTAAAGTTAGTTGTATAACTTTATTTTAAATTATCTAAGCTTAAAGCCTCGCTAAAAATCATGAAAATAATTTAAAACTCCAAGAATTCTTAGCCTAAAATCTTGCAGACAACTAGACACGGGGCCGTGCTCAGCGAGCACGCCGCCGTGTCCGAGGCACTGTTTTGTAAAAATTTTGCTTTCTTCGGTTTCTTTCACAGAAAATGGCAAGCAGAACAAGCGGATCATCTTCAAGAAGTAACCGAAAAGGAAGGAGATCATCGACAACAGAAGACTCTCTTGTAAACTATGTTTACGCCCTAAGGGAGGCTATTGACGAAATGACGGGAGTGGAGGAAGCATTGGTCGACTGTATCAACCATTTAACAGTAGGGCTGGAGGGCTGTCTTCGAGAGGTAAACCTCTTGCACCAGAGGTTAAACCTTCTTGCCTCCCCACCTTTGGTACCTATAATAACCCAAAAGGCATGGAACGTGGTACCCGAAGTCATCATTCCGGCCGAATGGTATGCCATGCACCAAGATCCTCCGCAAAGGGTAGTGCAAGGAGTCCCGGTGAATGTTCCCCTTCAGCCACCAGCTGCTGAGGAAAATGAAGCCGCATTCTTCCTTCCTAGGGAGATCGAAGAATGGCTTTAAACAACGTTTAGGGAAGGAATCCTTCGGCTAAAAGTCCTACTGTATCGGGAAACTATTCTCGAAATTTTCTTAAAATAGTAGAACTCCTTATGATAACCTCGTGTACCTGCTGACCTATTTAGTTAAGTTTTAGTTTTATCTTAATTTAGGATTATGTAAGGTCTCTCTATGAATGCAATGAAATGATGGTTTTTAAAGTTTGGATGGTTCTTAATAAATAAAACACACTCATGGTGGTAAGGGATGAAAAGGGGAACGAGAAAAATGACCTCATGCACAAGAACAAGGCAACCGGACAAATCTCTCCATTACAGAAGGATCAACACGGGCCGTGTCCAACCACCACGGCCCCATGCTGAACCCCCTGCAGAAAAACGCCCAGTTCAGGTAACTGGACACGGGCCGTGTTCACCAGACACGCCCCCGTGTCCAGACTTCTGTTTCTTCTCTTTAATTTCTGTTACTGGCACCTGAACACGGGGCCGTGTCCAGACTATCAGTAACATAAATCTTTGCTTTTAACACCATTTTACACATCTAATCAACCTAAAAATTTATTTTTGGGACACATTGAGGACAATGTGTAATTTAAGTGTGGGGGGGATGCTAAAACCTTGAATCTTGCAAGTCCTAAATACAAGCCTTACACAAAACTCTATTGGAACCGCTAATCACCCCAAATTTTTTTCAAAAATTTCATTTTTTACTTGTCTAGGTTTAACTCGGGAAATTCAAGTTCTCAAAAAGGTTATATTTTTACGAATTTACAACCGATAGCGTAGTGATAAAAAGAACCAACATAAGAAAATTATGAAAAGGCATGGCAAACTTAGTTAAAATTTGATTATATATACTTGATCACATAAAAACCCATTCCCACAAAAGTGAGTTTTGAGCCTTTATTGAGCATACAATTACATATCATTAGACTAAATGCTCATTTTTCGTTTCTTGTGTGAATAGCCGCTTGGTTCTTACGACTCTAGAACTTGCCATGACGATACATTCCCGGTCCTTATCAACTTAAACCCGAGTAAGTAAATGATGGAGGCATTAGGACTAACCCTTTTTATTTCTACACCATTATTTTTCCTTTTCTTTTACCACCTACCCAAAAATCCCCCTAGTTAGCCCCTTTGAGCCTAAACCTTTTCATTTCATCACCCAAACCAAAATCCTTTTACCCACCAAAACCTTTTTTATTTTTTACCCTTTGTTTTAGTAACAAGTTCGGTTTTTTTCGTATGATCGTTCAAAAAAAAATGTGTTGATGATGAAGCAAAAGATAAACAAACAAGTTCATCAAAAATAACTTTGTTTGAATAAAAGCTTCATCAAAATAAAAAGTTATAAAAATAGAAAGTCTTACGAAAACCGACACTTGTTACGCTTTTCGCCTTTTTTTTCTACTAACCACTAACCACTATCCCAACCACCTACCTTTAACCCAAGCCTAACCCTTAACCCACAAAGTCCTCTTGATATTTACAAAGGTATAAAAGTTAAAAAGGAGGAGGATTGATTGCTTGGCAAGCTTATGGTAGGAATAAGTTCCATGCCGCTCACGAGTGATTCACTAAAAATACACTTTCGGCCGAGTGTGAGTGATTTCTCCCGTGAGGTATGTGAACTTGTATATAAATGGAATTTTAAAAAGGCATGTTATGCCCAAATAAGTAATTTCTCCTATGAAACGTTCTAAATAAATCATTACGAATAGGATTGTAAATAGATAAAAATAAAACCCAAAAAGATCTTGGATTCCCAACACTCTACGACAAGTCAAAACCTTCTCTTCTACCCATTCCATTTGGGAGTGTAAGCCACATATTAAAGAGTTTTGCTTGAGGACAAGCAAAAGTTCAAGTGTGGGGGTATTTGATGTGTGTAAAATGCAACATATAAATTACATCAAATGAGGCATAAAACTAACCCTTTTTAAGTACTAATATTGGAAAAAGAGTGTTTTTGTCTTCCTTTTGTATTTTCAGGATTAAATGAGCTCAAAAACACAAAAGAAGCAAAAAGACAGCTAAATCCAACATAAATACAAGGAAAGGAACATAAGTGGACTGCCCGACCCTCAACGGCATCTTCCCAAGCAAAATAGAGAAGGCAGAAGACTGAACACGCCCTGTGCTCAGCCAGCACGGGGCTGTGCCCAAGAAGCAGCAGAAAAGACAAACCTATAGAAGCTTCTATTGCCCACCACGGGGCCGTGCCCAGTGAACACGGGGGCGTGGCGAAAGTACAGCAGGCGCATTAATTGTAATTGCGAATTACAATTAATGAAGAGAGAGAGTGTCAGACAGGCACGGGGGCGTGTCCAGCGGACACGGGGCCGTGCCCAGCCCTCTGTTCAGCCTATAAATAGGAGTGCTTGGTTTCATTTCAACTCATCCCTTGGCACACCACCTCTCTCACACTTCATCCACCACCCATCACCATCACAACACCATCATCCACCACCATCATCCATTGTCCATCATAGAGTGTGTGAGTCGTCTCGGGATCCAAGATTGATCGTAAGAGTTCTTGACAATCAAGGCCATGTTTGCCTAAGTCTCTTACATCACTTGGTGAAGACAAAGTGTCTAGTATAATACTTTTTATTTCTAATCTTTTGCACTTTTTATTTGGTTTTGTATTAATGACTTTAATAACTAGTTACTTATGTTGAAGGTGATCTTTCCTTATCGTTTGTCCGTGGTGTCTTGGCATTATTTTACTGTCTATATAAAATAAAGGATTTTCACCATTCATATCTCCACGGTCTATATGGAGGTATGTTGGCTACCTGGTCGGGGGTTAAGGGAACGGTTTGGTAAAGGTCTTGCCATTGTTCAGCGTTTAGAGGTCCTGCAATGGACCTGGGTCAAATTTAGTAGGACCTCCTTCAATGCTTCACGGTATTGGATGGCGGGGGTCCAAACTCTTTGATCCCCTCATAAGTTAACTACTATTAATACTATAACCCGGCTATTTAGGACTGTATCCCTACTGACTCAGACTACTTAGCCGAGGGTAACGTCACCGCCAAAAGCGGGGCCTACCATAATATTGCATTAATAACTTAATTCATTATCTTCCAATAATCCACCCTTTTAGGATTGTATCCTTGCTGACTCAAACTACTGGGGTGAGGGTAACGTCACCTTCAAAAGAGGGGCCTACTACAATAACTAAGATAATCTCTTAATCATGTGCAAAAGTGCGGAAATAATCAAAGGTTATACTAGATACGAGTCGGAACCAAGTGATTCATCTTGTCTATCTGTTTTTATTTTTATTTTTATTTTCAGCATTTTAGTTAGTTTTTATTTTTCTTAGTTTAAAACATTTTTCTAACCTTTTTATTTTGATTAGACGTTGAGGATAAACCGGTACTAAAAGCTCTTGTGTCCTTGGACGACCTCGGTATCTTACCAACGCTATACTACGCTCACGATGGGTGCACTTGCCCATATGTGTGTTTAGTGTTAGTAAAATATCGTGTTTTATAAATTTAAAACTTGGCTAAAAATAAGTGTTAAAAGGGCTTAAAATATACACCTAATATATATAACACTTCAACGCACATCAAGTTTTTGGCGCCGCTGCCGGGGACACAAGGATTTTAAGAAAGTTAGGAATCAACGGCCTAATCATTTTTTTTTATTTTTCTTTTTTTTTATTTATAGGATTTTCTTAGTTTTTCAGCTTCTGCAGAGCTCAGCACGGGCCGTGCCCGCTGAACACGCCCCGTGCTAAATCATTGGAACTGGCAATCCTGTTTTACGTCAGACAGTAAGCTGAACACGGGGCCGTGCTCACCCAACACGCCCCCGTGCCCAAGATTCACTTACTGAAAACAGAACCGTTAGATCCCGGCGGTTGGTAATTTCTGACATAAACATGAGTGATAGTAATTGTTTTTACTTTCGGCACTCTTATGGTACGTGGTGTCAATTATGTGGTGGCAAACATAAAGAAGTAGAATGCTACTTTCTAAATTATAGGCCCCACTACATGGACCCACCGACTTCTTATAACCTTAAGAGGAGCGAAAGTAAAAATAAGCACTATTTCTCCCTCGAATGCGCCCAGCCAGATATTCTAGGGGAAATGCTCCTTGACGAGTTATTTCAACTAGAAGAGCTAATTCTGAATTGGTTAAAAGAGCTTTGGAAGGACTTTATTGATCCACCCCAAGACGATGACCATAACGAAATGCTGGAACCGCATTCCGACAACCTCGTTGCTCCCGAAAATACCTTCGTACCTAGCAAAGACTTGGACGATAGTCGTCCCTCTGTCGATTGTGCCGTGAAGGACTCTCCATCGACTTCGTTCGGTGCATACATAGACCTGAGCGATTCGGCATACACCTTCTTTAACGAGAGCCCGGGAAAGGGTTGGACTTGTCCACCTAGAATGAAAATAGGAATTACCCTCACCGACAACCTCTTGCGTTCTCGCCTTAGTTTAGGACAATTAAGGTATCTTAGGAACTTTGGGGTTGTTCCAACCAGTAAGGAACCACCCGATATCGACGAGATCCTTAGAAGTAACAAAACTCCATAAGACAGCCTCCAGACACGGGGCCGTGTCCAAGTCAACACGCCCCCGTGCTCACCTAAAAGATTCTCTGCTGATTTTGTCAGAATACGGACAAAATGTGTCAGGCTATCATCTGCACACGGGGCCGTGTCCATCCAACACGGGGCCGTGTCCAATGCACTGTCGTTTTCTTTAAAGGCAGCCTGATTCCTGCTCACTTTTGACCACTTCAATAGACAGAGATTCCTGGGATCTTCACTCATACCATCCTAGGTAAGTGCTAAAAGAAGGTTCCCAAGGACCATCTTGTCCCTTCCACTTTTATTCATTTCCTCTTCTTCAAAATTTTTTTCAGCATTTCCTCCATGGAAGCTTGGAAATTCCATGATTCCAAACCTCTATGAGAAGTTTGCAAGGTTATTTGCTAAGGATTCTTGTTTAAAGTTAGTTGTATAACTTTATTTTAAATTATCTAAGCTTAAAGCCTCGCTAAAAATCATGAAAATAATTTAAAACTCCAAGAATTCTTAGCCTAAAATCTTGCAGAGAACTAGACACGGGGCCGTGCTCAGCGAGCACGCCGCCGTGTCCGAGGCACTGTTTTGTAAAAATTTTGCTTTCTTCGGTTTCTTTCACAGAAAATGGCAAGCAGAACAAGCGGATCATCTTCAAGAAGTAACCGACAAGGAAGGAGATCATCGACAACAAAAGACTCTCTTGTAAACTATGTTTACGCCCTAAGGGAGGCTATTGACGAAATGACGGGAGTGGAGGAAGCATTGGTCGACCGTATCAACCATTTAACAGTAGGGCTGGAGGGCTGTCTTCGAGAGGTAAACCTCTTGCACCAGAGGTTAAACCTTCTCGCCTCCCCACCTTTGGTACCTATAATAACCCAAAGGGCGTGGAACGTGGTACCCGAAGTCATCATTCCGGCCGAATGGTATGCCATGCACCAAGATCCTCCGCAAAGGGTAGTGCAAGGAGTCCCGGTGAATGTTCCCCTTCAGCCACCAGCTGCTGAGGAAAATGAAGCCGCATTCTTCCTTCCTAGGGAGATCGAAGAATGGCTTTAAACAACGTTTAGGGAAGGAATCCTTCGGCTAAAAGTCCTACTGTATCGGGAAACTATTCTCGAAATTTTCTTAAAATAGTAGAACTCCTTATGATAACCTCGTGTACCTGCTGACCTATTTAGTTAAGTTTTAGTTTTATCTTAATTTAGGATTATGTAAGGTCTCTCTATGAATGCAATGAAATGATGGTTTTTAAAGTTTGGATGGTTCTTAATAAATAAAACACACTCATGGTGGTAAGGGATGAAAAGGGGAACGAGAAAAATGACCTCATGCACAAGAACAAGGCAACCGGACAAATCTCTCCATTACAGAAGGATCAACACGGGCCGTGTCCAACCACCACGGCCCCATGCTGAACCCCCTGCAGAAAAACGCCCAGTTCAGGTAACTGGACACGGGCCGTGTTCACCAGACACGCCCCCGTGTCCAGACTTCTGTTTCTTCTCTTTAATTTCTGTTACTGGCACCTGAACACGGGGCCGTGTCCGGTCCCCACGGGACCGTGTCCAGACTACCAGTAACATAAATCTTTGCTTTGAACACCATTTTACACATCTAATATATTTATTTAATATATTTCTTTTAATATTAATATATTTCTTTTAATATTAATAAACAGTATATAGATATCACTTATCTTTATCCTTATCTTATTTTAATAAATAAATTCAAATAATAATATTATAAATATCTAAATTTAATATCTAAATAAATTATTAATATCTCTTGAAACTAATTTGAAAATAATTAATTCATAAATATTAAACTAATCAAAGAATAATAAATAATTTGAAACCATATCGTGTATTATGCAGATAATAAATAAGTATTTAACCATTAACTAGAGTTTACTCTATTAATATAATAGTTTTGTCCTCGTCATGAACAGCGAGCGTTGAACAGCGGGGTGCTGAAATTGCTCTAGCACAGACATGGGCTGAACTTAGAGCTCTTATGATGAGGGAGTTTTGTCCTGGTCATGAACAGCGAGCGTTGGAGAAAGAGTTTGATGTTTTGAAGCAAGATAGTGGTGAGCATCGGGCGTATACTGATAGGTTTGAGGAGTTGAGTCTGCTTTGCCCAACAATGGTTACCCCACTCGACAAGGCTATCGAAAGGTACATCGACGGCCTACCTGACTCAGTGCAAGACATCATTACTGGTAGTAACCCTGCCACACTCCGTCAGGCGATTGAGTTATCAGCGACATTGACTGAGTCGCAGATTCGGAAGAATAAATTACACAGGAAGGGTGACAAGGGCAAGAAACAGTCGTCTGACAAGGAAGATAGCAAGAAAGGTCAAAACAAGAATGGAAAGGATTCTGGTTCATCGAAAAGGGCAAGGAAGCGTAAGGCTTCCCAAAACTATGCCGTTACTGCACAGGCTCAAGCTGCACCAAATCAGCCTGCGCAACCACCCGCCAAGAAGCCTTATTTTGGCAATGCACCTTTGTGCAACAGGTGTAACGGCCATCACCTACCACATCTCCAATGTCGTCAATGCACTAACTGTGGGAGAAATGGTCATCTTGCTGCCACCTGCCGCATTCCTGTTAACCAGAACCAGGCAGTTCAGAACCAAGCCCAACAAGTTGCTCAGCCTCTTGCTCAGCAACAAGGTCAAGCTGCACGACCTCATTTTCCTCCTGGTTCGTGCTACAATTGTGGGGATCTGACCCACTACAGGAACCGGTGCCCAAGACTAGCTAACCAGAATCAGAATCAGAATCAGGCTCCGGCTCGAGGTCGAGTCTTCAACATGAATACTCAAGAGGCACAAGCAGACAATGAAGTGGTGAACGGTACGTTCTTTATTAATAATCAGCCTGCATCTGTTCTCTTTGATTCGGGTGCCGATAAGAGTTTTGTGTCATTGTCTTTTGAGCCAATGCTTCACGTGTCTAGAACGAAACTAGGTAAACCTTTGACAGTAGAGGTTGCTAGTGGTGAACCCATTATTCTTGATTCTGTTCTTCACAACTGCCAGTTAAACCTTAACGACCATCTTTTTCTTATTGACCTCACGCCAATGCAACTTGGAAGCTTCGACGTTATAGTGGGTATGGATTGGTTATCTAAGCATCGCGCAGAGATAGTTTGTTCTGAGAAGATTGTTCGTGTGCCGCTTTCGACAGGCGAGATCCTACAGGTTCAAGGTGAGAAACCGTCTGGTGGCCTCAAGCTCATGTCTTGTTTTAAAGCTCGGAAGTATCTGCGAAAGAATTATGTGGCCTTCTTAGCACATGTTACAGCAGATAAAGGCAAGGGTAAGTCTATTTCAGATATTCCTTTCGTGCGGGATTATTCTGAAGTATTCCCTGAAGACTTACCTGGTCTACCTCCAGCACGCCAAGTCGAGTTCCGTATTGATCTCGTACCTGGTGCAAATTCCATTGCCAGAGCTCCATATCGTCTTGCACCGTCTGAGATGCAAGAGTTATCTACGCAACTTCAGGAACTCACTGACAAAGGTTTTATCCGTCCTAGCTTTTCACCTTGGGGTGCTCCCGTTCTTTTTGTCAAGAAGAAAGATGGATCCTTTAGGATGTGTATCGATTATCGTGAGCTTAACAAGCTTACCATCAAGAATCGATATCCCCTACCGCGCATAGATGATCTCTTTGATCAGTTACAGGGCGCTTCTTATTTTTCGAAGATTGATCTGCGTTTCGGGTATCATCAACTTCGTGTGCATGAAGAAGATATTCCCAAGACAGCGTTCCGCACTCGTTATGGGCATTATGAATTCACAGTCATGCCATTCGGTTTGACTAATGCTCCTGCTGTTTTCATGGACTTAATGAATAGGGTCTGCAAGCCTTATTTGGATCAGTTCGTCATTGTTTTTATTGACGACCTCTTGATTTATTCTAAGACGCGAGCTGATCACGAGCAACATCTTCGTCTTACTCTGGAACTCCTAAAGAAAGAGCAACTTTTCGCCAAATTCTCCAAGTGCGAATTTTGGCTTAAAGAAGTTCAATTCTTAGGACATATTATCAACGAACAAGGTATTCAGGTAGATCCCTCCAAGATCAGTGCGATTAAGGATTGGGATACGCCTACTACTCCTACGGAAGTTCGTTCTTTTATTGGTCTAGCGGGTTATTATCGCCGCTTCATTGAGAACTTCTCAAAGATTGCAGTTCCTCTAACTGCTCTAACTCAGAAGAACAAGCCCTTTGATTGGGGATACAAACAAGAGGAAGCTTTTCAACACTTGAAGCAGAAACTTTGTGATGCGCCTGTTCTGACTTTGCCTGAGGGCAATGACGATTTCGTCGTTTATTACGATGCATCTAAATTGGGTCTTGGCTGTGTTCTGATGCAAAGGAACAAAGTCATAGCATATGCATCGAGGCAGTTGAAGATACATGAGAAGAACTACACCACTCATGATCTTGAGTTGGGTGCAGTTGTCTTTGCTCTTAAGATCTGGAGACACTATTTGTACGGTACAAAATGTGTGGTTTTCACAGACCACAAAAGTCTTCAACATATCTTCAATCAGAAAGAACTCAACATGAGGCAACGACGTTGGGTTGAGCTTTTAAACGACTATGACTGCGAAATTCGCTACCATCCTGGTAAGGCGAATGTCGTAGCTGATGCATTGAGTCGTAAGGAACGTACTAAGCTTCATTGTGTACGTGTTCAATCTGTTATTCAAGCTCGATCCGATATCCAAGCACGCATTTCTCAGGCTCAACAATCTTGTGTTTCACAAGGTTTGATAGATAAGGAATTTCCCTATCACATAACACCTGATCTAGAACTGAAGGACAATGGATCGTATTACTTCATGGACCGTTTGTGGGTCCCAAGCCAGGATGATCTTCGTACCTTGCTTATGAATGAAGCCCATAAGTCTCGTTATTCTATTCATCCGGGCTCAGATAAGATGTATAAGGATCTTCGTATTCACTATTGGTGGCCTGGTATGAAGAAAGACATTGCCTTATACGTATCAAAATGCCTTACTTGTCTTAAGGTTAAGGCTGAACATCAGCGTCCTTCGGGTTTATTGGTGCAACTAGAGATCCCAGTTTGGAAATGGGAAAACATTACTATGGATCTTGTTACCAAACTTCCACGCACCAAGAAAGGTCATGATGCCATCTGGGTAGTCGTTGATCGTCTTACTAAGTCAGCACATTTCTTGCCAATCCGTGAGGACTTTTCTGCTGACAGACTTGCAAAAATCTATGTGGATGAAATTGTAGCTCGACATGGTGTTCCTTTGAACATCATTTCTGACAGAGATGCTCGTTTCAGTTCTCATTTTTGGAGAACCATGCAATCTGCTATGGGGACCCAACTTAATCTGAGCACGGCTTATCATCCACAAACGGATGGTCAATCTGAGAGAACAATCCAGACCCTGGAGGATATGCTTAGAGCTTGTGTGATCGATTTTGGTGGTAGTTGGGATTCACATCTTCAGTTGATTGAATTCTCCTACAACAACAGTTATCACACCAGCATCAAAATGGCTCCTTTCGAAGCTCTCTATGGTCGAAAATGTCGTTCACCAGTCTGCTGGAATGAGATTGGCGAGGCTCAGCTTACTGGACCTGCCCTCATTTTAGAGACAACTGATAAGGTCAAGAAAGTT
This sequence comes from Helianthus tuberosus, assembly GCA_030545235.1. NCBI lineage: Eukaryota > Viridiplantae > Streptophyta > Magnoliopsida > Asterales > Asteraceae > Helianthus > Helianthus tuberosus. The sequence continues at coordinate 193,117,644 of CM060413.1, forward strand.
CGTGATAACCTTCAGACAGCTAGAAGCCGTCAAAAGAGTTACGCGGACCCAAAACGCAAACCCTTGGAATTTCAAGTCGGTGATCGAGTATTACTTAAGGTCTCACCTTGGAAAGGTGTGATCAGATTTGGAAAGAAAGGAAAACTTGCACCTAGATACATTAGACCATTCAAGATCGTCGAAAGAATCGGAAAGGTAGCCTACAGACTTGAGTTACCTCCTGAACTTGGAAATATTCATCCAACTTTTCACGTGTCCAATCTCAAAAGGTGTTTAGCTGATGAGAACCTCCACATACCGCTTGACGAAATTCGTGTTGACAAAACACTGAAATTTGTTGAGAAGCCAGTGGAAATCTTGGAACGTGAAGTCAAGTGGCTTAAACGCAAGCGCATTCCTTTGGTCAAAGTTCGCTGGGAAGCTAAACCTGGACCCGAGTTTACTTGGGAACGCGAAGATCAAATGAAGGCGAAATATCCGCATCTTTTCCCACGAGTTTCCTCTAAATAAATTTCGGGACGAAATTTCCACAAGTAGGGGAGACTGTAACATCTGTGCTTGTAATCATTGTGAACAATTCTATTATCAATAAAACAATGTTATTTGATCCCAATGTTTGTTTGGTTGTGTTTTACATTTTTCATTTTTTGACTTTTATCCAATTTCAAACTCTATATCGCTTTCTGGAGAATTATACGCAAACTGGTGCGTAAACGTTATCAGTTTAACGCAACAAATACTCCGGAACATTAACATATACTTAACATACCTTAAATAACCTTTACATAACTTAGAAATAAGTTTTAAAGGCTTTGGTATGGCAAAAACAAGTTAATTCGCTTACATGGACTAAACTTGACAAACTGCGAAAGTATGCCAATTTGAACAGTAACGAACATTCCGGAATATGACCATAAGTTAAACACACCTTAAATATCCTTTACATAGCTTAGAAATAGGCTTTGAGGGGTTTGGTGTGCTAAAAATAAACTTTTGGGTCATTCAGGGACTAAAAGCGTCAAAAAGTGCACAAGTTTGCACTTTTGCGCATAACTCACGTTCTGAATACATCCGGACATCCAAAAATTTATGTAAGCACTAAAATATTTTATTTTAGTGTTTGGCATGAGAAAAATCCATTCGTTGCGTCATTTGGATCGTTTTTCGCGCCTATGCGAATTCCGTCGTAATTAAGCGAACATCGCGTTTGTACGACCAAAAGAACCAAAACCCGGCATATTTTTTAGCATGTTTCATGTCCACAATGTTTAGGCATCATTTTAGGGCCTTAAAGTTGGCTTTACGGGCCTTAGAAGTGTCGGAAATGGCCTTAAAACACAACAGGGACCAAAACTGTCATTTCTGAAAGATGTTTGCTGATCAGACAGGCCATGCGGCCCGTGTAAGGTTTGTGTGCACCTTTACACGGCCCGCATCAGGTCCCCAGACAGCAGAAAACATGCAGAAACATTGGATCTGGAACGCGACGAATAGTTGTAAAAGACTATGTCTTTTTTATCTTTCCGATTATGTTGCGTTTATTGTGTTCACGAAACTGGAACTTGTAATTGTATGTTTTTTTTTGGTTTGGCAAACATTATGTAACTTGTTATTTGCTTAATATAAACTAGTTTTACAGGTTTTGTTTGTTTATATGTATGTATTATGTAGCTAATTACACATATGTACCATGCTGAGTACACATGTGTACTGTTCAAAATCCCAAGTACACATGTGTACACCGTTGAAATATGAAGGTTACGTGGATCTTAAAAATCATAATTCGAATTCTGGTGGTGAAATGTGAAAAATAAAAATGAAATAAAAGATATTGTGGATAATGAATTTAAAATAGGAAAGATGTAACTTAATTCAATTATTAAAATAATGATTTAAATCTAATTTTTTATATAATTACAATCATACCCTTAACAACTAAAAAGGAAATCAATGGTCCAGATCAGTTCACGCAGTTCACGCTTGGGAGGTTGTTCACGCTGGAACCCTACCCTATATATATATATATAAAGGGGTTCATCCCCCACCCCCTAGGTCCATCCCCTTTAGGCCCCGTTTACGTGGCGGTGACTTGGCGCCCGATCCCCTTGGGGATGAGGCTCTCCATACCCTTCAGTCTAATAAACTATAAGACTATCCACTATCACAACCCAACCCAACCCAACCCAATCTTTTATTAAAATACTAATTTCTCTCTCTTCCACTTACACAACCCAATCCAATCCAATTTTTCACCCTCTATCACAACCCAACCCAACCCAACCTAAACTAATATTTTATTATATAAAGAAGTAGAAATTAAATAATAAAAAAGGAAAAAGAATCTATACTATATAATAAAAGAAAACTGATTTGAGACACATGTCATTCAATGAGGGCATTAATAATTTATAGATAAATTTAAAATTTAAAATTTAAAAGATTTAAATATTATATTTGAATTTTATCTTGATTGTAAATCTAAAGTCTAATATAAATTTCGTAATAAAAAAAATAAAACAATACCGAAACTTAAGAATTTAAAAACAATTAATGCTTATCTAAGAAACTAATAGATAAATAAATAAATAAATAAAAAGACTTATTTGACAATTTTATATAATTTTTAAGCTGATCGGCAGATGTCGAGTGTTTTCAACTTTCAGCAAGTAGTCTTCAAAGCCCCAAAAAACATTTCAAAAAATATTAAATGTTTTATTAAGTTTTCAATTGGACCATGAATCAAATTTTCAAAAGCCCAATGTAATTAAATAATAGAGTTAAATGTGATTTTAGTACATGTGGTTTGGTCATTTTACCAGTTTAGTCTAAATGTTTGAAACGTTGTCATTTTAGCACAAATAATTTCAAACATTGCCCTTTTAGTCCACTACTACTAAATATTATTTAGTTTAATATCTTATAGATAATTATTATTTAGTTTAATCTCATTCTCATTTATAATATTATTTACATGAATTAATTATATTTGAACGTTTTGTTTAGTTTGGTATCAAATAGATTTTACGAAACTTAAAATAAAATTAACTAATATTATTTATCATTTATACATTTACGGAGTTTTAAATAAATGGTTAAATTTATTGAGACTTTGTTAACAAATTTTGCAACAACAGAATAATCTATTTTTATCATGAAAACCAAACACGGGTTTTTTTTAAGGATATATATGTTTTATTATTTAGTACAGAAAATTACATTTATTCAAACCGTGTAATGCGCATATTTTTAAAGATGTAATTTTTTTTATTATTTGGTATATAAAATTACATTTATTAAACCCGTGTTATAAATGATATTTTTTAAAGATGTATTATTTTATTATTTGGTAAACAATATTATATTTATTCAACCCGTGTAATATACGTGTTTTTAGAGATATAACTTTTTTATTTCGTATATAATATTACATTTATTCAACCCGTACAATATGGTTCTTATAGATATAACTTTTTATAATTTAATATATAAAATTATATTTATTCAACCCGTACAATAAATGAGGTTTTTAAAAATATATTATTTTATTATTTAGTATATAAAATTTATTTATTCAACCTCGTGTAATACACGGGGTTATAACCTATTTAAATATTATAAAAAAATAGAAGTTAAATAATAGAAAAAAGAATAAAGAATTAATATTATGTTGGTTGTTGGTTGCAACCATTGGTTGCCATACCAACCTCGTTGTCCATAAATTTCAATTATTTAATTAAAATAATTTCCTACAATTTTGTCTTATTTGTCATGTGGCAACCGTTTGTGCAATTTGGTCATCACAGTGACTAGTCTAAGACACGTGGCGAATTTCTGTAGGAATAGCTAACATTCATGGTTTGTGTCAGTTTCATACATATATAAATTGCATAAAGCTTAGTAGCCCTTGGATTATCAAATCCGGTTTCGTTTTTTTTTTTTAAACACAACCAAGTTTAACTGGGTAACTTGGGCTTAGTAGTGATTATTTCGAGGAACACTATATCGAAATTTTGAGAACAAAAAAAACTATTACACTCTGAGAACAAAGTTGACTCACCTACCTAGGTCCCTCCTTGAATAATATCAAAAATAATCACTATATTAACCAATTATATATAAAGCATTAATCATAAGTAGGAATAATCTACACACATATGATAGATCATGTCTACACACTTTAATTATCTATGCTTATTACACAATAGTTACTATAAGTGATTCATTAGAACTTGATGAATTTGGTTAAATCCCAGCTGAAAAAGCACCACCACTGGGTATTTGACTCATGTTTAGTACACGCCATTTATCAATGTATGCCATCGATTCTTGATCTATGTTAGGAAGTTGACGTGCTTTAAGGATCTTAATTATCTTTTTGGATTTACCAAGAAGCTGAGCTGCATTTCGTATTTGGTCTCTTGTTTTTTCTATTGCATGGTGATGACACTTCATTTTTATCACCCGTGATAAGTTGGTAAAGCAAGCTAGAAATATATCTGCAGTTGTAGTTGATATCCATTCAAGAAGTTCTTCAACATTCGACAAATTTTCTTGCTCATTGCAATGCAACAATATAGTTTGGCTGATTCTGTACATGGAACTTGCAAGTATAAACTTATAAGGTGAGTGATCTATACTCTACATTTTGCTGCTCTTAAACTGAATGACAATTATTGCTGCCTTGTCACCCAACCATTTAAGAATCTCCTTTGATGTTTTCCCTTTACAAGCCTTATTTTGAAGATCGATTTGTAACCACGTATGGTATACTTCAACTTCTGTCCACGCACGCCTTGCTGCTTTTCTTGCCTTGACAAAGTCACCATCTGTATCTAGACATTCTTCGATACGTTTTACAATTTCGAGGCCTTCCCCCACACCGGAAAATAACCTCTTGAAATGACCATTTGCATTGTTTTGAAGAGCCCGGCAATTGTTGTCAATATTACTATTACAAGACTCCAACAGTAGTGAGTTTCTTCCGAATATAAAGGTGGGGTTCGTTCGGTGTTAAACTCTACTACTCCACTAAATCCAGTAGATTTCTCTAGAACCTTCATAAGATTAGGTGGCTCTTTCGGTTCAGGCGCATTATATTCTCTTTGAAAGCTTTACATCAACCTGTACCACATAACTAGTATATTCTTCTATTTCTAAGTGCACATCACTATTAGACACATTTGCTACGTTTTTAAACCTTTTAGAAAAGGCCTTGAAGAAATACCAGCAACAAGAGGGTAAGATTAAAAATGTCCTCGGAATGAGACTTATTGTTTTGCATATAATCAAAACCGCAATATGAAGTACTATACTTATGTTTAAAAGGGTGTTTTTGTGTTATGGAAAACTATTTGGCAATGACGGCTAAGTATATGTGAATGTACGTGGTTACGTTTCCACTTCTGAAGCCTTTGGATCCAATGTTTCTCGACTAGAAAAACATTTAGTGTTGCCCAGAATGATCTTTGATCTCTAGATCGCAAATGATAAACGTAACTTTATTGAATACTGAATGTTGAATATAATGGAATGATTACAAATGAAACTATCTATCCCTATTTATACTAATCTAATGGGTATGAGTGTAGAGACATGTCCCTTCGTGAATGGATGTGTCTTTAGATCTTGTGGTTGTAATTAAACGTGAAGAGGTACGTCTCTAAGATCCAAAAGTCGCATCCCTTCATCCTTGTTTGGCTGCGAATTCTGAATGGATGCCTCCCAAGGGGTTTCGCACCCTTTAGGGTGGTGGTTACCAACTTCTGAAATGTCATAAACAACCCATGAACTTTGTAACCGCCATATAACTACCTTTTAACCGCCATATAACTAACTTTATACTAATAACTAATAAACCCTTGTACTTGAAGGATGTGTAGAGATTAAGGATTTCATTCACCCCCCCTAATCTTGAACATCCTTGAGTTGTTGCAGATCTTGAACTCCGAGCAGTTCTCGCATTGTAGCAAATTTGACTCTTGCTAGTGCCTTTGTTAGTATGTCTGCCCGTTGTAGTTCTCCACTTACATGTTCCACAGTGATATCTTCGTTCTCCACGCATTCTCTTATGAAATGATAGCGTGTATCAATGTGCTTGCTTCTTCCATGAAAGACTGGATTTCTCATGAGTGCTATTGCAGAAACATTATCCACTCTGAGTGTTATCTTCTCTTCCTTCCAGCCTGTAATTTCACTTAATAGTCTTTTAAGCCATAGTGCTTGGCATGCTGCTGCAGTGGCTGCCATGAATTCTGATTCACATGATGTTAATGCCACTGTCTGTTGCTTCTGTGTACACAAGGTTATAGGTGATTCTCCAAAGTAGAATACCAGACCAGTTGTTCCTTTTCCTTTGTCTGTATTAACTCCAAAACTGCTATCACTATAACATGTGATCTTACATCCTCCTTGCTTCTTGTAGATGATTCCATGCTCTTTAGTTCCTTTGATATAACGTAGTATTTGCTTCACTGCTTTCAAGTGTTGCTCCTTTGATTCTTGCATGAATCTACTAAGCAGACTGACTGGGTAACATAGATCTGGCCTTGTATGCAATAAGTACCTGAGAGAACCTATCAGGCTTCTGTAATGTGTTGCATCTACTAGATCTCCTTCTTCAGTCTTCGTTAATTGTGTTCCTGGATTCATGGGAATCTTTGTGTCGTTGCAGGATAACATAGCAGCGTCTTTGAGTATCTTGTTGATATAGCCTGTCTGCTTGATGGCTATCTCACCCCCTGCTTGAATGACTTCTATTCCCAGATAATATGCTAGCAATCCTAGATCGCTCATTTCAAACTTGTTCTTCATCTGAGATTTGAAAACATCTATCTCCTTCCTTAATGTTCCAGTGACTATCAAATCATCAACATAGACTCTAACTATCAGTGTAGAAGTCTTACTCGTCCTTGTATAGATTGCATTCTCTAAAGTTCACTTCTTGAAGTTAAGTGACTTTAGGGTTTGATCTAACTTCGTATTCCAAGCTCTTGGTGCTTGTCTCAATCCATACAGTGCTTTTGATAGTCTATAAACCTTTCCTTCATTTCCTGGCTTTACAAATCCTTCTGGTTGTGAGACATAGACCTCCTCCTTGAGATCTCCATGTAAGAATGCAGACTTCACGTCTAAGTGATGTACTTCCCAACCTTGATATGCTGCTAAAGCCAACATTAGTCGAACTGTCTCTATACGTACTACTGGTGCAAAGACTTCATCAAAGTCTATTCCATGTTGCTGAACATATCCTTTTGCAACCAGCCTTGCTTTGTGTCTGACCACGTTTCCGTTTGCATCTTTCTAAGTCTCGAATACCCACTTTAAACCTATTGCCTTGTGATCTCTTGGAAACTCTGTCAATCTCCAAGTGTTATTCTTGTATATCGAGTCTAACTCGGCCTTCATTGCTTCAATCCATTTTCTGTCACTAGATGCTTCCTTGTAATTCCTTGGTTCTTCTTTAGCAAGTAGTAATTCTTGTGAATCTACTTGAATTTCCTCCGTCTCTTCATACAGTTCTTCGAGACTTCTCAGTTTTACTGGAGTGTCACTAATACTCTATGTTGTACTTTCAGATGTAGATGGACCTCTACTTGATAATCTGCTTGAACTTCCTGCTGAGTTATGATTGTACGAATGTGCTGGCGGGGTTTCATAGGAGTCTTGTTCTTCTGTCTGATCTACTCCTGAATCTTCATGATGTGGCCCGCTACTACCAGGACTACTTGGTTCATTTTCTTCTAACTCTGGTGGGTTGTCATCTTCTTGAATGAAAAAGTTGTCCATTCGGAATTCCCTGAATCCACCGTTTCCATATAACTATTCCAGTTCCATGGTTGACCTTCCATGAATTTTACATCTCTACTGACACATATCTTGTTCTTCGCCGGATCATATAATCTGTATGCCTTTGATCCTTCTTCTATTCCGAGGTAAACCATAGGTGCACTTCTATCATCTAACTTCTTTTGTTGAAGTGGTAATACCTTAGCGTATGCTGTGCAGCCAAAAACCTTTAAGTATTCCAGATTCGGCTTTCTTCCTTTCAATGCTTCATACGGGGTCTTGTTTACCAAAGCCTTCGTTGGAGTCCGGTTTAATAAATATAACGTATGTCTTATTGCTTCTCCCCGGAAATTTTATGGCATGTTCATTGCCTTTAACATACTTCGAGTAGTTGACAACATCGTCCTGTTTCTTCTTTCCACTACTCCGTTTTGCTGTGGGGAATATGGCGCCGTAAGCTGTCTCGCTATGCCATCGTCCTTGCAATACTTGTTGAATTCAGCCGACATGAATTCTCCTCCTCTGTCCGTCCTTAGCATTTTTAACTTGGTTCGAGTTTCTGTCTCCACCTTTTCTTTGAACTGCTTGAAAGTTTCGAATGCTTGATCCTTGGAAGTTAGTAGATATGCCCACATGTAGCGAGTACAGTCGTCTACAAGTAGAAATATATACTTCTTCCCAGCATGTGTTGGTGGGGATATAGGACCACACAAATCTCCATAGACTAAATCCGGAGGTCTTAAAGATCTGAATTTTGCCTGATTTGGAAATGGTGTCCTAGTATGTTTTCCTAATAAGCATGCGTCACATACTTGATTGGCATGACTTATTTGAGGAACTCCATGTACCAAGTACTTTCGAGTCATTTCCTTAATAGCATCCAAGTGTAAATGGCCTAACCTTGCATGCCATAACCATGCTAAATCTTCTGTGTTTAAGAGCAGGCAGATTGGCCTTCCAATCTTCAACTTTACTTTATACAACCTGTTCCTCATTCTCCTGACTCGCATTAGTAACTTTCTGTTTCTGTCGCGAACTGTTAGTAAGTCTCCATCCATTACTACTTTGCAACCGATTTCTGAGAGTTGTCTGAGGCTCAATATGTTGCTTTTCAGACTTGGAATGTAGTATACTTGAGAAACAATCTTTTGTTCTTGGTTCATACATTCCAGCAGTATTGAACCTTTGCCTTTAATTTCTATGTGCGACCCGTCTCTGAACCGAACTTGCCCTGTCACCTTTTCATCTAATTCTCTGAAGTGACTTCGCACTCCTGTCATGTGGTTGCTGGCCCCGTTGTCTAAATACCATACACTTTCATCTTCAGTGGCGTAACTTGCTGGTTCTATACGTTCTTCGTTTAGTAGAACCCTTTCTTGAACAACGTTTTCTTCTTGCATTGCGATTAGCAATACGGGTGCTTCGTCTTCCTCGACGAGATTTGAATGTTCTTGTACAACATCTTTCTCTGGACAGTCTTTCTTGAAGTGTCCATTCTTCTGACACTTGTAGCACTGGATCTTACTTATGTCTGTTTGGTTTCTTCCAAAGTTCCTCCAATTCTTAGACCTTCCACCTCTGGGTCTATACGAAGATCCTTCGTTCTTAGTGTTTTGCCTTTCTTTATTGTCTCGCCAGTTTCCACGCAGTTGGTTGAACCTGCCACGCCCGCGGTTTCCAAACTGTCTTCCTCTGCCTGAGTTGTTGTCGTGATGTGTAAACATCAACTTGTCTTGACTTTCTCCTGGGCTTCCTTTCTTTTGCTTAAGTCTTTCTTCGAACGTTTTTAGCCTTCCGACCGCTTCTTCTAGCGTCATTGTTTCTAGATCGGAGTACTGTTTCATCGAGGCGACAATCTGAGTAAACTTATCTGGCACTGCATTTAGGAGTTTACGTACCAGAGTCGGTTGACTCAATGTTGTCCCTAATTTGCTTGCCCGGGTAACTACATTGTTTATCTTTGCGGTGAAGGAGTCTATAGTGTCATCTTCCCTCATTTGCATTAATTCAAATTCTGATAAAAGTGTATGCCAACGAGCCTTCTGTACCCGATCAACACCAACGTGTCTAGTCTTGAGATTTTCCCAAATTTCCTTTGCAGTTTTACAACTTGCAATACAACATCCTCCGGTATTGCTTGGAACAGATAAGCAATTGTTGCTTTATCTTTCTTAACATCTGTTTGCGTATTTTCTGCCGGTTCAATCGTTTCCCAAAGTCCATTCGCTTCCAAAATCGTTTTGATGCGAATTGCCTAAACCGTATAGTTTGTCGGTTTCAAAATAGGACACTGGAATTGGGAAAGAGAACTTCCTTCCTTTTGAATTATAACTTGTGAATTTGGTCCGGTTGTTCCTGACATGTCTTCTGACCGAACAATCTTCACTTTCAAAACTTTTATCTTTCGTGGTTTCAACAAACCTCTAATCCTTAACCCCCGCATATAACCCAACGCGTAATAAACAATCAATCTAATTCGCACTAAACCCCGGAATCAAAACCCTAGATTCCTAACCCCTGGTTCGACCCTGAACCGAAAATAAAACTAACTTGCGAATTGAGAAAGAATAATAAAACCTGATCGCGAATTCCCTGCGATGCCTAGAGCATCACTGATACCAATTGTTGCCCAGAATGATCTTTAATCTCTAGATCGCAAATGATAAACGTAACTTTATTGAATACTGAATGTTGAATATAATGGAATGATTACAAATGAAACTATCTATCCCTATTTATACTAATCTAATGGGTACGAGTGTAGAGACATGTCCCTTCGTGAATGGATGTGTCTCTAGATCTTGTGGTTGTAATTAAACGTGAAGAGGTGCGTCTCTAAGATCCAAAAGTCGCGTCCCTTCATCCTTGTATGGCTGCGAATTCTGAATGGATGCCTCCCAAGGGGTTTCGCACCCTTTAGGGTGGTGGTTACCAACTTCTGAAATGTCATAAACAGCCCCTGAACTTTGTAACCGCCATATAACTACCTTTTAACCGCCATATAACTAACTTTATACTAATAACTAATAAACCCTTGTACTTGAAGGATGTGTAGAGATTAAGGATTTCATTCAGCTGGTTCTGGCTCCATTTCTTGGATAAATTATAATGAGTTATATATGTGAAACATCTAAAAATAGGTGCAACACTACCTACTACTATTCCAATTGACTGAACAATATATATTATCTGGATTGACCACTTATAGCCTTCTGTACCAATCCAATTACCTTGATTGTTAATTCGAACTAACACCAAGTAAGTACCTGAAATGCAAGCAAGGATTGAGCATAGAACCCCAAAAGCTGACGAAACTGGTGAGCTAGCAATTACAAATTGGGGGTTACGAGTTTCCGCCATCATCCAACACTTCTTAGCATAACCTTTTAGTTCCTTGTAAGAAAAGCTTTTCTCTTGATAACTCGAAAGCAATTGTTGTGACTCCTTGTATCGGTGTTCTAAATTTTTTCTAATTGTAGAAACTGTCAAAGCTACTGAAAATGGCCATAAAATGGCGAATATCAATACAGGTGGTGTGTATGGAGCGACTAAAAGCACGTTAGTATAAATTTGGATCAATGTATTTACAATAATGGTGATCATAAGGATACCCAATGCCACAACATTCATTAGAAGCTCTCCGTCATCCATAAGTCCTAAAGAAGGGAAAAATTCGCTAACATGGTGACCAAGAAATAGATGCTGCAAAGCTTTACGTATATAACTTCATAGCTTTGTTTGTCAGTATTTATGTCAACCGGTAGCTTCATTGCTATTGCAATAAGTGTGATTGTAGCAGCATTGAGGGTGAAAAATCGGTTTGGAAACCAGAGCTTCCATAGCCAAAAAACCTTGTATGACATCGACGTCATCGCAATGACGCACAACAAAGAAGATGCGATAGCTGTATACAAGCCCACCCATGGCATGATGTCCTCAGTAGAAGCCATCTTGCTAGACAAGAAGAATAAAAGATTGAACTTACTTTAGTAGAGTAAGAGCTAAATGCTTTACATATATTACTTCAATATCAAAAGATGTTTAGAAGACTATTTATTTATAATGTCCACTAAGGAGCAGTGATCAAGACATTTTTCTTTAATCTATTAATTCATAACGGATAATAGCTAAACCTATAACATGTTTGGGGTGTCATACATATTTTTCAAACTATTAATCCTGGAGAAGTCATCGTTTATTTTAGTGATATTGGATTTAAATAGCCTCAACTTTCACCAATTGGCCGATAGTACTCCTAACTTTCGATTTGTATCACATCACTCTCAACTTTTAACTTATTGGGCGATATCACTCCCAAACTAGCCTAAGACTAACCCAGTTTGCTGACATCAGCTGCCACATCATCAAAAAAACTAAATCAGATGCCACATCAGCTGCCATGTCATCAAAATATTCCACGTCATATACCACGTCAACACATAAGTGCAACATTAGCAAAAGACTAACTGGGTTAGGGTTTGGTTAGTTTGGGAGCGCCATCGGCCAATAAGTTGAAAATTGGGAGTTGTTTAATACAAATCGAAAATTGAAACGTGGTATCGACCAATTAGTGAAAGTTAGGGTTATTAAAATCCAATAGCCCTTTATTTTAAATTAAAAAAAAAAAAAAAAAAAGACTTTGACTTTCTTTGGTTTCAATATGGTGGATGATTAAGAACTAAGATACATGATAATATTAGAGCCTTCATTAGAAAGTGAATCATGAGTAAAAACATCACTTTCAGATGATAATTAACAAGTTAGTAAATCAATGAATCAAATTGCGAACAGGTGATGACTGAATCAAATTTCAACAATTCAACAATTTGACAGATAAATTAACTAAAAGTCTAACGAGTGATGAGACAACCAAATTTTAAAAATTCAAAGTTAGAAATAGTATAAAACTTGAAAGTGATGGTAGCATTCGAAGTTTCAATTTCAGAAAGACTCAAATGCTTATCACTGCATTAGTCCTTGAAAATTAGTTGCAAGGTGACTTTCAAGCTCTAGAAATCAAAACTCATACAGCCCCCAAACAACTAGATATATTAGAAATAATAACCCTGGTTATGATGTTTGACATAAGGAAAATTAATAATAAATTTATCCAAGACACATATGCTAAATCATGAGAAGATCAATGTATACACGTTATTACATAATAGTTACTATGTGCGATACATTAAAACTTGAAGGACCTCGTTGGACCCCAACCGAAGAAGCTCCGTGACTGGGTATGTGAACACCATTGGATAGTTGACTCATTGGTAGTACACGCCACTTATCAATGTATGCCATCGAGTCTTGATCTATGTCAGGAAGCCGACGCGCTTTAAGGATCTTAAGGATATTTTTAGATTTACCAAGAAGTTGGGCTGCAATTCGGATGCTGTCTCCCCTTTTCTCTATTGCATGGTGATGGCACTTCACTTTTATTACACGTTCCAAGTTCGTAAAGCAAGCGAGTAACAAATCTGCGATTATAGTTGATATCCATTCAAAAAGTTCTTCATCACGAGTCCAATTTTCTTTCTCATTGCAGTACAACAATACGGTCTCACTGATTCTATACATGGAACTTGCGGGTATGAACTTATTAACTAAGTGATATGTACTTGTATTCTTGTTGCTCTTAAACTGTATCACAATTTTTGCTGCTTCATGACCCAACCATTTAAGAATCTCCTTTGACGTTTTCCCTTTACGAGCCTTCTTTTGAAGATCAATTCGTTGCCACGTGCCATACACTTCAACTTCTGCCCAGGCATGTCTTGCTGCTTTTCTTGCATTTACCAAGTCACTATCTGCATTGAGGCATTCTTCAACTTGTCTTACAAATTGAAGGCCTTCCCTCATTCCGGAAAGTAACCCCTTGAAATGATCATTCCCAATGTTTGGAAGTGCAATGGCAGTTGCTGTCAATGTTACTAGTATAAGGCTCCAACAGTTGTGGGTTTCTTCTGGACATAAAGGTGGGACTTTTGCATTGTCGAACTCTAATACGCCACTAAATCCTGTAGATTTCTCTAAAAGTTCCATAAGCTTTCGTGGCACTTTCTCTTCGTATTCATTAATTAGTCGACTTATAGAATGAATTTATATTTCTTAATATACTCTTTGAAAGTTTAGCTTCATCTTCAATTCGTACCACATACCTTCTATATTCTTCTATTTCTGAGCTCGCATTGCTATTAGTTTCATATGCTACCTTTTTAAAAGAATTTAAAAATGACTTGAAGAAATACCAACAACAAGAGAGTAAGATGAGAATAATCCTCGGAACGAGACATATGATCTTACATATAACCAAAACCGCAATATGAAGGGCTATGCACAAGTTCAAAACGATGTTTTTTAGTATATGCAATACTATATTACACTCGCGGCCTAGAATATGTGAATGGATATGGTTGTGTTTCCATTGCTGAAGTCTTTGGACCCAATGTTTCTCAACTAGGAAAACATTTAACTCGTTCTTGCTCCATTTCTTAGAGAAAATGTATTTTCCATTTGATGTGAAAAATCTAAAAAGTGGCGCAATACTACCTATTGCAACTCCAATTGATTGCACGAAAATTATTACCTTGATCGACCACTTATAATCTGAAGTACCGAAAAACTCATCTTTCTTCGTACTTAGAAATGATACCAAATACAAACCTGATATGATAGCAAGGCCTAAGCATATATCCCCACAAGCAGAAGAAATTGGTGAGTAAGCAATCACAAGTTGGGGGTCACAACTTTCTACCATCATCCAATACTTTTTTACATAACTTCTTAGTTGCTTGTAGGAAAACTTTTTCTCTTGAAGACATGAAACCAATCGTTGCGACTCATTATATTGGTGTTCTAACTTTTTTCTAAAGGTTGAAGTTGCCATAGCTACTGAAAATGGCCATAGAATGGGAAATATCAATACAGGAATAAATGGTACAAAAAGCGCATCCGTATAAGTTTGGATCAATATATTTACAATAACCGTGACGACAAGGATTTCCAAAGCCACGATGTTCATTAGAAGCTCTTTGTCATTCATAAGCCCTAACGAAGGTAAAAAATTGGCTATCATGGTGACCAAGAAAGATATGCTACAATTCTTTGACGTAGAAACTTCAATGGTACACATTTTAGTGGTAAGATCGACAGGCAACTTCATTGCTATTGCGATAAGCGTTAGAGTAGCAGCGTTAAGAGTGAAAAACCTGTTTGGAAACCATAATTTCCATTGCCAAAATCCACGCGCAAGATCGGCTGCCATTGCAAGTGTGCATAGAAAAGATGCTACAGCCGTATACAAGCCCACCCATGGCATCGCGTCCTCAGGAGATTGCAAACTCATTATGATATCCTACGGATAAACCACGATTGAGCTTAGCTTTGAAGAGAGAGATTCGACATGTTTTGATATATGATTAAAACTAGTTTACAAATTAAGATATTTGTTCATGAGTTCGTGGAAGTAGAGATCAAGATTTTATTTCACAATTTTATCCCTTTGAATGTTTCTTCCATGTTCCTTCCTAAGGTCGGCTATGCAGGACATATTTGAATTTTGTATGTTATTGCTTGATTGTTTAGCTAAGCTTGAATCAAAGTAAACGCATATTTGAATAAGAGTTAACTGCCATTTTCGTCCCTGTGGTTTAGTCACTTTGGCCATTTCAGTCCATTTTTCAAAAATGCGCCATTTTCGTCCCCCACGTTCTGGAAAGGTGCCATTTCAGTCCAAAAATCATAACCCAGTTAAGTCAGTTAGTAAACAAGGACTGATTGTGTAAATTTGTAACATAAAGGACTGATTGTGTAAATTTAAAAAATGGACTGAAATGGCAGTTAACACCACCACCACTAGCCCTGCCACCACCACCACTCCGCCGCCACCACCGCCACCACCGCCACCATCGTCATCATCATCGATTTCGAATATCCAACATCACGTTCAATAATTTTCGAAACATCGTCCATCACCTCCATCCGCCATCATCTCCGTTTTCCATCGTCGTCTTCATCATCTCATACCACCCTTATTCCTCTCCGGTCACACAACCTGCAATAACCCAGTTCCGACGACCCTTCATTAATCATATTCCATCATACACCGTAACCGACAACCTTTCATCAATCATCTTCATCACTGATCACCTCCATTGCTTACAACCATCTCCATCGTCTACCACCATTAACCAGACGATATCCATCTTCAAACCTGCAACTTCACTTCTCCGTTATACCATCTTTCATCGGAGCACCGCCACTACAACACCGTACATCACCATCATAACAGCTCCAACGATCATTCGTTAGTCATCTATATACCACTCATCATCGCCATCGTTTTATCACCTTCATAACTTCTCTGACCGACTGTGATCACCGGAACCTGCAACTTCATCCGAATTCAGGCAAATCGACCACTTCCATCGTCTGCATCCTCCATTTCGTTCATCTTGTTTCGGAAGCTTTCGAATGGTGGTTAATTTCGGACTATTTTTGGTGAATTTCGATTTGTTTCGGTGTGTTGTTTGAACTCTCTGAACTGTTTACAGTGAAAACATGACTGATTTGATGATTTTTGATTGAACTTTCATATATTTCAAACAGTTTTGAATGATTATCTGTTTGTTTTGAACTGTGTTAGTGATTAATGTTAATGTTGCTGATTGTTGTTCGTGTTTGCTTATCTGATTGTTATTCGTGTTGATAGGATTGTTTCGATTGATTTCGGTAAATTTCGATTTGTTCCGATAATTTCTGGTTGAAGTATCATACATTTTGGATCTGTTTGATGTATCGTTCACCTATTCCGAACTGATTCAGTGTGTTAAAGATCAAATTTCAAAGTTTTTGGAAAGAATTTTTACGAACTGTTTTTATCCAGATCTGATATACATTTCAGATCTGAAGCATCATTCAAACACAGGATTGATTTGATCGAATCTCAGTTGGTGTTAAATCTTTTTCGAACTAAATCAGTGATTTTTGGTTAAAGTTTTTACAATTCCGGATTGATTTGGTTAAAGTTTCGAACAGAATTGAATTGAATTTCGTATCATTTCGACAAGTTTCAGTCTAGTTTCGATTTGTTTCGGTCTGATTCGATGTGTTTTTATTGATCGGTGATGTGTTTTGAACAAGAGTTGAGCTGATTCGATCTAATTCAAATCTTTCATACACACAAAAACCAAAATGACGTTGATGGTGGTGGTTCCGGCGGTGGCTGTGGTGGCGGTGTGGCTGTGGTGGCGGTGGTGGCTGTGGTGGCGGTGGTGGCAACGGAGTGGTGGTGGTGTTACAAATTTACACAATCAGTCCTTTATGTTACAAATTTACACAATCAGTCCTTGTTTACTAACTGACTTAACTGGGTTATGATTTTTGGACTGAAATGGCACCTTTCCAGAACGTGGGGGACGAAAATGGCGCATTTTTGAAAAATGGACTGAAATGGCCAAAGTGACCAAACCACAGGGACGAAAATGGCAGTTAACTCTTTGAATAATATGTAGAGCTTTTCAGTACAATTATAAAAAAGGGGATCAAATAGGAAGTTTATTTTGACTAGGGAGGATAGGAAGCAATAGGATTAGGACATGTGTCAAAATTTAAAATAAAGAGGAAGGCTATTTTAGTCAATCTTATCCTTTCTTCTTCCTTTTCAAAACCCAGTAACTTCAAAACCCACCATCTTCAACCATTTCTTCACTTTGTATCTCAATAATCACTACATTATAGTGCGATTTTCGTCACCAATCAATGATTCAAACACCCGATCAACGTGTTCTTCAGCTTTTTTGAAGAAAACCCAGTTTAATTTGATACAAAATCTCGTTTTTTCCGGTGATTTTGAAGATAATCACTCGATCCGTTCGATTCGAGCGCTGATAAGTGTTTCAATCATTCAAAATTCGTCAATTGTTGAAGAAATCACTTCGATCCATGTAAGAAATTCTTTTGATTTGGTCCGGGGGCAGCGCCTCGGGGGCAATGATAAATCAAAAACCCAGATCGTAAAAAAAGCTCACAAGCTTGAAGCCCGTTTATTAAACGTGCACGAATATAGTCTTGAAGTCAAGTCGAACTCGTTAATTTAATCTCAACTTGATTCGTTTTTTTTTTTTTTACGAGCTGGTCTCAAATAGGTCATGAGCTACTCGGATCGTTAACACACCTACTTTCATTTCGAGAGAGTGAACGAAAAGAAAGCGATATACAAAGACAAGTATAAAAATAGTTTAAGACAAGGCAAGTGTAAAAGGTCACTAACACCATCCAACGGGTTCCACGAACGCCCATGTAATACACATGATTTCATCTCTCACAGAAACCCGGTTAGTGGGTTGTTTTCTCGGATGCCATTTGTTTAAAATTTGTTTGCATTAAAAGATCGCTTTATGTTTGAGAGAGGTTCCCCAACAAAGCGGGTTTTGTCTAAAAACTATAAAGCGGTGAATTTATTAACATTAAAAGGCCGCTTTATGTGTGAGAGATGCTCCCCTACAAAGCAGGTTTTGTCTAAAAACATATAAAAAGTTGAGAATGCACCGTGTGTATGTTGCTCGTTCTATATAGACAAGGTTATTTGCATCTACTTATGAACATAAAATACAACATTGTGTGTTGATTTATCAAGTATAACTGTGTTGTTTAACATAAAATACAACATAGTGTGTACTATACTTTTCTAAAATGTCCATCATTAGACACACACTGATATTATATTCACATTAAAGAGAACTAGAGGAGAACCACCTGACGCGGCAAAGACTACAAACAATCGGACACTTGTAATCACATAACATGTTAACTATTTTAATTAAAATATAAAATTGTAGTAATACAATACTCAAATTAAAAATAATAAAATGTTTATTTTTATGATGTATATTTTTTTTTATTTATGTATGATAAAGTTATGCAGTTAAAAAATCGTTGGATAGTTGGTTTAAAAGTCAAATAATATGTTTTAAAACATTGTATCATATGTTTTAAAAGTTGTATTACTTAAACTTTTAAAATTATATTTTTGTCATCTTTATATGTATTATAATATAGTACTAGTATTAAGCTCATGCGTTGCAACGGTTGTTATAAAACTGTGTTAAGTAGTAGCAATACTATATCATTGTAAGTGACCACCAACACCGGAAAAGCTCGTAAAAACAAAATAAATAAAAACAGGAAAAAAATAACGCCGAGCGAAAAACAGACATAAAATCTTTGAGTCACGCACGCTCGTTGCTAAGACATTAAACCGAAACGTAAAACATAGAAAAAAAATAACTAAGTCCATACAGGACCCGCGTGTTGGACGAACTTGTCAAACGCAGCAAAATAGATGTGACGTGACGGGCTAGTCAAACGGGAAAAAAATATACGAAAAAATGTTGAATCTCACACGCACGTTGCGGTGCGTTAACTCACAAAATCTAGAACGAAACGAAAAACTTGGGAAAGATGAAAAGTATGGTGAACCAAAATTGAAAATAAAAAAGAGTTGGAATTAAATTGCGAAAGATAAAAAACTTTGGGTTAAAAGTAAAAAACAAAGAGTCTAAATTACAAAATTGAAGTTATTTATTAATTTTAGATAAAGATAAGGATAAAAATAAGTGATATCTATATATTGGTTATTAATTAATATTAATATTGCCGATGATGGCCAGCCCAGCTGGTCAGAGGTGGGAGGGTTTACACCTTAGGGTGGTTCCCGCCCGGGCCAGGTCTCTGGTTCGATCCATGCACTCCACGAAAAAATTCCACGTGACGGTTTGAAAGGAGGACACCGGTGTGTGGGTAGGGATTCGAACTCGGGAGCCGGGGGTTGTCTAGGATTGTCTTCACCGCTGAAACACACCTTTTAAAAAATTAATATTAATATTAAAAGAAATTTATTAAACAAATATAAATAAAATTTATGATGTTGAAGGAGAGAATGTCATGCCGCATTATTTGGAGTCTTTTATTATAAGTTAGATATATACAGATACGGTTTTGATTTTATTTTATAATTTTTTTTTAAATATAAATAAAGTGTATTTTTTTTAAATTTTAGACATGGGCAAAAAAACCGGTTTTTTAACCGAAACCGGTTAATAACCGTAACCGAAACCGGTTTTTAACCGGTACCAAAATAACCGGTTTAGGTTATTTAATAACCGGCGGTTCCTAACCGGTTTTAGTTATTCTTATCAATAACCGGTTTTTAACCGGTTAATTAAAAACCAGTTTTTTAGAGTGTTAATAATAACCGGTTTTTAACCGGTTCCTAACCGGTTTTTAACCGGTTCCTTACCGGTTTTTTTACATATTAACCGGTTTATTATAACCGGTCGGTTATTAACGGTTAATGATGTTCAGCTTGAATAACCGGTTATTAACCGGTCGGTTATTAATCGTAACCGGTTTTTTTTTTCTTGGCCCATTAACTGCAAAAACCGGTTAACCGGTTTCGGTTAAGAAATTAACCGAAATGTGCACCTCTAGGTATGTGGATAGCTTGCTAGATTTCAATAATCCAAAGCCCAACTGATGAGAAAAGTGGAAGCCCAATGCCAGAATTCTGAGTTGAAGTAGCTGGCCCAACAGGCAACAGCAATGCGCCAATGCCAGCCTGGTGAGTGGTGAATGGTGAATTAAAAAGTATCGTTAATTGGGTAAACCCGGATTCGGATCCGACTGATGAGGATTCGGATCCGACTGATGAATTAACACAACGCAGGTCGCGGGTCAAAAAATTTCACCCAATCAACCCAGATTCATAGACGTGTTGATTTTCAGGTTAGGGTTTATGTCTTTTAACGGATAAAAACATAGGTCATGTTTAGGTTCACTTGTTCAACATGCCATCTCAAAAGGTTAAGGTTAATAACAATTCTAAAATAAAAATAAATGGAAAAAATTTCAAACCATCAAACTAGAGGGCGTTCTCTAGCCGGTTTAGCTGGTCCAACCGACTCAACCAACCCAGTCATTTTCTAAAACCATAGTTTGACTTAAAAATCCAAACCGTCGAACGATCAAAATTTAGAAAAATGTTTATGTAAACATAATTAAGCATCTAGCATTTATAACTCAACATAACCAACAGCATAAATAAATAGCTAAACAAAAATAAACTTCATATTTAGGCATCTTGAATAACTTCTTCAGAAACATCCAACAATTCTTCAACCTCAATTTCTTTAGCCTCATATTCCTCTTCAACATCACTAGCCTCACCGTCTCTTAACATTTGCCGATCAATCTTCTCTTGCTCGTGATATCGCTTCCACTCATTCACCCACCGTTCCCAGTCATCCTTCAACTGCTTCCTCTTCTCACGATCCTGTTCGCTCAACAACACGGAAATATCCTGATCTTGTACGTCATACTTCTTGCTGTATTTTTTAAGGTTCTTGAATATTTCCTCCTCTTTCTCGGGACTCAAAAAGGATGGTGGCCTTGGCCGCCACAAGAACTGCCACAATCGAACAACATGATCTATTATATAAATTGCATGATTTATAAAAAGAAAAGTTACGGTCAACCAACTCGGCCTGTGATGACTAAGAAAAAATTAGATGATTACCTGAAAGAAATGATCCTTTAGAATTCGGTAGAGTAGCTTTCCGTTGAATGACCATATATTGAATCCGTTTTCCATCTCATGCACCGATGTGACTGAAGTTGCAACGTACCTATAAGAGAATAAGTAGATAAAATTATTTTACTTGCCGACACTATTATACCCAAAGATCATGTTCCACGTACATTCAACAATGGTAATGAATAACGCATTCTAAATACACTTGTAAAAGCACTTAGAAAACCAAAACAAAATGTTTTATTATATCATAGTTGTTAATAGCGAGCATAACACCACCTATAGCGAATAGTGTAGTGATGCAATTAGGCTTGTAAACGAGCCGAACGAACACGAGCACAGGCATGTCCGTGTTCTTTCATTTAACTTTAACCGAAACGAACATATAATCAAACACATTTTTTTTGTGTTCGTTCGTTAAGAAAATGAGCATGTTCATGTTCGTTTATGTTCGTTCGCTTAATACCTAAACGAACAATTGATGAACGTAAACGAACAAAAACAAACAAACAGAATACACACAAATGAACAGAATGACCAAACATAAAGACATAAAGTAGTTTTTATATATATAAAAATTATTGATTAATTACAATTAATTATATTGGAAAGCCCATTTTTATTACTGAAAAGCCCAATTATCAATTAGTTATATGTATACAAGTAGTTAAAAAAACCTCTTTTTGTTTATCTTTATATAAACATAACCCCATATGTATTTATTAAATTAAAATATTAACGAACATAAACGAACAAACATAAACGGACGTTCACAACCATAAATAAACGAACAACACATGTGTTCATGTTCGTTCGTTCAATTATATGAACAAATAATTTTGTGCATGTTTGTTCATTTATCTAATAAACGAACTTCCCGTCGAATAAGTTCACGAACGGTCGGTTCGCTTACAGGCCTAGATGCGACACTATGCCAATATCTGATTGTTAGGGCCTAACAAGCGCAGAAATAGCGGAATATCTTTTTCCTTTTAATAACTACTACAAGTAGCGACTGAAAATATAAACATGTTTTGTTAACATAAACATGTAAAATATTTCTAGAATTTTACAAGATTGAAAATAGAAGCGTATATTCTTCCATATTTACCTGATTTTTTTATAAAATAAACATGTAAAATATTTCTAAAATTTCCTTCTAGTGTATCGCTAAACATGAAATAGTGCCCGCTATTTCATCGCTATCGCTTCGTAGCGTATAAGTAGCTTGTGGCTTCGTAGCGTATAAGGTACCTATATGCTACAAGGATGGTCCTGTGATTTGCATGTTGTAACATATTTAGTCCCCAACTTTTGCCAAAAGTAGACGGATAGTCCCTGGGGTTTGCACTTTGTAACACATTTAGTCCCCGACGTTTAGTGACTAAATGCGTTACAAAGTGCATACCACAGGGACCATCCATCTACTTTTGGCAAAAGTTGGGGATTAAATGCATTACAAAGCACAAACCACAAGGACCATCCGTACACTTTAAAAAAATGGGGACTAAATCCAAAATTTTGGTTAACCACAGGGACCATCCATGTACTTTACTCGATTTTTATTTAAATACCTCCCAGTAGGATCCCACTCGATGTCGGTTGCCATGAAATGCTCAGCAGTAGCCATAGTTTCAAGCTCATCGACATTATAAAACTCCAGCTGTCCATTAAAACCCTTCAATCCAGCCAAAATGATAAAACGACCAGTCGGTGACCAAAAGAGCGCATTCGCCTGCTTTTGCTTAAGCGTTGTGAGTTTCGACACTTTACCACCTTTCACTGAATAGAAACTAACGTCGGGCCGTGGATTATCACCGTGAATAACCGCAAACCGGTGACCCTTTGGCTCCCATGCGAATGAGATAACCTTATCATTCTTGTTGTCGAGCTCAAAAACCTCGATAGGTATGTCACGCTCTTTGATTCGGAAAAGCTCAAAGCCGGTATAGGTGCTCTTTTTGGTTTTTGTGTATCGGTCGACTTTAACGGCAAGGTATTCTCCGTTGCTTTGCCAGTACATTTTGCAGTCGCTAACGCTGAAGAGATTCTTCTGTCGTAACTCTACTTTGCTCGGGATTTGAAAAAGGCTCACCTATCAGCACAATTGTTAATCCCAATGTAATGAAATTTTGAAACTTTAGAAGAGGGTTAATTTATGACACGACCCAAAATACGACACGAACCTAACACGAAATTCGCGGGTTTAGGTTTAGTCTAAACTGGATCGGGTCTGTTTCATGTTGAACCCGCGAATTCGTTTAGCTAAACGGGTCGTGTTCGTGTCAACACGGTGGGTTGACCCATTTAACTCATTTATCTTATATTTTATTTTTTTACAATATGTTTTATGTCATCAATTAACTGGGTGGGTATTCTATGCCATAATTTTAACTTAAAAAGAAAACTGACATAAAATTTTATAATTAAAATGTAATTGTATTATATACATTTGTAGCATAAATTTATTTTATTTTAATAATTTGCGAAAAAAAAATATTAAAAATTCAGGTTGAACGGGGCATGTTTGGATCAACCCCCAAATATTCTGGTCGTGTTCGGGTGCATATGCATGACACGATTTTCAGGTTCGGGTGGTGTTCATGTGCTGGGTTCGTCTAAATTTTTCAGGTTCGGATCGGGTTGGAACCACCAACCCGACCCGTTTAACACACTTACATACGGTAGTTAACTATAGAAAAAAAATGTGTGCTATGATCTTACAGTAAGTAATCTATGACCCATACCACAATGTGGTAATTAACTACAGATTAAATAAAAACTCTACAAGTTAAAAATGAACATGATAACTTACTCTTGCGGGTTGATTTCCGCCACCAAGCTCAGGAACAAAAATTGCAAAAATAGGATCAGTAGGAGACCAACTGAAGTCCGTGACATTTTCGACTTTGATGGATTTCTTGTCAATAAGACCGAAGGACTCCGTGTCATACACTGAAATGACGTTTTTGCCCATCCGAGCGAAATACTTGTCCTCTTTTCCACCGCCCCATCTGGAGACGCACACGCGCGTCAACATCAAGAACAAATATATTCAAGATATAAAAAATTAATAAAAACGTCTAGTACTAGTAATACATTACTTGAAAACAGGCCAAGAAACCCCTGTAAAACCTCCGGTTCCTCCAATCGCAAACTCATCAGCACTTCCCTTGAAATCTCGCATTACTTTTCCGGTTCTCACATCGAATATGTTGAGTACAACCCTCTGATCATGAGCAAATCAAGTCAAATGGGTCAAATTTATAGGTCAAAGAAAGTCGGGTCAAACTGAGTAATTCTGGAGTGAGTTAAAACAAGAAGGGTCAGGTTGACCTGAAATACCTTTTGTCTTAAACTTTTAAGCTTGTTCTTTTAAACAATTAGTTTCTCAAATAGTGTTAAACATATATGGTATTTTAATCAGTGTTGTAAGAATCGCTAGGCGCTAGTCGGCCAGTGAGGTACAGACTAGCGATTAATCGGGATTAATGGGATTGGAATTTTATATGTAATTATCAGTTTTATATGTATATACGCACATTTTATATGTATTTTTTTAAGTGGGCATGCTTTAACACCTTCTTCCACCCATATTTTCCAGTAGATACGATTAATTGCCAGAATTTATAGGTTTTAGTCAAGAATCTGGCGGAATCGCTAAACTGCCACCGCTTTTTGGCTAATTAGAACCGGATTTGACGCCTACTGATTAATTGGGCAATTAGATAAAAATTACTCGGTGAACCTTCGACTAGCAATTAATCGGCGACTAATCAGAGGCTAGTCGAGATTTTTACAAATGTGTGAATAAACTAATCAGAAGGTTTATGCGTTATAAAATCATACAAAAACTGGACAAAGCAATAAACGTTCTTGCATGGGTGTCTCGGGGATTGCTAGGTTCATGGCTGCTATAAGTAACCAGATATTTCTCACCCGGAGAGAAATCAATGAGTTTAACCTATAAAGCAAACAGCACAATTTCAAGATTATAGGCGAAAGACGTGAAAAAAATCAGAACACTATAAAAAAACAAAAGAGAAAATGGCAATTTCATCCCTGAGGTTTGGCCAGTTCTGCGACTTTCGTCCAAAGGTTTGATTTTTCCGAAAGTTGCAAAACTGGCCAAACCTCAGGGAAGAAAATGGCATTTTACTCAAAACAAAAAAGCATAACGATACGCAACCTGTGGATGAGCATAACGCATCAGGCGGTTAAATGTGGAAGCACCGCCCCAAACAGCAGCACCTTGACGGTGAACCGTAGCTAAGTAGGTCCCTAATGGAGACCACTGCACAAAACTTTCAGTCCAGAACTGCAAAAAAGAAATACAATGTTATTATTATCACATTCTAATATCAACATTCTCTCATATAGAAAATGAAATAAGAGGATATCGAAATAAAGGGATTTTCTAATTACGGGGCGTTTGTAAACGGGGTCAGCTTTCACTTGTCTTGCATCGTTCCAAAGAACCTCTGTGTCGGATCCAGCACGAATAACAAACTGATCTCTGCCTTTCTCATCGGTAAGCCAGTGTTGCAGATTCTCCTGCATTAACATGCCAAAACGTTTAACGTTGTAACTAGTTTGCAATATATCTTTATAAAGTTTTAGGATCTCCAGAAAAGCCACAAACAGGAATCAGGTTTCCCACTTTCACCCATGTACAAAAAAAAATAGTTAATAATTCAACCAAGTCCCATGACTCCAAACTGATTTTTCATAAAAATGATTTTGGAAGTGATGTTCATCAATGCTATATGCAGTAAAAAGTTACGATACTTAAGTTAAGCATGTGTATTGCAGTTTATAGAAATGATACCAACACAAGTATTACCCATGAATGAACACTTGATAACACGAAATAACTGCAAAACGTTAGACGTTAACTACTGCTTTCAGAAACTGCAATAAGTAAGGGTGCAAACGAGCCAAGCAGGTCAAGAAAAAGCTTGAAACAAGCTGAGCGTTAATGAGTTATCGAGAGCCCGAGCCGAGCTTGAGCCTAAAATGAAGCTCGTTTATTTATCGAGCCCGAGCTCGAGCCTAGCAAGGGCTCGACGAGCTTTATCGAACCTTAGTGTAATATTAGTTTTTATTAATATTTAATAACATTTACCCTTTATTTAAAGTTGTCTAGTAAACGAGCCGAGCCAAGCTTGTTTAACCGTGTTTACGAGCCAAGCCCAAACCTAAAAATAAGCTTGTTTAGTAAATGAGCTTCACTTATCGAGCTCGCGAGCCTAAATGAGTCTATTATAAACGAGCCTGGGCAGAGCTCGAGTTTGAGAAACTACAAACGAGCCAAGCTCGAGCTTTAAAAGTAAAGCTCGAACTATCAGTAAGGCATACAAAAAAGTTCTCTAGAAAAAAAAAAGAAAAAAAAACTTAATGAAAAATATTAAAAAATCCATTAGTCACATGAAATTGTAACAAACTACACAATATGCAACGCAAAGAAAATAATCTAATTCCGGATACATACCCCGGGTGTATAAGGCCTGCTCTCAGGTGGAGCCCACTCGTCTGGGACTTTCATGAATTTGTCGAATTCATCAAACATGTTGACCGCAAAAATGTGTGCTCTGTCTAGCTTGTACCCATTGGTCTTCTCCTTTGCAAGCTCAGCTTCCTACACACACAGAAAAAAATTATTTATGGTGTGTTAGAATATAACTGCTGAAGTCTGAAGAGAAAACAGTACCTGAGGAGTGTTGTACTCGATGAAGCAATAACCTCGGGTCTTACCGGTGTCTTCATCTACAGGCATCCAAAGTCCATTCTCCTTAATCACTCCAATTTGGCTATAGATTTTACGAACTACACCTTCAAGCTTCTCGAACTTTTCCCTAGGCACAACTGGCAAGTTATCCACAATAATAATATTCCCGAACCCAGCATCAAACTCCAACGAATCCTCCTCGTTAAGATCATCATCGTCACTGAAGATTCCAAGTACACAAATGAAAAACAAATTGGTAGACAAAACACAGGTATTCTAACTCATAGTTCAATATCATAACAACAAACACATATAGTAAAGCATCATTAAGCAATTGAATACTCCATATGCAAGCATGTAACAATATAGATAATAGATATACAACTAATATTCAAATCATTCACGAACTGAACAATATTTAACACATGTTGACATGCAGTGTGTTCAGTATCAGGATTCATTACACAACCAACAGATATACACAACAAAAAATCAAATAGGGCTGGCAAAACAGGTCCTATTGTGTTTAACAAGTCAGCGACGACGCGATTAAAATAAGTATCAAACAAGAATACCAACTCATTTAACTACTTTATATCTCATGTCCATGATACAGTTGTATGTTTTATGTACCAACTACCAAGAAGGAGGAATGGTGGAGCCCGGCCTCCTAAATTTAACTATTTTTTATGAAAGTATAAAATTACATAGTGTACTTTTTTCTTAAACAGGTCTTATCATGTCCTAAAACAAGTTAGAAATTGCCAGCCCTAGATTTTAGGGTTCAACGAGCCGGCTCTAGCACCACTGAAATGAGCTTAATCGGAGTTCGTTTGACCCGGTGTCCTACATTTCTTAGGTTAAATAAATTATGTACCGAGCAATTGAATACTCCATATGCAAACAGGTAACAATATAGATATACAACTAATATTCAAACCATTCACAAACTGAACAACATTTATCACAGACATTGTGTTTAGTATCAGATATACAACAACAAACACAAATCAAAGTGTAGCAGTTTATTAGAGTTTTAACAGCCACAGTCAGTTTACAATACAATACACACTCAATCGGCCAAAAACTCTTAAATCGAAACAGAAACACAAAACAATTACATATATACATAACAAACACTCAAATTACTCACAACAATAAACATAAATCAACATGTAACAGACTATTAGGGTTTTAACATCTATCGTCATCAGCTACTCCGTTTACAATACAATACGCATTCAAACATGTATATACATACAACAGATACACTAAACAAACACTCAATTTGCTCACGACAATAAACACAAATCAAAGTGTGACAGTTTATTAAAATACATAGTGTAAAACGAAAGAAAAAACGAAAAGAAATAGAGATATATATGAGTGTATCTATACCTTCTAATGCCGCAATCTTCACCTGGAGGAAGACGAATGGAGTTCCAATCAAGTCCAGAGAGATCGATGTTTAAACGAGCGGCTTCGGTTCGTATAGCTTCCATTGACATCACTTCCGCCATGATTTGTAGATCGAGAAAACCTTATCGTTGTATCTGGCTTTGTGAAATGATGATTTGATCTGTACGGCGAGAAATTAGGGTTTCTGTAACTTATGTGCAGAAGAAGAGGAACCGAAGAAGATAAGGGGTATGGGGCGGGGTTGGGGTGTGGTTGGGTACAAACGTCCAAGTCATCAGTCTGGGTGGGTTTAGGTTTCAGCGTGGCCATTTGGGTGGGGGTTTCAGCCTGGGCGTTGGGCGGGTCTAGCGGTATTCCGTGCCGGCTCTCATTGGCTGAGTTGGCTAGGCTATAGGTGGCTAGTATTTAAATAATAATTTTTGGCTTTTTTTTAATTTTGTGTGTATTTTTATAATAATTGAAAAAAAATTATAACATATGGCCAACCCATGCGGGCTAGCCACGCCCCGCCATACCGACCCAACATGCAACTGGCCAACGGTGCCCCTCGAAGTCCACGTGTCAACTCATGCCCCCAAACACTCGCCCCACCATACCCCACGGTCTAATGCCCTACTTTACTTGTAGCGTAAAGGTTTTGTTATTTTTTTTTTATAACAGTGTAAAATTCAACTATTAACACAATAAATAATTTTTTTATTTATAGTCTCTTAACCTATCTGAATGTCATGAGTTTGAGTCTCGTCTCCTGGCGTAACAATTGTTAGATTATCTTTAATGTTAAGAGCATCCTTAGGCGCCCTTATCTGTCTAATCAGCTGCCACATCATATACTCACAAATCTTTAGAAATTCTTAAAAACCTCCAATTTCATCTTCAATCACACAAACATCCTTACATTTTCCACCTTATCACCTAATTTTTTTATTATAAGATAAACTTTATAACAATACAAATACTTTAAACTTATAAATAGCAATTTATTATTAATTTCTTTTTTGCACTAGACAACCAGTTATGAAGACTAATCCACGATCCAAATGTGTTTAATAAGTTGTGAGTATATGGCCCAAGTGCCCAACAGTCTTTAATTAATTAAGCCTATTATATTAGCCCATTTAACTTCTACCCTAAAATCATATTGAATTCATATATTGTTCAATTCTGCCGTATATTCATGTTCATCAGCAATTCTCTCTCTAGCCTTCGATCATTCATTCTTCATCACTTTCAAATGGAACTATCGTCGTTCAACTCCAACCGGTGAAAACTTCTCGTCTCCTGCACGACGACATAAAAAAAACTGCTTGTAATAATATAACTTGAAAAGTAAATGCTTGTAATAATATAACTTGAAAAGAAAACATAAAAAGATGATTGTAATTTACATTTACACTAAATAAATGAATAAAAATACAAATATAAATGAAACATTTACACAAATCTATTAAAAATCAAACCATTATAAAAGTGTATTTCTGTGTTGGTTGCCATTGTAGCTATGGTTGTTCCTCTTATCTGGATAGCTATGATTTTCTGAATCTTTTAGGGTTTTCAGAAGGTTTCTAGATTCACGTTGATTACTTGCTAAGTTTTCAGATTTGGAACAAAGTTTACACTTTGGGGCTTTTGCTTTTCTTCACTCGGTGATGATGAGCTAATCTCATCTGATAGTATGCTTTCGATGTATTGATTAAGCCACCACCAGGTCTAGGTTTTTGAAATTATTTTATCTTTTTTTTCTTGGGTAAATTACACTTTTTGTCTTTTATGTTTGTATCGGATTGCAATGGATACACTTTAACTTCAATAATTACAGTCACAATTCTTTCTTTATACAAACCGTTACACCTAGGTCTTTTAGCACTAACTAGGTTAAATTTTTTTAGTTAAGTCAATTCATATAAGGGCAGTTTAATCTTTTTACTTTTTTTCATTTATTTCTTTTTTATGTTCTATCATTTTTTTCTTGCGGTGGGCTAGCACTATTGGTCAAATATGTAAAGGCTTTCTTAGGGCTGGCATATCGTGTATACACGAAATCATAAGACACGAAAACACGAAAGTCTATACACGAACACGACACGCTATACATGAAAATTACATGTTAATACCTGTTAACGAACACTAGAATAATCACATATTTAGAACCTGTTTAGTGAAACAAAACTCGCCAAAAGTTCATAAAAGGCTTAAATAATCCACAAACACTGAATACTTAACAAGTTTAAAACAAAAATCCATAAACGGCAAATCACAAAAGACTTAAATAATTCAATACATCCATTAAAAGCAAATTCAAAGTTCCATGGTTCTCTTCTTAGATCTTCAATTCCAACAATTCAAACCTGCACATAATTATAGTCATATTTAGCATTGACAATTGGACATAAATTGAGTCATTTTAATTTATCAAACAACATTACTTGAAACATTTGGAGTAAGTACCTTATGATTGTTCATTTTTTTTAGCAAGCTACACTACTCGAAGCATTTGGAGTGGTTACCTTAGGATTGTTCATTGAGTTTGAAGCATTTGATTCTTGACTAATATCAAGTGACATTATATCTTCAGTGAGCTCATCTAAATTAACTTCGTTAGAACCTACAAAATACAAACAAACATATACTATTAGTGTAATATTATGTTGTAAAAAAATTACAAAACTCAAGGAAAGGGACATTACAATAATCTCCATATAACCAATCATTTGGGCATATTAGAGCCTCAACGATATCTTTACCAAGTTAGCTTCGATGTTCATTAAGAACTTTTCCACTTGCACTAATATGATTACATTTGTTGCACTTACTTGGAACTTTTTCACCGACTGCTTTCTTACGAAGTTTGGTGAAGTATTGCCACACAACGGATCTTTCCTTTCATTGTCTCGTTACTCCTGATTTGTTATCATCTCTATCGTTTGTATCCTCTACCTCCACAGAGTGAACCTCATCATCTTCTACATCCATATTCATTGAGCTATCATTTTCTAAATCAACTATGATAGAATCGGACTCCATCTACAATAGAGAAAAAAAATAACCTTACACAAAAAAATATTACCAAACTTATCCTAAAGGCATAAAAGTTGAATCGACATTTGTTTTGGCCTTCTTATCCTTCTTCTTCCTCACCTTTTTGACAATCGTTCATATTGAGTTTTCTTAATCTCTTTGAAAGCATACAAAAAACTATAATTGTTGGCATGTAAAGAAACTAGAAACACACATTGTTGGCATGTAAATATTAGTTTATAATTATAAATGTTATATATATATATATAGAAAGTATAATGTACAAAACGCCTTAACCTACATTAACGTACGCGACAAAAAACATAACGTGCGTGATTATTATTTTTACCATTATAACGTGCGTGATTACACTTTCCATGCGTGATTATCACCAAAAAATGGATCCCATGCGTTATTTTGTGTCTTATGCGTGATTAGTGCCCTGATCCGACGGTTACTGGTGTCGCGTACGTGAAGTATGATAAGGCTTAATGTATGTTAACCTCACTCTCTATATATATATATATGTGTGTGTGTGTGTATATATATATATATATATAGGGGATCGCTAAAATGAAAACCACCTCTAGTTGTAAGAACAATGGGAACCACTTTCTAGCCTTTAGATCAATAAGATGGATGGATGAGATTAAAAGTAACAAAAATTAATATTAAATATAATTTGTCTTATTATGTCTTTAATATTTTAAACCAAAAGGGTAGTTTAGTAAAATAACTTTTTTTTTGTCTTTTTGTCTTTATTATTTTTTAATTACTTTTTTGTTTTATTATATTACTTTTTAGTTTTATTATATTACTTTTTATTTTTTTAAATTTTTTTTATTAAAAACATTTTTAAATTCAGATTTTTTTAACAAAGACAAATTTTTTTGCACGCCGTTTTTACGCATCGTTTTTTAATGGGTCGTTTTTTCACGCCGTTTTTTACGCTCGACTTTTTCAAGCGTCGATTTTTTAACGCACCGTTTTTTACGTCCCGTTTTAACGCGCCCCTTTTTTTACGTTTTTACGCGCCGCTTTTTAACGCGTCGTTTTTTAACGCGCCGCTTTTACGGCCGACTTTTTCACACGTCGTTTTTTTAACGCGCCATTTTTTACGCGCCGTTTTTTACGTTTTACAATTAACATTAAAAAAGTTTTACGTTTTACGTTAAAAAGTTTACGTTTTACGTTAAAAAGTTTACGTTTTACGTTAAAAAGTTTACGTTTTACATTAAAAAGTTTACGTTTTACGTTAAAAAATTTACGTTTTACGTTAAAAAGTTTACGTTTTACGTTTTATCACACGGTTTTTTACGTTTTACAATTTACGTAAAATAAGTTTTACGTTTTACGTTAAAAAGTTTACGTTTTACGCTTAATGTTAAAAAGTTTACGTTTTACGCTTTACGTTAAAAAGTTTACGTTTTACGCTTTACTTTAAAAAGTTTACGTTTTACGTTTTACCAAGCATTTAACTCTTTTTTTTTTACAAAAACGTTTTTACCCAAATCGAACGCACCCAGAAATCGCAACTCGGTAGGTGTCTTAGATAGATTGTTATCAATATCGACTAGGAAAAAAAATAAAAAACCAACAAACAAATCTGTTTTGTGATATTCATCATTATTAACATCATCATTGTCGTCATATTCATCATCAACATCATCTCTATCATCATCATCATCATCATCAACATTTCTAAAGGTTTATATACATACGTTTAACTCAAATATAACACCCACTCAAAACATATTATAAAAATACAAAGTGAACCTGGAAAGCAGAAATCAATTGGTAACAATAAAAAACTTCAATTGATATTACTAGTTCTAGTTCATACCAATTACAAGAGATTCTAACCACTATTTAGGCCATGCGTAGTCATAACGCCCCTTTGTGGGCGTTATGCGACACGTGGCGCGCCACGTGTACGGGTGGGCGTTATGGGGCGTTATGCATTTAAGCCCGTAGTCATAAAGCCCCTACCCATCAATACCTAATTATTAATTTTCGTTTTTATTAAATAATTAAAAAAACATTAACCTTTTTTTGATTGGTCCAACCTTGATAACCTCCCTCCCTCACAGCGCGATGATAATGGCGCCTCCCCCAAATTTCTGAAACATGGCGCCGGTGGTTTTGGTGTTCAAGGCGCTATTCCGGCGCTATGAGGGCATACCGCCCAATTATGCCGCCCACTACGTTCGACCTTATAAACATAAAATTACTTGACTAACTAGGAACCTACTTCCAATATAATTCAACTTGTAATACTAAAAACCCCTAAATATCCCAAAACGTGCAACAAATATTCAACTTCTCATTGATTGGGTATTATAAGCTCAAACAGCAACATAATACTGAAATACTAAACATTCATTCAACTTCTCATTGATTGGGCATTATAAGCTCAAACACCCACTCAAAACCAACTAAATATAATCACCACCATTGCCGTCGCCACCGGCGTGGCTCCGTCGCCGGGGCCGGCTGCCGACATAATTATCATCATTATCTTTTTCATCTCACCATCGTGTTCATCTTCATCACCAAATTCTTCCTGAAAACTACCGGCTACGGTTGGTGAACCCCGGATCTTAAAAATATCTAAAAGAAAAGAAGCAGAAAAAGAAGAGGACTTGAAGAGCTACCGGAAAAGTACCGACGGTCTTCGTCGTCGAGTCCCGTCACAGCGTCGCCGACACATCGTCGGCTCCTTCTTCTCTCATCGCCTCTCTCTCTCATCGCCTCTCTCTCAAGAATACCTAAAAACTAGGGTTTTAAAGAAGAAGAATCACATACCTCTGTTTCTTGTATCAGATCCAAGGGGTTGTGGCGCTGCTGTTGTTGTTGAGGTAGCAAGAAGAAGGTGGGATGAAGGATTTGGTTATAGAGGAGAGAGAATATCTATTAATGATACAGAAGGAGGTGGTCGCATTAAATGTTGAGAGATGGGTGATTTGATATTGGGGGAAAATGACCAAACTATCCTTTTGTTTGGCATAATATGATTGGTGGAGAATGGTTCTCATGGTTCTTACAACTGGGGATGATTTTCATTTTAGCGGCTCCATATATATATATATATATATATATATATCTATATCTATATAGGGGCTGGTTAACATACAAATGCGCTTATCGTACATTACGTACGCTACAATCTCAGCCGTCAGATCATCTTCTCGCATTGGAAATCGCATGTGAAATTGAATTACCACATGCGAAATTGTTACCAAAATTATCACATGCGAAATTGAATTACCACATGCGAAATTGTTACAAAAAAACAACCTGCTATTTCATCAAAATTATCACATGCGAAATTGAATTATCACATGCGAAATTGTTACAAAAAAACAACCTTCTATTTCATCAAAATTATCACATGCGAAATTGAATTACCACATGCGAAATTGTTACAAAAAAACACCTGCTATTTCATCAAAATTATCACATGCGAAATTATTACAAAAAAAAAAACAACATGCGATTTTCATTGCAGGAAGATGATCTGACGGCTGAGATTGTAGCGTACGTAATGTACGATAAGGGAATTTGTACAGTACCCTTTACCTATATATATATATATATATATATAGAGGCCAGTTATCATACAATATGCCTAATCGTACATTACGTACACTATAACCACAACCGTCAGATCATCTCAATTAAACCCCGTGCTTAACTATTAAATTAATCAAATTAAAATATATATATGAAACCGCCAAGGTTAAAATCGTCCATTACGAAATCAAAAACCCCTGATAATCAGCAAACAAAAACTCAAAATCATACCGTAAGATTCTTATTCAAAATCCTATTCGAAAATCCAACAAGTAATCAAAAATCGATCGATTCTTATTCACCAACTCCTTCTGCGAATTGAATTTCTGCTGAATTTGGAAGTTTAGAACTGAAACAAATCGATAGACCGTCTATCGAAGAAGATGATGCAGGATGAAAATCAAATAAATATGCGAAATACATAACAAACATGCGAAAAACATTGCAGACAAAAAGGTTGTGTTTATTGTAAAGTTTGCGAAATCATATAACATAACATGCGATTATAAAAAAGGTAATAATGTTTAAGATGTCTTATGATGTGCGAATTCATGATTTAGACACATGCGATTTCAAAAAAAGTTAATAATCTTTGAAATTTCTTATAGTTTGCGAATTCATGATTTTACACATGCGATTTAAAAAAAAGTTAATTATCTTTGAGATTTCTTAAAGTTTGCGAATTCGTTTTCGACTCATATGCGATTTTGAATTAAATGCTGCTAATACTTTCAAATAACTTTGTCCTAAAAAATGCAAAAAAAAAATTACGACTTAATAACTAAAATAAATAAAAAATAACTATTTTATATAAAAAAATTAATTTATTACCGATGTGACTGTAATTTGACATGTAATGATCAATTTTACCATAAATACTACTGAACTTACCACCCTACCTACATAATAAATTTACTATTTTAATATAAAATACCTAAGTAACTACCTTCCATATTAAGACATAGAACACAAAAACACACAGAACACACCCACAAAAAATGGCATTTGAAGATTCAGAAAAAATAAAAAACATTGCAATAAAAGAGCTATAGTCAACTCGCACGTTGACAGAAATAAGCACCGATGCCACCTCTTCTCATTTGATTCTTGATGTGCAGGGGAAGATTCTTGAAGAAATCAAGAAAAATCAAGAGATGTGGGAGAGACTACTTGAAGAACCACCATCAAGCTTCAGAGACGCAACTTTGAATCACATAAAGGAACAATATCGAGTTGATAACTTAGCCTTCTCTTTCCTGAAAGATGCTCTAAACACTGTGAAGGAGAAGATGGAGTTCAGCTCGGCTGAACGTGACAAAATCTTTGCTTCAAGTAACTAAATTTCTGTTTAATCGTTTTATGGTTTTAGCTGTGATAGACAATAACAACTACTTTAAATTTATGTTTTAGGTACATGTTTTGAATACATCTTATGCTTCGTTATAATATAAATCGCATGAATGATTTACACATCTTTGTCACAAAAAACAAGATAACTCAAAATCGCATGTACTAAATTGAAAACAAAATGAAAATAGCATGTAACCTACGTATATGATTTTGCATATGAAATCGCATTTTTACAAACTAAATCGCATAGCTGTATGAACTAAACTCATATGTATGAAATCGCATGTTTGCCTGTAAAATCGCATGTACATTAAAAAAACTAATCTTCCTCATCTGAAACCTCCTCCCACTGATCTTCTTCTTCAGAGCCATCATCACTACTACCGCTATAATCTTCAAACTCATTTTCCTCTTCATCGTCTTCGACCTCGTTGTCTTTGTCTCTGGGATCTTTTTCAATCTGGACGCCCTTCATCTTCTTTTGTTGTTTGCCTTGTTGTTTGCCTTTCAGTATCTCGCAAGTCCGAATATCATGACCTTTTTCATTGCATACACTACATGTCCTTGACCTTTTTCCTTTCCGGCTGATCATTTGTTCCTTCTTGGGTTTAATCCTTTTATGCGAGCCATGACCTTTGTTTCTTATACCAGCCGGCACACGGACAGTAGGAGGTGCATTAGTTACTGGTTGTTGGTAACCAATCAACTTTGAAAATCGGTCAAATTTTGGATCAAGTGCTTGGTTTACGACTCTGGTCAACTCTCTCTTTAAGCTGCCTCATTTGATCCCTCACTAAAACAAGTTGATCAAGGTCGGTAATCAAATTGCTAACCAAATACTCCCATGTGTGGATGATTTCACGAGCAATTTGTTTAGCCTTGTGTTGCACATCCTTGTCACCCACCTTTATATTGAACTTCACATTTAATTCATTTGGCACCACATCCTTTGTCCATCTCTTCATAACATATTTGTTTGGTATTTCTTTATCACCAAACATCTTGAAAAGAAAATAGATGTGTTTACATAGCAACCCATACTGCTCAAAACGCAAACAGCTACACTGTGCAGTTACATCATTTTCAAGATTCTTGAACCACACATAAGAAAACCAAAAGAAAAAATATATATTAAAATCATGTTCTGAAATGAAATTCGCATATAGGTTTTCAAAATCGCTTGATTGAAATATATATGCTATAATACCTCTAATAAACCATCTCCATGAGCTTTAAAGTCTTTCAACAATATCCTGATCTGTGGACCCTCGATTTTGGTGTCCATAGGCAGACATTTGGTAATTGTTCCATATATCTCTATTTGCTGATCAAAGAATATAGACCTGGTGTATATCTTAGCAGCATCTTTTTCCAAAGTAGTTTCGCTCCAATCAGCAGGCTCAGTATATCTTGAAATATGATAATTCTTTCTGTGATTGAACCTTTGGACATCCATTGCACCGTCAAAATGATTCATAAACTCTACAAGAGTGAGTTGTGAATTTGACACCTAGCAAAAAAAATGATTCTCGCTCTCTGATCTCGAAGTTGTTCGCACGAGACCAGACATGGGCTCATGCCGGTAAAAAGCCGGAATCCACATGTATCTCATCGAAAACATATCATCAATCCATTTGTTTTCAGTGAGACCGAACTCATTCATCACCAACTTCCATTGTCTCTCGAATTCTTCAGGCTCAATGGAATCATTCCATACAATATCGCACATCCTCCTTTTAAACTCATCATTATTGCACAACTCGTGTCCAAGCTATACCGATAAATGCTTTTTATATCAGCCTATAACAAAATCTATATTATAAAAAACGCTAACGAAAGACAATATAGCATGTTATACCGTATCTGCCACTTTTTTCATTATGTGCCACATGCACAATCGGTGTCTGTTGGTAGAAAAAACCTCCTCAATAGCCTGTTTCATAGCAGGGTATTGGTCCGTCACTACAACCTTTGGCTGCCGACCAAATGACTTTACGAATGAATTCAGAAGCCATTTATAGGATTCAATGCTCTCCGATGCCAACAACCCAGCTCCAAGGGTTACATTTCGACAGTGATTGTCAATCCCAGTGAACGGAACAAACACCATCTTGTACCTGAACAACACATGCGAAGTATACATTTAAAACATGCGAAATAGACAGAAATCACATGCGAAAATATACAGTATAACATGCGATATATTCAACACCTGGTGTTCAATATATAATAACATGCGATATTGCAATTTAGGAAAATCATATAACATGCGAAAAATAAATAAAAAACATGTTTGTCTTGAAACACTTACCTGCTTGTCTTGAAAGTTGCATCGAACGATATCACATTCCCAAACTCCATAAAGTTAAGCTTGCATAACCCATCAGCCCAGAACAAACCAGTTAACCGTTTGTCATCATCAACAGAATATTCAAACGAATAATCAACTAAATACTATTTTTTGTTGGTCATCCTATTAATCACCATGTCAGCGTCATATTCTCCTATATAGTTGCTAATTCGATTCCTAACACACTGGCTTATGACTCTCTTTAGAACAAACAAAATACTTAGTTTTGATTATATCACCACTGTGTACTTCACCACCCTTCCGAGTAGAAAAACCAGCTAACTTAGCATATGATTTGTAAAACACATATGCTTGTTCAATAAGGGTAAATTGCATTCCAACCATAGGTGTAGCTGATGCTTCAACCTCCGGAGTGTAAACCCTTTCATCTACATAAATCAAATAAAAAAAAGAAAAACACATGCGAATTATCGGACTCCTGACATGCGATATATATTAAAAACTCCATAATTTCATCATAGGAACAACAACACGTGACAATTGTATGAACCATATCATGCGAAAATGATGATTTTGATGAATATGTTTTACACATGTGATTTGTTATATCATAACATGCGAAATCAGTATTTAGAATAAACATCACATGCGAATTGCAAGACTCATAACATGCGGACTTATACATGTTGCTTTCATATCAATTATACTCAACATTCAAACTTCAAAAACAGCTACAACAATGCAAAAATCTTTGCTACGATTAAACAAAACAAGTCTACGAACAATTTAAAGATCAGCATTAACATAATTACCATTCGTCTCTTCGTTTACAGCACCTGTACTTGCATTTGGATTTGGATTTGCAGGTTGCGGATTTAAAACATCCTCAATCGAAACTCTCCAATATGCAGATAATTGAGCATGATCACCGATCGGTCTAATATCTTCAAAATCAACATCTGTGTTTCGTCCAGTGCTGCTCTGTGGATCCATCGAAAAAAAAAAACAGTTGAATGAAACCCTAACACAGAAGAACGAAAACTGCAATTTGAGAATTATGAAAAATTTGAAACTGATTCGAATGATAATTACCGGGATATTAGTGTAACGAACTTCTCGCTGATTGAATGAAGAGACGAATTTGCCCTCAGATGATTGAATTAATTGTCTGATTTAACCTTATCAAAGAAAAACGAATCAGGACACGTGTACGGCCACTACTGTCGCGTATGTAATGTACGATTAGGAGATTTGTATCCTATACTTTACCTATATATATATATATATATATATGGGGTAAGATCAAATAAAAAGTTTATTTTGCCTAAGTAGGATGAGAAGGAATCTTAACCATTCATTTTTCAAATCAATGGTTAAGATGAAAGTGTAGGAGAAGGGAAGAGTGCAAGGGTATCTTGGGAAAATCCTATTTTATAGACTTTCTCTCTCCACATGCAAGGCACATGCATATTCCACCCCCATTTTTTAAATGTTCATAACTTTTTTATACGACATTATTTTTTCATAAAAATTTCACCGTAAAATCGAGCGTTTTTTTATCTTTAATTTGAGTACCATATTGCTATATAAAATATGAAGACTAAAAAAACCCACTAAAATGTGTTGTATTTCTATGTTATATAACATTTTTTTTGTGCTGGATTTTTTTGTCTTAAATTTTTTTTTTCTCAATTTTTTGTGCTAGATTTTTTTGTACTACATTTTTTTGCTGAATTTTTTCGTGCTATATTTTTTTGTATTAGATTTTTTTGTGTTATATATTTTTGTACTACATTTTTTGTGCTATATTTTTTTGTACTAGATTTTTTTTTTTGTATTTAAAAAAAATAAAAGGGGTGTCACATGTCATTTTCACTCTTATTTATAAGGACCAAAATGCCCTTCATTCCTACTTATTAGGTGTGCCACATGTCATCACCACAATCCTTCTTAGGCTACTTAGGCAAAATCCACTTTTTAGTGGATTATTCCCCTATATATATATATATAGGATTGAGTTAAAATAAGAACCACTCCCAGTTGTAAGAACCATGAGAACCACTTCAACCAATCAGAACATACCAACAAAAAGGGTATATTAGTCATTTACCAGATATGTCATATCCATCCTACCTCCTCTCTCTTCTATTTAATGCAAACCCTCCTCTCTCCTCTATTTTAATAGTTGCAGACAACAAATGTCTCCACATATGTCACTCACCATTTTAAAACCCACTCCAAATGTCTCCACCGCCACAGCCGGTGGTTGTACCAGACTCCGCCACACCCCCACTACGAATCTCTCTCTCTCTTCTGCGACCCCTCTCTCCGTTCACCACCTCCTCCGCCCCTGTACTCCTTCCTTCTCCGGCCACAACTCCGGCGGGGTTTTGCCTTTAGGGGGGGTTTTGCTCAGATCTGAACTGGTGCGGCAGGAGAAAGAAAATGGGGGGGGGGGGGGGTTGTAGTGGTGGTCGATTGTGCGACTTGGGGTTTCAGTGGTGGAGGTGGTTGCTGCGTGAGCCGGTGGTGGGTGTTCGAATCCAGGTTTTCTCTCTCCTCTCTCCGGCGACCGAGTGGTGGTGGTGGTGATTTTGCGATGGCAGGTGGTGGGTGTTCATCAGGTGACGATGTTGGCGCTGCCGGCGACCGAGTGGTGGTGGTTTTGCGATGGCAGGTGGTGGGTGTTCGAATCTAGGTTTGAATCTTTTTGTGTTTTAATTTTGTTGAATCTTGTGGTGGGTTTCGAATCTGGGTTTGAATCTTTGTGTTTTTGCTGCAGGTTTTGATTATGTTGAATATGGGTTTGAATCTTGGGGGCTTGGCTTTCTGGGGTTTGATTCTGTTGAATTTTGGGTTTGAATGTTGTTCTTTGTTGAATCTGGTTTGAATGATGCTTTTGGGTCCTTTTTTGATCCTGTTGGATCTGTTGAATATGGTGCTTTTATGAATTTGGTGAATCTGTTTGAATCTGTGTTCATGTTGAATCTGGGACCTTTCTGTGTTCATGTTGAATCTGGGTTTGAATGTTGTTCATGTTGAATACGATCGATGGGGTGGCGATGATGCAAAAAAAAAAAAAAAAAGCGTAGATTTTGATGACGATGGCGAGGCAAGGACGGCGGAGGGTAGGGTTTTTGATCCTGCAACCCCACTTTTGCAGCCTCTTGATTATCGGATAATCTGAGCCAAACCCCGTTTTTTTTTCGAGATACCCTTTGGTTTTGATGTTTGTTGGGTTTTTATATTTTTTTTGAGGCGTCGATGATGATAAATCTATCTGAGACACCTACCGAGTAGCGATTTTCTGGATGCGTTCGTTTTGTGTAAAAAACTTTCAGATAAAACGTAAAACGTAAAAAGTTTTACGTAGAACGTAAAACGTTTTACGTAGAACGTAAAACGTTTTACGTAGAACGTAAAACGTTTTACGTAGAACGTAAAACGTAAAACGTTTTTACGTGAAACGTAAAACGTAAAAAGTTTTACGTCAAACGTAAAACTTTTTAACGTAGACCGTAAAAACTTTTTAACGTAAAATTAAAAAAAAAAAAATTAAACCGTTAACTTTTTTAACGTAAACCGTAAACTTTTTTAACATAAAACGTAAAAACGTGAAGCGTAAAAAGTTTTACGTAAAACGTAAAACGTAAAACGTAAACAGTTTTAACGTAAAACGTAAAAAGTTTGAACGCAAAACGTAAAACGTAAAACGTAAAAAGTAAAAAGTTCTACGTAAAACGTAAAACGTAAAAAGTAAAAAGTAAAAACTTATACCGCAAAACGTAAAAAGTTTTACGTAAAACGTAATTTTTTTTTAGTAAAACGTAAAAAGTTTTACGTAAAACGTAAAAAACTGGCGCGAAAAAAAGTAAAAAACGTTAACGAAAAAAAAAACCGGCGCGTAAAACGTAAAAAAAACGTTAACGTAAAAAACCGGGCCGTAAAACGTAAAAAACCGGCGCGTAAATCGTAAATAACGTTAACGTAAAAAACCGGCGCGTAAAACGTAAAAAAACGTTAACGTAAAAAACTGGCGCGTAAAACGTAAAAAACCGACGTGTAAAACGTAAAAAATCGACGCGTAAAACGTAAAAAATCGGGGCGTAAAACGTAAAAACCGACGCGTTGAAAAAAACGAGGCGTGAGAAAGCCGGGCGTAAAAACGGCGCGTCAAAAAACGAGGCGTGAAAAGGCCGGGCGTAAAAACGTTAAACGTTAAACGTAAAAATATGTAAATAAATCTGAATTTGAAAATGTTTAATAAAAAAACTAAGTTTAAAAAATAAAAATCTAATATAATAAAAATCTGAATTAGAAAATGTTTAATAAAAAAAATCAGTTTATAAATAAAAAAGAATTAAATAAAAAATGTAATTAATGAATAAGACAAAAAAAGGTAATTAAAAACTAATATATATAAAAAGACAAAACAAAGTAATTTTACTAAAATACCCTTTAACAATAAAATATTAAAGACATAATAAGACAAAAAATACTTAATATTATTTTTTAAGTACTTTTAATCTCATCCATCCATCTCCTTGATCTAAAGGCCAGAAAGTGGTTCTCATGGTTCTTACAACTGGAGGTGGTTCTCATTTTAGCCATCCCCTATATATATATATATATATATATATATATATATTTAACATTTATAATTTATAATATGGCCCTCGATTGGTTTTACAATGTTTAGGTGGGCTATGATCTGATTGGTTGGGCTTTAGTGAAATTATTTGTGACTTTATTCTAACTGGATCACATTGTAAGGCTTGATGTGACTTTATTCTAACTGGATCACATTGTAAGGCTTGATATATATTTTTTTCTTGGTCGACAAAATAGGAATAGAAAGAGTGGTAGCCAGTAGTGGCTGGACCAAATTGGATACCCATACCCCAGCTGCCATGTCAATTAGCTACATAACAAACGATTTAATTCAACATTCTACACTTGACAAAAACAAATGATTATACTACTTCTATAAATTCAGATTATACTAGTTCGACTGTTCTCTGTTCAACACATGACAAAAACAAACAATTAATAGTTATACAAGTTCAAGTGTTGAACTCACCTACGGCTGACCAAACAACGCTTTTAATTGCCAAAGATGTCAGGCT
This sequence comes from Helianthus tuberosus, assembly GCA_030545235.1. NCBI lineage: Eukaryota > Viridiplantae > Streptophyta > Magnoliopsida > Asterales > Asteraceae > Helianthus > Helianthus tuberosus. The sequence goes on from CM060413.1 coordinate 193,161,542, forward strand.
GCGTTGTTGTTCGTTCATTGCAGTCACATCCAACCTTTTGACAGCTTTTAATTGGTTACAGGTTTCCATGGTTATGGGTCTTAATGTTCTTGCATATATTTTTATCGTTGGTTATATATTCAAAAGATCAACTTTCGTCCGTCACATCAATGTGTTAATGCGATTCAGTCGTTACCGTAACTTCCGTTTTGAGACTATCTCCAACGGACTTCTGGACGGTCATCCTCGCTTCAGCAAGCAGTTTTGCGCGATTTATGATAGAATGAAAACTGTGACGGGACTTGGTTTTAGAGAGATGATGGATCTAGATTCCAGATCAATAGGAAGAACATAATGTAAACAATGATCGATCGATATCTATATTGGTGATTCATCTTTACCTAACAGGAGACAATATAGCAATTAAAATAATATAAAAGACGCATTATTTCCAATGTGAGTTCGCAAACGATGGGTCCGCGCCAAAGCATAAAATAAAGACAGTGCATGCGATGTTTACCGACCTAGGCTAACACTGGAGCCTAGTATATAGATAGTATAGGCTCCGGGTGAAGTTTGATAAAAGAAGGATTTTTTTTACCATGTGTGGGTTTTTCAAAACCACAAATGGCTCAACTACTACTATGTAGAGCCATAAACTAGACACCTTACAATTGGACATCATCATATCAAATAGGTTAAACGACTATAATAGTTCTCAAAATATGCAACGGAAAATCAAATTTAATACATCTTTTAGTTAATAGAAAATCTAAAGAACATTCAACTTATAAAAATCAAAACACTAAAATTACAAATGCCAACGCCAAATCCACGAGGAGCTTCACACGCCAGCCAAGAGCTCCACAACATGATGATCTTGGTATATCTCATTTGTAGAAGCACCACCATTGGTTAGTTGAATCTTGGGAAGTACACGCCACTTATCAATGTATGCCATCGAGTCTTGATCTATGTCAGGAAGTGTACGTGCTTCAAGAATCTTAAGAATCTCTTTAGATTTACCAAGAAGTTGAGCTGCGATTCGGATGTTATCTCCCCTTTGCTGTATTTCATTGTGGTGACACTTCATTTTTATGACATGTGGCAAGTTGGTAAAGCACGCGAATAAAATATCCGCAATTATAGCTGATATCCATTCAAAAAGGTCTTCATCATTCAACGAGATTTCTTGTGCATTTAAGTGCAATAGAATGCTCGTGCTAATCCTGTACATGGAACTTGCAAGTACGAACTTATAAGGTGAACGATCTACACTTGACTTTTTGCTACTCATAAACCTTTTCATAATTTTTTCTCCTTCATCTCCCAACCATTTAAGGATCTCTTTAGATGTTTTATCTTTGTGAGCCTTATTTTGAAGATCGATTTTTAGCCATTTGCGGTATACTTCAACTTCTTTCCACACCCTTCTTGCCGATTTTATTGCACTTACTAGTTCACCATCTGCGTCGAGAGAATCTTCAATATGTCTTACGATCTTGAGGGCTTCACTCATGCCGGCAAGAAGCCCCTTGAAATGAACATTTGCAATGTTAGGAAGTGCAATAGCAATTGTTGTCAATGTTACTACTACTAGGCTCCAACAATTGTGGGTTTCTTCTGGATATAAAGGTTGAACCAGGTCATTGTCAAACTCTACTACTCCAATGAATCCTTTAGATTTCTCTAAAAGCATCAAAAGAGTACGCGGCTCCTTTTCTGCATTAAGAAGTTGCGTTATAGAACGAAGCGTATTTCTTAATATTCTTTTTGAAAGTTTTGCCTCCTCCTCAATTTGGACAACGTATCTAGCATATTCTTCTATTTCTGAGCTCATGTTGCCATTAGACGTGGTTGCCACCTTCTTAAGCCATTCCAAAAAGGACTTAAATAAATACCAACAACAGGAAAGTAAGATAAGAAAAGCTCGCGGAACAAGAACTATTGTTTTACATATTACCAGAACCACAATATGAAGTGCTAAACAAAAGTTTAAAAAGGCGTTTTTCACATAATGAAAAACGATCTTCATATAACGGCCTGGAATATGTGAATGAACATGGTTACGTTTCCAATGTTGAAGCCTTTCGATCCAGTGTTTTTCAACCCGGAACACGTTTAAATGGTTCTTGCTTAATTTCTTTGAGAGACTATAATGACCGATAGACGTGAAACATCTTAAAATCGGTGCAATACTGCCTACAACAACCCCAACTAACTGCACGATACGAATTATCATGAGTGACCACTTATAGTCCGAATCTCCATCCTGATAATCATATTCTTTGAACTTTATAATATCTATTAAAACTAAACTTGAAGACAAAGCAAAGAGTACACATATAACCCCAAAGGCAGAAGAAACTGGTGAGCAAGCAATTACAAACTGAGGGTTTCGAGTTTCTGTCATCATCCAGTATTTTTTAACATAAAGTTTGAGTTCCTCAGCGGAAAACATTTTCTCTTGATGACTTGAAACTAGTTGTTGTGACTCATTATACCTGTGTTTTAACTTTTTTCTCATTGATGGAACTGTCAAAGCTACCGAAAATGACCATAGAAGGGGAAGTATAGAAATAAGGTAAGGAAACAATTGTAAAAACGAGGATGATGGCAAATAAATTTGGATCCCCAGATTTACAACAATAGTGATCAAGAGGATAGCTAAGGCCACAATGTTCATTAGAAGCTCTTTGTCATCCATAAGCCCTAAAGAAGGGAGAAAGTTAGCTAACATGGTGACCAAGAAATACATGCTTACAAGCTTTTCGTAATAAAGCTCAGTACTTAGATCCACCGGTAGCTTCATTGCAATTGCGATAAGTGTGATTGTTGCAGCATTGAGAGTGAAAAATCTATTTGGAAACCAGAGCTTCCATTGCCATACTGCATGGATGGCATCAGCTGCCATTGCAATGGTGCATATCAAAGATGCTATAGCAACATACAAGCCCACCCATGGCATCATTACTTCCGCAGGAGTTTTCGAATCTGAATCCATTATGGGAGATTGTGAATGAAAAGAGAGGTTTGTTTTTTTTTTTTTTTTTTTTAATTCAGTAGAGCGGGATCCAACATATATATACACACATGAGCGTGTATAAATAAAGAAGTAGAACTGTAGAAAGATATTTATTTACAAGTTGAAAGTTTCTTCTACGTTCGTTCTCAAGGGACCTCCGCATAGTGTACATTTTGTTGGAAGTGTCGTAAATGCATTGTTTTCCTAAGCTTGACCTAAAGTAAACGCATGTATGGTCCATGCAGCATGGATATTTTCCTACTATAACAATAGTGATGGATTCAAAAAAAAATTTTCATTGGTGCAAAAGTTTTTAGGTGACGTTTTTCTATTGATATATAATAATTTTTTTTCAATCGATTCGTATTTGATCAGGTCGGATCATGGATTAACTAAATTTCATATAATTTTTTGTTAGATCGAAAATTAGATTTTAATAATCCTAACTTTCAACATATTATTCTTTAATGAGCTTTTGTTAATTGAGAACTCACGAGCTTTTTTTAACTGAGAACTCGGTTTTTGTATTATGATGTAGATGTCTACGTGGAAGATGACGTGTTTAAAAACATATTTTTTAATATGTTTTTATAAATTCACTCTTTCCCCCTTTTCTCACCACTATTGGAGCACCACCACCATCACCATGGCAACCACCATCACCGCCGTCTCAGTTACCTCATAAAAGATTTAAGAAATTAATATATCTCTAATTGAAGCAATAAACATATGGTAATGTAGTTGAATATAAACTTAACTTTTTGAGTAGCGATATAAATAAACTAATAGTAAATTAGAAATTAGATTACACATTACACATTTAACGTTAAATAATTCAACTAGAAATTAGATTACACATTATATATTTAACATTAAATAATTCAATTTAGGTTTAAGATACTGAATTAAGCATGCTATAAATAAACTTTTTACCCTGCACGCTATATTATGTGTTTAGTGACGGAATTAAGATTTTAAAAACCAGGAGGCCGTGAGATATGTTATTTTTTTCTTTTACATTTGTAAGGGGTCGCAAGATGCAATCATTACTGAAGATATAGCATGAGGAACAATTGTGATGATCAATATGTTACGATTTTGGACTAATAACAGTAACTTAAATACTTTTATGATCAATTATCATTTTAGTTTAGAGTAAATTTTCGTTTTGCTCCCTGTGATTTGGTCGTTTTAACGGTTTTGCCTCAATCCTTTCAAAATAGCCATTTTACTCCAATAGTTTACTATGTTTTTACATTTTGCTCCATAGCCTTAACTCCATCCATAATGTCTGTTAACTAGAAAGGCATTTTGGTAAGTTTAAGAATAAAAGTAAGGACATTTTGGTAATTCACTTGTAAAGATATTTATTTATATGATATATACACACTCGTATACACCCTCTCTCCTCTCTTTTCTCTCTCTCTCCACATCAGATTCTTGTGTCTCTCCGTTCTCCATCACCAACAACCACCACCCACCACCGGTCACCACCCCACCGGAACCCGCAGAACCCGACCACCACCCCCATAACCATCACTTCCGTCACCACCTCATCGGAGTTGCATAAGGTGGGTTTCATGAACTTTGAACTCGGTTTCTTCTTTCTTTTTCTTCTGAGCCATACCTTTTCGTTTTCCCAGTTGTCTGTTCCGCCGAATTTTCCGGCGGTGGTGGTGGTTGGAACTGATAAAGGTCAAGAACACCCACATTGGAGGTGGTGGTTTCTTGATTCTCCGGCTGAAGCGCCTCTTCTAACCCAACATCTCTTCCAAAAATCAGATCTGAAATCATACCATCAGATCTGTACAACCACCCCCACCGATCTCTGGCGGTAGAAAATCGATCTCCGGCAGTAGCTTTTCAGAAAGAGATGGAAAGAAGGCTGTTGCTAGGGTGATGTCGGAGATGGTGGTTGGTGTTGCCAGCTCGAAGACCGATGATGGGCGGGGTGGCGATGGCAGCGGGTTGAGTCGGCAGAGAAGAAAAGGGGGTGGGGTTGGGTTGGTGATGAAATAGGGCAAATGGTAGCTTGGTGATTCTGGATCTGATGATGAATAAGTGGTTGCCTTCTAAATCAGTGCCATATTCTAGATTTTTGTCGAGAAACTGAAGGTTTGGAAAGGAGGTTTTGGTCTGTTAGATTGGGGATTCATGATTGAAGGTTTTTGTCAAAATGAAAACTAAGGGAATCGTTTGAATTCAAAGGAATGATCTCCCCAAAAAGCATATACCAGAAATATACACAACTTGCTTTTATGTTTCACATGTTTGATTGTTAGAGGTAGATTAGAATGTTTAAAACATTAAAAATTATAAACCTACATCCACCATGTTTTACACTTCCATGGTGGCTACAATGAAGATGAAGGAGATGCATAAGTAACCAGAAAATTAGAATATAAACAGTTATAATGCATAGGGGTAGAATGGGCAGTTCACTACAATTGCGTATATATGATATTATTAGTTTTCATAGGGTATACATATATGATATTCTTAGTGTTTGTAAGTGCATATATGAAATTAATCCTACATGGAAATATATAATTACCAAAATACGCTTTCAGTTAACATATAATATGGATGGAGTTAAGACTATGGAGCAAACTAGCGACAAAACCGAAACATTAGGGAGTAAAATGGCTATTTTGAAAGGATTAAGGCAAAACCGTTAAAACAACCAAACCACAGGGAGCAAACAGAAGTTTACTCTTTAGTTTATTATACTAAAGTATATTTTCTATTGTACAACTGTATTCGTTGAAAAGTGTTCCGTATAACTGTATACTTAATAATCTATCTATTATAATAAAAGAAACCAACTTTTGGACATGTGTCATTCATTGAAGGCATCCTCAAATATATACTTATCTTATATTAACTAAATAAATAATAAATTAATATTAAATCTTATCATATTTTAATAAAATATTATCCTCAAATCTAAATTGTTAATTTAATATATTTTTAAAACAAATACCTCTCTTTTCTACTTATCTTATATTAAATATATAAATAATAAATTAATATTAAATGTTATCCTAATTTATTAAAAATATAACTTTTTATTATTATTTGGTATACAAAATTATATTTATTCAACTCGTGTAAAACGCGGGGTTTTTAAAAATTTAACTTTTATTATTTACTATACAAAGTTACTTTTGTATAACCCGTGTAATACACGAAGTTTTTAAAGATATAACTTTTTTTTATCATTTGCTATGTAAAATTAGATTTATTCAACACGTGTAATACACTGGGTTTTTAAGGTTATAATTTTTTTTTATTATTTGGTAGATTTTTCAACCCGACTATACATGGGTTATTTAAAGATACGACGTTTTTAGTATTTATTACGTTTATTTAATCTGTGTAATACATATGATTTTAAAAAAAAAACTCTTTTAAATCTATTCAACACGTGTAATATACGAGATTTTTAAGGATGTAATTTTTTTTTATAATTTGGTAGATTTATTCAACCCGATTATACACGGGTTTTTTTAAAGATACAACGATTTTAGTATTTAGTATACAAAATTACATTTATTTAATATGTGTAATACACATGGTTTTTAAAGATATAACTCTTTTTTACTAGTTGATATAGAAAATTACATTTATTTAACCCGTAAAATATGCGAGTTTCATAAAGATATAACTTTTTATTATTTAATATATAAAATTACATTTATTTAACCCGTGTAATACACGGGGTTCTAACCTATTATATATGTAGTAAACTCTAAATTAACAAAAAAAAAACATAAGCATAATAAATAAAGTAAAATAACAACAAAATGAATATAAATTAAATTACTCAATTATCTTTTTTAGATTATAAAAATTATTGGATTTATATAGTCACAACTATTACATATTGATCGACGACAACAATCCCAACTAACAATATGTATTATGACAGTCTCAACTTTTAACATATTTTTTTTCCAACATACTTTTTTCTAATTGAGGTCTACCCTTATTAGTGTATGATGTTATGGATGTCTACATGGAGGCTGACGTGTTAAAAATTACATTTGACATCTACATGGATGTTAACATGTTAAAATATGTATTTTCATTAAATATGTTCCTATAAAATCAATCTATCCTCATTTTTGTCACCATATGATTCCATATCATACCATGGTATGATATCGTATCGCATTACATCCTATGGTATGGTATAAAATTGTATCGTTTGTATAGTATAGTATGATATAATATAGTATAGTATGGTAACAAATCATGTCGTATTAGATAGTATAGTATCATATAATACAATATCGTATTGTATCGTATAGTACAATATGTTATAGTATAGTATGGTATCATATAGTATAGTATCATATAATATAGTACGCTATAGTATAATACAGTATGATATAGTATAGTATAAGATAGTATATTATATTATACTATGGTATGGTATCATCTAGTATTAAAAAGATTATTCGGATATTTGAATAAACCGAATACTTTAATAGGTTTATGAGTAAAATGCACGGATAGTCCCTGTGGTTTTGCAAAATTTCACCTTTAGTCCCCAACTTTTTAAAATTACACTCTTGCTCCCTATGGTTTGGCTAGTTGTTACTCGGTTAAGTGTGTGTAAAATGACAAATATACCCTTACTAATAAAAACAATAATCAAACACTAAAAGAAAAACTTAATTAATAATCTAAACTTAAGTAGGCCCATAATTTACCAAACCCCAGCCCACCCCACTTACCCTTTCTTTTCAGGCAATAACCCTCCCGTTGTTTCTTCTCCAGCAAAACACACATCTCCATCTTAATACTGTGTGACAGAAAATACCACCTCAATTAAACCCCAAATATTTATCAATTCTAAAATCTCTTACAAATCCACTAACTCATCACAACAATGACTTGATATGTCGTTGAAGAAGAGGAATACCTGTTCAAAGTAGTAATCATATGAGACTCCGACTTCGAGGATTAGTGGTGCCGTCATAACCCCCACACACCCTTTGTATTCAATTTCAGTATATTTAGTGAATCTATGGTTTTTTTTTCACCTTCCAAATTGCACAATATCATCCAAATCAAGTTTATGGAGTGAAGAATCTAGGGTTTCTACAATTCAGTTCGAGAAATCGCATTATCAGATATTGATTTTTTATATTCAGTTTGAGAAATTACATTGTAGATCAATTAACGAAATGGAGAATGAAACGAGAATTAGCTTTTGCATTGGAAGCTCGATATCTGTTCGGTTACTTCACCGGTCGAACTTGCTCCTTGGAAAGTTCACCGTTCAGTAACAGAAGTGTTTCGCTTGGGTAGCTTTCCCTGCTCGACCGCTTGGTCTGTGAGTCGGTGTGCCAATCTCATGACACGTTGAATTTGTAGGGAGGTTGGCTGAGGTCACCAAGCTATGAATTTCATGGGCTAAACCTTTGAGATAGAGCTCGATTCGCTTGTAAGCAGGCTCAAACATATTAAGGCAAATAACTGCCAAATCGTTGGACCTTTTTATGTAAGCTTCGATTTCGGGCTCGACCATCTTCAGATTTTAATACTCCACCTCGAGTTTCTGAATGTCGTCCCTGTGACAATATTCCTCTTTTATCGGATCCTTGAAGTCATTCCACAGAGTGGCGTTGGCAGCTGCCAATCCAAGCATCTGGACCTGCACATTCCACCAGGAAAGCGCGTTTCCTTCTAAAGTACTGGTTGCATAATTTAACCGATTGGTTGATAGGGCAATCACACATCTCGAAAACAGACTCGACCTTCTCGATCCAATGTAAAATACCCACTGTTCCTTTAATTCTGTTGAAGGAGTGAGGTTTACAATCCATGAATGCTTTAAAGGTGCAATCTCGGGGTTGAACAGGTTGAACTGCAACGTAAGGTGGGGCGGATAAGTATAAGAGTGATAAGATGACACGGGGATAGATTAGTGTGGATCGATCGTTTTACCTTTGGGTTGGGCCACTAGAGCCTCAGCAACTCGTGCGTTAATCAGGGCCATGAGCTGGTCCTGAGTCATGTTAATGCTGCCACGTCCTCTGTCACGCCCATTCATTGTCTTTACATCCACATAACATAAAATGAGAACGATATTACGCATATAATTCATCATAATGGCATGAGGAAAGTAAAAGAAGATTTAATCACAACGCATAATATCCAAATAAACATCTTCATCAGAATCAATTGTAAGTTCCACAAATAAATTCTAAATCAAATATTAAATTCAACATCAATTTTTGGATGAGGACGACCCTCCTCATCTAAGTTACACGGAAAGAATAGAAGGGCAGAGCGATAGATAGTGATGTCAATTGCCATCACCGGCGAAGAAGGTAACCCATCCTTCGTTGTCACTGCCTCCTGGTGTTACTTCTCGATCTTCCTAAGGTTCCTTCGAGTAGTTGGATCTCGTTCAATGCCTCTCCGAGTGTTAGCTCGCGAAGCTTCTTGATAGGCACTACCTTAGGCTCTTTGAGTTCGGGCTCTTGTTGGGGATGTTGTTCACGTGTAGTTCTCCTCGAGCCGTGGAAAGATTTTGGTTTAGGAGAGGATGTGTCAGGGTTAATTGGTCTCTTACCGTTAGGTCTTAGGAACTAAACATACTACTATATAATGCATTAAGTAAGAAACAAGTAGGTACATACGTAAACTATACAATCTAGGATGTTGAGACTTGCACTTGGAGTGTAGTGTCATTGCGGATTTCTTAATACGAAAAAGCTTATAGTCTGGTTTTTTCTCGAAAATATTTTTAAAATCAAGTTCACTATAAACAATGGCTCTGATACCAATCTGTCACACCCTCAAAGTCCACATGCGGAGTTTTATTGCGAGGCGTGCGACTGACCAGGATCATGCCACCAATCATGTTGAACAAGTAATTAACATAAGGAAATTTATCATCATCAACACGATCAGTGATTAAGTTTTCAAATGTTCAAAACAAAGTCTAAGTCAACAGCGGAAGCAAAATGTTTAAAAATTCCAACAGTAGTTTAAAAACCATAATTGTTTAACAAAAACCCTATTAAATAGTTCATCGCAATCACGACACTCCCGCAGTGCAAGCTCCTGAGCTGTACCAAACGACCTGCAAAGCATGCGCTTGTGTGTCAACATATAGTTGGCGAGTTCACAGTTTTAGTGTGGTTCCAAAAATAAGTTTGTTTTAATACTTAGTTTATAAAACATGTCATGGGGAGCTACCCCATCGTTAAGCTAGAAAAATGTGTGGTACCAGAATTTAACTGTTGTAGTTGTTTGTACCCCGTGTCAATGTCTATCATCATTGACCAGTTGCCAAGGCAAAGTTCATGCCCACCCTTCCTGACACGCTGTGAGGTTTGTCAAACCTAATAGTGCTATCAACTAATACCCCGTTCGCCAAACCCGATGACTAATCAGTATAATGTGTGGGGACTTTCAGATAGAGTTCGTTTAGTCCGCTAAAGACATGAAGTATAAATTACAGTATTCCAAACCAGGAATACTAGGCAGTCCCAATCCACGGATAGTGTGGTTCCCAACAACTGGGAATACATGCTTTTAGTAAATGTGTGAACTCACCTTAGCTTAGCTCAGCAAATTGAAGTACTCGAGCTAGAATGGTCAACCACGTCGTATTATGGTTACAAATATTATTAGAGTTTGTGTATGAATTGTCTCATGTATTTTCTACATGTATCTAACAAGTAGCACGAAACCAAGCCATCACATAGCACGTAAATCATCTGGTCATACGCGGGTTCATAACAAAAGATAAGGTTCTCATTCACATAACAAACAATACAAGTATTCTGTGCATTATGGGTGTGCGGATACAGTATGAGTATGTGGTATGAATATAAGTGTGCGGTGTATGATGTACAGTTCATGAGTGTGCGGTATAAAAGTGTACGGTATAAACATAAGTTATCGGGTGTACGGGATGGGGGTGTGCAAGGTGTAGGGGGTGTGCGGCATATGGGTGTGTGGGGTGTGAGGTGTGCGGCACCTCAGTGTGCGGTTGGCCATTTAAACCCCGCTGTAAGCTACGGTTCTCAACCGTAACCTACGGTGCAGCCTTTCTGTTCACGGCAGTAACCACCCCAATCATTAGCTTGTTTCACCGATTCGAAGTTTCCAAGTTTCATCAATTCTGTCAAACAATTTACACTAACATAGTTGAACCTTTTCAGTGGATTAGGTTTGCTTATCATGAGATTATTATACCAAAACATCAACATCTTAAACCCTAATCCACATATAATCATAACAGAATTTTCGAAGTATCATGTTAATTCTCATAAACCCTAGTTTATCATACACATCAATCAACATCATAAACAACATCTAATCAGATCTAGTAGTCCAATATCGCAAGGAATCATCAACATCTTATCATCATACAACCCTAATTCTTTAATCATCATCCATTCGACCAAAACAGTATTGAAACGTGATTTCTAGCAAACCCTAGGTCATAATTAATATCATGAACACCAATATTAATCAACCAATCTAAACACAACCAAGTATAACAAAGAAAACTCGAATCAAACAAGGATAACACACTAACCGAGAAATGTAGAGTGAAAGAGTTGTGCTAGAACGAGAGGGAGAGAGTTCCGAGTGAGATAGTTGCCGTTGATCACCAAGGAGGGGGGAAAGAGTGCTAGGGTTTGTAATAATTTTGAATCACAAATATGCACAACTCACAAAATAGTGGTACATGCTCCTACATGTATGCGCAACTCACAAGAGTTTGGGCTTGGACTGTTTTGGGATTGGTGGTGTATTTGGGCCGAGAACAACGAAGCACCAGGGTGTGCGGTTGGTTATTGGGTGTGCGGCTAAGATGTGTATGAGTTGATTATCATTGGGCCGCACACACCTATAAAAGACATTTAATAATCATATACGCACACACAACTAACTTTAATATAATAGTTTAACACAATAATCCAATTTAACACAACATAATAAGGTGACGTGACAAGTGATGATACGTAGTTAAGGATCACGAGATTAGACGACACTAACCTTGAAAGTACGGGTTGTCACACATGGCTTTCGCCCAGGGTGGGGTCGGGGGCTGTGACAGAGAGGTATCAGAGCCACTGGTTTAAGCTAATTAGGTGTTTTTTTTCTAATACCTAAACTTAAACATAAAAGTTAGAAAATTAATGAAACATAACCTATGTGTTATTTATGTGAATATAAAATTAAACCTATATATATATGATTTTTAAAATTATTGTTTTTAACAATTTTTTAGTCCACAGTATGAGTGACGAAAAAGTATCTGAAGCATTCCAACACATCTCTAATCTGGAAATGGACGAAGGGCCATCCGAAACGAAATCAGGATATGAGGCGGACACTAATGAACACATCATTTTCCAAGCCCAACCAATCGAACCACAACCCCCTAAGAAACGAGGTTGGTTCAATAAAGGAAAAAGAGAAAAGAGGAAAAAGAAGAAAAACCCAGTAGCCACCATAACCCTAGTTGAGTGTTCAGCCCAAATCTCTGTTACCAAACCTTTGTGGGAGGAACTAGACCAGAGGTTAGCCAATTATGATATATTCCAATCCATAAAACAATGAGATAAACTTAAACCTACATGCAGATCCTGAACCGATAATACCCTTCAACCCAGTTGAACTATTCAAACCGATACCTTTTCATCCCAAACCTATAAATCCCCAACCAATACTCGTTTTTAATCCAGAAGAAATCCCGAGAATCCTTGCACCTGACCAGACCCTATGGAGCAGTGGTGGACGAATGACTGGAAATTCCAAAACCTTATGCAAGACCCTTATCTCCGTCCACCACAATTCCCACCATATATACCAAATACCTATTCAGCCATGAGCCCAGGGAACGTAGCTGAACTTAAACAATATGGAGAAGAACTAATGACGGCAGCAAAGCAGATCCGCGCGATAGGAGAAAACCTCGTCTGGAAGTATGACGAGAGGGAATCTCATTTCTGAAGACAGACCAGCCTAATATAATATATAGTATATAACACACACACACACACACACACATATATATATATATGTATGTATATATAGGATTAGGTTCAAACGTGAACAAATTTCCAAGAGTGAACCTGTAGGATCGAATTCGGACCTAAACGAGTCGCGTAGAAGAGTTTATCTCAGTTTGAACGGCGGAAACAGACAAACCGAGTACAATTCAGCAAGAATTCAATTTAATATGTCGATATTATTGATCTGGACAATGTTTACAACCTGTCGACACTTCGGCAGCACTTTGTGGCTCACCGGAAGACAACACCTCTAACTATGTGAATGATTCCGCTCCAATGACCTATATATACTACATGTGATTTCGCTTATACATACATGTCATAAAAGCGAAATCACACTTTGACACAAAAGCGAAATTACAAGTTGACTAAAGAGCGAAATCATCACTAGACATAAAAGCGAAATCAGACTATTATCACATGACCGAACTCAAATTTAACAATCTAAACCTTTTGTCTTTTATGTGATGATGTAATGATTACTTCATCATTATGATGTCATCATCAAAGATGATGACATCACCCTCTTTCAGATCCGTACCAAGACTGAGACTCGATATAAGACGAAGTTGACAGATGAATGCACTAACAGACTCCCCCTCAGATGTTGACGAGTCTTAAGTGTCGAGTCTTCTCAGTCTTCAGTCTTTATCAGCTTCAGGCTCCCCCTTTCATCAAGCTTCCGTGCTTTGGGATCGACACCTAGCTTTCCATCTACAAGCTTCTCTTTGCTTCAAGCTTGTCTTCAGACTCCCCCTTAGACTCTGCTCTCGGGATCGTAGTCTGGTACTATCTGCAACACTCAAACATCTATAAATACAATGTTTTCGTATTATCAATCAAATTCTCTAACCCACTTCCCCTATCAACAAACTTTATAGATTTGGCAGTGTTAAAGAATCCAACTCCCTCACAGTTAATCATCCAAGTCCAAATTAATGACCTTGGAGATATCACAAACTGTTTTTGAAATTTTTGATTTTAAATTCAAGTATCAAATTAATGAACTTGTTTTATTTTCAGAAACACAATCAGCTTACTTAGATTTTGACACTCAGCATTTCAGATATCGATTGTCGAAAATAAAGCAGAAATCAAAATCTTTTTGTATTTTCTGAAAATATAAAGCAGTAAAGAAATATGTACAAGCATATTTACAGACAATATTTTTGTTTGAGTAAGCGTTAGAGGATCATATCAGTTTTTGACAAGTCACAAGTACCGTTGAGCTTAAAATCACATTATGAATTAAACAATTCACTTAGATTGTCGATATACTGATCCACTTAAATTTTCATACAAACTTCAACTGATTCAGGATACGAATTAGGTGTATTAAGAACTTAAACCTATTCATGTGTCCCACCTCTTGAATATACTCCCGTATCCAGAATCCCAATAATCAGTCTTACAGGTGAGTATACTACAATGATATCTGTATATAAATTAGGTATGCGAGGGCCGAGGGATCTCAGGTCGATACTTCCGTATACGCAGAGAGATATCAGCTTCGACTTTACGGAATGTCCCCTTTAGAGGATCTTTTAGCTACAACAGCAGCGACTATCAATTTTATTGTTTCATCGGCATGCTGAGGGTTTAATGCTATGTTTCAAGCATTGCAGAAAGTATTATTCAAGGACTAGGTCAGAACTACCGTTCAGCAGAAGTCCCGGAATAATACCCCAGACATCATTGGGTATAAAGACCTAGTATATCAGATTATGAGACCTTTCAAACGAGATTTCAGGGGTTACCTATATATCCAAGTAGTGTTCCCCACGAAATAAGTAAGTTTGAATTTAGGTTTATATCCCGAAAAAAGTTTACTAAATGTATAAAAATCTACCGACACATCCACGGTGAGATCGTTTAACACATTTAAACTTTCCATTTCTTTAGCGTACTGTAACTGTCTACTGATGTACTATCATTTCCTCTTTTTACGCAAAACTCAAATTTTTGAATTTTATCATGTTTTTGACTTTTTCAAATGTTTTTGTATTTTCTAACAATATTACTCCCCCTAAAATGCAATATCATTTAAAGAAAATTTGACAACCAACACTGATAGCTTTGTCTCGCCATCCATTTTCTGCATCTCATGCTCTGTTTTGCAGAAAATATAACATACCCCCATGATTTACAACCCATTGATCTTAACTGTTTGAAAACCGTTTTTCAATCTGATGAAAGTAATCATGTTTGTTCAGCCGTGAGGGTTTCGGCATATTCAATCAACACTTCCCCTTACAACAAACTATTTTCCCATAATGATTTCAAAACACTTAAGTTTGTTTTAATCAGAATGGTTTTTCCGGAAAAATTAGTTTGTTTATCCAACACTTGTGGATTCGGGGTCATCTCATCACCTTGTTCTCTTTTAACCATTTTGAAAATTTAACATTATTAGGTCAAATACCACTATCACTTGTAGAAAATCAAGTACAACTTAATGTCCTTGATTAACCACTTGTAAGACGAAATATCACAGTTACCATCCTGTGAATTTCTCAAGAATGATGCCGATACCTGCTTCACACTTACCAACCTGGAAGCTCCGGCAAGTCAGGAATTCAACCAACAGATTTTGACACCCAAGCCTGACCAGCCTTAGGCGCATTTTGAGCTTTTCTCTTTTCTTCATAAAACTCTTTCACTCCTTTTTCCTTACCATCAACCATCTTGCTAAAAATATGTTTAACATTGCTATTAAACATTTTTCCAGCATCAACACCTTTTGATTTTAGGTTTGCGGCTCGTAATGGTGGAAAGTTCTCATCATTCATTAACGGAACTGTCTCTTCCTTTTTTACCTCAACTTGTGGCTCCTCTGATTTTGTGGAATCAGATTCATTGCCCGAACTTGGCTTGTCTGACTTGGATGAGCCAGATTCATTGCCAATAACTTTCTTTTTCTTCTTGTTTGTCCTCAGATTTGCATCTGAAGAATTCGATTTTCTTGGCTTTGCAGTCGAGTGAATCGATTCATCAGAACTTTTATTCGAACCAACTGGTGAACCCGAAGACAAAATCTTCTCCAAATACTCTCTTGCCTTCTTCCTCTTTTTCCTCAGTCTGTCTTTTTGCCCCTGCGAAAGCTTCACTTTCTGTTCTAGAACCTTCTGTTCTTTGGGCTTGACATTGACTGGTTTCTTTATCGTTCTCTGAGATTCAACCCTCGATCTTCCCATCGATCTCCTTGGGCAATCTCTAGCAATGTGACCTTTAATATTGCATTCAAAACATCTTCTCGTTTCAAATCTCCAACTTTGACAGTTAACAGCAATGTGTCCTCTCACACCACATGTGTAACACACTCTGTTATCGTACCATCTAATTCTCTCAGTCCAAACCTTCAGATCATAACATTGTTTGGCTTGGTGATAATCATTTCTCCTCTTCAATGTTGGATTTGTCTTTTGAGCACTGTGATCAAACCTGCACCACTTATTACCAACATTTTGTGAGTTTTCATTTTTAAATTTTTGTGATTTTTGATAATGATTGGATGATTTATCTGATGAGCTTTTATTTTCAATTTTAGAATTTTTCAAATTTTTATCTTTTTGTTTCTGTTCTGCATTCTTCTTAACAGGTTTTTGTTTAGAACATTCACCTGTTTCAGTAGATTGCAAAACAGTATTTTGAAAATTTTCTTGTAAATCTAAAAATAATTTTCTTTTCTTTTCTTTTTCATCATCAGATATTTCATCACAATCTTCAATTTTGACTTTGTCAAAATTTGTGACATTGTCACTTATTAGAACAGAATCGATCGGTTTTGGAGAAACATATGATGTAAAATTCACAAAACCTTTCAATTTCACTTCAAGCTCTTTGATTTTAATCCGAGCTTTTTTAGCTTCTTTTTCAAGCTGAATGATTTTAGCAAGATGAGAATTGATTTCAATTTGTTTTTCAAGATTATCTTTACCAAAAATATCTCTCTCATCTTCTAAAATCTTGATTTGATTTTGAAAAACTTTTTCAATTTTTAATTTTTCATTTTTAAACTCTTTTTCTTTTTCTTTCAAAACTTTGTTTTCCAATGTCAAACTGTCCACATCACTCAATAGTTTGACATTTTCAGTTTTCAGTTTTTCACAGTTTAAGCGCAACTCCAAAATATGTTCATCATCAGCTTTCTTGTCAACTCTCAAAGCTTTGTTTTCCAATGTCAAATTCTCCACATCTTTCAAGAATTTCACATTATCTGCTTCAGATTTTTCACATTTTTCACATTTTTCATTCATCTTTTCAGCATTGGCTTCTTTCTTTGTTTCCATCCTGTATGTTCCTGCACAAAAAATTTTAACAAAATCAAGAGGGTTTGCATATTCATCAATAAAACAACCTCTCTTAATATCATATTTCATGACATTTTTTGCAGCAAGACATACAGAAAATCTTTTTCTCATTTCGATGATCACTTCCAAATTTATCTTTTCTAAATCCTTCTTCATCTCATACATCAACTCTTCTTTTCTTTTTTCTTTATCAAACTTATGTAATCTAAGCTTATTGATGAATTCTCTAAATGAAAACTCTGAGAAATTTTCATTCCTTTTTAGTTCACTCAAAAATTCATCCAATTCTAGAGGTAATGCATCAGCAAATTTTGAAATTTTTTCAGCATTTGAAAACTTTATCTCATATCTATTTATCTTATCAATCAATTCATCAAAACGTCTATCCAACTGTTCCAAAGATTCATGTTTCATGCATAAGAAATTTTCGAATCTTTTAATCCAAACATCCTTCCTGTTCTTCTTATCAAACCAAGAATCAGAAATCCAAACGTTTAAATCTTTAAGATTCTCGTTTTCCTGTTCATCAAACATTTTAGCCATCTTGAATCACCTGGACAACAAACAAACACAATCATTTTAAAAATTTATTGATTAACAAAATAAAACTGGTACTCGAACTGATGATTATTTTGTGTAGACTGAAGATAGACACACTGTGCGGACAACTTTGACCCGAATCGAATAACCTTTGAACTCCAAACCTTACAAACTTTCAAGCAAATCGATGACTTTAATACGCAACTTGATCCCTCAAAATTAATAACCGACAACTTTTTAATATGACCAACAACTTTTTAACACAAGTTTACCCTATTGGACCTCAAATACCACCAAACTGACATCTATTAATTTTCAGACTCCTTTTAATTCATATCACATGCAGGTTTTTATTTTCAATTTTTCTGACAAATATTCACATGATAACACTATTCGATGATCAACACAATTATTTCAACCACTATCCTAGATAAGAACACATAAGCGAAGTCCACTGATGATGATGTCCTTATGAGCGATACCTCAAAATATATGACCATTTGAACCAAGACTCATCACATGCAAGCTGACACCATTGATCCTTTAAATGTTTTCACATGCAAACTCTGAATATGATAACAAATCACGTGATTATCAACTGACACACATTCAACCACAACTGTGTCACAAAAGCGAAACCCAAGGTGTCACTAAGAGCGGACCTCAACTGTCACTAAGAGCGGAATCTGCTTGTTCAGATAAGCGAAATTAACTGTTCACATAAGCGGACCTTACTGCTGATGTCATTTTTGAACGTGTACGAATAAGCGAACCCCCTAAAATCCTAAGTTCTAGGTTGATTTAAGATCTGAAAATTTCAAGGATTTGTTTATACATGATTACGAACACACTGTGTGAATTTAAAGCAATTTCGACCGAAAAATTTTTTGTTTTTCGAAAAAGAAAGATGTAGAAACAGAATAATCGGCTGAATTGTAGAAAACTCTTCTTCACTAGCTCTGATACCACTTGTAGGATCGAATTCGGACCTAAACGAGTCGCGTAGAAGAGTTTATCTTAGTTTGAACGGCGGAAACAGACAAACCGAGTACAATTCAGCAAGAATTCAATTTAATATGTCGATATTATTGATCTGGACAATGTTTACAACCTGTCGACACTTCGGCAGCACTTCGTGGCTCACCGGAAGACAACACCTCTAACTATGTGAATGATTCCGCTCCAATGACCTATATATACTACATGTGATTTCGCTTATACATACATGTCATAAAAGCGAAATCACACTTTGACACAAAAGCGAAATTACAAGTTGACTAAAGAGCGAAATCATCACTAGACATAAAAGCGAAATCAGACTATTATCACATGACCGAACTCAAATTTAACAATCTAAACCTTTTGTCTTTTATGTGATGATGTAATGATTACTTCATCATTATGATGTCATCATCAAAGATGATGACATCACCCTCATTCAGATCCGTACCAAGACTGAGACTCGATATAAGACGAAGTTGACAGATGAATGCACTAACAGAACCGCGTGAACTGATCTGAACCATTGATTTCATATACATTTGACAAGGGTAAGATTGTAACTTTATATAAATATTGAATTTAAATTATTGTCTTATTAATTTCAAAATCCTAAGATATTTAAATCATCAGTTACCAACTTTTTCGACAACTACAAAATCATAACTTATTTTTTATTTATTAAGGTAATCTTAACATATTTTATATTTATCAAGATTATCTTTCATAATCTTTTCAACAAACATCTATATCTTCATGATATTTGATCCACAATTTACGTCGATAAAGTTTTCAATTCCAGAAGTTTAAACTTCCGTCGTTCATCACGTCCCGTCATTCATAACGTCACCTCGTTCATCAACTTTTCAAAACCTGAAAATTATCTCGCCGGACATATTGATTTTTGCTGAGTAAGTCGACTGTGTCTTTGCTGCTAATTGACTTGGTAATTGTCGTCGACAGTCGTCTTTATTGTTTCCGTCGCCGTCAGCCACCGGACATCGAAAGTTAAGCCGGACTAAGATTCCGACGAATATTAATTGTATTAAGTAAATAGTTATTCAGTTTCTTTGTATGTTCCAATTACAACTTGAATATTGACTTAGAACTTGATTGTTTGTGTTTGTAATTAAATTGGTGTCGTTTGAGTACATTGAAACATATTTGAATTTTTCCGGCAGGTGGTACTGTATTTCATTCATGGCCGACCCAGAAATCGACAATCACAATTCTGACCAACACATTGGCGATAATGTCTTCGTTAGAACAATGGATCGTGCAGGTAGTTTAATTGTATGACCATTGATTTCCATAGATTTTAAGGAACATGTAATATTGTCATTGTTTTTGGTCATAGTAGCAAGATTAGAATTATAGTTTTAGTCTTTTTTTTGTTGAACTAGAGTTTTCAGTCATCTTTTTTATTGTGTATAACTCTTAGCTCCGTAGTACACATGTGTGCTGCTATGTTCTATACACTCCAACACGATAGTACACATGTGTATAATACACGGTATAGTACACATGTGACCCGCAGCTTTGTTGTTCTTGTTTTTTTTGAATGTGTGAAGTTTTATGCTCCAGGGCGAAAGTGAACAAACATAAACATAAAGAAAGTAACCCTGATGCTATTGACTCAACTTCACCATCACGTCGTTCCAATGTCAAAGTTACAGATTGTAAGGCATGTGTGAAGTTTGTTCGTATAAAAAACTCAGTTGAGTATGAAATCTATGATTTTGTTATAAAACTGATATCAAAAGATCTTATAAACAAAAAGTTAGCTACTTACGGGATTTACTCTCTTATTATTGGAAATAATCTTCTTTCCGGGTTTTAAATAAGAAAAATAATATAATTACACTTCTACCCTTTTAATTTTAATAAAACAATAAAATCTAACCTATTAATTACAATCATGCCACCCCTTTAAAATATCAAGATCATATTAATCAGTGGTCAAGATTTGTTCACGCAGTTCACTCTTGAGAGGTTGTTCACGCTGGAACCTTACCCTATATATATATATATATATATATATATATATATCGATGCATAATTAAACCTAA
Source organism: Helianthus tuberosus (assembly GCA_030545235.1). Classification (NCBI taxonomy): domain Eukaryota; kingdom Viridiplantae; phylum Streptophyta; class Magnoliopsida; order Asterales; family Asteraceae; genus Helianthus; species Helianthus tuberosus. Next base: position 193,182,519 of record CM060413.1, read on the forward strand.
AATATACTAACATATATAATTCTGGTTTGTATGTATTAAATGATACAATATTATATATATATATATATAAAGAAAATGTCTCAATGTTCGACGATTTTGATACAACATGCTTTGAATATTTGTTTGATTTTAACTATTCTGTGATATTAATACCTGGTAATGTTTTCAATTCAGATGTCGAATGAAGTAAATCAAGAAATTCACGCTAGTAACGATAACGAAAATCATTTGGATAAAAGTGCTATAGAAAATATAGTAGCCCAAGGGATAGCCGATGCCATACCTCTAATTATTGAAGCTATTAAAAATCCTATGAACGATAATACTATTATAGGGAGTAAGTGTACTCAGCACACCAAACCTAGCCACAATGTCAACGGAGACAATTTGTCAAAGCTCCATTTCCCAAACGAAAGAAGACCATCGCCTATGGTTGTTCTTATAAATAATTATTGTCCTGTAAGCCGATTGAATTCTCGGGCAATGAAGGAGCAATTACGGCATTACGCTTGTTAGAGAAAATTGAAGCTGTTTTGAAAATTAGTAAGTGTGCTGAAGAAGATAAAATAATGTATACTTCTAATGTTTTCAAAGATGAAACACTAGAATGGTGGAATACCATTCCTTAATCTAAAGGTAGTGACATGGTTTACGCCATGGAATGGAATTAATTTAAGGAAATAATTGAAAGAAAATTTTGTCCTCCTCATGAAAAGGAACAGGTAGCCAATAAGTTCCTAAATCATAAGGTGATTGGTGTAAATTGTCACCAATTTACTACCAAATTCTTTGAATATGCAAGGATAGTACCAGCCCTGGCTTCGCCAGAACCGGTATTAATTTCCTGTTTTATATGGGGTTTAGTTAGTGAAATCAAAGACATGGTCAATGCAGCTAGACCACAAACTATTGAAGAAGCCATTGAACTGGCTAATACATTGACCATTGGATTGATTCGCACATGAGAAGAGAACCGGAAAAAGGATTTAGCCCAAAAGATTACCCAAGAACTACGTTCTGGTAATCCCTACAGAAGGAAAGGAGCAGGCCCCTCATCTTCATCACCTTTATGTAGATTCTGTAGAAGAAGGCATGTGGGAAGATGTGCCAAGTACTGCAACTTCTGCAAGACACCTGGACATAAAAAAGAAGAGTGTAGAAGAAAAATTAACGCTAAGATATGCTTCAACTGTGGAGAGACATGCCATATTCGTCCATACAACCCAAAACTAGCCACATCACCTAACAACAAAGCAAAAGCAACTGAAGGACCCAAGAAGAATGCAAGAGCTTTATTTGACCGCACAAGAAGCAGAAATGATTCCCGATGTGATCACCATTACGTTTCTTGTTCATGACGTCTATGCTAAACTATTATTTGACTCTGGTGCAAACCAAAGTTTTATAAATACTACTTTCTATCAATTACTCAATCAACCCTTAACTAAACTTCACCAAGCCTGTATGGTAGAAACGACAAATGGAAATTCTATCAACATATGTGAAATACTTCAAAAAGGAAAGATAGAATTATCAGGACATAAGTTCACAGCCAATCTGCTACCAATGAATCTAGCTGGATTCGATGTTGTGTTAGGAATGGATTGGTTGGTAGCCAATCATACGCAAATATTATGTGATCAAAATTCCGTTGAGATTCATACGCCAACAGGAGAAAGGATCACAATCCAGGGAGACAAGCTGATAAAATCAACAAAATTCATCTTTGTGATGAAAGCTGCAAGCTACGCACGAAAAGGATGAATAGTATATATGATATCTATGATCATTAGTACTAAAGAAAAAGAATTGACAGAAATTCCCGTAATATTAGATTTTTCAGATATTTTCCCAGAAGAATTACCTGGACTATTGCCCCTGATCGTGAGGTTGAATTTAGAATTCACCTAATACCAGGAACTGCACCAATTGCCAAGGTACTCTATCGTTTAGCATAAACAGAGATGCTAGAACTGAAAAAGCAGCTGGACGAATTCTTAGAAAAAGGTTTCATACAACCTAGCTCATCGCCTTGGGGATCACCTGTGTTATTCGTCAAGAAGAAAGATGGATCAATGCATGTGTGTATCGACTATAGAGAATTGTATAAGGTCACAATAAAAAATCGGTATCCACTACCAAGGATTGATGATCTATTTGATCAACTTCAAGGAGCTCGATTCTTTTCAAAGATTGATTTGCGCTCAGGATATCATCAATTGAAAGTACAGGAAGAGGACATTCCTAAAACTGCTTTCAGAACTAGATATGGTCATTACGAGTTTACAGTCATGCCATTCGGGTTGACAAATGCTCCAGCTGCATTTATGGACATGATGAATAGAATATGTAAACCATATCTGCATAGACGATATACTTAGGTGTTGTTTGTTTTTGCAGACATAAACTGTCTGCAAGCTGATTTCATCTGTTTCCATGTCTGCAACTGAAGATGCGGTCTGAAGCTCTGCAAGCTGAAAATATCAGACTGTTTGTTTTTAGTGTCTGCATAAACTGAAAATCATCAACAAACATACAAGATCTTCAACTCCAATCCACACCCAACTGTACTTTAATTCCACGATTCACCTCACCAGTTGACAATCACACACCTACACCTCTACCCCCCTCTCTCGGTTTCTCAGTGACCCACACCCGAGCCGGCAGTTGGCGACGGTTCCTCCGGAAGTCCCCTCCGGCCACACACCCAGATGCAAGCAGAGAGAGAGAGAGAGAGAGTCTCGACGGAGAGAGAAGGGTTGCGAGAAGAGTGACCGGTGAGAGAAAGGGGAGGCCGACCACCTTCCCCATGGCAGCGTGGTGGCCGTCAGTCTGACGAAGCTTAATGTTGGCCGACAGCTCTGATTTCACTTGAGATTCTCCGATGATGATATTGAAGACGACTCAACATCACGACTCAAAGTCTCTCCGGTAAACTGCAACTCTCCTTCTCCATTTGAGGGAGAAGATGACCAGACGGTGGTGGTGGTCGGCCGGTACAAAGATCGAATGGGGGTGGTTTAGAGGGTGTGGATGTGTGGCGATCGGAGTTGGCTGGTACGTCGATGGAGTCCGGCGACTCGATCTGAGGGAGAAGAGGGGAATCGAGAGGTGGATGAGGTCTGTGTATAAGGTCTGCTCTTCATTTATGTTAGGGTTTTTGTTTTGGTTCTTTGTGAAGATGTTTTAAGCAAGGAATCATAGCTTAATTTTTAAGATGAAAAAAGGTGATTTCAGATCTGTTTAAAGAAAAAAAAAACAAACAGTCTTCAAGACCTTATTTCTGCCCGCCTGCAGACATAGGCTCTTTGCAGACCTTTTAAGCAAAAACAAACAACCCCTTATTTATTCCAAGAGCAAGGAAGAGCACGTAAAACATCTACATATACTTCTAACATTATTGAGAAAAGAAAAGCTTTATGCTAAATTCTCAAAATGTGAGTTCTGGTTACAAGAGGTACAATTTTCTTGGACATTTGATTAATCATGAAGGAATTCATGTTGATCCTTCAAAGATCGAGGCAATTACCAAATGGAAAGTCCTTAATTCACCAACGGAAGTAAGAAGTTTTCTTGGATTGGCAGGATACTATAGACGCTTTATTCAAGATTTTTCTAGAATAGCCATTCCATTAACCAAGTTAACCTGTAAATCAGTTAAGTTTGAATGGGGACCAAAGCAGGAAGAAGTTTTCAAGATCCTAAAACAAAGATTAACTAACGCACCAATAATTGCCTTACAAGAAGGAACTAAAGATTTTATAGTATATTGTGATGCATCAAAATCAGGATTTGGATGTGTGTTGATGCAACGCCTGAAAGGGATTGTTTACGCCTCTAGACAATTGAAAAAGCATGAAGAAAGCTACACAACGCATGATCTGGAATTAGGAGCGATAGTTTTCGCCCTTAAAATTTGGAGACATTACCTGTACGGTAGTAAGTTTACTATCTTTACAGATCATAAAAGTTTAAGATATATTTTTGGGCAAAAAAGAATTGAACATGAGACAAAGACGTTGGATGGAGATCTTTAGTGACTACGATTGTGATATCCAATATCATGTAGGTAAAGCTAATGTAGTAGCTGATGCTTTAAGTCGTAAGTATCATGAGAAACTGAAGCGGGTACGTGCTCTCAGATTAAATCTACAAATAGATTTAATGGGAAATTGAAAAGTATCCAGGAAACAACAATCAAGGATGATGCTGAAAGATTAAAAGGAATGATGAAGGAATTAGAAAAAGGAACATATGGAATCTGGAAATTCCATAAGAAAGGAATTTGGGCACCTATCCAAGGAAATCTACGAAACCAAATTCTAGAAGAAGCTCATAAATCCAAATATACGATTCATCCTGGAAGAAACAAGATGTATCAAGTCCTAAAGAAAAATTTCTGGTGGATAGGAATGAAAAAGGACATAGCAAGTTATGTTTCTAAGTGCTGAACTTGCTTACAAGTTAAAGTCGAACATCAGAAACCTTCAGATTTACTTCCGCAATTAGAGATACCAGTTTGGAAATGGGAACTAATAATAATGGATTTTATTACCAAACTACCCAAGACACAAAAAGGTAACGACACAATCTGGGTAATTGTGGATAGATTGACTAAATCTACACATTTCTTACCAATGAAAGAAACTTTCAATATGGAGCGATTAGCTAAACTGTATGTGGATGAAATAGTTTTATTACATGGAGTCCCTTTATCTATTGTATCCGATAAAGATAGTCGTTTTACTTCTCATTTTTAGGCAAGTTTTCAAAAAGCTATGGGAACCCGATTAAATTTAAGTACAGCTTATCACCCTCAAACAGATGGACAAAGTGAAAAGACAATTCCGACTTTGGAAGATACGCTCAGAGCCTGTGTGATAGACTTTGAAGGAAGTTGGGATGATCACTTACCATTAATAGAATTCTCTTATAACAATAGTTATCATACAAGCATTAATGCTGCTCCATTTGAATCACTTTATGGACGAAAGTGCCGAACTCCAGTATTTTGGGCAGAAATAGGAGAAAAATCAATTGTCAGGTCCTGAGATTGTACAAGAAACAACTGAAAAAATAATTCAAATCAAGGGAAGACTGAAAACAGCACGTGATCGTCAAAAGAACTATGCAGATAATAGGCGTAAACCCTTAGAATTTGAAGTTGGAGACAAAGTGCTACTAAAAGTTTCTCCTTGTAAAGGAGTAGTCCGATTCGGTAAGAAGGGAAAATTAAGCCCAAGTGTAACACTCGTTTAAATTTCTAATTTAAGTCTAATAAAAGATACTAAATTTTAGATATATAGTACCTTGGTTTATCATAAGTACAAAATAAAAGTTTCAAAGTAACACCTACTAGTCAACTACCGACTAGTTTAAACATTCATAACATGATTAGCAAATCATTTACATCAAAACATTATCTAGACGAAGTCATCCTAAAAGCATTGTTTAAACATAAACTAAGATAACGCGGAAGCTTGCAAAGTTGTGTTCGGTTCTTCAAAAACTTGCTCGATCGCCATCCGGATAGTTCCCTTTATTACCTAAGGTCAAAACCACTTAAAATGTTAGTTTTGACATTTATATAAAGTGTATAAACAAGTCCCAAGCATTGAAACATGCAGAAATAAAATAAAATAAAATAAAATTTTACCCTGTCGCGTGGCGCGACAGGCCCTCGCGTGGCGCGGGGGAGGTGGTTTTCCAGCAGGTCCAGTTTTGTGACCTGCACTTGCTGCCAGTTCCGGAAATTCAGATTTTCACCTTGAAATGATCATAACTTTTGACTCGTGAGTCCGTTTTAGGTGATTCTTTTTCCTATGCGTCTGTAAATTCAATACCGACGTAACTATAATGATTTCCATACCAAAAGTTTATTTTACGAACCGGACGTCAAGATTTCAGTATGTAATTATTCGACCCTTTTAGTTATCCTTATTTTGCAACCTTTGTAATAGTAAACATAAGGCGCTTGTTACCCAACTTCCGGGGCTTATTATCACCGGCACTTCATTACCAAACTTATGGCTTCATGCTCTTGTGATCGTTATCGCCATCGCTATCTATTTAAAACACTAACACTACAATGTACACCATTATTCGACCCGTTTGGCTCATCTACGGAATCCTCCATTATGGTAACTACCAAACGACTTCTAACCAATTCTTAACCTATTATTTCAAGTAATGAATATTGTCGCTTTAATCAACACAGTCTTTATGCTACAACACTACTATACATAATTTAACACAATTCACTTAATGTAACGAGTTAAGTTACATACCTTCAATGCACACCCTTCAAACGCAAGTCACCACCGGCTTGTCCGCTCGACACTCCAGTATCTTTTCCTATAGAGTTCAACCATAGCATGTTTAGAACCCCTTTTTAATCATATATCGCATAATTTTCCGAAACATCACAATTACGCGGTTTAACTTTAAATTTCAGTTTTAAGTCTTCTTTGAGACAATTGGACAAACACTTTAAGGGCAACAATTTACTTAATGTATTAACAAGTTTATAACTTGTCATGTAGCCCTTAAATTTCATCAATCAGACCATCTAACATAAATATAAATCTCTGAAATTCTGAAATCACTTCATACATGTCAAATTTCACTAGAACAACCCCCAATTCCCTAGGGTTTATCAAGTTTTACTCCACCCCCTAACCACATACAATGGTGTTTCATGAATTTTGCTAGAACTAAGTATGATTTCAACATGTATTTATCTAGCGTTTACTCCTAGACATTCCAATGTTCCTATTTCATCTATATATCACACATGCATCCACAAATTTCGAATTCCCTAAATTCATGAGAATTTCAAGTAGAGAATTTTTTTATCAAATTTACATACCTTATGATCTCCTTGCAATGGGGATCAGTAATCTATGCTCGATTTTCGTTTTGGACTTGATTTGATCCTTCAATTTGGAGATTTTAGCAAAAACTAGGGTTTTGGGGAGCTTGGGATCGCCCCCTGCTCTGATCGATTTCAGAAACACACAAACAAGTGTGTTTGAGTTTAATTTATTTTGTTTTATTAATATTAGTTTTCATTTAAACACTTTTGGCCCTTCAACTTTCATTCTTTATTTGTTTTAACTCTTTAGCTACTCACAACTCATTCTCTAACTAGGTTAATGTCATTCCTAGTTAGTTTATTTTTCTTATTTATTCACAACGTTATTGTATTATAAAAAAAATTGTATTTTCGGGGTGTTACAAGTCCACCCCCCTTAAAAGGGTTTCGTCCGCGAAACCAGAGTACATACCGAATAGTGTAGGGTAGAGACGTCGCATCTACTCTTCGGACTCCCATGTAGTATCCGAACCTTTCCTATGCTCCCATTTGATCTTAACTTGATCGATTTGTTTGTTTCGCAAGTGCTTAACCTTTCGGTCTAAAATCTCCAATGGCCTTACCGCATAGTTTAAGCTATCATCCACCTCGATATCGTCGAAATGGATATAAGCTGTTTCCTCCGCTAGACATTTCCGCAATTGTGACACATGAAACGTGCCATGTATGCCACTCAACTCTTCTGGTAGTTCAAGGCGATAAGCTACCTTGCCAGCTCGTTCGATGATTTTAAATGGCCCGATAAACCTCGTGCTTAGTTTCCCCCTTTTTCTGAATCTGATAACGCCCTTCCATGGGGAAACCTTTAACATAACCATGTCGCCTATCTGAAATTCAATCGGTCTTCGTCTTTTATCGGCATAAGACTTTTGCCTATCTTGGGCTGCTTTCAAATGGGCTCGTACCACTTCAATTTTCTCATTAGTGGCCTGAATTATGTCTTTATGTGCCAACTCACGCGGACCCACTTCACCCTAACACACCGGGGTTCTGCATTTTCTACCATATAGCATCTCGTAAGGTGCCATGCCGATACTCGAATGGTAACTATTGTTATACACACCGGGGTTCTGCATTTTCTACCATATAGCATCTCGTAAGGTAGATAAACATCCCAACTTCCACCGAAGTCGATGATACATGCCCGTAACATATCCTCTAGCGTCTGTATTGTTCTTTCACTCTACCCATCCGTCTGAGGATGGTAGGCGGTGCTAATGAAGAGTTTCATTCCCATTTGTTCTTGAAAATCTCGCCAAAAATTTGAAGTAAACCGGGTATCTCTATCCGACACAATGGATACCGGTACTCCATGACGCGTCACTATTTCGTTTGTGTATACCTCTGACATCTTTTCCGAAGTATACGTTTCGCGTATAGGAATAAAATGTGCACTCTTCGTCAATCTATCCACAATCACCCATATAGCATCGAATCCCTGAATTGTTTTAGGTAGTTTGGTTAATAGCTCCATAGTAATATGTTCCCATTTCCAAACCGGGATCTCCAAAGGTTGCAGTTTTCCATATGGTTTCTGATGCTCTGCCTTGACTTGTAAGCAAGTCAAGCACTTCTCTACGTATTTTACCACATCCCTCTTCATTCCGGACCACCAATAGTTTTGTTTCAGATCATAGTACATCTTGGTCGCACCCGGATGAATAGAATATCGGGATTTATGAGCTTCATCAAGTAGAAGCGTCTTCACTCCACAAGAATTTGGAACCCATATTCTTCCGGATCGAGTCTTCAACCCGTTCCTTCCATCCGACAAATCTTTTAACTGGCTGATTATTCTTTCCTTCTTCCAATTCTCCTCTTTCACTGCTTCTACTTGCGCTTCCCGGATACGTTCAAGTATACCCGAGGTCACCACAAGCTGCATCGACCTTACTCGTATTGGGACATAGTCCGCTTTTCTGCTCAGAGCATCCGCCACCACATTTGCCTTTCCGGGATGAGAGTGTATTTCACAGTCGAAATCCTTCACCGTTTCTAACCATCGCCTCTGCCACATATTTAACTCCTTTTGATCGAAGAAGTATTTTAAGCTCTTGTGATCAGTGAATATGGTGCACTTTACCCCATATAAATAGTGCCTTCATATTTTGACACGGCCTCTATCTTTGAAGGATCTACCAATATTCCATCGGCGCTTATGATGTGGCCGAGGAATTGCACCTCTCACAACCAGAAAGCGCATTTCGAGAATTTCGCATACAACTTTTCTCGTCTGAGTGTCTCTAGCACCTCTTGTAAGTGGTGTGCATGTTCTGCTTCATTCTTCGAGTATACCAGAATATCGTCAATAAACACGATTACCGATTTATCCAACATCGGCTTGCAAACCCGGTTCATAAGGTCCATGAAAGCCGCGGGTGCATTCGTCAGCCCAAATGACATCACGAGGAACTCGTAATGTCCGTATCTGTCGCAACCCCCGATCCCTGATTCCCGGGAATGGGCGGACGCGATCTCAGAGTTTCGGTGGTATCAGGTTATTTAGTCTTGCAGCGGAATTTACATCAGGACCGTAGTTAGGAAATGTTTATCAGAGGAAAACCACCATATTTGATATTAATAATAACATGGGCAAAACCCAAGTTTCTTATTACAATTCATTTATAGGGACAGACCCTATTTTATTGAATTTAAAACATCGTTTATTAGGTAACTTTTATAGCCACATTTTCCCAAGCCTTCAGTGCTCTCCAGCTGGCTTTCATTAATTGGCTGTTCACATTGTGTTACCTGTAACGCGTTTTAAAAACATTTGTCAGTCGGAAATACTGGTGAGTGAATCCCAGTTTAATCAAGAAACATTTTATCAATTAAAACAGTATTGAGAGCGATCACATTGTTTATTTCTACACAATTACTCATTCAGTATTTGCCACTCGACCGGATCTATGGCTATGGTCAAATTACCCATTGGCTAACTCGTCGTCCAATGGTAATGCATTGTCATTCCGACATACTACTACTCCTCGTAGTAAATTTTGTATACAAAACCCCATAATACCGGCAGTAATTGAAGAACTACAAAGACTCAATCACCGCTTAATCACATTGTAAAACATTTAAGGTTTTGTAAAACATTCCAAAAACATTAACAAAAGGAGGATAAACTCACATTGCTGTCTTAGGCTTTTCGTAAGGGTTTCCTGGATATAATCTATAATTTATACAAATGTACATTGGTTAGTATCATAACCCTTTGAAAATATTAATAATACCCTCCCCGAGACGGCATTCCAACAACTACGTCGGGTAGAACCACGACAGTTGTTACGGAACCCTAAATCAATCGGGCAGCGTAACTATTATGAAACTGGGGTTATAATACTTACAACGGAGTAGAACCTCGCTAATTAGAGGTATAGTACCCGACTATAATGCTTAATACTTTCAGAATTCGAGATTGAGAAGTGTGAATGAGCGACGGAAATTGTAATCTGATGCTATCTATTTATATTGCTGGATTCTGGTCCTGTCGCGGCTCGCGTAAAACATAGACAAGGTTTACGCGGCCCACGTCAAACCTGGTCAACAGCATAGCTTAGCCCGATCACCAAGTAGACTCGACACGATGTCGACACGTGTCAGCACCGGATGTCTCCGCGTTTCATGATCTGTCGCGGCCCGCGTCAACTACACATACACTCTTACGCGGCCCGCTTCAACTAAAGAAGTCAGCGAAGTCAATTCCAGCATTGATACCGCCCGCGTAAGATGTTGGGGTGGGTCTACGCGGCCCGCCTCAGCCCTATATTTCTTATTTTTAATTTATTTTATATGTTATAATCTATTTAGGGCTCGGTTTTCACATACGGGTGTAATATAAAACATACTGAGACATTTTATAATATATTAGAGTGTCGGAAATATTATAAGGGTGTCGGTTTTACAGAGGGTTGTTACATTCTCCCCACCTTGTTTTAGAGCTCGTCCTCGAGATCTACTGAAATAAGTGCGGATATTTTCTTTTCATTTCTGACTCGAGCTCCCATGTATACTCAGGTCCTCTTTTGGAGTCCTACTTCACTTTGACTAGAACTAGTCTCTTATGTTTGAGGTTCTTGACTTTCCTGTCTTCAATTTGTAGAGGCCTTTCTACAAACTTGAGTTGTTCATTTACCTCTATATCTTTAAGAGATACTATCATTGATTCATCAGCTAAACACCTTTTGAGATTAGATACATGAAACACATCATGTATTCCTGCCATTTCCTCTGGCAGTTGTAGCTGATAGGCTACTGGTCCTATTCTTCTAATAATCTCAAAAGGTCCAACATACCTGGGACTTAGCTTTCCCCATTTGATGAATCTTACCACTCCTTTCCAAGGAGAGACTTTCAACAACACTTTATCTCCTACTTGAAATTCCAATGGCTTGCGTCGGTTATTAGCATAACTCTTTTGTCTATCACGTGCTGCTTTCAGTCGTTCCTTGACTTGAATAATCTTGTCGGTTGTTTCTTGTACAATCTCAGGTCCTGATAGTTGCTGTTCCCCAATTTCTGCCCAACAAACTGGGGTTCGACACTTTCGTCCATAAAGTGCTTCGAATGGTGCAGCATTGATACTTGTGTGATATCTATTATTATAAGAAAATTCTATTAAAGGTAAGTGATCATCCCAATTACCTCCAAAGTCAATTACACAAGCTCTAAGCATGTCTTCCATTGTCTTAATTGTCCTTTCACTTTGTCCATCTGTTTGTGGATGATAAGCTGTACTTAGCTTTAACTTGGTTCCCATTGCCTTTTGGAAACTTGACCAAAAATGAGATGTAAAGCGACTATCCCTATCAGAAACAATTGATAAAGGAATACCATGTAAAGAAACAATTTCATTTACATACAATTTAGATAATTGTTCCATACTAATTGTTTCCTTCATTGGTAGAAAATGAGCTGACTTAGTTAGTCTATCTACAATCACCCAGATTGTATCATTTCCTTTTCTTGTTTTGGGTAATTTAGTAACAAAATCCATTGTTATCAATTCCCATTTCCAAACTGGCATTTCTAATTGCTGTAACAAACCTAAGGGTTTCTGATGTTCAGCTTTAACTTGTGAACAGGTCAAACATTTAGAAACATAAACTGCTATGTCCTTTTTCATTCCTATCCACCAGAAATTTTTCCTTAAATCCTGGTACATTTTATCACTTCCTGGATGCATCGTATACTTAGATTTATGGGCTTCTTCTAATATACGATTACGTAAATTTCCTAATTTAGGTATCCACATTCTCTTTCCATGGAATCTCCATATTCCATCTGTTCCTTGTTCTAATTCTTTTAGCATACCTTTTAATTTTTCAGTATCTTCCTTGATTACTGATTCTTGTGCTTCTCTTATCTGATCATTTAAATCTACTTGCCAGTTTAATTTAAGAGAACGTACCCTCTTTCTCTTTTCGTGATATTTTCGACTTAAAGCATCTGCCACTATATTGGCTTTTCCTTCATGATACTGGATATCACAATCATAATCACTAAGAAATTCCATCCAACGTCTTTGTCTCATAATCAACTCTTTCTGCCCGAAAACATACTTTAAACTTTTGTGATCAGTAAATATGGTAAACTTACTACCATAAAGGTAATGTCTCCAAATCTTAGGAGCAAAAATTATAGCTCCTAATTCTAAATCATGGGTTGAATAATTCGCTTCATGATTCTTAAGTTTTCTAGATGCATAAGCTATAACCTTCTGACGTTGCATCAATACACATCCATAACCTAATCTAGAAGCATCACAATAAACTACGAAATCTTCAGTTCCTTCTGGTAATGCTAGTATGGGTGTATGGGTTAATCTTTGCTTAAGGATTCTAAAGGCTTCTTCTTGTTTTAGTCCCCATTCAAACTTAACAGATTTACAAGTTAACTTAGTTAAGGGAATGGCTATTCTAGAGAAATCTTTAATAAATCTTCTATAATAACCGGCCAATCCTAAGAAACTTCTAACCTCGGTTGGTGATTCAGGGGTTTTCCATTTAGTAATTGCCTCGATTTTGGTTGGGTCTACATGAATTCCTTCACGATTAACTAGGTGTCCAAGGAATTGTACCTGTTCTAACCAGAATTCTCACTTTGAAAATTTAGCATAAAGCTTTTCCTTTCTTAACAAACTTAAAAGTGCGTGCAAATGTCTTGCATGATCCTCTTTATTCTTAGAATAAATTAGAATATCATCTATGAATACAATTATGAATTTATCCAAATATGGCTTACATATTCGGTTCATCATGTCCATAAATGCAGCTGGGGCATTGGTTAAACCAATTGGCATGACAGTAAATTCATAATGACCATACCTTGTTCTAAATACAGTTTTAGGGATATCCTCTTCCTGTACCTTTAATTGATGATATCCTGACCTTAAATCAATCTTAGAGAAAAATCGAGCTCCTTGCAGTTGATCAAACAGATCATCGATTCTTGGCAATGGATACCGATTCTTAATCGTGACCTTGTTTAATTCACGGTAATCAATGCACATACGCATTGATCCGTCCTTCTTTTTAACGAACAATATCGGCGCTCCCCATGACGATGAACTTGGTTGTATAAATCCTTTTTCCAACAATTCATCTAATTGTTTCTTCAATTCTTGCATTTCTGCAGGTGCCAAACGGTAAGGTGCTTTGGCAATCGGTGATGTTCCTGGTATTAAATGGATTCTGAATTCAACTTCTCTATCCGGAGGTAGTCCTGGTAATTCTTCTGGAAAGACATCTGAAACTGAGATACTACGGAAATATCTTTTAGTTTTTTCCTTTAGTGTTAGTGATTATAGAAATCAAATACACTATAGAACCTTTTCTTATACAACTTGCAGTTTTCATCACAGAGATGAATTTAGTAGACCTAAAAGGTTTATCTCCTTTAATTGTGATCTTTTTACCTTTTGGTGAATTTACTTGAATTAACTTTTGATCACATAAAATATTGGCTTTATTGGCTATTAACCAATCCATTCCTAAAACAACATCAAATCCTACCAGATTCATGGGGTAAAGGTTTGCAATAAATTTCTGATTTAAAATTTCTATTCTTGCTCCCTGCAAGATTTCAGAAATCCTAATGGTTTCTCCATTTGCTGTCTCTACTAAGCATTCATGTGGTAGTTTAGTTAATGATTGATTTAGAAATTTGCAAAACGATGTATTAATAAAACTTTGGTTTGCACCAGAGTCAAATTATACTTTAGCAAAAACATCATTAACTAAAAACGTACCAGCTATGACATCTGGAATCATTTTGGCTTCTTCTGCAGTCAGAACAAATGCTCTAGCATTTTTAGTATTCTTGTTGTCTGGAGCTGGAGCTAATTTTGGGCAATTCAGCTTGATATGACCTTGTTCTCTGCAATTGTAACATACCCTGCTGTTAGCTTTCTTCCTGCAGTTTTCTTCCTTGTGTCCCGACATTTTGCAAAAGTTACAGTAGATGGAGCATCTCCCTGAATCCTTTCTTTTGCAATACCTACAGTTGGGCGCAGAGGCAGAACCTATATTTTTCCCACGGTTAGAATTTCCAGAACGAAATTCTTGAGTCAATTTCTGAGTTAGGTTTCTATTTTGATCCTCTTCTCGGGTACGGACTAACTCATCAGTCAAGGTATTGGCTAGTTCTACAGCTTCTTCTATGGTTTGAGGTCTAGCTGCCTTGACTACGTGTCTTATCTCTCCAATTAATCCCCAAATATAACGGGAGATTAACACTGGTTCTGGTGAAGCAAGATTTGGCTCTAACCTAGCATATTCAAAGAATACTTTAGTATATCCCTTACTATCCACACCAGTCATCTTAAGGTTTAAGAATTTGTTTGCTATCTGTTCTTTTTCATTGGGTGGGCAGAATTTCCTTTCTTCCTTGTCCTTAAACTCTTCCCATTCCATATTATAGGTTCTATCACTTCCTTTTGTTTGGAGGATAGTGTTCCACCATTCTAGTGCTGCATTCTTAAACAGATTAGAAGCAAATAGTATCTTATCTTCTTCAGCACACTTGCTTATCCTTAAGACTGCCTCAGTCTTTTCTATCCAACGTAAGGTTGCAATGGCCCCTTCATTGCCCGAGAATTCCATTGGTTTACAAGACCAGAATTCTTTATAAGAACAACCATAAGGCATGGTTCTTCTTCTTTTGGGAATAGGCAATTGAAGTACTGGTCCATTGTTTACACTGTTTTCTGGTTCAACAGATCGCTTACTGCTATGTTTACTTTTATTATCAGCATCTTTAACAGTTTGGAGAATAAATGGCATTGCATCTATAATTCCCTGTGCTACTATGTGTTGGATAGCACTATTATCCACTTGGTTTCCATTGTTATTGATACTCGGATTATCATTAACCACGTTAATGTTACTCTGGTTATCGTTATTCAGATTTCCTTGATTTTCTTCATCGGCCATCTGAATTTTAAACATTTATCCCATATTAATATCACAATTAATATTTTAATATAGTTAATCACATAACACACAATCTAGCCAAAAACGTAGATCATTGCTTTCATATACTTATGCTTCTATTACACACTAGTATAGAAATAAAGATTACAATATCAACAGAAATAAAATAGTAATATGCATCCGTACACACATATTTTATTTTATTTTATTATATTATTACTACTGCTTCCTCCATTCTAACATTCACGGATATGGATTCATCCAAAAATCCATATTGCGCTCATCGTATTTCCATACGAGACGCTCTCCAACCTGGCGCATCCTCTCACTGCTTTCTAAAATTTCCTCCCCAAAAGTCCTAAGTTCTTGGACGTTTTCTGCACTCATTGGGGGTGCAGGTTCTAGGACTGGGTTTGGAATCTGGGGTGCGGGTTCCTGATATGGAGGTAAAAGTGCCTGAAATTGGTAAGGATCTTCCAAGATTCCCCTAATGTAGTTATCATGGTAATAGGGATCTAAAGGGTCCATACCTGAATAAGCTTTTATAGGTGTGTCTTCAGGAATAGAGTAACGTTGCACATAGTCCCTATTCTCGTCCCACCATGGGTCGTAATTTGGGTCTAGGGGATTTGGTGCAGGTACCCTAGGAATTTCGTCAGGGTTAAAGTCATTCATCTCCACTTGAGTTTCCTGGTTTTCTATTTCCATGAGTTGTTCTGGGTTTTGTGGTTGTGGGGCTACTAGTTGTTCCAGACTTGGGTCGGCAGCAGTTGTAGCTAGGATATGGAAATTAGCTAGACTTCTTGTCACACCCCAACCGATGGCAGAATCATCGGGGCGCGGCACTAGGCGAATCAGATTGCTCAAGAGGATCCATAACAACTATATTGCGATAATATTTAATACATTCGTTATCCCATACTAACAAATAATACAACCACATAAGTTATCACAGATTTCTTGTCCTCTCGAACAATGCAAATCCGACAACCTAGATTTTGTTGAGATTCTAGACTTCCTAGCTTGATTCGATATAGTCTGTGATCTAACCTGCAACATACGTTAAAATATTTTTCAATACAAAAGTATTGGCGAGTATATAGGTTTGATATGTATAGCGTAATAGATAAAAAGTGTAGCGAATTTCCACATGCATAAACGTAACACACGACATATATACTCACAAAGCTGATACTACCAACTAAGTCCTCGATGCTCGAATATGCGATGGCAAACTAGACCCCGTCGGGCGCAATAGTACTATACTAGTCATGGTGGGACGTCGCGAGTATAAGCCCTGGCACATATGCAACTAGCATCACGTATATCTATGCATAACAGTTATTCGCAAGTGATAATTCGATTGATTGAATAATTCGTTTGATAAGTTCGATTTGCTAGAAACGTATGCTACACCCAAAATTCGATTTAAAAAAGGGGTTCAAGTATACTCACAGTGCGTAATCGACAAGTAAACACAACTTGAATTGGATCGTTTGAGAGTACGTCGGAGTTATCCTGGTTACAGATCGTTAAGCGATGAATAGCGCGTAAATGGCGGCGAGAGAACCAAAACTGATTCGGACATAGATGCTTGGCCCGTTCGGTCGGCTGGACATGTTGTCGGGTCGGTTAACATGCTAGCCGATCGGTTGGCATGCTGTCCGATCGGTTGGCATGCTAGCCGGTCGGTTTGCATGTTGGCCGATCGGTTGGCATGCTAGCCGATCAGTTTGCGTGCTAGCCGATCGGTTGGCATGTTGTCCGGTCGGTTAACATGCTAGCCGATCGGTTGGTATGCTAGCCGATCGGTTTGCATGCTGTCCGATCGGTTGGCATGCTAGCCGATCGGTTTGCATGTTGGCCGATCGGTTGGCATGCTGTCCGATCGGTTGGCATGCTAGCCGATCGGTTTGCATGCTAGCCGATCGGTTGGCATGTTGTCCGGTCGGTTAACATGCTAGCCGATCGGTTGGCATGCTAGCCGATCGGTTGGCATGTTGTCCGATCGGTTACCATCTTGTCCGTTCGGTTGGTTAAGTCTTGTTTCCTGTCCGATCGGACAGCAGTCCGATCGGACGGCAATTCGTTTCCATCGTCCTGATCGTGTCACACTTGTTGGGTTTTGGAAAGATTTCAGATGATTTGACTGAGATGGGGTGTCCTTGCGTTAAACTACCGAAACCCCATCAAATCCGACCCGTTCTAACGGCCGGGAACCACCCCGTTCCATCAGATCTGGCCGTCCTTGATGGTCTTTCCCGTGTTTAACCCGAAAACACTCATACTTTGGTTAGAAAACGTAGATTTAGACTAGATTTATGTAAAAACGTATGGGAACCACTCAGATCTGGGTCGTTCTTGCATGGGGTGACATCACTCTTGAAATTCGTAAGAACTTCATGGTGACAACACCCTAGAATGCCCAAATCCAGAGATTCCACGGTTAAAAGTGAAGATTTAATCGGATAGAAAGGTGTAGGATTGGTTATAGATCAAGGGAGTACAAGGTTTGATTTGAAAACTTACAAGAATTGCGAGAAATCGAGAGATAAAGGGGTTGGAACGTCTGGTCGAACAGCAACAGTAACAGCATGTGTGCTTGATGTGACAATGGGGTATTTATAGGCAAAGAGGGAAGGAAAGAATGTGCAGGTCTGTCCGATCGGATGGCTGTCCGATCGGCTGGCCTTGTCCGATCGGCTGGCCTAGCCGTTCGGCTGGCCTGTCCGATCGGTTGGCCCAGCCGTTCGGCCGGCCCATTCGTACGGAAACCTTTCGACTCTCGTTTTAGGTGCGTTGCGATAGTTTGAGCCACATTTCCTTATATTTATATTAGTATATATTAGAATTTATCACCAAAGGGTCGTATATACGTATTCATATCCCATAGTTTCGATATAACGAACGGTTTTCGATTCGAGTATGCGATTATTATCGACGTTTCACGGCCATCAAGGAGGGTAGTATAGGTCCTGTCTCGATGTCATCGTGAACATTATTGTGTGTTGTGCCACAATGACTGACGGGGTACCATTCACTCGTATTGTCATCGTCGTCACGACGACTGGAGCCATAGCATTCTCCTGAGAGTCCTTGTTAGCGTTAATTATATGCGTTACGACACATCACGGCCACCGAGGAGGGTAGAATAGGTCCTCACTCTGTGCCCTCGTGAATGTTAGTGTGATAATAGTGTATAGTATAGCAATATTGTTTTTTTTCGAAAATATGCGATTATTCTTCGAATAGCGATATATACGATATAGTCACATTATGATCCGAATCTCTGGTGCTAGGCGTAACGAGTATATCGAGTAGTAACAACGCACGAAAGTGCGGGTTGTTACAGTCTCCCCTACTTTAGGAAATTTCGTCCCGAAATTAATCCAATAGGTAGGCTTCTGAGAGTTGATCTTGTATGAGTTGCGATACAGTGAGTGATTTGACCGGGAGTTGACGAACAAGAGTGCTTCGAATAAGAGAGTTCGATTGCGATAGCGAACAGACGACGTAACGACAAAGGTAATATCCCACGAATTGGCATTCCAAAGTATCTCGTGTTGCGAAGAATTCGTTAGTTCGATGCGATTGAAACTTTAAAGAGCTTGAAAAGGTTTCTCATGACGTAGACTAACTGAGTCGGTCGTTAACCAACGTTACAAGAGGCGTTCGTTTTAGATATTCAAAGGAATTTAGGATGGAAATCTTGAAAATTTTCCTTTTTAACATAAGGTCAACCAAGTCGATGTTAACCAATGTTGCAAGGAAGTTTAGGTTTTAAACATTTTAAGGAATTCGGAGATGAAAACTGAGGTTACAAAAACTCTCCTATGGCATGGGTTCGAGTTGAACTCGATGTCGAACCAATGTCTTAAGAAGGATTCCGCTTTGATGTTGTAAAAGCTTTTAAGGAAAACTGGACTTATGAAACTTTTCTTGGACATGGAGTTAAGCTGATTCGATGTTATCTCCCCGTCGTGAGAAAATTCCACTTGTCCACCGGTTTTTAAATCAAAATTTTATAAAAATAAGTTTTAATAGTGCAAAAAGGTAGTTAATCACCGAGCCCCACTTGGCACTTCCCCACGAAAGTTTGTTAATATGTTTAAAACACTTATATATAGGAAGTACCAGCGGCGTATCCACCATGTTTTACCCATATTACCTCCATTTCGTGAGGCGGTGTCAGGTGTGCCGATATGACACAGATAGGATTTGCGCTTACTCAGCCCAATTGATAGGAAGTCGGATCGAGTATAAGGTAGAATCGAATAGTTTAATTCGGCGAGTTGATTTGCGAACGTAGCCACAATAGCGTGCGCGAGTAGCCTGATGACATAAAACATTTATGTGTCGTGTCTGGGTAGGCGTCGAACGGTAGACGATAAGCGATTAGCGCGATGTCGATTAGATTTCGCATTGAACCCGCATGGCACGTTTCCACGAGAGGTTGCTAACATGGTGAAAACACCACGTTTAACCAGGTTAGTTTTGCCTCGTGAAGCGGTGTCATGTGTACTAGTGCCACACAAACTGCAATGAACACCAAGCGAACGATAAGCGGTACACGATACGCGGATAAACGGTAGACTGTATACGATAGGCGATAAGCGATTAGAGGATTAAGCGAATAACACAACACCAACAATGACGGCGATGATAAACGAGTTACGATGAGCGGCAGTTGTTGCGTTGTAAGCGATGGAGGTATACGCGATTTATGCGGTTTGATTCGATTGATTTACATCACAGAGGTTAACTGACGTCAGACCCCACATGGCCTTTTTCCACGAAAGCCCGCCGATATGACTAAAACACCTTGCTTTAATCATATGAGCTTCATCTCGTGAAGCGAGGTCATGTGTGCTAGCCTAACACAAACACCACAGATAACGGTAGGCGACAGCGATAGATTGATACACAGCAAGCGATATAGGTTCACATAATAAGCGATAGAGATTGCGAGATACACATGACAAGCGATTGCGATCAGTCGAGTTTTGTTTCGAATAAGCTTAACATTACGTTGCGTCACATCACGGCTATTGAGGAGGGTAGAATAGGTCCTCACTCAACCATACCGTGAGCGTTTATGTACTTGATGAGATTCGTTGCAACAGACTTACGACCAGTCTTGCGTCGATGCAATTGCCCTGCGAGGTAGACTCCCCAGAGTCCATCGATGAGGCGATTGCACTACGTTTGCAGACTTACGACAAGTCTCGTGATGATACGGTTTGTTACGCCTTGCGATTGAGTGTAGTGTGTTGAAAATAATCACAATAGTATAATAGGTCTAATAACGTTCAACTCCACGTGGCACTTTCTTCACGGAACTTCGGTAGTATGATAAAACACACCTTGCTTGACCCCTACTACTTTCATCCCGTGATTTGGTGTAACCTTTTGTCAAAACGCTTATGGCACCTTAGAATTTACTACGATCTCCGTGCACTGACCCAAGTAATCCCGTGTGCACCCGTGATTAATCGTTCCTTGCACATTTATCGTACCTCGTTCTAAGAGTGTAGTGAGGGTAAAACACATTATTTCGTGATATAGTATATAGTATGTGTGTGAATCTAGTCTAAGTGCGACGACTAGAGTGTGATAGAGAGAACGTAAACGAGAGTTAATGTTACGTATAGTGGCAACATCGAGTAATGGAGTAGATTCAAAACTTTAGAAATGAACGTCGAAAATTGTATCGTTACAACTTTATCCTACGCTTGGTAGATGTTTGATACTGAAGACTTTTGCTGGAGCTGTTGTTGTTGTACTCAAGTTCGCGGTTCGATGCGGCAGTTGCGGGTGAAGTGACCGTAACGGTTGCAGTTATTGCAATAGCGACAGTCAGCCCCAACTGGATGATGATAGGTGCATGAGTAACACTGGGGTTGAGCTCCAGTGTAAGCTCGTTTTGGAATTACCGGAACTGTTCGAAGAGGTTCCGGTTGCAGAAGTTCGGTTGTTGATGAGCTTGGACTTGAAATCTTTCGTTTGCGGCTGGGTTTATCGGTGTCTTGCGAAGAGATGTCGTCGTTGGAGGATTCGTCTGAGGGCTCACTTGCAGAGTCTTTGGCTGATTTGTCGGAAGATCTGTCGGCAGATTTGTCAGAAGAATCGGCAGCAGATTCGTCCGAAGAATCGTTAGCAGATTCGTCCGAAGAATCGTTAGCAGATTCGTTAGAAGAATCGTTAGCAGATTCGTTAGAAGAATCGTTGCTAGGATCCTCTGAGGAATTAATGTCGATCGCCTGATAAGCTTGCTTGACAGGATTCTTGGAGAAAAGCCCTTCCGTGAGTCGTTTGTTGTTGATTTCTGCGGCTAAGCGGCACCCACACACTCAGGCAAGCCGCGAATATACTTCGAAATAGCTTTTTCTGAAGTGTTGACTTGACTTGGGCAAATTATGCTAAGCTGTTTGAACCTTGCGGTGTAGCCAGCGTTGTCACCTTTGTTTTGCTTGATTTCCCAAAATTCGTTTTCAAGTTCCTGGATTTCGTGAGGGGGACAGTATTCTTTCTTCATGAGCTCTTTCAGCTCATCCCAAGGGAGAGCGTAAGCTGTGGAGATCCCACGTTTGTTACGTTCGGTGGTCCACCAGTTGAGTGCTCGTGATTGAAATACTCCGGTAGCACAAGTAGTACGGAAACTATCGGGACACCCACTTTGACGAAGGGTAACGTCGATAGAATTGAACCACTGGAGTAGTTGAGATACACCTCCTTCACCCGTTAACTCCATCGGGTCACATGCTTTGAAGTGTTTGTAGAGAAAAGTAGATTGCGGTGCTTCCGTCTTGGAGTCTTCCGAGGCTCGAGAGTTGCTGAGAGAGTGCACTCGAGCGGCAATTTGAGGAATAAGCTTACCCACTTCCTTAGTCACAAGTGATGCAATCCTCTTATTGGCGCTTCGTTTGGCTCTTCTCCTAGCTACTCGTCTCGAGGTAGAGTTGTTGGAAGGCATCTAGACAGGAAGAGACTTGGAATAAGATTCGATCATAATGATTTTTGAGTTTTGCGATGAGATCGAGCGCGCTCAAAACTTGGTGCGATAGTATGCTAGTAATGCGAACCACATAGGAGCCATATAGGAAACACGAATTTCCTAAGTTCTCACACAATGACTTGTTTGTTTATACGTATATATATATATATTTATATAATTGTAATTTGTAATCATACATATACAAGGCGATTTAGAATATGCGAGGACGCGTTGAGGTGAGAAAACGATAGCGAAGGCGATAGATTATGCATTAGTTTTGTTGCGAACATTCGGGTTTCGTTTTAGATTGCGATGGCTGTTCGAATTTGTGCGTTTATAAAGTAGGGAGTGAAAATCGTTAAATCGAGAAATTGATAAAGCGTAAAGTTTCAAAACGTAAATAAGTTCCAACCATTTGTAAGATCGGCGGGTCGTATGATAGAGTGCCTTGGGTGTTTAGGCGTCGACTGCCCAAGGTGAACCAACTACATCTGACAAGTTCGTGCACACGCGTTAACCTAGAAGACTTCATGCTTCCACTGGGATGCAGCTCATGGCACTTGTCTTCCTAGTCATCGCGTGGCTCGAGTTATCGTGATAGTCGAGTCCTTGGTGAGAGCTTTTGTAAACCAGTTTATAGAGAGTGAAACGGCTTATTAAGGTACGGGTTTCACCCCTGACTTAACAACTCTGTTCCCAGTTGTGGTTATGCTCTTTGAATAAATTCGTGAGTTCCACTTAGATTTCGAAATGGAGACTTTCGTCGAGATATGGATGTCACTCCTAACTCGTTGAAAGGTTCTCGTGCTTGAAAATGCGCTGAGTGAGCGATCTCATCGAGAGTTCTTGGTTTTCACACCTGGTCTCGACTGGATCACTCAGTTTCGTTATGCGAGTATTTTTTTTGAAAACACGTGTATTGTGTTGGCCTTAGGAAAGGCTAAGTAGTATTCCTGCCTTAGGAAAGGCTCCTTCGTGTGAAGTTATAGTATGCGGTGTTCACACAAAGTTGTAGCTTTTAGCAATTTCAATCGAGAGTATCAAGTAGGCCCGATACAAACCCTACTGGGTACGTACGAGTCGGCCTGTTGGCACTTAGACTATAGACTAGGTCAATTTCTGTTGGTGCACTTGTGTCTGTACTTTGTCTGTATTATGTCATGATACCAAACGATGTCTTGTGTTAGTCTGAGTTACGTCTTAGGTTTGTTATTATGTGCGTTCGATGTAAGTTTGACCAAGTCAACCATCCTCCTGGTTTGACTTGACCAAACAGTTAGCACATTGTTTGTAATATGTTTGGGTCGAAGGATGAGTCATCGAAGGATGGTTTATATCCTTCGATGAGCTCGAAGGATAATGCTTCGATAGATATAGATGGACCTCGAAGGATATCATCCTTCGAGGTATATGTGGATCCTTCGAGCTGTTTCAGATCGATAGATGATCTTTCGATCAGTCTATCTGATCCTTCGACCAGACGATCTGTGTTTGGGTATATATACCCATGTATTGTGTTCACTTCTTTTTAGACACGAATGAGAGAACACTCAGAGCAAAAACACACACACACGAGAGTTAGAGAGAGTTTGCAGAATAGATTTGTAAACCTTGTGCTTGTAACCGAACCTTTCATTCGTTTTAATACAGTGGTGTTAAACGGTGAACTTTGTGTGTCGTGTATTTATGTTCTCACATAAACTCCGGTTTGCATGCTAGCTCTGATACCACTTGTAGGTCCCTCGGAGGTTGAGGTTAAACCTAATCCTTGTTATATCTAACACACTAGCAAGTGCGGAAAAGGCACTTAAAACTGATGTGGTTCAAAAACAATCTGTTTCAGTTAAACCAGAAAACTCAAAATTTTCAAAAACTTCAAACAATCACGAAGTTAAATTGTCAAACAATCAAACTGGTATAACAAAACAGACCTGGAAACCAAAAACTGTTATTGAATCAGGGGGACCATCACAATTTTCAAATCATCAAAGAATAGAAGTTATTATTGTTGATGAAAATGGAAGACCCAAGACCACAATGGCTTGGGTCCCCATCTCCAACTAATTATGTGAGTTCATGTGCAGGGTGTTCCAGGAGGAACTATCAGTAGTCATTGGATTGTTGATAGTGGGGCATCCAGGCACATAACAGGCGACATGAAGCTTCTCTACGACGTCAAATCTATTAGAGGAGGTTATGTTGCTTTTGCTGGAGATAAAGGCGGATATATTACGGGTGAAGGAATGATTTCCAACGGGGTTGTTAGCTTTGATAAGATCAACTTCGTACAACAACTTGATCACAATCTTCTTAGTGTTTCTCAAATTTGTGATAAGCAGTTCTCAGTACACTTTGATGCAAATGGATGTTATGTGCTGAAACCCGGCTTCAAAATTCCGAAAGAATGGATTCTCTTGTCGGCTCCAAGGATAAATGATTTGTATGTCCTTGATATGAGCCAAGCTATCACAACGTCTGCACAAGCAACTTGTTTCGTTTCCAAAGCCACAGAAAAAGACTCAATCTCTTGGCACAGACGAATGGGTCACATTCACTTACGCAAAATGAATCATTTGGTGTCAAATGAATTAGTGAATGGTGTTCCTCTTAAAAACTTTCATCTTCAAGACATCTGTGTCTCGTGCCAGAAAGGAAAACAAACGAAGAAGCGACACCCTACAAAGAAAATCAACACGGTGGCTGTTCCTCTTGAACGTTTGCACATGGATTTGTTCGGTCCTGTCAAGCACAAAAGTATTAGGAATGATCAATATTGCCTCGTGATAACTGATGATTATTCAAGATTTTCTTGGGTGGCGTTCATGGCACACAAGAGTGAAACCTTCGGTATTATCAAAAACTTGATCATTCAGATTGAGAATCTATATAAGTTGAAGGTTAGGCGGATACGTAGCGACAATGGTACTGAATTTAAAAATCATGCCATGGCGGAGTTTTGCACTTCTAAAGGTATTCTTCACGAATTTAGTGCAGCTTATGCTCCTCAACAGAATGGCGTCGCTGAACGTAAGAACCGCACATTGATCGAGACTGCTAGGACTATGTTGGTAGAATCGCAGTTGCCCATTCCATTCTGGACTGAAGCTGTGTCCTCTGCATGTTACACGTTGAACCGAGTCCTTACAGTCAAAAGGCACAACAAGACCTGCTTTGAGCTTCTTAACAAACGGAAGCCAGATTTGTCATATCTTGAACCGTTTGGAGCTCCGTGCACACTAATCGATCCTAATGGAAAGTTTGGGGCAAGAGCCATTGAAGGATACTTTCTTGGGTATTCCACCCCGAACTTAAGAGTCTGGAATCTAGAGACTAAAAGGGTCGAGGAATGGTCTGAAGTCAGAGTACAAAGGCACACTTTGCCGGTAAGAAATCCTGGTCAGCCTTGGATGTTTGAGTACGATGACTTTTTCAATTCGATCAATGTTGAAGCAGTTGAAGAAAACGCTGCGGCTAGGATGTTTTTCGAGAGTGACAATGCAACAGATTCACCGTTGGTTCGTACCATTATTGTCAATCAAGAACCATCTTCAGTGAACAATAATGCTCTCGATAATGAGGATTTTCACGATGCTACCGAATTGAACGAATCTTCAGAGGATGATGAATTTCTAGATGCAGATCAAGAAGCTCCAACAACAGCAGTTCATGGTACTTCAGAGGGTACTCCTCCAGTGGACGCCCCTAGAACAGCTGAAGCTACTGCATCATCCTCTTCGCCAATTCCGGGCATTGAATTGTTTGTAGATCTCAATCTCAACAATCTGGGTACAAACATTCCAGTTCAAGATAATCCAGAAACAAGGATTCACAATACCCATCCTCAACAAAACATCATCGGAAATGTACAGAGTGGCGTTCAAACGAGAAACATGTTGCGAAACAACAACAATGCAGGCTTGTATGCGACGATTAGAGAATCTGGTCAACAAAATGATTGGTCTTTCGCGTGTTATGTCTCACAGGAAGAGCCAAGAACTTGGAAAGAAGCTTTGAAAGATAACTCATGGGTTGAAGCAATGCAGGAAGAACTGCAACAATTCCAGAAGCTTGGTGTCTGGAAACTCGTAGAGAAACCTGCTGGTTACAAGAAGATTGGTACCCGTTGGGTGTTTAAATGCAAAAAGGATGACCGTGGAGTCGTTATTCGAAACAAAGCAAGGCTAGTCGTTCAAGGTTTTCGTCAGATAGAAGGTGTTAGGCCCTAAAGTGTGAGACTGACGCATCAAATTAATACAACGAGCTATGGTTATGAACTGGGTCTTACCGGGTTAGTTTATGTTAGGTTGTGGACCTTTATAGGTCATTTGGGCCAAGCTTTAGGCCATGTGGGCCAAGCAGGCCCAAGGGGAGCCCATGTAGGGAAGTGGGCTTGAGTTAGTATAAAAACAAGTTTCTAACTTGTTTTTAGGTTTGAACTTCTTGGAACCTCCTAGTTACAGAAATTCTAGAGAAACAGAGAGTGGGAGGCGATTTGGTTGTGAGCACTTGTACTAGACGATTTTGCTTTGATAGTAATAGAATCGTGTGCAAGTGTTGAAAGTGATTCAGTGTGTTCTTCGTATTCGGTTCGTATTTCATATTTTTGTGTTTTTCTTGAAACTCACCAAGTTTGGATTCCGCACAAACTTGGTGATTGTTTGATATCATTGAAAGATCCGGTTTCACGGGACTTACAAGTGGTATCAGAGCCATTAGAACCTGTTTCTAGGCTCGGTGTGATATCAAGGATTCAAGATTTTTGTTATTTTTGAGTTGGTGTTCTTCGCGTTCTTCGTGTTCTTCGGAAAGTTCATCGAAATTTTATTGAAAATTAATCATATTTTGCACCTTGATCCGTTCAAAATTGTGTTAAAGGATTTTATCCAATCTTCAATAAATTTGAAAAATTCTTTATTTAAAAAAAAAATCCCAAAATTTTCGAGATTCTAGTTGATAATTTTTGAAACATTCTTGATTTCCAAAAATTGCCAAAATCACAAAAATATCGAATATATTGTTTGATTTTTTAAAACACGTGCAAAATTTTGGAAGTCCAACAACCACGAGTTATCTCATTCACTGTTTGAGTCGCAACCATCTTCATCAAGAGTCGCAACCAACAACTTCATAGTTCCGACTCGCAACCATCACTCGCAACCATCATCATCAGTTACGGCTCATCCTGTTTAGTTCCGAGTCCAACCAACTCATCATCATCCGCTGAGTCGCAACAACCTACGTCAAAACCTGCAACTCATCACTCCTATCCCAGAGGTTTCGACTCCATATTCTTCCGATTATACAAGTTTCAATATCATCATAACAGGTCTCGAGTCGCAACAACTAGTCTCGACTCACAACAGCATTTTCGGTCTCGACTCCACAGGTTTCGACTCACTTCATCTTCATAGTCTCGAGTCGCAACCTCGGTTCCGAGTCGCATCAGAGATCTCGGCTCATCCTGTTTGGTTTCGACTCGCAACCTCGATTACGAGTCGCAACCACCGTTTCGACTCGTCCGACTCGCAACCACGTTCCTTAGTCTGTTTTCGAGTTGCAACAAGAGTACATTCATTGTTCCGAGTCCCACTTGAAACGACCGTTAACATCTTCTGTCGCAATCATTGATTTCGAGTCATCACCATCTCAATCATCTTATTCACGTCGTGCCACCATCACCGTCATCGACGACACCGGCCATCATATCTCCGGCAACCACCTCCGTTTAACTCCCGACGACCTCCGGTTATCATCTCCGTCTATCACCATCATCACCATCATTCATTAGTGTCCGTTTTAAACTTGCATCACATATTGAAATAGAGAAAAGAAAGTTTGGCGGTTAAACTTTTGAATATTAGGGTTTTGGTACGGGTTAAACGAAGAAGAAGACACAAATTGTGACATTTGCCTCGGTTGGAAAAACAAGAAAACAAATCTTTCTTGACATTTTTTTAATTGTTGGGATTTGGAATTATAATAGGGTTTATTTTTGATTCTGACGTTTAGAATTCCCATCACATCATCATCATTGGATTTTAAAAATAATATTAATAATAATAATAACTATTACTATACTTTTATAATTAAATAAAAAAAAAAAGGTTTGTGTTATAAAAATAAATAAATAAATAAAAGGGAGGTTTGTTTGGTCTGTGACAAGTTTTGACAGGTTTTTGAGGCACGGGTCAGAAAGCGGGTTCATTCGTGTGCAAAGTGTTTGAGTTGGCAAGTACACCGGTTCTTGTTTGGTTTGTGTTTTGAGGAGAAGAACAAAAGTATCAACCACCCGCTGAAATCATGGCGTTCATATTTCACAAACCTGTGGTTCAAGAAATGACTGTTGAAGATACACTTTCTGTTTTCTGTACTCCTGAGTGTAGGGAAAGGGTTGAAGCTTATAGAATACACAATGCTGAGCTAATACAAGATTATCAAGACATAAAAAATAAAAATTTTACTTTATCAAAGAATGAAAAGCTTTATAAAGATAAAATTGAAGCTCAGCGAAAGGACATCATCAAACTCAAAGATGATGTAAGTGTAAAAACAGCCCATTTCTTAGAAGCTCAGGGGAAAGTATGCATTTTGACTAAAGAACTGGAAGATATCAGAGATAGATATCAAATAAATGAACTTAATATTAAGAAATTTGATTCTTCCAGCAAACTAGTCAAAACCTTGTGTGATCAACAGCTCGCTTACAAGAAAAAGAAAGGATGTGGTTTGAGATTCAATCAGGCTCCTCCTCCTTACAATGACAATTATACATACTTACCCATGACTGAGGAGGAGATGATGAATGAAAGTAAAATGACTTATGGTCCTAAAAACAATAAGTCATCATTTAATGAAAGACAAGTTGAGAAACAGAAGTCTAATCCATTAAATTTTGTTTCCAAAGGCTCAATTGATCCTAACGTTTCATCTTCATGTGCAGATGATATTTCTGAAGTAAAGTGTGGAGATGTTCATGGGAGTGAACCAGTCGTTATTTCAAATATTTCTGAACCTTATCTTGAACCTTATTCTGAACCAACTGAATCTGACCTTGCTTTTAGTCGTTCTTTGTTTGCGTCATTTTCTGCTTATGTTTCGTCTTTTGAGCCTGATGTTTTGGGCAAAACTGATAATGTTTGTGTTGAACCTTTGAACAATAAGTCTGGTGATGAATCTTCTTCAGTTAATGATTGTGATTGTGATGTTTCTAACTCTTCAGTTGATGATTGTGTTACAGGTGAGGTCCCTCAGGATACATTCAGTGAAACCACTGAAACTTCTTCTCAAGAAAATCAAGAATGTCCTAATTCATCTTCTGAATCGGTCTCAGTGGACGTCCCTAATGTTGAATCTAGTGGGACCTCATTGGAAACCGTGAATGAAAGCAAACCTAAATCGGATTCACATGATACATGTGTTGACAAAACATGTGTTGATGAAATTTCAACTTGTTCTAAAATTAAAACTGAATCTGAATCTATTAAAGAAGAAAAAGGAGTTGAAATAAATGAACAGTCACCGAAAAATGTTTCTGAAAATAAAGATAAACCTGAAACACCGGTTTTTCAAAATGATCAAGATAAAAGTGAGAAGGATGAATCTCATCATCCGTCTACATCTCATGCTTGTGCTAGTTCTGATCAGCAGGTACAGAAGAACTCAGAAAAGGCACATGGAACACAAGCAACGCAAGCTCGGTCATCTAGACCTATCAAAACAGCTAATGCTGCTAGCTCTCAGAATCTCCATACATTGAAACGACAGACATGTTTCAACTGTGGAATTCCTGGACACATTGCTAGAAATTGTGTTCATCATCCAAAAGTGCAACAAAATGCCAACACTCACTTGTGTGCTGATGTTTGTGAGCCGGTTCACAACACGCAAAAGGAGCCAAAACGAGTAGATCAAAATCGAGGGTATAAGAAGTCTGCTCATCAAGGACAAGGCAGCAATAATCCTCATAAGGCTCGTGACAAGGTGAATGAAAGATTCCATCAGGGAGAAAAGACGAAGAATGGTGCTCATAGCAACAAGAGTTCTGCAAACAGCAAATATAAGCACCCAAATTCGTCTTCGTCTGAAAGTCATGTGCAGGCGCATCCAACACGAAGAGGACCGGTTTGTCCTTCAGGGTCTGCAAGAGCAAATCCAGCTGATCAGAATGCTTTCTACATGAAGAGACAAACATGCTTCAATTGCGGCATTGCTGGTCACATAGCTCGGAACTGCACACATCGTCCCTACGTACCATATTATATGCAAAATCGGAGGGTTACACCAAAGGACAACTACCATTCTAAGCCAATGAAGGTATCTTCACCTAAGGCAATGAAGAATGTGAATCCCAAGGTTAAACCTTCTGATGGGGATTGGAATACTGCTAAAGCAAAAAGAAAACAAGCTTTGAAACCTACACAAATTTCGAAAAATAACAAGGTTGATAAGTCAACTGTTTTGCTAAAGGCATCTAAGAAACTAGAAAAGCCTAAACAAATTTGGAGAGCAAAACAAAAAGCAGCTACATCTCCAATTTTTGAAACGAAAGGGGACTTGTGTTTGAAGGAAGTATCTTATTTTGATGCTTCAGGTAAACCCAGGACCACGATGGCCTGGGTACCCATGTCTTACTAATCTTCTTACCTTTCAGGAACAACCAAGGAGGAGCTGTTGACAATCTCTGGAATGTTGATAGCGGTTGTTCCAGAGATAAAAACGGGTAACATTTAACTGTTGCAAAAAGTTCAAAATTTTTTTTACAGATGATATGTTTCCTTTGAAGGAGATTAGAGAAGTAAGCAAAGATCAGCAAAAGGTACCGTTTAAATTCAGTACTTAGATTTAAATTTTGATTAGTTTTCAATCTGATGACAGAACGGTTAAGCAAAAATATTTTCTCTCTTTCTTAGTTCATTATTTTGTATAAAATGTGTCCTTTCTCTAGTAAATGGTAAATTTGCGCAAAAATACAAGATTTATGCACAAATTTAGGGGGGGGGGAGGAACATATAGATAGATATAGAGTTTAGGAGGAGAAAACTCGGAAAAATACAAAAAGAGTTTGCTGTATATATGCTTTGTTTTAGGGGGAGAAAATGAGAAAAATACAAAAACATTTGAAAAATGAAAAAGCCAAAAAGAAAAATTGCATGATATGGGAAGTGAAATAAATGTTCGTGTTAAAGGGTTTGACTAACACATGTAAGGTGCCATAGCTGAAAAGACTAGGATCTACTGCGATATGTCGATAGGCTTGACGCTCAAAATGATAAAAGATACTAAGTGATATAAACATAATGAACTATGTACCATGTGGGTAACATACCAACGGCGTATGATTTTATGGTCTTAAATCTTGCGTTGATAGATAGCCAACATCTGAGGTTTCGGGTCTTTATATTGTTGAATCATCCAAGGATATCTTGGCTGTCCTTCTGTTCAGAACTAAAATTGTACATGACCCCAGGAAAGAAAGTCACTTGGAATTAGCTCATTTCTATTTGAATGTCTGTATGTTGTCCCGATACACACAATTTTGATCTGATTCTGAAATCTTCTCTGAAAAAAGTCGTGTACCTCCTCTGCTGCATCCAGATATATGCTGACCTGGAGGTGCTAGGCAACGACAGCTTCTGCTGCATCCAGATACATGCTGACCTAGCTGTACGTTGTCGCGCTATAGATCTAATACACCCGAAAGAGGCCCTCAAGTGCCCAAAAGAAACCCCAAGAAACCTATATCAAATTGAGAAAAACTCATTTGATCTGTATATTATACCATTTCTACTTAAGATCTATTCTGTTCTCTTCTCAATCTATTCCCAGTTAAGATTTCAGAAATCTGGATTGGACTTGTGAAATATGTGGTAGGGAAGATACTTGCATGATAGAGTGTGCTGTTTATATTTCCAGGATTTGATTAATATTTATTTGGGTGTTCATTGTTAAGAAATCAAAACATGATAAAACAGATTATATGCAGACCTAGACACAGTCAGGATATCTTAAAGGATGACATCAGTATACTCACCTGCTACGATGAATCGTTGTGCTTACCTTGATCGCGGGGGTATGTCTTGGAATGGGACACACGGGTATAATAGTATAATATAACCTAAAGCATATCACGAAGTTAAAAAAATTGAAAGTTGAGCGTTAAAGTTTAAGTGGACTTTTGGAACCTCTAGGAACCTCTCAGTTACAGAATTTCCTACAGAGAGTCAGAGAGAGGCGATTGGTGGTGTGTCAACTTGTACCAGACGATTTTGCTTTGATAGTAATAGAATCGTGTGCAAGTTTGAAAGTGATTCGGTATTGTGTTCTTCGTTTTTCAATTGTTTTTCCGTTATTCTTGAATCTCACCAAGTTTGGATTCCGCACAAACTTGGTGATTGTTTGATATCATTGAAAGATCCGGTTAAACGGGACTTACAAGTGGTATCAGAGCCATTAGAATCTGTTTCTAGGCTCGTTGTGATATCAAAGATTCAAGATTTTTGATATTTTTGATTCGTTGTTCTTCACGTTCTTGGTATTGTTCATCGAAATTTTTATCAAAATCATTATAGTTTGCTGTGTCAATCTGTTTTGATAGTGTTAAAATATTCGTCATTTAAAAAAAAGGGAAATATTCTTTCTGTTTTTTTTTAAATAATAAACGATATCAATTTCCAAAAATATTGGAATTCAGTTGCAAATTTTTTTTAGTCAACATCTCTCAATCACTTGTCTCGAGTCGCAACCAGCAACCACCATTTTCATTAGTTTCGAGTAACCAAATCTCCTGTCGCAATCTCCATTTCGACTCCGCCGTTCCGACTCGTAATCACATCCACCGTTTCGACTCGCAACCGGCTTCACAGTCTCGACTAATCACGTTTCACATTCTCGAGTCGCAACAACAGACCATTGAGTCGCAACCATTTTCCTTACAACATCAACATCACCAGTCGCAATCAGAAGTAAGGTCTCGGTTCATCCTGTTTGGTTTCGACTCGCAACCTCGATTACGAGTCGCAACCACCGTAAGAAACCTATAGAAACCCCAAGAAACCTATATCAAATTGAGAAAAACTCATTTGATCTGTATATTATACCATTTCTACTTAAGATCTATTCTGTCTTGGAATGGGACACACGGGTATAATAGTATAATATTACCTAAAGCATATCACGAAGTTGAAAAATTGAAAGTTGAGCGTTAAAGTTTAAGTGGACAAACATATTGGCAATCGCATAGACCAGTTTGATTAGGCTCGTACTGAAAAGTGTTCCTTAGTCTGCCTGAGAACGAATTTTGATCCCATTGCAATTGTAATTGTATATTATGGTAGTTGTTTATATTTTGAGTTTTTATTTGTTTTATTTCTTAAAATTAAAAAATTGAAAAATTAAAAAAATACAAAAATAGTGTCTTGCTTTTCTATAAAACCAAAAATCCAAAAATAGAGTGCTTATTTGTTTTTCTTAAAATTAAAAAAATATAACCGTTCTTGAAGATTTGACTGATCATCAAAAGTTAAAAGAATTTAAATTGTGAAATTTCATGTACCTAGTGTTCATATGGTACTTTCCCTGTTGCATAAGAAATGTTTGCTTATGAGTTTGTGAGCATGTGCAGAACTTGATTTCAATCAAGAACAGGGTTGATGAAGACTGAGATGCTGTTAGTTGCTGAAGAAGCCTGAAGCAGCACAACAACAAGATGTACCTGAGTCAGAAGAACCGGATACGAAACGCCGTCTGACAATGAAAGTGCATTTAAAGAAGTACCTTGAACCTGCTTGAAAGACAAAGACTGAAGAAGAAAAGAGCTGTTGAGAATCCTCCTCTCACATTTTTTTTTACAAGACTTCAAGCAAAGCTGATCAAGATCCTGATATGAAGCTAACCACAAGAGCTGAAGAAAGAGACCCAGTGCTGAGAGTTCAGAAGTCAAGAACTTCCACAACATCTGCAGCATAGTGACAACCATAGACTTCGTTGAAGACGTTGCTGATTTCATGTTATGAAGACAATTTGATGGCATCAGTCTAGGGGGAGATTGTTAGGCCCTAAAGTGTGAGACTGACGCATCAAATTAATACAACGAGCTATGGTTATGAACTGGGTCTTACCGGGTTAGTTTATGTTAGGTTGTGGACCTTTATAGGTCATTTGGGCCAAGCTTTAGGCCATGTGGGCCAAGCAGGCCCAAGGGGAGCCCATGTAGGGAAGTGGGCTTGAGTTAGTATAAAAACAAGTTTCTAACTTGTTTTTAGGTTTGAACTTCTTGGAACCTCCTAGTTACAGAAATTCTAGAGAAACAGAGAGTGGGAGGCGATTTGGTTGTGAGCACTTGTACTAGACGATTTTGCTTTGATAGTAATAGAATCGTGTGCAAGTGTTGAAAGTGATTCAGTGTGTTCTTCGTATTCGGTTCGTATTTCATATTTTTGTGTTTTTCTTGAAACTCACCAAGTTTGGATTCCGCACAAACTTGGTGATTGTTTGATATCATTGAAAGATCCGGTTTCACGGGACTTACAGAAGGGATCGACTACAACGAAGTGTATGCACCTGTTGCACGTCTAGAAGCAATTCGGATCTTTCTGGCTTATGCCTCATTCAAAGGTTTCAAGGTATACCAGATGGACGTGAAAAGTGCATTCTTACATGGTGTGGTGGAAGAAGAGGTGTACGTCGAACAGCCTCCAGGTTTTGAAGATCCTATCCATCCCGATCGGGTTTGGTTGCTCAACAAAGCTCTATATGGTCTACATCAAGCACCGCGAGCTTGGTACGCAACCTTATCTAATTATCTGCTGGAGAATGGATTTCGCAGAGGTCTTATCGATTGTACTCTTTTCATCAAAGAACAAGATGGAGATCTTCTACTGGTACAGGTATACGTTGATGATATTATATTTGGTTCTACTAATGATGTTTTGTGTAGGAATTTCGAGCGCATTATGCAGGATAAATTCGAGATGAGTGCTATGGGGAAAATGACTTTCTTTTTGGGCCTACAAGTACAACAAACCGAGTCTGGGATATTCATCCATCAGACTAAATATGTTGGTGACATCTTGAGCCGGTTCCAGATGTCTGATGCAACGCCCATCGGTACCCCATTGCCGCAAAATCACGGAATTACTCCAGACTTGAAGGGTGAAGCTGTTAGCCCCTCATACTACCGCGCGATGATCGGATCTCTTATGTACCTCACAGCATCAAGACCAGATATAATGTACCCTGCTTGCCAGATATCAAGTCAACCCGAAGGCCTCACATCTTGCAGCTGTAAAAAGGATTTTTCGTTATTTGAAGGGTTGCCCTGACACCGGTCTGTGGTACCCTAGGGATAATAACTTTGACTTGATCGCATTCAGTGATTCTGATTTTGGCGGATGCAAAATCGACGGCAAATCCACAACGGCTGGATGTCAGTTTTTGGGAAATCGCCTAGTCACATGGCAGTGCAAGAAGCAGACGTGCGTCGCTACATCAACATGCGAAGCTGAATACATTGCTGCCTCAAGTTGTTGCTCCCAAGTCCTATGGATCCAACAACAAATGCGCGACTACGGTTTTGAATTCCTAACTACTCCTATTTACGTTGATAATTCTGCTGCCTTACAGATCACTAGAAATCCTGTGCAGCATTCAAAGACTAAGCACATCGAAATTAAGTATCACTTCATACGTGATTGCTTTGAGAAAAGGCTAATCGATGTTGCTTACGTCCACACCGATGACCAACGTGCCGACCTTTTTACCAAAGCATTTGACAAATCAAGATTTGACTATTTATTATTGGTAAATGGCATTAAGGTCAAGCAAGAGTAAAACCAACATCGGAAAATCATTTTTGTAAATACCTTTGTGTTTTAAATTTATCTTAGTTTATTGTTTTTAGGGGGAGTAAATCAATTTGAAAAACCAAAAACATAGAAAAATTTCAAAAACACAAAAACAATAGAAAAACAAAAATGAGTTTCCTGGCGAGCAAAAGAGAAAATGATAGTACATCAGTGGTCTGTCTAAACCTCTTTAAACCTAAAATGAAAAGCGATAAGCAGCTCTATATAAGATGTATCGGTAGGCTCACAATCATTTTAAAGTGTGCAGGGTGATATAAACTTAAATCGACTGAAGACCAGGTGGGAACCATTCATTGGCATATGGTCTTAGTACCGAAATTTCGTTTGAGAGATTGCCGAGGTTCTGAGATATTCGGTCTTTATGCTGCTTATCATCTGGGTATCATGGTTGTATCTTTTTCCGAAAAATAACGGGGACGCAAGTCTAGATCTTCCATGATACTATACATACGTGTACATATTGCATTCGACCTCAATAAGTGATCAACAATCACATGTCCAAACAAATAAGTGATAAAATATCACATTTATCCGGGAGTCAAGTTCGTCTCTCTGCTGTACGAAAGTACTGACCTGTTCACGGACTTGCTCCTGTGCCTTAATGCATCGAAAATCAAGTTCCTCATCAATAAGTGATTCTATCACATAGGGCTTGTTTTCAAATCAAAATAAGTGAGAATCTCACATCATATACGGTCAAACATATGATAATCGGTATACTCACCGGTAAGATGAACCCTCGTGCATACCTTGATACGGGAATGTGTCGTGATGTGGATGAACACCGGTCGGTAAGTATAAATCATACCTTAACGTATCCCCTCGCCATGATTACATCTGATAAGTTGAGCTTAAGTGGACAACAATACCGATAATCGTTATAGGATGCTTATCTTAATGTTAACTAATTGAACAAAGAGAGCGTTTTGGCATGACCGTACACTGATATGATTTTCTTACCCTCGAAACTCACAAAAAGAATGTCTGTAAATATTTATTTAATGCTTTCAGTTTCTGCACCTTTGTATATATTTATTTACTGCTTTCTGTCTTTACATTTGAAATATTCAAAAATACCAAAAAGATTTTAGGTGTGTTTTAATATAAACTTTATAAAAGCCAAAAAGATTTTATTTCTATTTTATTTTCGATCGTACGATGTTGGAGCTCGAGTCTTCGTTACCTGAAACCTGAACGAAAACCGAATTGACTATATCTTCATAAACGGTCGAAATTTGCAAGTTTTGAAAGTTAAAAACTAGAATTGAAAAATTTGTTAAACTTTCAAACTGTCGGACGGTGTTTGATTGAACAATGGTCACATGTGTGTCGTTTGCTTATGATATTCCAGGCAGTTGTTCTCATTACGCGTTTAGATTTCTTGCATGTGCAGATTCTAAAGGCAAGGAGAACATGGTCGATGACAAGCTTTGGAATGAAGACACTACGTGAAGGCACTCAAAAGATAAAGATGATCGAGTTGCCGCTGACCATCATCAACACCACAAGGATCTCAAGTTGTAAAGATCAAGACTTTCACGAGCATAACTCAAGGGGGAGCTTATGTTAATGGGGAGTTTGTCAACACACTTCCTACATGAAACGGGGAGTTTGTTGGTACACTTTCTGCTTTCAAGACGTGAAGACTTTAAAGATCCTCCGACATTGAAGACTTGAAAGGACGTCAAAGACTTGAAGACACGAGGGACCTACAAGAATTAAGATCGAGACAAAGCTACAGCCAAGGGGGAGTTTGTTGGTGCACTTGTGTCTGTACTTTGTCTGTATTATGTCATGATACCAAACGATGTCTTGTGTTAGTCTGAGTTACGTCTTAGGTTTGTTATTATGTGCGTTCGATGTAAGTTTGACCAAGTCAACCATCCTCCTGGTTTGACTTGACCAAACAGTTAGCACATTGTTTGTAATATGTTTGGGTCGAAGGATGAGTCATCGAAGGATGGTTTATATCCTTCGATGAGCTCGAAGGATAATGCTTCGATAAATATAGATGGACCTCGAAGGATATCATCCTTCGAGGTATATGTGGATCCTTCGAGCTGTTTCAGATCGATAGATGATCTTTCGATCAGTCTATCTGATCCTTCGACCAGACGATCTGTGTTTGGGTATATATACCCATGTATTGTGTTCACTTCTTTTTAGACACGAATGAGAGAACACTCAGAGCAAAAACACACACACACGAGAGTTAGAGAGAGTTTGCAGAATAGATTTGTAAACCTTGTGCTTGTAACCGAACCTTTCATTCGTTTTAATACAGTGGTGTTAAACGGTGAACTTTGTGTGTCGTGTATTTATGTTCTCACATAAACTCCGGTTTGCATGCTAGCTTGGATTCCGCACTTGCTAGTGTGTTAGATATAACAAGGATTAGGTTTAACCTCAACCTCCGAGGGACCTACAATTTCTAAGACGTCGACCCGGACTAGGTCGAGTCTGACCTAATTCCCTATAGTTATGGCTCTGATACCAATCTGTCACACCCCAACCGATGGCGGAATCATCGGGGCGCGGCACTAGGCGAATCAGATTGCTCAAGAGGATCCATAACAACTATATTGCGATAATATTTAATACATTCGTTATCCCATACTAACAAATAATACAATCACATAAGTTATCACACATTTCTTGTCCTCTCGAACAATGCAAATCCGACAACCTAGATTTTAGTTGAGATTCTAGACTTCCTAGCTTGATTCGATATAGTCTGCGATCTAACCTGCAACATACGTTAAAATATTTGTCAATACAAAAGTATTGGCGAGTATACAGGTTTGATATGTATAGCGTAATAGATAAAAAGTGTAGCGAATTTCCACATGCATAAACGTAACACACGACATATATACTCACAAAGCTGATACTACCAACTAAGTCCTCGATGCTCGAATATGCGATGGCAAACTAGACCCCGTCGGGCGCAATAGTACTATACTAGTCATGGTGGGACGTCGCGAGTATAAGCCCTGGCACATATGCAACTAGCATCACGTATATCTATGCATAACAGTTATTCGCAAGTGATAATTCGATTGATTGAATAATTCGTTTGATAGGTTCGATTTGCTAGAAACGTATGTTACACCCAAAATTCGATTAAAAAAAGGGGTTCAAGTATACTCACAGTGCGTAATCGACAAGTAAACACAACTTGAATTGGATCGTTTGAGAGTACGTCAGAGTTATCCTGGTTACAGATCGTTAAGAGATGAATAGCGCGTAAATGGCGGCGAGAGAACCAAAACTGGTTCGGACATAGATGCTTGGCCCGTTCGGTCGGCTGGACATGTTGTCGGGTCGGTTAACATGCTAGCCGATCGGTTGGCATGCTGTCCGATCGGTTGGCATGCTAGCCGGTCGGTTTGCATGTTGGCCGATCGGTTGGCATGCTGTCCGATCGGTTGGCATGCTAGCCGATCGGTTTGCATGCTAGCCGATCGGTTGGCATGTTGTCCGGTCGGTTAACATGCTAGCCGATCGGTTGG
Source organism: Helianthus tuberosus (assembly GCA_030545235.1). Classification (NCBI taxonomy): domain Eukaryota; kingdom Viridiplantae; phylum Streptophyta; class Magnoliopsida; order Asterales; family Asteraceae; genus Helianthus; species Helianthus tuberosus. The sequence goes on from CM060413.1 coordinate 193,222,196, forward strand.
CATGCTAGCCGATCGGTTGGCATGTTGTCCGGTCGGTTAACATGCTAGCCGATCGGTTGGTATGCTAGCCGATCGGTTGGCATGTTGTCCGATCGGTTACCATCTTGTCCGTTCGGTTGGTTGAGTCTTGTTTGCTGTCCGATCGGACAGCAGTCCGATCGGACGGCAATTCGTTTCCATCGTCCTGATCGTGTCACACTTGTTGGGTTTTGGAAAGATTTCAGATGATTTGACTGAGATGGGGTGTCCTTGCGTTAAACTACCGAAACTCCATCAAATCCGACCCGTTCTAACGGCCGGGAACCACCCCGTTCCATCAGATTTTGCCGTCCTTGATGGTCTTTCCCGTGTTTAACCCGAAAACACTCATACTTTGATTAGAAAACGTAGATTTAGACTAGATTTATGTAAAAACGTATGGGAACCACTCAGATCTGGGTCGTTCTTGCATGGGGTGACATCACTCTTGAAATTCGTAAGAACTTCATGGTGACATCACCCTAGAATGCCCAAATCCAGAGATTCCACGGTTAAAAGTGAAGATTTAATCGGATAGAAAGGTGTAGGATTGGTTATAGATCAAGGGAGTACAAGGTTTGAGTTAAAAACTTACAAGAATTGCGAGAAATCGAGAGATAAAGGGGTTGGAACGTCTGGTCGAACAGCAACAGTAACAGCATGTGTGCTTGATGTGATAATGGGGTATTTATAGGCAAAGAGGGAAGGAAAGAATGTGCAGGTCTGTCCGATCGGATGGCTGTCCGATCGGCTGGCCTTGTCCGATCGGCTGGCCTAGCCGTTCGGCTGGCCCAGCCGTTCGGCCGGCCCATCCGTACGGAAACCTTTCGACTCTCGTTTTAGGTGCGTTGCGATAGTTTGAGCCACATTTCCTTATATGTATATTAGTATATATTAGAATTTATCACCAAAGGGTCGTATATACGTATTCATATCCCATAGTTTCGATATAACGAACGGTTTTCGATTCGAGTATGAGATTATTATCGACGTTTCACGGCCATCAAGGAGGGTAGTATAGGTCCTGTCTCGATGTCATCGTGAACATTATTGTGTGTTGTGCCACAATGACTGACGGGGTACCATTCACTCGTATTGTCATCGTCGTCACGACGACTGGAGCCATAGCACTCTCCCGAGAGTCCTTGTTAGCGTTAATTATATGCGTTACGACACATCACGGCCACCGAGGAGGGTAGAATAGGTCCTCACTCCGTGCCCTCGTGAGTGTTAGTGTGATAATAGTGTATAGTATAGCAATATTGTTTTTTTTTCGAAAATATGCGATTATTCTTCGAATAGCGATATATACAATATAGTCACATTATGATCCGAATCTCTGGTGCTAAGCGTAACGAGTATATCGAGTAGTAACAACGCACGAAAGTGCGGGTTGTTACACTTCTATTAAGCATATCCTGTGTATGGTCATCGGTTCTACGCTTAGCAGCGGCTAGAACTCTTTGCTGTTGCAACTTTCGCATTCTCTTCCTACGAGCAAAAGCTTCTTTACTGAACCATCCTCGTTTCTTAGTAGGAAATGGTTCCTCCGACTTAGCTCTAAAGGCAAATATCCCGTCTTCCTGATCAGTAGTATACCCAGAGAGGGCAGACTGTGATGATGTACCTTCACTCCTAGGTGAATCAGATAACTGACGATTCATATCTGATGGTTCTTGATCACTCATACTGTAAACTAACAGATAGTCAAATAACACATAACAAATAAATACAGTTATGCATATACTTTCATAATTTATTTCCTAATAAAATTTAAAATTTAAGTGCCAGCAGAACACTTCTTTGGCTTAGACCAGTGGCAAGGCTCTGATACCACCTTCTGTCGCAACCCCCGATCCCTGATTCCCGGGAATGGGCAGACGCGATCTCAGAGTTTCGGTGGTATCAGGTTATTTAGTCTTGCAGGGGAATTTACATCAGGACCGTAGTTAGGAAATGTTTATCAGAGTAAAACCACCATATTTGATATTAATAATAACATGGGCAAAACCCAAGTTTCTTATTACAATTCATTTATAGGGACAGACCCTATTTTATTGAATTTAAAACATCGTTTATTAGGTAACTTTTATAGCCACATTTTCCCAAGCCTTCAGTGCTCTCCAGCTGGCTTTCATTAATTGGTTGTTCACATTGTGTTACCTGTAACGCGTTTTAAAAACATTTGTCAGTCGGAAATACTGGTGAGTGAATCCCAGTTTAATCAAGAAACATTTTATCAATTAAAACAGTATTGAGAGCGATCACATTGTTTATTTCTACACAATTACTCATTCAGTATTTGCCACTCGACCGGATCTATGGCTATGGTCAAATTACCCATTGGCTAACTCGTCGTCCAATGGTAATGCATTGTCATTCCGACATACTACTACTACTCGTAGTAAATTTTGTATACAAAACCCCATAATACCGGCAGTAATTGTAGAACTACAAAGACTCAATCACCGCTTAATCACATTGTAAAACATTTAAGGTTTTGTAAAACATTCCAAAAACATTAACAAAAAGATGATAAACTCACATTGCTGTCTTAGGCTTTTCGTAAGGGTTTCATGGATATAATCTATAATTTATACAAATGTACATTGGTTAGTATCATAACCCTTTGAAAATATTAATAATACCCTCCCCGAGACGGCATTCCAACAATTACGTCGGGCAGAACCACGATAGTTGTTACGGAACCCTAAATCAATCGGGCAGCGTAACTATTATGAAACTGGGGTTATAATACTTACAACGGAACAGAACCTCGCTAATTAGGGGTATAGTACCCGACTATAATGCTTAATACTTTCAGAATTCGAGATTGAGAAGTGTGAATGAGCTACGAAAATTGTAATCTGATGCTATCTATTTATATTGCTGGATTCTGGTCCTGTCGCGGCCCGCGTAAAACAGAGACAAGGTTTACGCGACCCGCATCAAACCTGGTCAACAGCATAGCTTAGCCCGATCACCAAGTAGACTCGACACGATGTCGACAGGTGTCAGCACCGGATGTCTCCGCGTTTCATGATCTGTCGCGGCCCGCGTCAACTACACATACACTCTTACGCGGCCCGCTTCAACTAAAGAAGTCAGCGAAGTCAATTCCAGCATTGATACCGCCCGCGTAAGATGTTGGGGTGGGTCTACGCGGCCCGCCTCAGCCCTATATTTCTTATTTTTAATTTATTTTATATGTTATAATCTATTTAGGGCTCGGTTTTCACATACGGGTGTAATATAAAACATACTGAGACATTTTATAATATATTAGAGTGTCGGAAATATTATAAGGGTGTCGGTTTTACCGAGGGTTGTTACAGTATCACATGTGGAAAGCCGTCTTCGGCACATCTTCCTCCTTGACCTTTAGTTGGTGATACCCCGATCTAAGGTCAATTTTTGAAAACCAGTTCGCACCTTTTAATTGGTCGAATAGATCGTCTATTCTTGGAAGCGGGTATCAATTCTTTACCGTGAGTTTGTTTAACTCCCGGTAATCGATACACATGCGCATGCTTTCGTCTTTCTTTTTCACGAACAGCACCGGTGTGCCCCAGGGAGACACACTCGGCCTTATGAATCCTTTATTGAGCAGGTCTTGAATTTGTGACATCAACTCTTGTAATTCCGACGGCGCGAGTCGGTACGGTGCCTTAGCTACAGGTTTCGCGCCCGGAATCAATTCGATTCCAAACTCTACTTCTCGTTCGGGCGGTATCCCCGGTAAATCTTCCGGAAATACATCTTCAAAGTCCTGTACTACCAGTACGTCTCCAATCTTCAGTGATTCTTTCTCGGGCTCATTCGCGTATATCATAAACGCCTTACATCCCTGCTTCATAAGCTTGTGAGCTTTCAACATCGAGCTTGTTATGGGGTTACCTCCTTTTTCGCCATAGATAGTGACGTGTTTTCCGCTCGGAGATGTTAGCTTTATCTCCTTACGGAAACACACAACCTTTGCGTGGTGCTGAGATAGCCAATCCATCCCAACAACTACTTGAAATTCCCCCATTGACATCGGGATTAGGTCTATCAAGTATTCTTCACCATCGATGCTTAATTTGCAGCCTCGACAAATCTCACAAACTATAAAACTTTTATTATCCCCTATTTCAACTTCTAAGGGCACAGATAATTTCGTCAATACAAATGAAGGATGTCGAATAATTTCATGTGAAATGAAGGATTTATTCGCACCCGTATCAAATAATACACGTGCGGGGATCGAGTTTATTGCGAATATACCTGAGACCACATCGGGTTCTGTCTTTGCTTCAACTGCTGTAAGTTGGAAGGACCTAGCCTTCGCCTTTGGAGCTTCCATTGGAGATTCTTTAGTGTCTCTCTTTCCAACCAAATCTGGGCATTTGGACTTTTTGTGGCCTGGTTGATAACATTTGTAGCAAACCGAGACTTTACCCGGGCATAGAGACGCCGTGTGCCCCGTTTTACCACATATGGGGCACGGTTTGTCTTTGAAACGGCACTCTCCCTTGTGCCCTTTTCCACACACTTTACAACTTGGCGACCCGCCTTTAGCATCCATTTTCTTCACCGATTCTACAGTTTGAGCTTTCTTTGTAGGGCTTGGATTCACATCCTGTGCCCTTCGTTCACCCCTTTCAACTTGTTTCTTCAATTCAATTTCCCGTTCCTGAGCAACGTTTATGATCTCGGTAAGGGTCTCGTATTTTGAAGGAGTCATAAACTCCCTATACTCAGCGCTCAACATGTTATAGTAGTAGTATATCTTCTGTTCTTCATTCGTCACCAATTCATTGCAAAACTTCATCTTATCCATAAACGTCACCGTAATCTTGTGTATGGTCTCGCCCTTGTGCCTAAGTTGCATGAACTCTTTCTTGATTCTATTAATGACTGCCTTGGGACTATGATGTTTAAGAAACGGTGTCTTAAACTCCTCCCATGTCATGGCCCTCGCCGCTTCGGCTCCTATTTCCTTCTTTTTATTCTCCCACCAATCTTTGGCTTGACCCCTCAACTGACCCGTTCCGTAAGCAACAAAGTCAGTTTCGTCACAATGGGTCCTTTCAAACACTCCTTCAACATCGCTTAACCATCTTTGGCATATTATCGGGTCAACCTCCCTGTTGTAGATCGGCGGTTTACAAGCCATAAACTCTTTGTACGAACATCCCTTACGTTCTCCCGATTTCTCTTTCATAAGGTTGACACTATCTTCCAACCTTTTGACTCGTTCTTCCACTAATGATAATACCGTGTTTTGAATTTTGTCTATAAATCCGGATAGACTACCTTCAATTGTCTTCCCCACTTCTTCGGCAATTATCTCTTTCATTTGTTCGGTGCTTGTCGGCACCGGATCATCATCGTTTCTTTCCGACATTTTGAAACTGAAATGTTTACATTAAACGTTAAACATTTCATTTATAACATAACTTTATTTGCTTTGGTTTAGCCAAGTTCATAACTTGCTTTTAACCGTTCACTTTTTTTTTGTGCACTTTCCGGGTTTGAGTGAGTTAACACACTCTTCCCATGCACATTAATTCACATCTCATTTCTTACATAAGATAAAATCTACAAAAAAATAATAAATTAATTCTTACCAGACGATCAATCAAGCTTGAGCCGAACACTTTGTTGACAACCTTAAGCTCTGATTACCAACTTGTAACACTCGTTTAAATTTCTAATTTAAGTCTAATAAAAGATACTAAATTTTAGATATATAGTACCTTGGTTTATCATAAGTACAAAATAAAAGTTTCAAAGTAACACCTACTAGTCAACTACCGACTAGTTTAAACATTCATAACATGATTAGCAAATCATTTACATCAAAAACATTGTCTAGACGAAGTCATCCCAAAAGCATTGTTTAAACATAAACTAAGTTAACGGGGAAGCTTGCAAAGTTGTGTTCGGTTCTTCAAAAACTTGTTTGATCGCCATCCGGATAGTTCCCTTTATTACCTAAGGTCAAAACCACTTAAAATGTTAGTTTTGACATTTATATGAAGTGTATAAACAAGTCCCAAGCATTGAAACATGCAGAAATAAAATAAAATAAAATTTTACCCTGTCGCGTGGCGTGACAGGCCCTCGCGTGGCGCGGGGGAGGTGGTTTTCCAGCAGGTTCAGTTTTGTGACCTGCACTTGCTGCCAGTTCCGGAAATTCAGATTTTCACCTTGAAATGACCATAACTTTTGACTCGTGAGTCCGTTTTAGGTGATTCTTTTTCCTATGCGTCTGTAAATTCAATACCGACGTAACTATAATGATTTCCATACCAAAATTTTATTTTACGGACCGGACGTCAAGATTTCACTATGTAATTATTCAACCCTTTTTAGTTATCCTTATTTTGCTACCTTTGTAATAGTAAACATAAGGCGCTTGTTACCCAACTTCCGGGGCTTATTATCACCGGCACTTCATTACCAAACTTATGGCTTCATGCTCTTGTGATCGTTATCGCCATCGCTATCTATTTAAAACACTAACACTACAATGTACACCATTATTCGACCCGTTTGGCTTATCTACGGAATCCTCCATTATGGTGACTACCAAACGACTTCTAACCAATTCTTAACCTATTATTTCAAGTAATGAATATTGTCGCTTTAATCAACACAGTCTTTATGCTACAACACGACTATACATAATTTAACAACAATTCACTTAATGTAACGAGTTAAGTTACATACCTTCAATGCACACCCTTCAAACGCAAGTCACCACCGGCTTGTCCGCTCGACACTCCGGTATCTTTTCCTATAGAGTTCAACCATAGCATGTTTAGAACCCCTTTTTAATCATATATCGCATAATTTGCCGAAACATCACAATTACGCGGTTTAACTTTAAATTTCAGTTTTAAGTCTTCTTTGAGACAATTGTACAAACACTTTAAGGGCAGCAATTTACTTAATGTATTAACAAGTTCATAACTTGTCATGTAGCCCTAAATTTTCATCAATCAAACCATCTAACATAAATATAAATCTCTGAAATTCTGAAATCACTTCATACATGTCAAATTTCACTAGAACAACACCCAATTCCCTAGGGTTTATCAAGTTTTACTCCACCCCCTAACCACCTACAATGGTGTTTCATGAATTTTGCTAGAACTAAGTATGATTTCAACATGTATTTGTCTAGGGTTTACTCCTAGAAATTTCAATGTTCCTATTTCATCTATATATCATACATGTATCCACAAATTTCGAATTCCCTAAATTCATGAGAATTTCAGGTAGAGAATTTTTTTATCAAATTTTACATACCTTATGATCTCCTTGCAATGGGGATCAGTAATCTATGCTCGATTTTCGTTTTGGACTTGATTTGATCCTTCAATTTGGAGATTTTAGCAAAAACTAGGGTTTTGGGGAGCTTGGGATCGCCCCCTGCTCTGATCGATTTCAGCAACACACAAACAAGTGTGTTTGAGTTTAATTTATTTTGTTTTATTAATATTAGTTTTCATTTAAACACTTTTGGCCCTTCAACTTTCATTCTTTATTTGTTTTAACTCTTTAGCTACTCACAACTCATTCTCTAACTAGGTTAATGTCATTCCTAGTTAGTTTATTTTTCTTATTTATTCACAACGTTATTGTATTATAAAAAAAATTGTATTTTCGGGGTGTTACACCAAGATACATTGGACCATTTAAGATTATCAAGATAATTCGACCAGTAGCTTATCGGCTACAGTTACCCAAAGAAATGGTTGGTGTACATGATGTATTTCATGTATGTAACCTAAAGAAGTGTTTAGCTAATGAATCATTGATAATACCTCTTCAAGACATAGAGGTAAATGAGAAACTAAAGTTTGTTGAGAATCCTCTACAAATTGAAGATAAAAAGATTAAGAATCTCAAGTACAAGAGATTAGTTCTGGTTAAAGTAAAATGAGATTCGAAAAGAGGACCAGAATATACTTAGGAACTAGAATCAGAAATGAAATGAAAGTATCCTTACTTATTCTAGTAAATCTCGAGGATGAGATTTAAAACAAGGTAAGGACGATGTAGCAACCCTCGATTAGACCACAACGGATCATAACCGAAACCCCAAACATGTACCACGAGAATCAACACGAAAATCAAGGGAACCCAGATACTGACCCCGTCACGCTACGCGACGATATTTTGGTATATGGTCGCGTGACACGACACCCTATTGTACGACAGGGGACACGTGGCAACCACGTGGCAGACCTACAGTAGTGACTCTTTACACCTAAGCCCTAATTAACCTAGTATCGCTAGCGATGATGTCAAGGAAACCCGGTCGCGCGACGCAACGTGCTCGTTCTGCATCTATAAAAGGGACGTGAATTAAGCATTCATAACTGCTCAAATTTCATTTTTCTTTCGCTCTCTTCTGTTCTGCTCTGTTGCTATTATACCCGATACCCTGAAACCCTAAACTCTGCTACATATTCGCTGTTTTAACCCTGATCACTGGTATGATATCCTATCCGATCAATCCGAAACCCGTCAACGGATGTCAAAGTACTGCCTGAATAAGGCTATACTTTGTTAACTAAGTTGGGGTTTTGATATCGTGATTATCTTTAAAGTTTGAATTGGGTTAATGCACTAATAGGTGTTGCATTGTGTTTTTATTAGGAACCTAGGCTTAACAGCAGAAGGCTATAGTAATAAACCCTAAATCTACAATGTGAGTCATTCTTTCTTTTTATCAAATGATTTGCAAAACCCTAAATATTTTTTAGTTATACGTACAGTGATTAAGTCTTTGTATTCTGAAATTACTGCCGGTATGTGGGGTTTTGTATACACTACTAGTCCAGCGTTGCTATTAGACAAAGAGTTAGCCAATAGTAATATGACCACAGTCACAGGAACTGCCACCATGACAAATACTGATTTGAGTAATTGATTGATGTAAACAAATGTAAAAACTCTTAATATGCTGTAAATTATAACAATGTGTCTTTTTATACAAACGAATGAACTCACCAGTATTTTTAGCTGATAAAATGTTTTTAAACGTGTTTCAGGTAACTTACTATGAAAGTAAAGAAACATGTTATGAAGCACTGAAGGCATAAAGAAAGTGGCTATAATTATCCGAATAAAGAAAAGAAATTATGTTTTGTCAAATAGGGTTTATCCCTATAAAAACCTTTGATTATAATATTGGTTTTATCCCAGTTGTTTAATATTAAACTTTGGTGTTTTACAAACTCTGAATTTTTCCTAACTACGATCCTGATGAAATTGTTCGTTGCGAATTTAATAAACACCGGTACCACCTGTACTGCTCACGGCTCCCGCCCATGGTTGGGTCGAGGGCTGTGACATTCATAGTGAGATCAATTTGTCGGAAATGAAGTGACCTACACAGAAAAACTCGAATACCCAAAGTAAAGACGAACAAAGAAATAAAGAAAACTAAAAGTGTAAGTATTTTTGGAGTTTATGAATGATAAGAAAGCAACTAAACTGAACACTAAGGGTATCGATTCTCCAGCAACAACTCCATTTTAATAGATGTCGAAAGGTCTATACAAAATAAAGTAAAAAGTCGGCCCCTATCTACCTTTATTAGTAAGGGTAAGTAGGGTTTCGATCCACATTGAACTAGTGGAACAGTTAAAATGAGAATTCCCCCGAGTTACGAGAATGGTTAAAATGAGAATTCCCTATCTATCTTTACAAAATAAAGTAAAAATCGTTCCATATCTACCTATATACAGGGAATGGTTAAAATGAGAATTCCTCTGAGTTACGAGAACTCCTTAAAAAAGGTTTATTTTTAAAAGCGAGAAGTTTTTAAAATTATGTCACGTTTACTAATAAAAATATCATATACGAAAATTTACATTAGTATAGAACTAACCTCATCTTTTTTCCAAAAAGTTTTAATAAAGGTCGATGTTTTAGCTAGATGTTGATCTAGGTTTGTGCAAAATTTGGTTGAAAAAATCGCGCAGGAAGTATGATTTCCATCGAAGTTCTCACAGTTCTCATAACTTGGTGAAGTTCTCATCCAAAGATGATCCTATATATAACATTTTTCGTGAGAAGTGTGAGAAAACATATGAATTGACATGTAGGCATCATGTTTTGGACTTACGTATAATATTTTGGGTTAATTGTTTTGGCTAAAAAAAAACCACCAAACAAAACAATTTAAGACACAATGCAATGAATTCTAGGCTTTAAATTTAAAACATCATGCCAAGAACGTCAAGTAGTGTGTTTTAAGTGTTAAGCAGCGTGATTTAGTTGTGTATTAAATTTCATGCCTATAATGCATTACATTGTGTTTTAAATTGATATGTTTAGTGTTTTTCTTGCCAAAACAACCCAAAAAATCATGCCAAAGTCCCAAACATGATGCATACATGTAAATATCTATGCCTTCTCACACTTCTTGCAAAAAAGGTCCTTTTTATAGGAACCTCACCCTATATATATAGGGTTAGGGTAAAATAAAAACTCCTATGAGTTGTGAAAACTTAGAGAACTCGGCCTTACGAAATGTTTTTTTTTAAATATTACCAAAAATCCTTAAAAAATCAATTTGCCAAAAAAAACCCTAGTTTTTTTTTTTATTATTTACAGCAGTCATAAAGCTATAAAAAGCTGATGTCATCAGCTTTAAGGGGCCGAAAACACCACTTAAAATTTTTTTATAGCCAACTTTGTAACCTTTTAATCTATAAGTGTGCAAAAAATAAGGGCAAAACTCGCATGGGATGACCGCATTCTCTAAGTTCTCACAAATCGTAGGAGTTTTCTCTTGATCTAAATCATATATATATATATATATACATATATAGGGTTAGGTTCATTTGTGAACAACCCCCTTAATAGTGAATTGTGTGAACTAATCCTAGCACTTAATTATAAATACACAAGTATAAATCAATGACCAGGATTTGTTCACTCAGTTCACAAATACACTAGTGTTCACTCTAGAACCTCACCCTATGTATGTATGTATGTATGTATGTATGTATGTATGTATGTATGTATGTATGTATGTATGTATGTATGTATGTATGTATGTATGTATCTATGTATATCATCATCATCATCGTCATAATCAGTAAATCCCATCAATAGCAAAACTAAGGTAGGGTCTGAGGAGAGTAGATGTATACAGCCTTACCTCTACCCTGTGGAAATAGAGAGGCTGCTTCCAGTGAGAACCCTGGCTTGATTGTAGTTTTGTATCAAGCCTTAGGCTTAAGACACATAACACTCAAACAATCGGGACATAGACTGATTGGTGCATCTACCCTTGTGTCTTTCAGCTATCAACGTCACCACATGATGCATACTTAACCATCCGCCGCTTTTAACGTTATTTTCACGAAGTGTATGTATATATATATAGTGAAGTGTTCAATGAGAAGATTTTTTTATGTAAGAATATAAAGAATAAGTTTTAAACAAATAGAAATACTCCATTTAATATGTGTGTTTAATGTTATTGTAAAAGCATATATGTAAAGTCATTATTTTAGTGTTTAAGGATTAGGGTTTAGAGTTTATGGTTTAGTAATGGTTAGATGGAGTTTTCTTGAGTTTTATCACAAAAAGTAGTTTTTTCATGATATCTCCCTATATATATATATTTTTTAGTTAATTTTTCAACAACACTCTACTTAACTTAATACGAGCCATTAATTAGCCAAGAACCAAACAAACATGCTTGATATGAAAGCTATTTTTTTAACGCCCAACGAATAAAAGCCAGGTTAGGTTATTCAATAGCAAAAGACGACCTCATACGCTTGAGATCGCAGAGAGCGTTTGGTTGCCAATCCCACCATCTCTAGTTCCTGGGTAATCTTACCGCCCGAAGACCCATTGCAGTAAAACCTGATTGTGATCCAATTGGAACTTAATAATTGTGGTCTTCAACCTCGAATTCTCACTTCCTCTCCAATGTGGGTTAAGCTATAACTTATTGCCGTATGGAAACCTATTAGACTAAAAGATATTCGGATAATTAAAAGATATTCGCATAGTTAGACTAGCTTAAAAGTATAAATGGTACATCTTTTTATTTATGTATAGATTTTCCCTCATACTTAGTTTTCTGACTTATTCTTTTTAGAGTATTTATCTGTTAATTAGTATTTATTTTTCTTCTAATAATATTTTCTAATAATACACAAATATAAAAAAGAAGATTGATGAAAATGTCTCTTCCATACAAATATGCTAAAATGTTCACTATGCAGGTATTTAATTTTCTCCAACAAAACACCAAATGAAATTAGTACGAATTTTCTAATAATCCAACAAAACACCAAAGGAAACTAGTACGAATTTACTAATAATATACAGATATAGAAAAAGATTGAAGAAAATGTCTCTACCACACAAATATACTAAAATGTTCACTATTCTGATAATTTAATTTTCTCCTACAAAACACCAAAGGAAATTAGTACGAATTTTCTAATAATACACAAATATAGAAAAAGATTGATGAAAATGTCTCTACTAAATGCTTACTGTTCTGATAATTTAATTTTCTCCTACAAAACACCAAAGGAAACTAGTACGAATTTTCTAATAATACACAGATATAGAAAAAGATTGAAGAAAATGTCTCTACCATACAAATATACTAAAATGTTCACTATTCTGATAATTTAATTTTCTCCTACAAAACACCTAAGGAAATTAGTACGAATTTTCTAATAATAGACAAATATAAAAAAAGATTGATGAAAATGTCTCTACCATACAAATATACCAAAATGTTCACTATTCTGATATCTTAATTTTCTCCTACAAAACACCAAAGGAAATTAGTACGAGCCAAGGAGCAATAACAGAAGGTTACAAGTTATTTATTTACAAGTTCGTGGAATGGTGATATAAGATTTTAATTAGGGATGACAATTCTGAACTTGTTTATCACACAATTAAACTTGTTTAATTAAAAGTAACTATGTAATTTTATACTGATAAAAATAATTAAAATTAGGAGTTTAGACTCTATCATTTCTCTTCCATGGTACATAAAATATATACAAAAGTTAAAGACATGAGATATAAATTAGTACAACAAGTCGTTATCATTTTTGTTAATCGCGTCGTCTTTGATGTGTTTAACACAATTAGACTGTTAAGCGTAATTTTAATTATTTTCTTTTTTATCCCTTTGAATGTTTTGTCCTTGTTCTTTCTCACGGTCCCAAGCCCTACTGGATATAATATTATGTGGATATGATTGAAAGTGTTGTAAACTTGTAAATGCATTATTTAGCTAAGCTTGACCCAAAGTAAACGCATGCTTGGAGCTTTCTCCTAGTACTATAACAAGACGTGGTGAAGACGTTGAATTTTTTTTTATCACAGGTAAGTTATAACGATAATACTTGGGATATTGTACGCAGTTATGTCCTGAAAATTTGGTCTAGTGGTATATTGGCTTGTCCTCTCTAATGGAGACACAAGTTTGATTCTCATTTGGGCCATTTTCCAGGGACATCTGGGTAAAGAGACGAATCGGGGCTTTAATCCCGGGTTCGAACCTGACGGGAGACGAGGGTTTACGGATTCCATCCGGTTTCCGCATATCGCGGGGCATGGTCTCATGACGGTCGAAGAATCGTTCTTGGACATAGTCCCAAGTAGAGTGAGTTTACACGGGAGATTCTTTGTGATTCAAAAAACAATTGTATGCACTTATAAAAATATAAAATCATTCACACATACACGTGCAAACAAAAAGAAGAAGCAATCTTATTCATCCTTTCTTCATTAATTTTCAAGCAATTTCAAAAAGATTTCATGTATAGTTAACTAGTACTTGGTGCGTGAGTTATTAAGCTTCCAATTTTGCTAAATCCCGTGTACGTTGCTAAAGATGAGTGATGACTTATGTGGAGAAAAGATCAAATACAAATAATTTTAACGTGTAAAACGTATGAATCGAAGGTTTTGCTGAAAAAACGTGGTGTCATTTTTGTAATTATTTACATTGTAGAGTAATTATCAAAATTACTCTACAAACGATTTTGTAGGGTAATTTTGATCTTGTAAAGTAATTTTGTAAAATGTTCTTGTAGAGTAATTTTGATCTTGTAGCGTAATTATCAAAATTACTCTACCAGTGTACCTTGTAGAGTAATTTTGATCTTGTATAGTAATTATCAAAATTACTCTATAAGTGTATGAAAATTACTCTGCATAAAAATTACTCTACAAGTGTATCCATATTGCTCTGCAAGTTTATCAAACAACATACAATTCAAAATTACTCTACAAAATCATTTGTAGAATAATTATAATACTCTAAAAAATTACCTTAAAAGATAAAATTATCATACAAGATCATTTGTGGAGTAATTATGATCTCTACAAGATCAAAATTACGCTACAAGAACATTTTACAAAATTACTCTACAAGATCAAAATTACCCTACAAGAGCATTTGTAGAGTAATACTGATAACTACTCTACAATGTAAATAATTACCAAAATGCCACCGTGTTTTTTTGGCTTTTTCATGCCTTTCGTACGTTTTGTACGATAAGACACTTTGTACGTGAACTTAACTCTACTTATGTATTCATCTTTCTTAAGAATTACTCAACTGTCGTTGCTTATATAGTCTAAAACCACCAACGTCGTTGCCTTGTTGGCCACAACAAGTATTTTAATACATACGTGCATACTTTTTTATTTTAACTAGTAGTAACACCTGCGTGCGTTACGGGGATGGACTTCGTTGTATGAAACCATTTTTTTCTGACAAAGGATAATGGTGCTCCTTACGGGGATGGACTTCGTTGTATGAAACCATTTTCCAGCAATTCATCTAATTGCTTCTTCAGCTTAAGTATTTCCATTAGCACTAATTTATAAGGTTCTTTAGCAATCGGTGTTGTTTCTGGAATCGCGTGAATTCTTAGTTCCATCTCACGATCAGGTGGTAGTCCAGGTAGATCGTTAGGATATCCCGATACTACCGGAATCTCTTGTAGTTCCTTTCCTTTGGTGTAAATGATCACAGAGATCATATGCACTACTCCATGCTTCCGTATATAGCTTGCAACTTTCATGGCAGAGAGGAACTTTGTCGGCTTGTCTCCTTGGATTGTGATCACTTCTCCTGTTGGCTTACGAATCTTAACAGAATTCAGCAATCACCTCAGGAATCATTGTTACTTCCTGTGCTATGAGGACAATGCTCTCTTGGGATATTTGTTAGTTTTTGTTTTGTTCTTAGATGCATGTGTCAGTTCCTGCTCATAATGGAAACATATATGGTTCTTCTTTTCCACGTTCTCCTTCCTTGTGTCCAGGTATCAATCCATTGCTCAAACTTTTTTTTTTTGCTAACTCGACCACGCCGCTAATAGTTTTGTGGTCTAGTCGCCATTATCAAATCACGGATCTGACAGACCAATCCCCAAATATATTGGGAAGTCAACACAAGTTCTGATGATGGCAGATCCGGTACCATTATCACATATCCGAAGAATTTTTGTCGTATACTCACGAAAATTTACACCAATCATTTGGTGATTTAGGAACTTTGTTGCCATTTGTTTCTTTTATGAGGCAGACAAAGTTTCCTTTCTGTCAATTTTTTTAAATTCTTAGCCATGTCATGATCTTGTGCTTGGAAGATCATGTCTCATCATTCTAATGCCTTATTTGAAAAGATTAGAAGCATATATTACTTCGTCCTTCTTAGCACATTTACTAATGGTTAGGACATCTTTAGTCTTTTGCAACCCATGTATTACTGTAATAGCTCTTTTATTACTAGTAATCTCAGTTGGATTACAAGTGAGAATATTCCTTGTAAGTGCATCTAGTCTCAGTTACTTTCATTTTCTTAAGAGCTCTTACTGAAAATAGAATTATTTTCATTCACACTAAATTAGCATAAGTTTTAGCTATACGTTTTACGTTTTTACACTACATTCTACCAACTCAAACCGAGACCGAACCGTAAGACTCGAACCGAGACCGAGCCGAAGCTTGACCCGAACAACTCTGAATCTGACTCGGTTTGACTGAGCCGCCGACCCGAAGCTTCTGAACCTGGTTGAACCAAAACTTTTTACACATCAGCCGCTCAACCACACCCCCCTTCTTCTTACGTTTTACGCTTTACGTGAAACTTTTTACGTTTTACGCTTTACGTGAAACTTTTTACGTATTACGCTTTACGTGAAACTTTTTACGATTTACGTTTTTACGTTTTATGTTAAAAAGTTTACGCTTTACGTTAAAAAGTTTACGGTTTAACTTCTTTTTACAGAAACTTTTTTACGCAAAAACGAACGCACCCAGAAATCGCACTCGGGAGGTGTCTCAGATATATCGTTATCATTATCAACTAGGGGGTAAAAATAAAAAAAACAACATCAAAACAAAGTGTGTCTCGAAAAAAAAACGGGGTTTGGCTCAGATTATCCGATAATCAAAAGGCTGCAAAAGTGGGGTTGCAGGTTCAAAAAACCTACCCTCTGCCGTCCTTGCCGCGCCATCGTCATCTAAATCTACGTTTTTTTATCATCATCGCCACCCAATCGGACCATATCAAAACCAAAAAACAACCGATTCACTCTGAAACGGGTACCATCGGCACCACCGGTAACCATTGGCACCACCTATTCAAGTTATACAAAACCTTTTGAGTCAATAAAGACAAACAACTGATTCACCAAACAAACGATTCACGGTGAATCAACGAAATCCGATCCGATTACAATATAAATCAACTAAAATTCAATATGTAATTGATCGAAACTTGTCCCATTCAACCAAAAATTTGAACCAAAAAACTTACTTTTTCCACCAAATTAGAACCCACCAATGACCGTGAATGACCACCACCGCCATTACTGCCGACACACCCAAACACCACTAACACCATCAACACCAAACCCAAAACTCAAACCTGAACCATAAACGGTTTGAACCAAACAGAACCGGAGAGACAAAGAAACGGCAGCAATAAACGAACCAGATCGGGATTGGCCGAAACCCTAGGATCCAAATTGGGGGAAAGGATTGAACAGATCTTGAGGTATTGATACGGTGTGTAAAAACCCTAAACTAAACATAAATCACCACCAATAACATCGCCGTCGGGGAGGCTCCGGCTCCTCCATGAGTGTTCTCCTAAGTGAACAATCATAGAACCTTTTTAGCAGCTAGAAAGCTTCTTCAAGTACGCCATTGAAGTACAGAAGATGGGTTTGTATGGAGGTTTTATAGAGTGGATAGATTAAGTTCTAGCCGGAGCTCAGATTGTTCACTCATGGAGGAAACAGTATGAGAGAGATGAAAGAGAACAGGGATTAGAATTTAAATGAGAGATATGAAAGAGAAGATAGAAGAGAGAGGAGAGATTAAATGTAAAAGTCTGCTACATTAATGAAGAGAGAGACAGGGATTAGACATTTTAAAGGAAATGACCAAAATACCCTTTGTTCTGATTGGTGGAGAGTGGTTCTCACGGTTCTTACAACTGGGGATGGTTTTCATTTTAGCGGCTCCCTATATATATATATATAGAAACGGGGTTAGGAGAAAACGCTCAAAAGTGTGAGAATGGTGAGAAAGCTTCCTGGCCCAACACGTGTCACCCCGCTTAGAAAAGGGCGGAGGGGCTTTTTTGTCCTTTCATCTTCTGCTTTTCCAGTTCCGCTTTTCCCAATATTGTTGGTTTTTAAGATTTTTGGCGTTAACCAAATTCAATATTTAATGGCGTTTAATGGTTTCATCTTATTAACATTTTGGCGTTTATGGCGTTTATTCAAAGCGTATGCCATTGTAACCCAGGGGTCAGGAAATCTATTTGAATGGCGTTTTTCAAGGCGTTTTAAACAAGTTTGCCCATTGTTCTAATATTTTTTATAAACATTTTGGCGTTTGGGTTATCTTGGCGTTTTACAATTATTGGATTATATTTCAGCCACAGTAGAAAAAAAATACAAGCGAAGAAAATAAATTAAAAATCCTAATCGGATCTCTCTTCACAATATTCACTGTCATCAGTCTCTTTGTTCTTTAATAGTACAAGAACTGGCACCAAAATATGGCGTTTTATGTAAAACTTAACATACCCATCGGTTTGATTTTTTTGCCTGCTCGTCTGTTGAAGTTGCTTTTTTTGTGGATGTTTGGCGACATATATAGATCTATGACGTGTGAGTGAGTTTTTCACTTTTTCTTCATGTTGATCTTCATCTTTATATTCATCCCACTCTTCAGTGTCATTGATCTCTTCTCCTCATCCAAGCCTTCTTCAAAAACAAAAAATACAAAATGCCATATGACTGGCATTAGTATCTTTTTCTTGAATTTTTGTCCATCTCATGCAGCAAAATCTTACTGAGTTACTCGCCTCCGCTAACAATTCATTCAGTGAAACTTGACGAATAACAATACTGAATATCCAAGAAAGCATATTAGCCATCTTTAATTTTTTTGGCGTTTTTCAGTAAGTGGTATTTAGTAGTATTGGCGTTTTTTTTTTTTTTGGTTTGATCAAATGGAAGTTGCTGAGGTGTATCATTTTATAGGATCTCTTTTTGGCGCCTAAGTTAGGCGGTGCGTTATTATAATAAAGTATTCGTCTTTTCAGTTACTGTTTGTAATTATTGTTTTTGACAAGCTTTATCTCTGAAGTCTGTAACACGTCCCATCTTTCAAGTTTGGCGTTTTAAATTCTAATATAATAAATTTTCCCTATCTTCAGTTTTTCTGTTTTTCTGATTTGAAGTTACTGTTTCTAGTTACATTTTAAAGTTTGTTTTTTATTTTTTATTTTTTATTTTTTATTTTTTTGTTTTTTATAATACTTTTTCAAACTAATTTTATTACAGTTTGGGAGTTTTGGGGGGCGTTTAACGGGATGATATCGTTTAAACAAGCATTTTGGCTGTTTTGGCGTTTTTATTACAACAATCAACTGAAAAGGAAAATAAAAAAAGAATACATAAAAAAAGTCTTCTTATAATACTTGTCCAAAATAATTTTATGATGGTTTGATAAACGCCAAAGGTGTAAGACAATTGCCTTTTTGGCTTTTTTATTAGATATGGCGTTGTTTATTAAATAACAATCAACTGAAAAAGAAAATTAAACAAAATAAATATTGATCTTCAAATCTTCACTGTCACCAGTCTCTTTCTTCTTTTGAAGCATCTTCACTGGTTGTTTCGACTTTCGTATGAAATCAGCCTCTTTTTCTATAATTTATATCCATCTCATGCAGCAAAATGTTATTGAGTTTACACACTTTCAGCCAAAATGTTATCATTTTTGGCGTTTTACCGAGAAAAAGAACGCCCCAAAATAAACCATCTTAAAACTGTAAATTTGATCATGTTAAAATCAATAAAATGTTGCTGTATGGTGTTGGATAACATTGTTAATCCTCAGTTAAGGAAGATAACTGACAATGTTGTCCACACCATACAGCTACACTTTGTTGACAACAATATATTTGATGTTTGGGTTTTCTGCCGTTTATCAGTCGAATGGTATATATTAAATATGGCGTTTGGGGTTTTTGTTTGTGTTTTTTAATTGAAGGTCTGAGTTGTTGTATATATAGGATTTTTTTGGCGGTTTTTTTAGGCGGGATTTTACTATAACTAAGTTTGGCGTTTTATATCTAATGGCATTTTTAGCAGAATGCTGTGTGATTTTTGTTTTGGCGTTTTATTTTCATGAGATGGTGTAACACCCCGAAAACGGGTTTGGTAATCAAACTCTGTTCATACTAAAAGACGGGTAAAGTACCGTTGGCAGTAAAAATAACCTGTTAAATATTTGGATTTAAATAAGAAATCCAAATAATTAAATACAAGCGAATCAAAGAATTTAAGAATTTAGTTTATAAGAGCCCGAGTCAACGGGACTTAAAATACAACGGGTTTTTAGCTCCCGGAACCCACTAAGTTAACTAGGTAAAATTAACCTAGTTAGTAATGGGTAATTAAATAATAAACTATGAGTTATAGTTTCATTTATGAATATCTAAACTTGAGGGACCAAAACCGTTAAAAAGGAAACAAGTTTTATTTAATAAAAAAAAATAACACACCACACACACAAGGTGTTGTGTGGATCGATCTCCAGGAGAGACCAGGAGGGTGAAAACCCTAAAGTGCCAAAATCATCAAATTGAAGGTCAATTCCTGTCCCAAATCGAAATCTGAACGTAGATTCGTGATCCTCATCACAAGGGGGTTACAAGGTATGTGAAATTTGGTGTTAATTCTCTGTTTGAATTTCTCATGAAATTGGGAAATCTGAAAATTTATGTTGCATGTTAGCTATTTGGGTAGAATAAGGTTGATATGGTGTCTAGGAGTAAAACCTAGACAATAACATGTGAAATCATGGCTAAATTCTGAAAAAGTTCATGAACACATTGAAGGTGATTCATGGGTTTTGTGAGAAAATGATAAACACTAGGATGTAGAATGCTAATCTAGTTTAAACTGATGCATAGAAACTGATTTCTCAAAATATGATGTGTAGTTCATGAACACTAGACATAGAGGTTTGATTTGTGATGTAAATCTTGGTAAAAATAACTAGTTATGAACTAGTTAGTAAATATGTAAAATTATGCTCACTAGGTGTTTGTTAAAATGCCTAAATGAAGCTAAAATGTTGAAATTCCATGTGAAATGTGCATTTGAGTATGTTGATAGATCAATTGACTTCTAGGAAGTCAAACTAGCCAACGATTTAATCAAGTGATAAAGTCAACATAAGACCCGTTAGATGGAGTAGTCATAATTGATAATGACTAATCTAACCATCTCATGAATTATGATGATAGTTTGACGCCTAACGAGCTAGGTGGAAGCTTGATGAGTGAGCGGGTCAAACGAATCAAGTGTGAAGTAAAAGCGTGTTTCGGATGCAAGGTAAGTAAAACTTACACCTACTTGTAGTATACATGTTTATTTTATAGGCGATAAATACGACAAAGGATTTGGTTCGAATTATGGGTTCCGACACGAAACAAATTGGGTCGGAACGAATAGAAACGTTTTAAACAATGATTAATGGTGAAAAAGGCAAAATGGTAAACTAATCATGAATTGGTTAAGAGTTTAAGAGTTTTTCTTAAGGTTACCTTATAGCGTAACTAGAAATGGGAAATTGGGTAAAAAAAAATGGAAATTTAGTGAAGTATCGACTAAATTAAATTAAAGTTCAAAAGGGGTCTAGTGGCAAAAATCCGAAATGGGTCGGATGAACAAATTGGTAATTAATAACCATGTTTTGCTACTTATGAAAATGCTTGGTCTTATAGGCCAAACGGGTCAAATGGTGTGATAACACCATTTGACAATATTGATTAATATGGTTGTCAAGTCTTGTGTTAACAGGAGCGATTAGCGATTTGGTTAATTGCGTCCATAGAATATGTGATAATAAAAGCGAGGTATAAATCGGGTCAATTTGTTGACCCGAGCCAGGTACGCATCAATGAGATTACATTTTAAATGTGCGATTTGATCATAATTGTAGTGAAAGTCCTTCATCGTAAATGAAGGACTAATGTTGATAAATATACCTTTGATGGGTAAATCAGGCAAACGGCTCCTATGGGTGGTTTGGGAATCACGTATTATAATCATGTAATCCTTAGATAAGCATCAAGGTGATAGGCATAAACCTTTGTGGGTCAATTGCCTAGAAATAGGTCTTTTTCGTAATATGACAAACCGAGAAGTAAAACGCGACATAAATAGTTTACTATATCAAACCCACCACAAATATAATTGTGGTGGAAGACCATTTGAGAACTAATGTGAAAATATGGTGCTAAAAATGAATGAGCAAGATTTATGCCTAAAAGGACATAAATACCCTTAATGGGTCAAAATAAACATTTGAATAAAAACGGGTTCAAGAATGTATGTAAACCGGGATTTTGAACCTCTTATGATGAACAACAATGAATTTATGGAATTTATGAGAAATCGGAGTCAAATAAATATGATTGTTTGACAAATACAAGAATGGGTTAAAATTTGTGTAAAAGGGTAATAAGCCGAAGACTTAAAAGTCTGAAATTTTGTTAATCCGGATGAGGGATTTTAACTCCATTAGATGGAGAATTAAATTACAGACGCGTAGGAAAAAGAAACGGGTAAAACGGATCAATAACGAAGAAGTTATGGCCGTTTCCGTAAAAACCATCGTTGCTGAAAAATGCAGGACACAGATCTGAACTTGCTGGAAAATGGTATTCCCCGCGTGGCGCGACAGAATGACCTGTCATCGTCGCGTGTCGCGAGACATGCTTACGGACCGTAAGGGTCCAGTCTTACGGTCCGTAAGCCAGTGGCAGAAAGTTTAAAATTTTCGTATTTCGTTTATTCTGAACTCCAAACTCGTTTAACCCTGTTACTTGACTATCAAAACTAAATTTTGAGTTGGTTTAGAGTTTAGGTGAATGTCGTGAGTACCCGGATGAAGATCAAACAGCGTACAAGAACCGAACACACGAGATTAAAGCTTCCGCACGTTGTTTCGTAGTCATTTTAAACGGAAATTCTGTAGTTGTTAAACTGTATTATTTTTTAAGTTGTAAAAGTTTTAAGTCACCCGTGTTAATCGACAGTAATTACTTATAATCTCATATTTGTTTTCGTAATATATACGAAAACCCTTAAATAAATTAGACGGGTGTTACAGATGGCGTTTTGTATGGAGTAGTCAAAAGACGCTTTTACCCTTATTAAAGCGCGTCCACGTAATAAAATTGATGTTATTTACGAAAATGTCACCGCGCCAATCTAGTCCATAGATTGTTTTGATCGGACGATTGATAAGCGTTCTCACCGTTCTCACACTTTTTACCGTTTTCTCTAAATCCCGACCCTATATATATATATATATATACCATACATACATATTATCCATAAGGGAGCAAGGAAATTATCATTCACATGACGGATCATATTCTAGAACCGAGTAGTACCTATAAACAAGAAATAACATTGGCCAAGTGTTACTGCTTATTTACCGTACTTATATTGTTCTAATCATCATCCTATGGCATACCAACACCCATCACACTTTACCTATGCATGTAATTAGCTTATCTCGAAGCTTATATTAAGTCTTCTCCCTTAAGTTAAAGTCTAGATACTATCATGGGTGTTACCATTTAATATCAATTTCCTAACTCTTTCGTTTAAGCTTAGATATTATCACAACACCAATTTTTCTTAAACCAGTAGTGGCTCTGATACCACCTTCTATCACGACCCACGACCACACCCTGGACAGGAACCGTGAACTGTCAAGTGGTACTGGTGGTTATTTTGAAAACATTGCAGCGGAAATTTCATCAGGACCGTGAGTTAGGAAAAATATCAGAGTTTATCAACACCGGAATTTATTTATCTCAAATGGGGATAAACCCCACGTGTTACAGAAAAGCTTTTAAGAGGGAATAACCCGAGAATATAAAACACCGTTTCTTAATTTAATTTATAAAACAAGCCATTCCTTTAAGTATTTTGGTTCCTCATAACAATTCTTATTCAGATTTACGGTAAATCACCTGAAACATGTTTAAAAATATTTGATTAGCGGGAAATACTGGTGAGTTCATTCGTTTGTATAAACAGACATTTTCTTATAATTACAAAATTAAGGGTTTTTACATTTGTTTATATCTTACAACTACCCAAAGGTATTTGTCACTCGACAGTTCCTATGATTGTGGTCATATCACTATTTGGCTATCCCGTTGTCCAAATAGCAAAGTATAGCAAGTAATGTATACAAAACCCCTCAAACATATTGTAACACCTTGTAAAATCATGACCAATGTAATGAAGACACGTGTCATAAGCTTTAAACGTGTAATGGATTGAATATGAGGGACTAAAGTTGACAAACAAGGAAAGTATGTGTGTAAAAGGATTCAAGGTGTCAACATTTGATAATTATACCTTTCAACAACCCTACACGATGTTTATACCCTTAAACGAATGAATTATGAATCATATGAAGCCGTTTGTGGAAGAAAGTGAGAGTTTACAAACCGCAAGGGTTAAATGTGTCAACATGTTTAATTTATACCTCTGAGTGACCTTTTAGCAAACCCGAAGCTTTGTAACGATTAATTATGCTCATTAAAATAAGTGATAAAAATTTCACAAGGTTTTGATTTCCTATGAGAAAGTTATGATAACATTCGTATGCGAGGGGTTAAAAGCGTCAACGTTGAAATTTAAGACTTTTCGGGTGATCATAAAACTAACCGGGGACTTAACAAAGTTTGGTTATGACTTGGAGCCCTTAAAAGTCAAATTAGAGGGTTAAAAGTGCAAGAAATCATATTAAAACCACTATTAAAAGGACCAGGGACTACAATGCAATTGCTGAAAGTTGTTTTGACCGGATTCGGGAACCATACCGGCCGTGTAAGACCGTATGGTCTTTTACGCGGGCCGCGTAGTCCTCTGCAGCAACAGAAACATGCACATATGGCTGTAAAACCCGTTCCACCGCCTTTCAAGGCCTGATTTCGATTCCAGGGGCTGCTCCAATGGTTTAACATGCATAGGGGGCACTTGTACTGATCTGGAATCACCTCATAGACTTGTTTGGCATGATATAGTGAGATTAAAATCCATATAAATAGAACCCATTGTTGCATCACTTTTGCATATACTTCAAAAATCATTCAAGGCTTTCTCTGGAGCTCTCTGGTCATCAAACAAGTTTTCTTAAGTTCCATAATCGTGCTTAGGACTATTGTAAGCATCCTTAACCCCTCTTAATTCAGTTTTATTAGTTTAATGGCCTAAAGTCAAACCCGTCATAATTAAGGTTTAACTTAGTGATTAATCACTAATGTTCCAGTCAATTCTCGAATTAAAAGTAGCTTTGAGTTGGTAATTATGTGGGTAATAAACCCTTAAAAGGGCACCCTCTGATTCCCACTCTAACTAGGTCAATTGTCGGGTCAAATTTAATTATAAAAAGTCAACAGAAAGTAAATTTTCGCATAAACACATAATTAACAATGTAGAAGCCATGGAACCTATTTTATCACTCATATAACTTGGTAATTAATGTAAGAACATGTCTAAACATGTTCAACCCGACAATTTTCAGTTGAAGCTCGGTTCGGAACCGAAAGTCGCAAAAGTAGACTTTTTCTTTGACTTTCAGTTCTGACCCAATGTAGCATATTTTAGAAATTCCTTAGAGCTCTATTAGGACCAGGTTATAGATTAGTGTAACCCTCTGAGGTTATACAACTTGGTTCATTAGTTATTCGATCCATGTGCAAGTTTCCATTATATGCCTAAATATTGACCATAATGCCCTTTTGACCTTAAAACGAGATTTTTGAAAATGTGAGAGGACCAAAACCTTTTTTACTGATTTATAAACCTGTCCTAAAAATTTGACATCAGTTTGAGGTCTAGATTAGGAGTTATGCTCAATATCGTAATTAAGAAGCTTTTTATTAATTAAACGGCGTAATTAGCATATAACCTATCTAAACCCAAATTTTGACACCAAAATTTTTATCCACTGATGTAATATAATATTTTGGGATTTTTGAAGATTTTTATTTATTTTTAAGCTGAGCATAACATGGGGTTCTTGCTTTAATTCGGTAATTGTCGGTTATACCCTTTTCTTGAATAAAATGAGTTTTACATAGTATTTTGATACCAAACTTTTTGCTACTGATTTTATATGATAAATAAAATATTTTGAACTTTATAAACTGATCAAAAACTCAGATTTCCTATTTAAAACCCGAAAATCGCTTAAAACCGACTTTTACGCGTTTTAAGCGCATAGTGTGAGTTAAAACTATTTTTGGCATATAAAACTTAATACCTACTGATGTTTTAAATAAATTTTTATAATTAAACAGTAAGCAAAAGTTTTGAACTCAGAATTCTAATTTTGGCCTTTAAAGCTTATGTGAAATTACCAAAATGCCCCTACGGTGCATAGTTTGGTTATAAAAGATAAATTTCACATATATGCAATAACCTATTGTTATGAATTATAAAAATAAATATTTTTACTTATTATATCAGACCTGAAACTCAGATTAGTATTTAAACTCTTTTATAACCTTTAAAATGACCAAAATACCCCTACGGGGCATAAATTGAGTTTAAATCCATTTTGGGCATAATGGAAGGTATCTTACTGATATCACAACATATTTAAGGCATATTAACTTAGGAAACCTGTTCATGACTCATTTGGTTACCCGTAACGCATTATTCGCGTTCGGTGCGGTTTATGTAACTAGTTTACATAAATTAGCCGAAACGGGTCAAGCCTTATCATTTTTATCTCAAAATCCAGAATGTGTTTAGTTTACCCATATTATAAAAGTATACAAACTTGTCGGGTCTAAACCACACTCTAACCCGGTCATCGCTTAATCGTGCGTTTTAAACCGTATATCTTCTTTTAAAGCTAACCGGTCTAAGTTTAGAATTAATTAAGACCCGTTAGGAATCTAATAGGTTATTAAAACCTTCGTTCCAGATTAGGAGACCAGTAAAAAATACTTGCACTCGCTAATTGTGATATATACTTGCTCAAGTAAATACTTTTAACTTATTTTCCCTTATACGGGCTTGGGGTACGGTATATAAAATACCGCTTGGTCGGGCATTGAATTGTTAATTATATGAAGGTTAATTTGTTGAGATGACCCGTTTAATCTGTTTTGTTTCCTTAAAGCCTTTGGGAGGTTAATGACCATGTCCCGGATATCCTTGGCATCATTCATTGAAATGGCCACGACCTAAGCACGGGGTGTAGGCATGCACCTGCCAGTGCATATATATATATATATATATATATATATATATAAAGGTATAACCGACGGTTTGAGAATAACTCGCCGCGGGATTATATCATGTGGTGTGTCTATTAATCTTTAACCCGGTATTCAGCCCGGGCTACTGAACGTGTAACGAACATGTAATTCTTTTACAAGTTTATATATAAATAATTATCCCAAGTTATAAAAGATTATTTTGTGCCATGTGCATTCAAATCAATTTTCTTAAACATTTTCAAAATGAGTCGGTTATTTGTATTTACCAATGTAAACTGACGTATTTTCCAAAAAGGCTATGTGCAGGTACTACACGGAATAGGCTGGCTACTCCTAACATCAATAAAGAGTCTTGCAAGCTTAGATGTTATTAAATCTGTTGAACAATGATCTTTTAAACTTTGATCCGCCTGTGGATCCTTACAACCGTTTAGTAATACACTTGATATTACTTTTTCTTCAGTTTGTATTGATTTTATCTTTCGACTTCCGCTGTATATTAAACTGTGATAATATAAATTATGTATGATATCAACTACGTCACAATACTCCCCACCGGGCCCACCGGTAATACGTGGAAATATCGGGGTGTGACACTGATAGTAGTTTTTCAGTAAGAATATAAAGACCTAATCCCTATAATATAAGTAACAATTGGAAAACATTTAGGGTTTTGAAATCATTTGATAGAAGAGAATGGCTCACCTTGTAGGT